>JASDDO010000019.1:646237822-647437822 GCA_030015575.1 Agapanthus africanus | reverse complement strand
AAGGAGTGTCTCCAAATCTCCAACGCAAAACCACCGCGGCCATCTCCAGATCATGAGTGGAATATCCTTCTCGTACTTCCTCCAAATGTAGGGAAGCAAAAGCAATAACTCTATAGTGTCACCTCAGTACACACTCGAGCCCACTCAAGAAACATTACAGTTAAACAACAAGGTCGCCCGAACCAAAACCAAAGAAAGAACTGATGCAGTTGTTTAACAGAATCTTCAACTGCCGAAAACTCCGTACACATGCCTCAGTCCACAGAACAGAAACCTCCCTTCCGGTCCATTCAGTCGACGGTGCAGCACTACTCTAGCAATCCTGCATGAAACGGCGGTAAGAACCTGCTAAGCCCAACAATCTGCGGATCTCCGTCCTGCACACATGTCTGGACCTAAGCTGTACGGTCACGATCTCCCTCGGGACCATATAAAACCGTCTCTCGCGACTACAAGACCTAGGAGTCAACACAAAACAAGCCTGAAGAAACACTCCAAGAATTTAGCAAACTGCTGGTGCTCTCCTAGTATCTGCATAACAAATCCTCAAGTGATGCTACTGTCCCTCAAGACACATTAAATAGACCAGAATGTCGTAAATAACACAACAGTAACTGGTCGAGGAACGGCCTGAAGAAATCTGGTTCATCACATCTACGATGCTGCCAGGGCATCAGTGAATCCAACGACTCACAAAAACAAACAAAGCCCGTCGCACGCATAAGGCAGTATTCGGAATGCCATCACCCCGAATCCGCAACAATGATGACCTGATCTCGAGAAAACTTAGAAGATGTCTCGCACTCTGGAGCTGATCGAAGAAATCGTCACGGCGAGGTGAAGGATATCTATCCGCACCGTAAGCCGGTTCAATTAACGATCCGTCGATATGCAACCCTAAACTGTCGTCTTTCTCCTTGACGAACAGAAATAGGAGCCTCCTAATGCGAAGCACTCAGACGCACAAAACTCCCCAAACCACAATTCTGCAGCTGATCCTTAAGCTCCCCAAGCTTCGCCGGCTTATCCGGAACAACGTCGGAAAACTCTCGCACGAAAGGAACCCGGTCCAACAATTCCACTGTGGCTCCGGTATCACGAATGAACGCTAAGAATCCACGACATCTCCTCAGTAGCCGACTAGCGAAAAAGGCTGAATTCAAGCTGTGAGAGGCGGCACAACTATCCACCTGCACAACAAGAACTGACTTGCCGGGAAAACAAACTTGACTGTTTCCTCACGGTAGTCCACAGACGCCTAGCACGTAGTTAACCAGTCCGTGTAAGTCTATATTGCGACCCCCGGTTCTTACGGGGAGGCGAAAACGGTATAAAAAAAACAAATTTTTATCGCAAGAGGCAACATGGACTAAACAAGGTCGGGATCGTGTCTGAACTAAACTAGCAAACACACTAAAAGGAGTTAGCTACTATGGAAGATGGTTATACCTAAACTTGAACTCCTTCTTCTTTAAACCTTGTAGAGGTTGATGGTTCTCTTTTCGTCGCCTTCTTCCGTCGAAGATGGATCCACCTCGAAGGTTCGACCTTTGGGCTCTTCCTCGGTCTTTGAGTGAACTAGGGTTTCCGGCTTGCTAAACCTTGAACCTAGAATGAGTAGAGAGTGACTAGGGTTTGCTTTTCTTTTTAAAGAGAAGGATTCTCAACACATGAGAAGGTTTCTCTTTTGCTAGAGGAAGAAGAAGATGAAGAGAGGAGAGAGAAGCTAAATGAGATAATGAGCAATCTTTTCTTTCTTGCAACCATAATGCCAAAAGAAAAACAATTATCTAAATAATAATAATTCAAAATGAGAATAGTTGATGGAAATTTGGAATGACCACTACCATGCTTCATTTAATGAAATGTAAGCATGAATCAAGGAGGACTTTTTTAAAGCATGATGGTGGTCAACATTCAACCATGGTCAACAAGTCAACCATGGTCAACAAGTCAACAAAATCTACCATAACAAAATTCTCATTTAATTACTATTATTAATAGATAATATATAAATCCATTAGGGTTTGGAAAATGAAGACTGTCAACTGTGCATACGCACCCGTTCCGAAACCCTAATGAAATACCTCATCCTCCGCCTCAAGCAACTGTGCATACACACCTGCATTCTCGTTCCGAGGAACAAGAATACCAAGATATAAAAGCAACCCTCAAAACATATACCGGTATCTGGCTCAAACCAGAGCCTGCCAGTATAATCCGTCCGGACTCCAAACGTGCACAAGTGCGCGGATGAGAACGAACCCTGTCGCAAAACCATGCGACCTCTACTCTGTTTTGCCCAGAGGCGAATACCCTCTGTGTGGGACTCTAAAGACTCGACACTACGCTGGCAGTGGGTTTAACCACAGACCGCAAGCGGCACTAGCTGTGCATAACGGTCCCCAGGTAGATGCCGACAAGAAGGCTGACGAGGTGAAACCCCATCTGAACTCCTACTGAGTCTGAATGTGACATTCTCCGTACAGTTCGGTCTGTTCGTCTGATACATCGCATGTCGGGCCTAGGGGGCGGTAAAACGTCAGTCCCCCAATAGCGGTACAAGTCGTGTCGGAGTGAAGCCCAAAACACCCTGAGATAACACTGGAAACCTACCAGTATATCTCGCTTGCCCTGGCCAGGGACTACTCGTGTAATGGCTCTCCTAGACACAGCGTGATGTCAACCCCCAATACCGGGAGAGACGAATCCTGTCTAACCGTCACTGCCTCCAAGTGCTTCGGGACTGCACCCAACCACCACCTGTTTGCACGACTCCTTTGAGCCGTGGTAGGGTAGTGATCAAAGTGCATTAGGAACACACTCGAGGCGAAGTGCCAGTGTCAAGTCAGCGGACTAAGCTGTACTCATGTCACCTGGGAACTGATAACTGACGATAGGTATAATACCAACCTGTCAGTTCCCGACGAGTCCTGTCCAGTGTACTCGTAACCCAACGAGCACCCGTATACTATCTCCAGTACGACGTACTGATGGCTGTGGGACAGACCATCTCCCATACTGGGATGAGAAGCGCATACGCTAGTCTACTCCGGAGTATCGATGCCCTGTCTCGATAGTCCTGCGACTAGGGACCTGTATAAGGATGTGCTTATAGATTACCCAGCCCCCACTAGTGTGACTGCCATCACAACGCTGGTAATCAAGCAAAGATCCTAAGGGCTCCACTAATGCGTATAAGTGATATACTGAAATAAACACAAGTACACATTGAAGTAGAAACAAACCAAGTAGCATACTACTATATTGAGCAAGATTGTTTATACAAGGCGAATATCCCAAGCTTCCATCAAGTAATATACAAACTAGTATGATACAGTAATGGCCTCTAGGGCATATACACTAACAATCTCCCACTTGCACTAAGGCCATGAACTGGCGTACCGAAGACCTATCATCTCGATCAGCCGCTCGAACTGAGTCTGGGGTAAGGCCTTGGTGAATGGATCTGCAGTGTTCTCTTCTGAAGCAACCCTCCGAACCTCGATCTCCTTGCGATCCACGATCTCCCTGATCAGGTGATACCGCCTCAAGATGTGCCTGGATCTCTGATGGGACCTGGGTTCCTTTGCTAAAGCTATAGCCCCGTTGTTGTCGCAATACAGAGGTACTGGGTCAACAATGGATGGAACCACCTGAAGTTCTTTTAAGAACTTCCTTATCCAGACAGCTTCTTTTGCGGCATCAGATGCAGCGATGTATTCCGCTTCCATAGTTGAGTCTGCAACGGTTTCCTGTTTGGAACTCTTCCAACACACCGCCCCTCCATTGAGGGTAAAGACAAAACCCGACATGGACTTGGAATCATCCTTGTCACTCTGGAAGCTGGAGTCAGCAAAGGCCTCAATCTGGAGGTCTTTTCCGCCATACACCAAGAACATCTCCTTAGTCCTTCTCAGGTACTTGAGAATGTTCTTTACTGCTATCCAATGTTTCACCCCAGGGTTTGACTGATACCGGCTTACTACACTCAGTGCATAAGCTACATCCGGTCTGGTACACAACATCGCATACATTATAGAGCCTACCGCAGAAGCGTAGGGTATAATAGACATGCGATCCCTCTCCAAATCAGTCTTGGGAGACATCTCTTTAGAGAGGGTGATCCCGTGACAAGCCGGTAGGTTACCGCGCTTGGAATCTTCCATACTGAATCTTTTCAGTACGGTGTCGATGTACCTGGACTGTGAAAGTCCTAATATCCTCTTGGATCTATCACGATGGATCCGGATCCCCAAGATGTAAGAGGCATCGCCCAGGTCTTTCATGGAGAACCTGTGTGACAAGAAACCCTTGACAGATTGTAGCATAGGAATGTCATTTCCTATTAAGAGAATGTCATCCACGTACAAAACGAGGAATACTACAGTTCTCGCTACAAATCTACTATAGATGCATGGTTCATCTGGATTTTTGATAAAGTCAAATTCCTTGACCGTCTCATCAAAACAGATGTTCCAACTCCGCGATGCCTGCTTTAGTCCATAGATGGACTTAAGCAACTTGCACACCTTTCCGCTGCTCCCACTCTGAATGAAACCCTCTGGCTGATCCATATAGACACACTCCTCTAAATTTCCATTTAGAAAAGCGGTTTTTACGTCCATCTGCCAAATCTCATAATCGTGGAAGGCAGCAATGGCAAGAAGGATCCGAATGGATTTCAGCATAGCCACTGGAGAAAAGGTTTCGTCATAGTCCAAACCAGGTCTTTGACGGAAACCCTTTGCTACAAGTCTAGCTTTATAGGTCTCAACCTGTCCATCTACACCAATCTTCCTTTTGAAGATCCACTTGCATCCTACGGGTTTTACCCCGTCTGGAGCAATGTCCAACGTCCATACTTTGTTGGTGTACATGGACTCCATCTCGGTCCGCATTGCATCCAGCCATTTTACCGAGTCAACGCTCTGAACGGCCTGCTGGAAGCTAGTAGGCTCATCATAGTCTATGATGCAATCCTCTCTATCCCCGTCTATGAGAAAACCGCAGTATCTCTCGGGCGGATGAGACTGCCTACTACTCCTGCGGAGCGGCATAGGAATGTCCTGTTCTTTTGAACTTACTGGCTCTTCCAAGCTTTCAGTAATAGCTTGTGGTTCTGGAATTTCTTCCAGTTCTATTGCGTTCCCACTTATCTGGGTTTCCAAAAACTCAGTTTCCAAGAAGCGGGCATGTTGAGAAACAAAAACCTTTTGTTCCTCAGCGGAATAGAACAGATACCCCCTGGAGTTCTTTGGGTATCCCACAAACTTACACTGTACTGAACGTGCCTCGAGCTTGTCCGCATGCTGCTTTTTTACAAAAGCTGGACATCCCCATATCTTAAGGTACTTAAGACAGGGTTTCTTCCCACTCCACATCTGATATGGAGTGGTAGGCACAGTCTTGGTAGAAGCCTTGTTCAAGAGATATGCAGCTGCTTCTAGTGCATAGCCCCAGAAAGATCGCGGTAACTCAGCCTTACTCATCATGGAACGAACCATATCCAATAGGGTTCGATTCCTCCTTTCCGATACACCGTTATGTTGCGGAGTGTATGGAGGAGTACGCTGAGAGAGAATTCCATTCTCTTTTAAATAGTCCAGGAACTCGGCACTCAAGTATTCACCACCTCGATCCGATCTTAGGATCTTAATACTTTTGCCTGTTTGTTTTTCAACTTCATTCTTATAATCCCGAAATTTCTCAAAGGCCTCGGATTTGTGCTTCATTAAGAAGACATGTCCATACCTAGAGAAATCTTCTGTGAAAGTAATGAAGTATGAATAACCGCTTCGCGCATGTGTAGACATTGGACCACACACGTCACTGTGTATGAGTCCCAAGAGCTCGCTCGCTCTTTCTCCGTGTCCAGTGAACGGAGTCTTTGTCATCTTTCCCATGAGACAAGATTCACAAGTGGCATAAGACTGATACTCGAACGGATCCAAGTATCCTTCTTTATGTAACTTAGTCAACCGTGTCTCATTGATGTGACCCAGTCTACAATGCCATAAGAAAGCCTGATTGATATCTGGAGACTTTCTTTTGTGTGTATTCTGGACATTAAAAATCTGTGGTTGGTTTAATACGTATATACCATTGCTCAGTGTACCTGACCCAATCAGAACTTGATTAAGGTGAATGTTTACAACATTACTTACAAACGCAAATTCATAACCTTCTTTAGAAACCAAAGATACAGAAATGATATTACAAGTTGCGTTGGGTACAAAAAAGCAATTACGCAAAACCAAAACATGTCCATCTGACATTCCCAGGTGATAGTCCCCCACGGCTTTAGCATCCATGCTAGCTCCGTTCGCAACTCTGAGGGTCATGTCACCTGCCTTCAAAAACCTACGGTTTCTCAACGCCTGCAAAGAATTACAGATATGAGATCCTGATCCGGTATCCAATACCCAGGAAGTAGAGTTTATAGAAAGACAGTTTTCAATAACATACACACCTGAAGCTGAAGCCGCAACCTGCTTCAGTTCCTGTGTCCTGGCTTTCCAAGCCCTGCAATCTTTCTTCCAGTGTCCACTCTTATGACAATAGAAGCACTCTTCCTTTCCAACAGGCTTCCCCGCAATCTTTGTTGCCTTTTCCTTTCCCTTCGTACCCACTTTACTAACACCGCCTCTTGGTTTGGCGGGGGCTTTCTTTCTCTTTCCCTTGGCTTTCGCCTTGGACCTAGAGGAAGAAGATCCTCCTACAAACAAAGCGGGTGTTTCCCTACCCTTCTGTAGGGTGCCCTCTGCGCTCCTCAGCAGGTTGAGGAGTTCTGAAAGTTCAACTTCCTTTTCTTGCAAGTTGAAGTTCAGTATGAACTGGGCGTAAGTGGATGGAAGGGACTGGAGAATTATATCCGTATAGAGTTCACTGTCCAACGTGGTCCCAAGTTCCGCGAGCTCCTCAGTGTAGCCAATCATCTTAAGCACGTGGTCCGCTACCGATGATCCGACGGCCAACTTTGTCGAAAATAACTTCTTCGACACTTCGTATCTTGCGATACGAGACTGCTCTCCATACAGTTCTTTTGTATGAAGAAATATGGATTCCAAATCCATATTCTCGTGCCTCCTCTGATGGTCGTTGTCCATCGAGGCAAGTACGAGGCATCTGGCCTTCGCGCTGTCAATCTCCCAAGTCTTACGGATTTCCTTATCCGCGACGCTGGAGGTGGGACCTGGGACGGGGGGAGCTTTGGTGGTAAGAAGATACCCCAGCTTGTCGTAAGAGATTGCCAATTTGACATTCCTGAGCCAATCTTTGTAGTTTGGCCCTGTCAGTATGTTTTTATCTAGAAGTAACTTAAGTCCAGTCATTTCGATTTGGTCGCTGCAGGGGGAGAGAAGAAACACTTAGCACGATGCTCTTGCAAGTTTAGAATGGTTTTTAATTTGTCTAAACAGGATGGCTCCCACTGTCTCTCGAATCCCTCCTCAAACCACAAAGGAAGAATTAGCCGGGATCAATCCCACCGTACAATACTTGCTTAACCGTTCAGCCAGGCCAGTGTCGGTACTTCGAGGGAGGTTTTCCAACGCTTTCGCGAAGTTCCTTAATTAAATAACCTCTTTTCCCTGGGGGCGTAGCCCCGCTAACACCTTTCTAGGCACCTACTAGGTTTATAGCATTGATCGTTTAGTGAGAAATTTCCCGAGGAGTAGCATATACTCACAGTAGGATCGGGATCCAAATATCATCGCGTGATGAAAATGAAGGAATCCTACCATAATCATCACACTCCAAATGGTATGCAAATCTAGCAAGTTTCAGTACTTATGAAACTCCCGATGTGGATTTTTGCCCCATGCTCTTATGACCTTGACGAAGGTCAACAAATCATAAGTCACATGTCAAGTTCTGCCCGTCATTATCCAGGTTAATTTGAACCCACCCGTATATACCCTTGACGAAGGTCAACAAGGCAATACGGCTGTCCCAAACCAACGCATCTATCTATGCTACATATGAACACCCAATAGCTACCAATCTCTATGTCTTGACGAAGGTCAACAAACATAGCTTGAATACTATTGAATTTTCATACGAAACGACGGAGGGCTACGGATGGTTTTGGCGAAACCGTGAACGTAGTGAACTTGATATAATCGATGGAACGAGATAGCTTTTAGAAGGAGTGGCTCAAGCTCCGCATTTAAAAGTTAGTTTTGAAAAGAACCGAGTGGTTTTTCGAAAGTGTTCCATCGACTTAAACTTGGTTTATTATCTTGCATTAGTTCTTTTAATGCGTGATATTCTTGCATTAGTTCTTTTAATGCGTCCCATCATTTAATCCTACCATTGCAGAAAACAACCAAAATATGACGTACGCTTATGCCATTCGCATTCGCCACGGGGTCCCGTCATCACTCGTTAGGTTACTTAACTAACGACAGAGCGGGGGCTGGGCTAGCGCGGCTGTAAAACATAAGCAACGCCTAAATAGAAAGCAATGATAGACATTACAGATCATAGATGAATACATTGGATATACTAGCAATCCGCAATCCTTTCGAGCCTGCAACGAAAAGCGGATTACACGGTCGCGGTGAATAGCAAATACCCCACCCAAGACCCCTACGGGTGCGGCAAACTACCCGCCAAGTTCCCGGTAGTTTGTGCACCCCTCCATGGGTCTATCCTAGGAGCAAAAACAGTAAAAAGAATTATACAATGACGGCTACAACCCCGACCCGGTTGTGCGGCCAAACAAATAATAATTATTACATCAATTTACATTTACAAATGAATGAAAGAAAAACAAAAGCTCATCTCACATCCACCCCGGCTATTCACCCGCGACAGTCCAACACATTCATATACACATTCCAATATCAAACACAGATCATGTATAACCCCGACTAATCGACTTATAGCGATTAGCCGACGTTCAATACATGCAAATATCACAGATATAACCAACATAGCCAAAGTGCAGTGAAGTTCGGAAAAAATACGGAATTATAGGACCCCAAAAGTGAATTTCTGTTCTGGAAAATCTGGGCACATATAATATATCTTAAAAATCCCAAAACCAACACAGAAGAACACTGCACGAAAAACGATGCAGAGAAGATAATAAACTGCGGCGCTTCCGCGGCACATGCCTACCTCGTGCCGCGGAAGCGCGGCGGTTTAATCGAATTAGGGCATCGTATTTCTTGTGTGTTCAAACAAAACCCTGAGCCGAATTTACAAGTATAAAGTTTTTCATTTAGAGCAGAAAAAATTTCAACAGAAACTTAGGGTTTTGGTTTTTCCGGTTTTGCGATTTTTCGGTTCCGAACATCGTTACACTTCACTACCAAGCTAGTTTAAGTTTAGTTAGGCTCTGATACCACTGTAAGTCCATATTGCGACCCCCGGTTCTTACGGGGAGGCGGAAACGGTATAAAAAAAACAAATTTTTATCGCAAGAGGCAACATGGACTAAACAAGGTCGAGATCGTGTCTAAACTAAACTAGCAAACACACTAAAAGGAGTTAGCTACTATGGAAGATGGTTATACCTAAACTTGAACTCCTTCTTCTTTAAACCTTGTAGAGGTTGATGGTTCTCTTTTCGTCGCCTTCTTCCGTCGAAGATGGATCCACCTCGAAGGTTCGACCTTTGGGCTCTTCCTCGGTCTTTGAGTGAACTAGGGTTTCCGGCTTGCTAAACCTTGAACCTAGAATGAGTAGAGAGTGACTAGGGTTTGCTTTTCTTTTTAAAGAGAAGGATTCTCAACACATGAGAAGGTTTCTCTTTTGCTAGAGGAAGAAGAAGATGAAGAGAGGAGAGAGAAGCTAAATGAGATAATGAGCAATCTTTTCTTTCTTGCAACCATAATGCCAAAAGAAAAACAATTATCTAAATAATAATAATTCAAAATGAGAATAGTTGATGGCAATTTGGAATGACCACTACCATGCTTCATTTAATGAAATGTAAGCATGAATCAAGGAGGACTTTTTTAAAGCATGATGGTGGTCAACATTCAACCATGGTCAACAAGTCAACCATGGTCAACAAGTCAACAAAATCTACCATAACAAAATTCTCATTTAATTACTATTATTAATAGATAATATATAAATCCATTAGGGTTTGGAAAATGAAGACTGTCAACTGTGCATACGCACCCGTTCCGAAACCCTAATGAAATACCTCATCCTCCGCCTCAAGCAACTGTGCATACACACCTGCATTCTCGTTCCGAGGAACAAGAATACCAAGATATAAAAGCAACCCTCAAAACATATACCGGTATCTGGCTCAAACCAGAGCCTGCCAGTATAATCCGTCCGGACTCCAAACGTGCACAAGTGCGCGGATGAGAACGAACCCTGTCGCAAAACCATGCGACCTCTACTCTGTTTTGCCCAGAGGCGAATACCCTCTGTGTGGGACTCTAAAGACTCGACACTACGCTGGCAGTGGGTTTAACCACAGACCGCAAGCGGCACTAGCTGTGTGTAACGGTCCCCAGGTAGATGCCGACAAGAAGGCTGACGAGGTGAAACCCCATCTGAACTCCTACTGAGTCTGAATGTGACATTCTCCGTACAGTCCGGTCTGTTCATCTGATACATCGCATGTCGGGCCTAGGGGACGGTAAAACGTCAGTCCCCCAATAGCGGTACAAGTCGTGTCGGAGTGAAGCCCAAAACACCCTGAGATAACACTGGAAACCTACCAGTATATCTCGCTTGCCCTGGCCAGGGACTACTCGTGTAATGGCTCTCCTAGACACAGCGCGATGTCAACCCCCAATACCGGGAGAGACGAATCCTGTCTAACCGTCACTGCCTCCAAGTGCTTCGGGACTGCACCCAACCACCACCTGTTTGCACGACTCCTTTGAGCCGTGGTAGGGTAGTGATCAAAGTGCAGTGGGAACACACTCGAGGCGAAGTGCCAGTGTCAAGTCAGCGGACTAAGCTGTACTCATGTCACCTGGGAACTGATAACTGACGATAGGTATAATACCAACCTGTCAGTTCCCGACGAGTCCTGTCCAGTGTACTCGTAACCCAACGAGCACCCATATACTATCTCCAGTACGACGTACTGATGGCTGTGGGACAGACCATCTCCCACACTGGGATGAGAAGCGCATACGCTAGTCTACTCCGGAGTATCGATGCCCTGTCTCGATAGTCCTGCGACTAGGGACCTGTATAAGGATGTGCTTATAGATTACCCAGCCCCCACTAGTGTGACTGCCATCACAACGCTGGTAATCAAGCAAAGATCCTAAGGGCTCCACTAATGCGTATAAGTGATATACTGAAATAAACACAAGTACACATTGAAGTAGAAACAAACCAATTAGCATACTACTATATTGAGCAAGATTGTTTATACAAGGTGAATATCCCAAGCTTCCATCAAGTAATATACAAACTAGTATGATACAGTAATGGCCTCTAGGGCATATACACTAACAGTCCGTGCCCAGGAGAACGTCAAACCCAACATCTCTAGAAGGATCGAGACGATGGACGAATCTTTATCTCCTATCCGATTGGCACACAACTGAATACGTGTCGCGCAACAAAAGAATCGCTGACAGAAGTTAGCACAACTACAACTAATCTACCCAACCACGGTACAAGCATGAAAAACAACGAACACATCAAAAGAACAAGCGAATTAAAGATACCTGAAAACTCCACATTGGACATCTGCGCGTCCCAATGAGTAGAAGCAAACTCCTGTGTCTGCCCTCTACTCGCAGCTGGATGAACTCCTCTGGTAAACTGAGCCCTTAGAGCGAACCTTCCACGTCCATGGCCTCTCTGAAAATGATCCTGACAAGGTTCTAAGGACCAATCCCTGACGAAGTGCTGAAGGCTTCCGCATCGAAAACATCCACGCGCTGTCTGCTGACCATCCTGGGGATGAGAGCTGAATGACTATCCTCGTCCTAAGCCTCTGCTACTCCCGGGATGGCCACGAAATCTTTCTCGATGACCAAACCTCTGCCTCAGGGCTGGTACGCTGGTATGAATCCTCCACTGTCCTGGAACTCTTTGAGCCTCTGGAATATGCGCCTCATCAACTGGAGCTGCAACTACTGGTGCTATGTAGGTGACGGACTGCTGCTTGCTGATCGCAAGTGACAACTGAGTAACAAGGGTGACAACCTCCTGTCGTAGCTCCCGAACGACATCAACCAAAGAACTCATCGTCTGGCGAAAATCCTGCATCTCTGCCACAAGCCTATCAATAGTATATGTCGTAGGCTGATCCGTCTGCACCTGTGCAACTAGAGTGCCATCCTGGTCAGTACTCGTCTCACCCGAGCCAACTCTGACCTCGGCCCTCGCTGCATCACTCTGAGTCCCCATAGTCATCGGCGGCAAGGCTATAAATAGATATAAGATTCGATGAGAATAAGGAATCAAATCTCAAGGATATGAATCATCAAGGAAGGAACTTCAAGCAAATTGTACTTAGGTCACTTTAGGCGAAGTATCGCATCATGGGTATGCTGCAGACATACACACACTGCGTTACTTTGCTTAAGCTACCTACTCCATCATACTAAGGTCATCCTACACTCCGAAAGGTAAAATCTAGCGCTTTGATACCAACTTTTGTCACGACCCAAAATTGGCCCGTGACGGCCCTAGTACTACGCAACGCCCTAAGACGTAACGTAGTAAAAGAAAGCCAAAACCCAGAAATCTAAACCATAAAAATACGGAAAAGATAATATAAGTTTTTGAAACATTTGAAATCGCAACCCAAATTCTTTAAAAGTCCTACTTTATTTCTTTAAAATTTTAGCAACACCCCCTTTTTATAAAAACTAGCCAGGATGAATACAACACAAAAATATGACGCAGTAGCGATGAAATAAAGACAATAGAGAGAAAGCTGTATATAAAAGAAAACAAATCCACAATAATATACAGTAACGTCCTCACCAAGTCTCTAAGTCAATAACATAATAGTAGATGGAGAGTACAAGATACAACGAATGTACAATACAAAATACAGATGACCACCAAAACCCACCTAAGCAAAATAGTACTGTGAGCTGATGCGGTATCTGTAGCAAAATATGATAGCTGAAGAGTTGAATAGCCTGCCTCGACTACTCTAGGAAACAACCTGAAACACCTGTGGCACAACGGGGGTGAGTTGCCAACTCATGAATAGTAGATAACATATGCAGGTAATCGCAGGAATGTACGTACAGCATGAATCTAAGATATGCGATTACAGTAATAACATGTCATGCAAATGCTGAATAAAGGAAAGTACAGTAGCAGGTAAAATCAATATGTGAAGCAATAGTAACATGACAATAATATGCAATAACCAAGAAATAGGGATATGTGAATGTAGATATGCAACTATCATAAGGGTACACTAACAGGTACTACCAACATATGAAACTGTGCATAAAATAGATAAGTGTGAGCTATAGGGTAGAATATGTCATTTCCACGGAAACCTGACATCGTGGTAGGATCACAGTCCATCAAGACACTCAAATCCCAAATCCTCAAATCGGGCCCCAAACTGGGCTCTCACATCACATAGGTCTCACATCACCTCAATATACAATATCAAATAGCTCTCCTATATCTCGAATGTACAAATCAACAATCTCTTTCATATCCAATATCCAATCTCAATGAATCACCTATATCCCAAGTCGAATCTCAAGTAAGTTTCTAACATCCTAAATAAATATATATGCAGAAATAAATATTATGGGGGGAATATACATATATATTAGCGTCCCACCACTAATATTGGTGTAAGGGTATATATAACAACGGCTAATCCCCTGTTATATATACAAAGGTGTTTAAAAGAAATATCATGAAAACAATGTGCCAAGCATCGACACAGAAATCCTGATAGGTACGTATCATACGCTGTCCCGAAAGCACGAGTGCCTAGCTCTGACCCTCGCCTTTCGACGTATGCATACGTGCATGACTCCCAATGGTGTCTCCATGACCCCCGCCGAGTCATCAGTACTGTCACCGGTAGGTACTAGCCCGCCTCCAGGCTCAATCGGCAAAATCCATCGATCTTCTTGCCGAGGGGAACCATACCGGGCCCCACCATGTACCCTCTACGGCATCAACGCCTCCTCGTAGGGGTATATATAATCAGCACCAATAAAACTCATGGTGGATGCGCAAATATCATATCAAGGAAACCGGGTTTTTCAATGTATGCATAATTTCATGAACTCCCGCGGTTCCCAATTCCAGAAAACATCATGTAAAATCCAAATAATAATGCGCAATCCAGGAATAAACATATGCGATATATCAGAAATGCGAGCATGTAAATGAGAATATGTAGCTGAAACCAGATGTATGCGAAACCAAAAAGGTACAGCTAAGTAACATCAGTAAAGGTAAATGTGTAACTGCAACTGAATATGTGTGCATCATACAGGTGTAGCAATGTATTGGTATCTACCTATAAGAACTGATGTCGTATACCCCCCTGGGTATAAGTAAAATATGTAGGATATCCCCCCCGGTATAACTAAAATATGTGCAAGGTATACCTGTAGCTGTATCGCAGGGTGTATATGTACCTATCACTAAAGGTATGATGCACTATAGGTATATCGACAAGCTAGATGTCATGTGTGATAAGCAACAGAATCTATAATGGTTAGTGTGTGACATGGCAATTATTGACGGTGTGTGTGTAGCATGCAATCCGTGCTCGTGCAACATGAACCGTCAATAATAGGTGCAGTGCCCTACGGCTACTAGTCACGGTACAACTATATCTAAGTAAATAGGTAAAGGCGCAATTCTAACAATGACGTAGAATATGCGACGAGTATTAGAATCCTAGCCCAGACACATAACGCCATGCGGGCGATTCCCCTGTAGATGTTAAATCTACTCACCTACACTCCACGCTAGGTGAATCCTACCATCTGCTCCCTCCTGTAGCAGTGTCCGTAGTCCCTGCCTGCAAACCTGCAAATAAGACATGGAAATCATATATAAGCCAAATATTCCGCAAAATGCGATATTGAACCAAAACGAGAAACTCGCGTCGCGAACTAAACGCGCGTGTGCACGATACGCTAAAACGTGTGTATACGCGTCTAGAACTACAGCGACACGCCGCGATACGCTGGATCACAGAACCCACTCACGTATCGCGCGTATCGCGCAAACAAACGGACATGCAAAACAATATATTGCCCCAGATTTTCCTACAGGTCAAATCTTACAAAACTAGAAATACCAAAACACTATAGAACACAGCAGACAGCCATTCCCAAAACCCCAACACCCCACTCCCCTTCCTGGCCGCAATTTGCGGCCAGATTGAATTAATTGGCGGCCTGGGTAGGGAGAGGGTTGCTCGTGTTCTTGTGGTGGTATCTAGATCTAGTGTACATGCTCCAGTCTTCTCAATTTTATCCTGTAGGATCCGGGTCAATAGCAGATCTCAGAAGTCACAAATATCGCTTTAAAATCACCAATTTGCACAAAACACAAACCCTATGGTATTTTAGTGTAATCCAGGGAAATTCTCAGTTAAAGTGACCCTAGCAACACTAAAATATGTAGGGTTATCTAACACAATCATCAATTTGCCACAACACCTCCCAAAACACCATAATTAGCCCTAAACTAGCTAATTAACACTAACCGACACCAATTATCAAATAAACTAAGCAACTAGGAGATTGGATTCAGAAAATATACCCAAAGAACCCTAGAGAGCAGGTGAAGAAGTGGAGAAGAGCTGCTGTAGGTTGCTGGAGCTCCTGCTACTGCTGTTGCTGCCTGCTGCTCCTGCTGCTGCTAATGATGATGATGATGTTGTTGCTGATGATGATGATGCTGCTGCTGCTGCTACTAGTTGCTGCTGCTGCTGCTGAAGCTTCTTCTGCTGCTGTGGCTGCTGAGTGTGTGTTTGTGTGTGTGTTTGAGAGTGTGAGGGAATGAGAGCAATGAGTGAGAATGAGAGAATGTAAACAACCCCCCTTCTCACTCTCTCTCACTTCATTAAAGAGGCATGGCTCACCATGTAGCCCATGCTCCTTCTCTCTCTCAAAAGTCAATATTCAACCGAAATAAAACCCTTTTAAATTCATTTTCATTTTCTTTTTAAATGAACAACCATAACTATTTAACCTAAAACACCTAAACAATAATAAAACTAGATTAAGCAATGGTTAAACCACAATTAACACCCTAGTTTACATGCACAAGTGTGTGTGTGCCTAGAAAAATCCTAATAAAATACTCAATAAATAGGATAAAATAATTAAAACCCAATTTGGTAAACTTTTTATTAAAAACCATACATTAAAATATAATTAGTCACAAAACACATTCTAAGGTGTTACACAAAGTATCTAGAATTTCGACCGGACAAAAAATCGCGAAACATCCCGGAAAATCCTAGTTTCTGCCGATTTTTATTTCTGCTCCAAAAATAATAAATCATGTCTTAAAAATCGGCTCAGGCTTTTTAATGAACAGTCAAGAAAAACGATCCAGCGAATCGACCAACTCACCGCGGTTCCGCGGCAGAAGCGTTTCTCCTGCAGTTTGTTTCTGGTGGTATTTTGTGATTTTTGAGATGGTTTGTTTCTGCCCAGAATTTCCAGAGAACATATTTGTTTTTGGGGTGGTTACAAATCCGTATTTTGGTCGATTTTCTGTAGACTTTGGCTAATGGGTTATATCTGTATTGTTATATATGTATTGAACGTCTGCTAATCGCTATACGTCGATTAATGGGGGTTATACATATCAGTGATCTGTAATGTTGATGGTTTGTGTATATGACTTCGTTGGATTGTCGCGGATGAATAGCTGGGGGGAATTGTGAGATGAGAGTTTTGTTTATCTTTCAATTCTTGTAATATGTAAATTGATGTAATATTATTTGTATGGCCGCACAACCAGGTCGGGGTTGTAGCCGTCATTGTATAATTTCTTTTTAATGTTTTTGCTCCTAGGATAGACCCAAGGTGGGGTGCACAAACTATCGGGTACCTCGAAGTGTCGAGTGGCCTACTCACGTCGTTGAGGGAGGTTGCTTCACTTCGGATACTTGGCGGGTAGTTTGCCGCACCCGTAGGGGTCTAGGGTGGGGTATTGGCTATTCATCGCGACCATGTAATCCGCTCTTAGTTACAGGCTCGTACGAATTGCGGATTTCTAGTATATCCAATGTATTCATCTGTGATCTGGAATGGCTCTCATTGCATCTGATGAATGTATATATCTATATGTAGATATCTATTTAGGCGTTGCTTATATTTTGCATCCGCGCTAGTCCAGTCCCCGCTCTGTCGTTTGTTAAGTAACCTAACGGGTGATGACGGGACCCCGTGGCGAATGCGAATGGCATAAGCGTACGTCATATTTTTGTTGTTTTCTGCAATGGTAGGATTAATTGATGGGACACATTAAAATTAATGCAAGAAAAATAAACCGAAGTAAAAGTCGTTGGAACACTTTCAAAAACCACTCGGTTTCTTTTCAAAATAACTTTTAAACGCGGAGCTTAAACCACTCCTTTTAAAAGCTATCTCGTTCCATCGATTATATCAAGTTCACTACGTTCACGGTTTCACCAAAACCATTCGTAGCCCTCCGTCGTTTCACATGGATGGTCAATAGTATTCAAGCTATGTTTGTTGGCCAAAGTCAAGGCATAGTGATTGGTAGCTATTGGGTATTCATGTGCAGCATAAATAGATGTGTTGGTTTGGGACAGTCGTACTGCTTTGTTGGCCAAAGTCAAGGGTAGGTACGGGTGGGTTCAAATTAACCTGGAGAATGACGGGTAGAACTTGATATGTGACTTATGATTTGTTGGCCAAAGTCAAGGTCATAAGAGCATGGGGCAAAAATCCACATCGGGAGTTTCAAAAGAACTGAAACTTGCTAGCGCTGCATACCATTTGGAGTGTGATGATTCTGGTAGGATTCCTTCAGTTTTGTCACGCAATGATATTTGGATCCCGATCCTTCTGTGAGTATATGCTACTCCTCGGGAAAATTCTCGCTTAACGATCAATGCTATAAACCTAGTAGGTGTCTAGAAAGGTGTTAGCAGAGCTGAGCCCCCAGGAAAAAGAGGTTATTTAATTAAGGAACTTCGCGAAAGCGTTGGAAAACCTCCCTCGAAGTACCGACACTAGCCTGGCTGAACGATTAAGCAAGTATCGTACGGTGAGATTGATCCTGACTAATTCTTCCTTTTGGTTTAAGGAGGAATTCGAGACAGTGGGAGCCGTCCTGTTTAGACAAATTAAAAACCACTCTAAACTTGCAAGAGCATCATGCTAAAGTGTTTCTTCTCTCTCTTCTAATTGCAGCAACCAAACATCATGACTGGACTTCAGTTACTACTAGATAAAAACATACTGACAGGGCCAAACTACAAAGATTGGCTCAGGAATGTCAAAATGGTAATCACTTACGACAAGTTGGCGTATCTCCTTACCACCAAAGCTCCCCCTACCCCAGGTCCCACCTCCAGCGTCGCGGATAAGGAAATCCGTAAGACTTAGGAGATTGATTGCGTGAAGGCCAAGTGCCTCGTGCTTGCCTCTATGGACAATGAACACCAGAGGAGGCACGAGAATATGGACCTTGAATCCATATTTCTTCATACAAAAGAACTGTATGGGGAGCAATCCCGTATCGCCAGATACGAAGTCTCGAAAAAGCTGTTTTCGGCGAGATTGGCCATCGGATCACCGGTAGCGGAACACGTGCTTAAGATGATTGGCTTCATTGAGGAGCTCGCGAACCTTGGGACCACGTTGGAGAATGAGCTCTATACGGACTTGATTCTCCAGTCCCTTCCTTCCACTTACGCCTAGTTCATCCTGAACTTCAACTTACAGGAAAAGGAAGTTGAACTTTCAGAACTCCTCAACATGCTGAGGAGTGCAGAGGGCACCCTACAGAAAGGTAGGGAAACATCCACTTTGTTTGTAGGAGGATCTTCCTCTTCTAGGTCCAAGGCGAAAGCCAAGGAAAAGAAGAAGAAAACCCCCGCCAAACCAAGAAGCGGTGTTAGTAAGGTGGATACGAAGGGAAAGGCAAAAGCAACAAAGGAAGCGGGAAAACTTGTGGGAAAGGAAGAATGCTTTTACTGTCACAAGAGTGGATACTGGAAGAAAGATTGCAGGGCTTGGAAGGCCAGAACACATGATCTGAAGCGAGTTGCGACTTCAGCTTCAGGTGCGTATGTTATTGAAAATTGTCTATCAATAAACTCTACTTCCTGGGTATTGGATACCGGATCAGGATCTCATATCTGTAATTCTTTGCAGGCGTTGAGAAACCGTAGAGTTTTGAAGGCAGGTGATATGACCCTCAGAGTTGCGAACGGAGCTGGCATGGATGCTGAGTCCGTGGGGGACTATCACCTGGGGTTGTCAGATGAAAACGTTTTGGTTTTGCGTAATTGTTATTTTGTACCCAATGCAACTAGTAATATCATTTCTGTATCTTTAGTTTCTAAAGAAGGTTATGAATTTGCGTTTGTAAGTAATGTTGTAAACATTCACCTTAATCAAGTTCTGATTGGGTCAGGTACATTAAACAATAGAATATACGTATTAAACCAACCACAGATTTTCAATGTCCAGAATACACACAAAAGAAAATCTTCGGAAACAAATCAGGCTTTCTTATGGCATTGTAGACTGGGTCACATCAATGAGAGAAGGTTGACGAAGTTGCATACAGAAGGATATTTGGATCCGTTCGAATATCAATCATATGCAACTTTTCAATCCTGTCTCAAAGGAAAGATGACAAAGACTCCGTTCACTGGACACGGAGTGAGAGCGAGCGAGCTCTTGGGACTCGTACACAGCGATGTGTGCGGTCCAATGTCTACACATGCGCGAAGCGATTATTCTTACTTCATTACTTTTACGGATGACTTTTCAAGGTACGGTTATGTCTTCTTAATGAAACATAAATCCGAAGCCTTTGGAAAATTCCAGGAATATAAGAATGAAGTGGAAAAACAAACAGGCAAAAGTATCAAGACACTAAGATCTGATCGAGGTGGTGAATACTTAAGTGTCGAGTTCCTGGATTACTTAAAAGAGAATGGAATTCTCTCTCAGCTTACTCCTCCATACACTCCGCAACATAACGGTGTATCGGAGAGACGGAACCGGACCCTATTGGATATGGTACGTTCCATGATGAGTAACGCTGAGTTACCGCGATCATTCTGGGGATATGCACTAGAATCAGCTGAATACCTTTTGAACCGAGTTCCAACTAAAACTGTGCCTACTACACCATATCAGATGTGGTGTGGGAAGAAACCCTATCTTAAGCACATTAAGACATGGGGATGTCCAGCTTTTGTCAAAAAGCAGCATGCGGACAAACTCGAGGCACGCTCAGTACAGTGCAAGTTTGTGGGATATCCAAAGAACTCCAAGGGATATTTCTTCTATTGCGAAGAGGAACAAAAGATTTTTGTTTCTCGTCATGCCCACTTCTTGGAAACTGAGTTTTTGGAAAATCAGATAAGTGGGAGCGCAATAGAACTGGAAGAAATTCCAGAACCACGAGCTATTACTGAAAGCTTAGTAGAACCAGAGGGTTCGAAAGATCAGGACATTCCTACGCCGCTCCGCAGGAGTAGTAGGCAGTCTCATCCGCCCGAGAGATACGGTTTTCTCATAGACGGGGATAGAGAAGATTGCATCATTGAGAGTGATGAGCTGACTAGCTTCCAGCAGGCCATTCAGAGCGTTGACTCGGTAAAATGGCCGGATGCAATGCGGACCGAAATGGAGTCCATGTACACCAACAAAGTATGGATGTTGGACGTTGCTCCAGATGGGGTAAAACCCGTAGGATGCAAGTGGATCTTCAAAAGGAAGATTGGTGTAGATGGACAGGTTGAGATCTATAAAGCTAGACTTGTTGCAAAAGGTTTCCGTCAAAGACTTGTCTTGGACTATGACGAAACCTTTTCTCCAGTGGCTATGCTGAAATCCATTCGGATCCTTCTTGCCATTGCTGCTTTCTACAATTATGAGATCTGGAAAATGGACGTAAAGACCGCTTTTCTAAATGGAAATTTAGAGGAGTGTGTCTATATGGACCAGACAGAGGGTTTCATTCAGAGTGGGAGCAGCGGAAAGGTGTGCAAGTTGCTTAAGTCCATCTATGGACTAAAGCAGGCATCGCGGAGTTGGAACATCTGTTTTGATGAGACGGTCAAAGATTTTGGCTTTATCAAAAATCCAGATGAACCATGCATCTATAGTAGATTTGTAGCACGAACTGTCGTATTCCTCGTTTTATACGTGGATGACATTCTCTTGATAGGAAATGACATTCCTATGCTATAATCTGTCAAAGGGTTCTTGTCACACAGGTTCTCCATGAAAGACCTGGGTGATGCCTCTTACATTCTGGGGATCCGGATCTATCGTGACAGATCCAAGAGGATATTAGGACTTTCACAGTCCAGGTATATCGACACCATACTGAAAAGATTCAGTATGGAAGATTCCAAGCGCGGTAATCTACCGGCTTGTCACGGGATCACCATTTCCAAAGAGATGTCTCCCAAGACTGATTTGGAAAGGGATCGCATGTCTATTATACCCTACGCTTCTGCGGTAGGCTTTATAATGTATGCGATGTTGTGTACCAGACCAGATGTAGCTTATTCACTGAGTGTGGTAAGCAGGTATCAGTCAAACCCTGGGGAGAAACACTGGATAGCGGTAAAGAACATTCTCAAGTACCTGAGAAGGACTAAGGAGATGTTCTTGGTGTATGGCGGAAAAGACCTCCAGATCGAGGCCTTTGCTGACTCCAGCTTTCAGAGTGACAAGGATGATTCCAAGTCCATGTCGGGTTATGTCTTTACCCTCGATGGAGGGGCGGTGTGTTGGAAGAGTTCCAAACAGGAAACTGTTGCTGACTCGACGATGGAAGCGGAATATATCGCTGCATCTGATACTGCAAAAGAAGCCGTCTAGATGAAGAAGTTCTTGATAGAACTTCAGGTGGTTCCGTCCATTGTTGATCCAATACCTCTATATTGTGTCAACAACGGGGCTATAGCTTTAGCGAAGGAACCCATGTACCATCAGAAGTCCAGGCACATCTTGAGGCGGTATCACCTGATCAGGGAGATCGTGGGTCGCCAGGAGATCGTGGTTCGGAGAGTTGCTACGGAAGATAACACTGCTGATCCATTCACAAAGGCCTTACCCCAGGCTCAGTTCGAGCGGCTAATCGAGATGATAGGTCTTCGATACGCCAGTACATGGCCTTAGTGCAAGTGGGAGATTGTTAGTGTATAGGCCCTAGAGTCATTACCGTATCATACTAGTTTGTATATTACTTAATGGAAGCTTGGGATATTCACCTTGTAAAGACAATTTTGCTCAATATAGTAGTATGCTACTTGGTTTATTTCTGTTTTAATGTGTGCATGTGTTTCTTTTAGCATATCACCTTTACACATTAGTGGAGCTCTTAGGATCTTTGCTTGATTACCAGCGTTGTGATGGCAGTCACACTCGTGGGGGCTGGGTAATCCACAAGCACATCCTTATGCAGGTCCCTAGTCGTAGGACTATCGAGACAGGGCATCGATACTCCGGAGTAGACTAGCGTATACGCTTCTCATCCCAGCTTGGGAAACGGTCTGTCCCACAGCCGTCAGTACGCCGTACTTGAGATAGTATGCGATGCTCGTTAGGTTACGAGTACACTGGACAGGACTCGTCAGGAACTGTTGGTTGGTACTATACCTATCGTCAGTTATCAGTTCCCAGGTGACATAAGTACTGCTTAGTCCGTTGACTTGACACTGTCACTTCGCCTAGAGTGTGTTCCTACTGCACTTTGATTACTACCCTACCACGGCTCAAAGGAGTCGTGCAAACAGGTAGTTTTTGGGTGCAGTCCCGAAGCACTTAGAGGCAGTGACGGTTAGACAGGACTCGTCTCTCCCATTATTGGGGGTTGCTATCACGCTGTGTCGAGGAGAGCCATTACACAAAGTCCCTGGCCAGGGCAAGCGAGATAGACTGGTAGGTTTCCAGTGTTATCTCAGGTGTTCTGGGCTACACTCCGACACGACTTGTACCGCTAGTAGGGGACTGACGTTTGCCGCCCCCCTAGGCCCGCCATGCTATGTTCTCAGACGAACAGACCGGACTGTACGGAGATTGTCACATTCAGGCTCAGTAGGAGTTCAGATGGGTTTCACCTCGTCCGTCTTCTTATCGGCATCTACCTGGGGACCGTTACGTACAGCTTGTGACGCTTGCGGTCTATGGTTAAACCCACTGCCAGCGTAGTGTCGAGTCTTTAGAGTCCCACACAGAGGGTTATTCGCCTTTGGGCAAAACAGAGTAGAGGTTGCATGGTTTTGCGACAGGGTTCATTCACATCCGCGCACTTGTGCACGTTTGGCGTCCGGACAGACATTACTAGCGGGCTCTGGTTTGAGCCAGATCCTAGTATATGTTTTAGGGTTAGTTTTATCTCATAGTATTCATGTTCCTCGGAATACGAATGCGGGTGTGTATGCACAGTTGATTGAGGCGGAGGAAGAGGTTTTTCATTAGGGTTTTGGAACGGGTGCGTATGCACAGTTGACAGTCGTCTTTTTCCAAACCCTAATGAATTTATGATATATCAATTAATAATGTTATTTAAATGAAATTGTGTCATGGTTGGGTTTGTTGACTTGTTGACCAAGGTTGACTAGTTGACCATGGTAGAAACTTTGACCATCATCATTTCTTTTCTAGATGCTCTTTGATCTTTGCAAAATCATTTAATGTGAAATGATAATGGTCTTATCAAACCAGACATCACCTTTTTCATTTTGGATTAATATTAATTTGATAATTCACATATATTGTTATGGTTGTAAAAACTATTCTCATTCTATCATAACCATTCTCTCTCCTCTCTTCATCTTCCTCCTCCTCTAGTTCAAGGAGAATCATTCTCATGAGTTGAGAAACCTCTCCTTGGAGATAAAACACCCTAAGCCACTCTATACTCTTCCTAAGGTTGAAGTTCTAGCAAGCCGGAGACTTTAGTTTTTATAAAGTTCGAGAAAGGAGCTCAAGGAAAAACCCTCAGGTGGATCCATCTTCGACAAGAGAAGGCAACGAGGAAAGCACCATCCGACCACCATCAAGAGTTAAAGAGAAGGAGTTCAAGTTGAGGTATAACTCCTAACCGAGTAGATAACTCTCTTGTTAGTTGCTAGTGTATAGTTTAGCCAAGATCCGTTTTCGTAGTCCATGTTACCTAAACCCTAAAAATCGTTTTTCACCATTTCCGCAAGCCTGAAAGAACCGGGAGAGGTAACGTGGACTTACAGATCGGTTCCGGGGTTTGAGGTCGTGGGTTGCAGGCGAAGACGAGGCGGGGAAAAAAAGTGAACAGAAGATGAGGGAGAGGGTGATGTGAAGGAGGCGAGCACGAGGGGTTGAGGATGAGGGTGTCGTCGTCGGTAGCAGGCTAGGGTTAGGGCTCTTGGGTTTCTCATGCTCGAGGGGTTTAAACGAGGGAGACGAGGCACGTGAAGAAGGAAGGTGACAATAGCGCAGCGCGGTGACCATAATCGAGGAATGCACAGTAACTCCGATAGGAGGGAGAAAGAAGAGAGAGAGAAAGCGGGGGAGAGAGAAAGAGAGAGAAAGAGGAGAGAGACGGCGAGAGAGAGAGACTGAGAGAGAAAAAGAAAAGGAAAGAAGAGAGAAAGGAGTAGAGTGGTGCCCACGCAAAATAAAAGGTGATTCTGATTGGTTGAGGGAATAAAAGAGAGAGAGAAGAGGGATCTGCGCTTAGGTGAGAGAGGAGAGAGATAAAGAGAAAGAATGGTGGGGTCGGGTGAAAGAGAAAGATTGTGATTGGTTGGGAGAAATGTTAAAAGGATTTTAATCGTTAAAAAAATATATTTTCTTTGTCAGCTGGGCAAGAAATATTAGCTGTTAAAATATATTAATGAATTAAGAAATTTCAAATAATTAAAAATTTGGCGGGATAAAATAATTCAGAAATGCGCCCGGGTCGGGTCCAAAATTTTGGATTTGAAATACGAAAATTATTTGTAAGTTCCAAAACTTAAAATGAAGGATTATGTAATAGAAATGCATACCCCCAAGAACGGACGCTCGTACGTGCGTGTAGCCATCCAAACACGTCCGTTTCACTGAACGGGACGAGAACACGATGCAAGGACGCTACCACAGGGTTAGGGGTATCATGCAAGCCATGAAATGCAATTTTAATTTATTTTATGTGATTTAAATTGTTATATGCAAAAGATGCGATACTAGATAAAATACCAGTATATACTAAATTATGAGATGCACTAGTCCATGCAACTAGTCAAGGTAATCTATAAAAAGAGTTAAACAGGTTCAAGCAAGCAGGTCGGGTCGAATGCAAAGTAATATGTAAAATACCATTCGCACCCAAACACGCTAAATCAAGAAAGACCATGGATAGGTAAATACAGAAACTGGAATTGGTATAAATGAACTCGGGTGTTACATTATACCCAACTACAAAAGAATTTCGTCCTCGAAATTCTAAGAACAAGAAAGGATAAACAATCAAGAAACTACAGGAATAGATGGGGAAACTTCTGTCGGACTTCATCCTCTCGTTCCCAAGTTGACTCTCTTATGAGCGATTACCCCAAGAAACAGGTACAAGAGGCATAACCTTATTCTTAAGAACATTTTCCTTTCGATCCACAATCAACATCAGTCGTTCCTCGAAAGTCAAAACATCTAGTACAGTCAGTTTCGAATGTTCCAACGCATGTATTTCATCTCGAGCATACCTTCGGAGTTGAGGTACGAGAAACATGTCATGAACATTCGCCAAAGATTGCGGTAACGCCAAACGATACGCCACTTCTCCAACATGTTCCCAAAAATCTCGAAAGGTCCAGCGAATCGAGGACTAAACTCTTTTCGACCTTCGAAACGAATCACCCCTCTAGTCGGTGATATCATCAAGAACACCGGATTACCAACAGCGAACTCCATAGGTTTTCTCGATGTAACAACCCAACTCTTCTGTCAGTCCTGTGCTGCTTTCACATGATTCCGGATAGTGTTAACTTTCTCCATCGTCTGCACGATCAAATTCGATCCCAACCATCTTCGTTCTCCAACATCGTACCAACAAACAGGTGAATGACACCCGCGACCATATAATACTGTTGTCATACGACACTCCACTAAGGGTAGCTAATCCTCCCATGAACTCTTGAAGTCTAACATGCAAGCTCTCAACATGTCTTCAAGAGTTTGGATTGTTCTCTCCGACTGGTCATCGGCCTGATGATGATACGCTGTGCTAAACTTCAATCAAACCCCCAAACTTTCCTGTAAGCTCCTCCAGAAGTGCGATACAAATCGGGTGTCACCATCGGACACGATGCTCACAGGTACTCCATGCAATCTCACAATCTCCTGCCTGTACCGTTCTGCTAACGCTTCCGTTGACTGACCAACTCGAAAAGAGATGAAATGAGCTGCCTTAGTCAATCCGTCACCAATCACCCAAACTGCATTGTTGCCCTTTGGACTTCGCGGTAAAACCGTCACGAAATCCATGGTTATATGTTCCCACTTCCACTGAGGAAGCGGAAGTGGTTGCAATAAACCAGCAACCCTTTGATGTTCAGCCTTAACTTGCTGACACACCAAGCACTTTGCCACAAAGCGGCCCATCTCCCGTTTCATGCCTTCTCACCAAAAATGCTGTCGTAAATCTCGGTACATCTTCGTGCCTCCTGGATGTATGGAATATGCGGAACTGTGTGCCTCCTCCATAACTCCATCATAGATATCTCCTTTTGGCACACACAAACAGCTACCATACCGCAACAAACTATCTTCATGAAGCATTAGTCTGTTCGAAGTCCAGCCTCAACCTGTTCTCGAAACTTATGCAATCTTGGGTCCTGCAATTGCTCTGCATCAATACTATCGATCAACAACGACTGTACTTACAGCTGCACCAACTGCCCCGAAGAATGCGGTAGCACAACCTCCAAATCGAATCTTCGAAAGTTTTCAATAAGTCCCTTCCGTGCAGTCAACATCTGAATTGCTGGCGACCGATTAAGCGCATCCGGTACAACATTAACTTTCCCCGGATGGTACTTTAGATCAAGATCGTAGTCAGCCATCATCTCCAACCATCTGTGCTGCCTCATATTAAGCTCCTTCTGAGTGAACACGTACTTTAGGCTTTTGTGATTGGTGAATACTTCGACCGTTTTGCCCAATAAGTAGTGTCTCCAAATCATCGAAGCGAAAATCACAGCTGCTAACTCCAAGTCATGAGTTGGGTAATTCTTCTCATGGGTCTTCAACCGTCTCGATGCGTAATCTATAACCTTCCCTTGCTGCATCAAAACCCATCCCAAACCTTTCCCAGATGCGTCGCTGTGAATCACCAATTCTCCGGAACCGTCTGGCATGGTTAAAACAAGAGCGGTTATCAATCTTTGCTTCAACGTCTCAAAAGCTGACGCACACTTATATGTCCACACAAATGGTACTTCCTTGCGCGTAAGCTTGGTCATGTTAGATATGTATGCCCTAGAGGCCATTATTGTATAGTACTGGTTTGTATAATACATTTTGGAGGCTTGGGATATATATATGGTTTTACGACAGTCTTGCTCGATATATTAGTATGCTACTTGGTTTGTTTCTATCTTAATATGTGTATATGTTTCTTTTAACATACCGCTAAAAACATATTGGTAGAGCCCTTAGGATCTTTGCTTGACTACCGGCGTTGTGATGGCGATCACACTAGTGGGGGCTGGGTAGTCTATAAGCACATCCTTATTTTGGTCCCTAGTCGTAGGATTATCGAGACAGGGCATCGATACTCCAGAGTAGACTGGTGCATACGCTTCTCTTCCCAGCAGGGGAGATGGTCTGTCCCACAGCCATCAGTACGTCGTACTGGAGATAGTATGCAGGTGCTCGTTAGGTTAAGAGTACACTGGACAGGACTCGTCGGGAACTGTTGGTTGGTATTATACCTATCGTCAGTTAACAGTTCCCAGGTGACAAGAGTACAGCTTAGTCCGCTGACTTGACACTGTCACTTCGCCTCGAGTGTGTTCCCACTGTTCTTAGATTACTACCCTACCACGGCTCTACTGAGTCGTGCAAACAGGTAGTAGTTGGGTGCAGTCCCGAAGTACTTGGAGGCAGTGACGGTTAGAAAGGATTCGTCTTTCCCGGTATTGGGGGTTGATATCGCGCTGTGTCTAGGAGAGCCATTACACAAAGTCCCTGGCCAGGGCAAGCGAGAATTGCTGGTAGGTTTTCCAGTAGATTCTCAGGGTGTTTTGGGCCACACTCCGACACGACTTGTACCGCTATTAGGGGACTGACGTTTACTGCCCCCTAGGTCTGCTATGCGATACTCTTAGACGAACAGACCGGACTGTACGAAGATTGTCACATACAGGCTCAATAGGAGTTTGGATGGGTTCACCTCATCAGTCTTCTCATCGGCATATACCTGGGGACCGTTACGTACAGCTAGTGCCGCCTGCGGTCTGTGGTTAACCCTACTACCAGTGTAGTGTCGAGTCTTTAGAGTCCCACACAGAGGGTTACTCGCATTTGGGCAAAACTGAGTAGAGGTCGCATGGTTTTGCGACAGGGTTCGTTCACACTCGCGCACTTGTGCACGTTTGGTGACCGGGCAGTTATTACTAGTGGGCTTTGGCTTAAGCCAGATACTAGTATTTATTTTGGGATTGGTTTTGTCTCATTGTATTCTTGCTACTCGGAACGCGGATGCGGGTGTGTATGCACAGTTGATAGAGGCAGAGGCAGAGGATTCTCATTAGGGTTGTTGACCATTTGATTTTGGTTGACTTGTTGACCGTTGACTTTTTCCAAACCCTAATGAGAATGATAAATATGATTAATAATGATAATTAAGGATTGTTGTGTGATGGTTAGGTTGACCGTTGGACCATGGTGGACATTTTGACCATTGTTGACATTTTGACCATAATCATTTCATATCAAAGATGCTTCTTGATCTTTGCAAATTGCATTTATTATAAAATGATAATGGTCATTCCATACTCACCATCACATTTTCCTTTTTGATTATTATTGTTAATCTATTATTCTCTCATATGAGCATGGTTGCAAAAAGAGAGCTATCATTCTATCATATCTTCTCTCTCTCTTTGCAAAAGCTCTTCTTCTTCTTCTCTCAAAGCTTAAGTGTTCCATGTGTTGGAACTCATAAGTTTTTGAGACAAAGCCACCATAACACATCTCTACTCATTCTAGGGTACTAGGTTTGGCAAACCAAATACCTTAGTTAACTTTAGGTTGAGTTAGGAGCTCAAGTTCGAGGCCCTCGGGTGGATCTATCTTCAGCAAAGAGGAGACGAGAAGGAGGAGCCGTTCAAACTACTACAAGGAGCAAGCAAGGAGGAGAACAACAAGAAAGGAAGGAGTTCAAGACTAGGTATAACCATTCTACATAGTAGTTAGAAGTTGTAGATTTTTTGTTAGTTTTGTTTAGCAAAGATCCTTAATGAACGGTCCATGTTACCTATCGAGGAAAAAATTGATTTTTACTTGTTCTGCCTCCCCGAAAGAACCGGGGTAGGTAACGTGGACCTAACAGTGGTATCAGAGCCTAGCTAAACACAAACTAGCATGTTAGCAAAGTATCTAGAATTTCGATCGGACAAAAATTGCAAAACACGCCCGGAAAAACCATGTTTTTGCCGATTTTTTATACTGCTCTAAAAATGATTTAACATACATGAAAAATCGGCTCAGGGTTTTGTAAAAACATAGAACAAAAATAATCCAGTGACTCGGTCAAAGCGCCGCGGATCCGCGGCAAGAACATGCTTCCTGCCGCGGAACCGCGGCCGAGTTGACTTGGCCGTGGACCGGGTTTTGTGCAGTGTTCTTATTTGGATGTTTTGGGATTTTTAGTATATGTTGTTTCTGCCCAGATTTTCCAGAGAACAAATTTGTGTTTGGGGTGGTTACAAATCCGTATTTTGATCGAAGCTCTGTAGACTTTGGCTAATGGGTTATATCTATAATGTGATATATGTATTGAACGTCTGCTAATCGCTATACGTCGATTAGTGAGGGTTATACATATCTGTGATCTGTAATATTGATGGTTTGTGTATATGAATTCGTTGGATTATCGCGGATGAATAGCCGGGGGTTGTGAGATGAGAGTTTTCTTTTTCTTTCAATTCATGTAATATGTAAATTGATGTAATATTATTTATATGGCCGCACAACCGGGATGGGGTTGTAGCCGTCATTGTATAATTTCTTTTACTATTTTTGCTCCTAGGATAGACCCAAGGTGGGGTGCACAAACTACCGGGTACCTCGAAGTGCCAAGTGGCCTACTCACGGTGTATGAGGGAGGTTGCTTCGCTTCGGGTACTTGGCGGGTAGTTTGTCACACCCGTAGGGGTCTAGGGTGAGGTCTTTGCTATTCATCGCGACCGTGTAATCCGCTCTTCGTTACAGGCTCGTACGGAATGCGGATTCCTAGTATATCCAATGTGTTCATCTGTGATCTGGAATGGTTATCATTGCATCTGACGAATGTGTATATATCTATATGATATCTATTTAGGTGTTGCTTATTGTTAGTTATATGTATGCCCTAGAGGCCATTACTGTACATTGGATGTATATTGTAGTGGATGCTGGGACATATATAGGTAGGACTTTCTTGCTCGGCATGATAGTACGCTATCTGGATGCTCTTTATCTTAACATGTATACTCTCTGTCTCTCTGATTACATGTTGATAAAGCCCTTAGGATGTGTGCTCGACTTCCAGGACTATGATGTAGATCATACTAGTGGGGCCTGGATTGTCCATGAGTACATCCTTCAATATTCCTAGTTGTGGGAATATCGAGACGGGGCATCGATATTCCAGAGTAGACTAGCGTATATCTTCTCGACCTATGTGATGGGCGATGGATGATCCCATATCCATTGGTGTTTGACATCAGAGATGGTATGCGGGTGCTCAGTGGAGACTGGGTACACTGAACGGACTCGCCGAGAACTCCCAGATGGTATTATACCTCACGTCAGATGGCAGTTCTCTGGTGACACTGGTACAGCTTAGTCTATTGACCCGAGATTGTCATAGAGTCTTGTGTGTCTCCCACTGTGCTTTGATTTCCACCCTACCACGGCTCTACTGAGTCGTGCAAACAGGTGGTTTTTGGGTACAGTCCCGATTCACATGGAGGCAATGAGCGATAGGAGAGGATTCGTCTCTCCCGGTATTCGGGGTTGATGTTGCGCTATGCTCGACTGGTCATAACAGGAAATCCCTGGCCAGGGTTGCAGTGATATACTGGTAAGAGTTATCAGTAGTTTCACGAATGTTATGGACCTCATGTCGGCATGACTTATCAAGCTATTGGGGTCTGACGTTTACCACCCCTAGGCGAGATATGCGACATATCAGACGAACAGACCGGACTGTACGGTAAGTGTTACTGGTTGGATTCACAGGAGTGTGAGCGGGCTTGCTCGTCGATCTTCTGATCGCTCAATACCCGGGTGGCCGTTACGTTTAGCAGACCGCTTGCGGCTTGTGGGTGTTTGATATGATCATCACCTGCTGCCGGCGTATTGACGAGTCTTTAGAGTCCTACACAGAGGTTTCCTGGCTCAAGCGAAACGAAATAGGAGAGCATATAAGATATGTGCGGGACCGAGAATAATGCGTGTATGTGATACCGTATTCTATTCTCGCGATGAATGTATCGATTGGTTGTATGCGATATAACCTAGTTATCGAATCAAGGATTGATTCGATAAGCCGATACATTGGATATTAGTTGGTTATATGCGATATGACCGGATCGTTAAATCAAGTATTGATTTAATGATTTAATGCATAATTATATATTTGATATAATAATTTGCATTAACTAGTATTTGTTCACTTTAAATGGATTTTCTCACTTGAAGTACACAAGTTGTATATGTGATATACTTTTGTGCACTTGTTTGTATCATGTTTGATGATACATGCTAACTTGAGTTTGTGTGTATGATTAAACCATGGTTATGAATGGTTAGGGTTTTGTTTACTTATCTATTTCTTTTATTTATTTATTCACTTTTGCAAGATAAATAGAATGGTGGCTTATTTTGTTTCATTCATGAAGCTTCATGAAGTGTTGAAAGCTTGACCATTTTGTTTGTTTGCTTAACCCTAACCATTCAACCTAACCCTAGTTTAGTCTCTACACTTAACCATGGTTGCTATATGATAAGTATTCATTTTATTTTCTATTTTAAATAATGCTTATCATATATTCTCTTCTTCTTCTTCTTCTTCATGATCAACAAGAAGAAACCTTGCATCCATCAATGGCAACTTGAGAAAAAGAGTGAGAAATCCAATTCTAAAGTGAACCCACTTCCTATTTCTTCATCCTCTACCACTTGCCAAGTAGTATAGGGTGTTTTCTTCACAAGTTTCATGACTTGGTGAAGTTGGAGCTTGATCTTGAGTTGCCTCGACGTAGATCATCTTCGGCATCGAAGTCGACGACTTAGCCCGATCATTCTTTCGATGAAACCACCGCGAGAGTCCGAGATCCGATGGGTACAGCGGAGGGACTTCATCACGGAGCTATGGAGGTGGAGGACCGGATCTACAAAGGTTGTAGCCCCTTCCCTTTTAGTTAAAGTCGTTAACTTGCATTGCATCGTCTATATATCTAGTTAACGATCCGTATTAGGGTTTGTAGGCACATGGAAAAATTTGAATTGGCCATGTTTGATCACTTGTGAGACCTCATTAGTGTGCCTAGGAACCCTACACTTATGTTTTGCATCCGCGCTAGTCCAGCCCCCACTCTGTCGTTAGTTAAGTAACCTAACGGGTGATGACGGGACCCCGTGGCGAATGCGGATGGCATAAGCGTACGTCATATTTTCGTTGTTTTCTGCAATGGTAGGATTAACTGATGGGACGCATTAAATTAATGCAAAGAAAAATAAACCAAAAAGACGTTGTTGGAACAATTTTCAAAAAGTTGTTATTGCAAGGTCGTTATCTTTTGTTTTGCATAGAGGTATTCGGTTATGAATGCCCAGCACCTCAGTCGACGAGGCAAGGGCCTAGATCCCTTCATCGGGAGTGACCCCTTGGGCAAAAAGTTTGGTCAGGGTAATAATTTCACTATAGTCGATTATTCTTGCTTTGCATCGAGGTATTCAGTTTGGAATATCCTGCACCTCATTCGACGAGGAAAGAGCCGAGATCCCTTCACAGGGAGTGACCTCTTCAGCAAAAGTTTCGCCACTATCTTTTCAAAAGGTTATCAGGTTCCTTCAACGATATAAAGTTCATTACGTTAACGGGTTTTTTGCCTAAATCCCAGCCGTAGCCCTCCGTCATTTCTTATAAGTTATACTTAGTATTCGTGCTGCGTTTGTTGACTGTGTCAAGGCGCAGTAAACGGTAGCTGAGTATTGCTTATCTGCTGGATACAATGTAATTGGTTAGGACAGTCGTGTAACCTTATTGACTGTATCAAGGGTTATGCGGGTGGGTTTAATGCAATCAAGATAATGACGGGTTGAACTTGAGTAGGACTCTTTGATTTGTTGACTGTGTCAAGGTCACTTGGGTCTTAGAGGCAAAAATCCACATCGGGAGTTTCTAAAGAATCTGAAACTTGCAGATTCAGCATACCTTCTGGAGTGTGGTGACTAGAGTGGATTCCATCTAGGTCATCGCACAATGATAGTTGGATCCCGATCCCACTGATGAGTTAGATTACTCTCGGGAGATTATTTCACTTAACAATCAATGTTATAAACCAAGTAGGTGTCTAGAACGGTGTTAGCGGGGCTACGCCTCCAGGGAAAAGAGTTTATTTAATTAAGGAACTTCGCGAAAGCATTGGAAAAGCTCCCTCGAAGTACCAACACCAGCCTGGCTGAAAGGTTAAGCAAGTATTGTGACGTGCGATTAATCCTGACTAGTTCTTCTTTTAGGGTTTGAAGAAGAATTTGAGGAAACAGTGGGAGCCATCCTGGTTAGATAAATCAATAAACTAATCTAATCTTGCAAGAGCGCACGCTGAGTGTTTCTTTTCTCTCTCTCCAGGTAGCAACCATTTCATGCCCTAATCAAGATAATAAAATGTATCGCTTGACCGATTCGAATTCTTATTCGGGGCTGGGGAACGTTGGTTCGGCTCTAACTTACGACAACGGTCATGAGTATGAGCAAGGGAAAGAGGATTGTATGGATTCCAAGGATACCCAGTTGAAGAAGAAGCATGGTTTTGCATCTACTTCAGGTGTTCTTGTAATTGAGAACTGCTTTACGGTCAGCCCTACCTCGTGGGTACTTGATATCGGATCAGGATCTCATATCTGTAATTTATTGCAGGGACTGATAAAAAGTAGGAAAGTTGTACCTGGTGATATGTCGCTCAGAGTAGCGAACGGAGCACAAATTGATGCTGCAGCCGTCGGTGAATATCACCTAGTGTTGCCAAATGGCAATACTATGATTTTGAACAATTGCTACTATGTACCTTCCATGGTTTGCAACATCATATCAGTTTCTTTACTCGATAAAGATGGATATAACTTTGTTATTGATAGAAATATCATGAACATCTACCTTCATAAGGTACTGGTTGCAGAAGGTACTGTAGGGTTCCTATGCACACTCAAGAGGTTCTACAAGGCTTCAACCATGCCAAATTTAAATTTTCCGGTGCCGAGAAACCCTAAACTAGATCGATTACTAGAGGTAAGGCGAAAAAGAGAAGCAAGCAAACTACTTTGCTAACAAGTGAATGGAAATACAACCTTTGTAGATCCGGTCCTCCACTTCTTTAGCTCCGTGATGACGTCCCTTCGCTGCAATCACCGGGATCCCGGACTCTTGCGATGGTTTCGTCGGAGAAATGAGCGGGCTAGGTCGTTGACTTCGATGCCGAAGATGATCTACGTCAAGGCAACTCTAACTCAAGCTCCATCTTCACTTGGTCATGAAACTTGTGAAGATAACACACTCTACTACATGGCAAGTGGTAGAGGATGAAGAAATAGGAAGTGGGTTCACTTTGGATTTGGATTTCTCACTTAGATTCATCACTTGGAATTTTCAAGAAAGCTTTTCTTTTCTTCATGAAGAAGAAGAAGAAAAGAATGGAAAAAGAATTATATGAAAAGAATAATCAATAATAGAAAATCAAGTGATGCTTATCATTTAGCAACCATGGGTGAGTGTAACTCATATAGAGAATAAACTAAGGTTTAGTTAAATGGTTAGGTTAAGCATAAAACAAAATGGTTGAAGCTTCGTGAATCTTCAAGAATAAAACAAAGAAAGCCACCACCATTTTGTTTCTTGCCAAAAATAAATAAAGAAAATAAATAAATAAGGCAAATGAAATCCTAACCATTAACTAAACATGGTGTATAGCATACACACACCGAAGTTTGCATGTATCATCAAAGATGATACAATCAAGTGCATAAAAATATATCACATATACTACTTGTGCACATCAAGTGAGAAAATCAATCTTAAGTGAACAAATACCAGTTAATGTAAAGTAATATATCAAATATATAATTATACATTAAATCATTAAATCAACACTTGATTTAATGATCCGGTCATACTGCATATAACCGACTAATATCAAGTGTATCAATATATCGAATCAACACTTGATTCGGTTACCCGGCTATATCACATATAACCGACTGATGATACAAATCGCGAGAATAAAATACAGTATCACATACTAGTATTATTCTAGGTCCCGCACATATCTCATATGCGCTCCTATTTCGTTTCGCTTGAGCCAGGAAACTTCTGTGTACGACTCTAAAGACTCGTCAATACGCCGGCAGTAAGTGATGATCATATCAAACACCCACAAGCCGCAAGCGGTCTGCTAAACGTAACGGCCACCCTGGTATTGAGCGATCAGAAGATCAACGAGCAAGCCCGCTCACACTCCTGTGAATCCAACCAGTAACACTTACCGTACAGTCCGATCTATTCGTCTGATATGTCGCATATCTCGCCTAGGGGTGGTAAACGTCAAAACCCAATAACTCGATAAGTCGTGTCGATATGAGGCTCATAACGGGTCGAGAAACTACTGGTAACACTTACCAGTAAATCCCTAAAGCAGCCTTGGCCAAGGATTTCCTGTTATAGCCAATCGAGAACAGCGCAACATCAACTCCCTATACCGGGAGAGACGAAACCCCTCCTATCGCTCATTGCCTCCATGTGATTCGGGCCTGTACCCAAAAGCCACCTTTTTGCACGCCCTCTTGGACGTGGTATGATGGAAATGAAAGCACAGTGGGAATCACATAAGACTCTATGACGATCTCGGGTCTACAGACTAACCTGTACCAGTGTCACCAGAGAACTGCCATCTGACGTAAGGTATGATACCATCTGGGAGTTCTCGGCGAGTCCGTCCAGTGTACCTAGTCTCCACTGAGCACCCGTATATCATCTCTGATGTCAAACACCAATGGATATGGGATCATCCATCGCCCATCTATATGGGTCGAGAAGCTACATGCTAGTCTACTCTGGTATATCGATGCCCCATCTCGATACACCCACGACTAGGGACTTTAAAGGATGTACTTATGGACTACCATGTCCCCACTAGTATGATCCGCATCATAGTCTAGGTAGTCAAGTACACATCCTAAGGGCTTTACCAACATGTAACAGAGAGACAATCAGTGTACACGTTAAGGTAAAGAGTAACCAGATAACATACTATCATATCGAGCAAGAAAGTCATCCCTATATATGTCCAAGCATCCACTACAATATACATCCTATATATAGTAATGGCCTCTAGGGCATACATATAACTAACAATCTCCCACTTGCACTAGGGCCATCTGATAGCAGTGATTATAGTATCTTATACTCAACCATCCCATAAAAGTCTCTCTCTGGGAAAAGGCCTTTGTGAGTGGATCCGCCGTGTTGTCCTCTGAGTCTGCTCTCCTAACCTCGATCCCCTGGAGATCAACCATCTCCACGATCAGGTGACACTGCCTTAGAATATGTCTGGATCACTGATGGGATGGGCGTTCCTCGGCATAAGCCACAACTCCATCGTCACACAATGGAGGGAACAAAGTTCATATCATGAACTAATATACACCCAGACTTTCTTTTTGGTAGCATCTTTGGTAGCGATGTATCTAGCCTTTATTGTCTAGTATGCCACAGTATCTAGCTTGGAACTCTTCTAACATACCGTCCCTTTACCGTGGGTAAAGACAATGCCTGTGACTGACATTCAGTCATCCTTATCACTCTGGAACTTTTCCAGTGATTCTCCCCAGGATCAATTGATACCTTCTCACTACAACTAGTGAGTGTCCTAACATCCTATTAGATCTATCTCATAGATCCAAAATCCAGGATTCAGGAGGTAGCATTATGATCCTATATAGAGAATCCTTGTGATAAGCGGAGATTGATCGAGCGTAGCATAGGAAACTACTTCCCTATCAAGAGTATGTTATCTACGTACTCTATGAGGATCACCACCATACTTCCTACTACCTTTTTGTATATACATGGTTCATCTACCATTTTGATGATGTCAAACTCTTTGGCTAACTCATCAAAACAGACGTTCCAACTTCGCGATGCCTGCTTTATCAGATAAAACATCTTGCGCACATTTCCGCTGCTCCCACTGTCTACGAAGCCCTCTGGCTGTGTACTTATAGACGCTTTCTTCCAAAACATCATTTAGAAAAGCAGTCATGACACACAACTCCCAGATATCGTAGTCATGGTATGTAGCCGTGGCAAGTAGGATCTGGATGGACTTAAGCATAGCTACTTAGAAAAAGGTTTCATCATAATCCAAACCTGGTCAATGATGCAAACCTTCAACAAGTCTAGCTTTGAAAGTCTCAACTTTTCCATGTACACCAAGTAATCTTCTCAAGATATACTTGCTCCTGATAGAGATTTAACCCTTCAGATAAAGCAACCAAAGTCCATACTTAGTTGGTGTATAAGGATTCCATCTCAGATCGATAAGCATCCAGCCATTCTTACAGAGTCCCACACCTGATGGCCAGCTCGAAACTAGTTGGGTCATCATCTCATGATTCAATCCTCGCTCCCACTGTCATAGAGAAACCGAAGTACCTCTCAGGTGGCTGAGGAACCTTACTAGATCGGCGGAGAGGCTGAGGTTCGTTAGTTACTTTTGAATCCTTTAGTTCTACCAAATCATCGGCTGCAGTTTGTATAGCTGGAACTCTTTCCAGTTTACCTCATGTCCACTAATTTCTTCACAAGAAATTCGCTTTCACAAAGGTGGCATGCTGAGAAAACAAAACATTTTTGTTCCTCGGTTAGGTAGAAGTATTCCCTTGCGTATGCTTGGGATATCCAACAAACTTATACAGTCCTGACTTTGCCTCGAGCTTGTCCGGATTTTGCTTTTTAGACATAGGCCGGACAACCCCAAATCTTAACTGACTTAGGAGATGGGCTCTTCCCTTTCCATATCTCATATGAAATGGTAGGCATCTGATTTGATCGGAACCCTATTCAATAGGTATGCAACTTCATAAGTGCATAACTCCCTAAAAGGAAATAGGGAACTCGGTAGTACTCATCATAGAGCACACCATATCACATAGGGTGCTATTGCTCCGCCCCGATACACCGAGGTGCTGTGGTGTAAGCGGAGGAATAATACTGAGAGAGAATCTCATTCTTAGAATAGTCCAGGAATTTCGTGCTCAAGTATTCTCCTCCTTGATCATATCTAAGGACACAATACTTATACCCGTTTTTGGTTCTCTACTTCTAAATTATATTCTGTGAATATCTCAAAAGCTTCGGACTTGTGTTTCAACAGGAACATATGTCTGAATCTCGAGAGATCATCAGAGAAGGTAATGAAGTACAAAGAACCGGTCTTGGCATGTCTAGATAGGGGACCTTCATACATCAATATGTATCATCCCAAGAGTTCACTAACTCTTTCTCTGTTTCCATTAAACAGAGCTATGGTCATCTTATCTCTGTGACATGACTGGCATGTTTCACAAGATGTAGATTCAAACTAATTAAAATATGCATCTATATGTAACTTCAGCTAGTCGGGTCGCGTTGATATGACCTAGTCTACAATACCTCAAGAAGGATTCGTTCATTTTTGAACTCTTCCTCTTGTGTGTGTTCTATATACTAAGAACTGTAGTTTGATTTAGAACGTCAATGCTTTTAGATAACGTGCCTGAACCGATCAACTCTTGATATAGGAAATGTTCAAAACATTATCCAGCAATACAAAATTATATCCTTTCTTTACTAATAAAAAGACTGATATGATTTTGTATATCAGGTTCGGTATCTAATAACATTTGTTCATAATCAATGTATTCTGGTAATACAGGATGACAGTGACCAACAGACTAGGCTGCAACACTTGCACCGTTTTCTACCTCATGAAACTTATCACCCGTTCTCAGTTCTCTACCTTTCTATAGCCCATGTAATATATTACATATGCGGGATCCTGATCCGGTATCAAATACCCAGGACGTCAAGGACATTGAAAAACAGTTCTCTGTAATGAACACACCCGAAGATGATGCATCATCATGCACTTTCTTCGTTTGGGCGGCACGTGAATTCTGGTAATGTAGGGTTCCTAGGCACTCTAGTGAGGTCTCACAAGGCATCAACCATGCCAATTTCAAAAATTACGGTGCCGAGAAACCCTAGTGTACGGATTGTTGGCTAGAAATCTAGGCGAAAAGCAAACTAGTTAACACTTAACTATAAGAATCGGAAATACAACCTTTGTAGATCCGGTCCTCCACCTCCACGGCTCCGAGATGAGGTCCTCTCCGCTGTCTAAATCAAATCCGGGCTCTAGCGTCGACTTCATCGGAGAATGGACGGGCTAGGTCATCGATGTCCATGCCGAAGATGATCTACGTCGAGGCATCGCTAAATCAAGCTCCGACTTCACCAAGTCAAGAAACTTGTGAAGAAAACACACTCTACTACTTGGCAAGAGGTAGAGGATGAAGAAATAGGAAGTGGGTAGACTTTATAATTGGATTTCTCACTCATTTCATCAATCCACAATTGATGAAGAGAAGCTTTCTTCTTGAGTTCAAAGAAGAAGAAGAAGAAAGTATTATGATAAGTTAATTAAAAAGAATAGAAAAACCATCCTTATCATAATTCTAACTATGGTTATGTGTAGAGAACTAACCATGGTTTAAAGGAATGGTTAGGGTTAAGGATGAGACAAGAATGGTGGACAAAGTCAAAGCTTCATGAAGCTTCAACTAAACAACAAATAAAGCCACCATTCTTTTCTCTTTTCCATTTATTTTCCAAAATGAAATGGATAAATAAATAAGTGAATAAATAAGTAATGGAAAAATAAAACCCTAACCACTCTCACAACCATGGTTTAATCTTCACACAAATCCAAGTTAACATGCATCATCAAACATGATACATACAAGTGCACAAAAATATATCACATATACAATGTGCACAAACCAAGTGAGAAAATCCATTTAAAGTGAACCAATACTAGTTAATGCAAAGTAATATATCAAATATATAATTATGCATTAAATCATTAAATCAACACTTGATTTAACGATCCGGTCATATCGCATATAACCGACTAGTATCCAATGTATCGGCTTATCGAATCAATCCTCGATTCGATAACTAGGTTATATCGCATACAACCATTCGACACATTCATCGCTAGAATAGAATACGGTATCATATACACGCATTATTCTCGGTCCCGCACATATCTCATATGCACTCCTATTTTGTTTCGCTTGAGCCAGGAAACCTCTGTGTGGGACTCTAAAGACTCGTCAATACGCCGGCAGCAGATGATGATCATATCAAGCACCCACAAGCCGCAAGCGGTCTGCTAAACGTAACGGCCACCCGGGTATTGAGCGATCTGAAGATCGACGAGCAAGCCCGCTCACACTCTAGTGAATCCAACCAGTAACACTACCGTACAGTCCGGTCTGATCGTCTGATATGTCGCATATCTCGCCTAGGGGTGGTAAACGTCAGACCCCAATAGCTCGATAAGTCGTGTCAATATGAGGTCTATAACAATTCGAGAAACTACTGGTAACACTTACCAGTAAATCTCAGCAACCCTGGCCAGGGATTTCCTGTTATAGCCAATCGAACACAGCGCAACATCAACTCCCTATACCGGGAGAGACGAATCCCCTCCTATCGCTCATTGCCTCCATGTGACTCGGGACTGTACCCAAAAACCACCATTTTGCACGCCCTCTTGGACGTGGTAAGATGGAAATCAAAGCACAGTGGGAACCACACAAGACTCTATGACGATCTCGGGTCAACAGACTACTCTGTACCAGTGTCACCAGAGAACTGCCATCTGACGTGAGGTATAATACCATCTGGGAGTTCTCGGCGAGTCCGTCCAGTGTACCCAGTCTCTACTGAGCACCCGTATATCATCTCTGATGTCAAACACCGATGGATATGGGATCATCCATCGCCCATCTGTATGGGTCGAGAAGGTACACGCTAGTCTACTCTGGTATATCGATGCCCCGTCTCGATACACCCACGACTAGGGACTTTCAAGGATGTACTTATGGACTACCATGTCCCCACTGGTATGATCCGCATCATAGTCCAGGTAGTCAAGTACACATCCTAAGGGCTTTACCAACATGTAACAGAGAGACAATCAGTATACACGTTAAGGTAAAGTTCAACCAGATAGCGTACTATCATGTCGAGCAAGAAAGTCCTCCCTATATATGTCCCAGCATCCACTACAATATACATCCTATGTACAGTAATGGCCTCTAGGGCATACATATAACTAACAATCTCCCACTTGCACTAGGGCCATCTGTAGCAGTGGTTGCAGTATCTCATACTCAACCATCCCATAAAAGTCTCTCTCTGGGAAAAGGCCTTTCGTGAGTGGATCCGCTGTGTTTGTCCTCTGAGTCTACTCTCCTGTCCTCGATCCCCTGGAGATCAATCATCTCCATGATCAGGTGATACTGCCTTAGAATATGTCTGGATCACTGATGGGACCTGCGTTCCTTGGCATAAGCCACAACTCCATTGTCACACAATGGGAGGAACATAGTTCATCTCATGAACCATTATACACCCAAACAGTCTCTTTGGCAGCATCTTAAGTAGCGATGTATCGTGTCTTTATCGTCTAGTATGTCACGGTATCTAGCTTGGAACTCTTCCAACATACCGTCCCTTTACTGAGGGTAAAGACAATGCCTGTGACTGACATTCAGTCGTCTTTATCACCCTGGAACACTTCCAGTGATTCTCCCCAGGATCGATTGATACCTTCTCACTACAACTAGTGAGAATCCTAACATCCAATTAAATCTATCTCATAGATCTAAAACTCAGGATTTAGGAGGTATCACTTTGATCCTATATGAAGAATCATTGTGATAAGCGGAGATTGATCGAGCGTAGCATAGGAAACACCTTCCCTATCTTGAGTATGTCATCCACGTACTCTACAAGGATCGTCACCATACTCCCTACTACCTTTTTGTTTATATAAGGTTCATCTACCATTTTGATGATATCAAACTGTTTGACTAACTCATCAAAACAGATGTTCCAACTCCGCGATGCCTGCTTTATCACATAAAACATCTTGTTCACGTTTCCGCTGCTCCCACTGTTTACGAAGCCTTCTGGCTGTGTACTTACAGACGTTCTCTTCTAAATCAATATTTAGAAAAGCAGTCATGGCACCCAACCGCCAGATATCGTAGTCATGGTATGTAGCCGTGGCAAGTAGGATCTGGATGGACTTAAGCATAGCTACTTGAAAAGGTTTCATCATTGTCCACGCCTGGTCGATGACGAAAACCTTTAACAAGTCTAGCTTTGAAAGTCGCAACTTTTCCATGTACACCAAGTAATCTTCTCAAGATATACTTGCTCCTGATGGGAATTTAACCCTTCAGATATAGCAACGAAAGTCCATACTTTGTTGGTGTATAAGGATTCCATCTCAGATCGATAAACATCCAGCTATTCTTACAGAGTCTTACTCTCGATGGCCTGCTCGAAACTAGTTGGGTCATCATCTCATGATGCAATCCTCGCTCCCACTGTCATAGAGAAACAGAAGTATCTCTCAGGTGGGTGAGGAACCCTACTAGATCGGCGGAGAGGCTGAGGTTCGTTGGAATCTACTGAATCCTTTGGTTCTACCAAATCATCTGCTGTTGTTTGTATAGCTGGAACCTTTCCAGTTGTACATAACAGATCTTGCCTCGAGCTTGTCCGGATTTTGCTTTTCAGACATAGCCCGGACAACCCCAAATCTTAATCAACTTAAGATATGGGCTCTTCCCTTTCCATATCACATATGAAGTGGTAGGCAACTGATTTGATTGGAACCCTATTCAATAGGTATGCAGCTTCTCAAGTGCATAACTCCCAAAAGGAAATAGGTAACTCAGTAGTACTCATCATAGAGCACACCTTATCATATAGGGTGTTATTGCTCCGCCCCGATATACCATCGTGCTATGGTGTATACAGAGGAGTAATTCTGAGAGAGAATCTCATTCTCCTTTAGAATAGTCCAGGAATTTCCGTGCTCAAGTATTCTCCTCCTCGATCTCATCAAAGGACATAATACTTGTACCTGTATTGGTTCTCTACTTCTAACTTATATTCTGTGAATATCTCAAAAGGTTCGGACTTGTGTTTCAACTGGAACATAGGTCTGAATCTTGAGAGATTATCAGAGAATGTAACGAAGTACAAAGAACCGGTCTTGGCATGTGTAGACTGGGGACCTTACATACATCAACATGTATTATCCCAAGAGTTCACTGACTCTTTCTCTGTTTCCAATAAACAAAGCTGAGGTCATTTTATCTTTGTGACATGACTGGCAAGTTTCACAAGATGTAAATTCAAACTGATTTAAATATGCATCTAAAATGTAACTTCAGCCAGTTGGGTTGCATTGATATGACCTAGTCTACAATGCCTCAAGAAGAATTCGTTCAGTTCTGAACTCTTCCTCTTGTGTGTGTTCCATATACTAAGAACTGTGGTTTGATTTAGAACATCAATGCTTTTAGATAACGTGCCTGAACCGATCAACTTTTGATATAGGAAATGTTCAAAACATTATCCATCAATACAAAATTTTATCATTTCTTTACTGATAAAGAGACTGATATGATTTTGTATATCAGGTTCAGTATCTAATAACATTCATTCAGAATCAATGTATTTGTAATACAGGGTGACAGTGACCAACAGACTTGGCTGCAACTCTTGCCCCGTTTTCTGCCTCATGAAACTTATCACCCGTTCTCAGTCCTCTACCTTTCTGTAGCCCTATGTAACAGATTACATATCTGGAATCCTGATCTGGTATCACATACCCAGGATGTAAAGAATACTGAGAAACAGTTCTGTATAATGAACACACCCGAAGATGATGCATCAGCATGCACTCTCTTCGTTTGGGCGGCACGGGAATTCTGGTAATCCCCAATTTCCTGCTCTGTCTTATAACAATTATAAGGTGGAGCGGACCAACGTTCCCCAGCTCAGTATAACAAGCGGGTTCGGTCAATAATCCGTATTATTATCTTGATTAAGGCGTGATATGGTCGCTACCTGGAGAGAGAGAGAAGAAAACACTCAGCGTGCGCTCTTGCAAGAATAGATTGGTTATTATTTTATCTAATCAGGATGGCTCCCACTGCTTTTTATCAAATCTTCCTTCAAACCATAAAAGGAAAGACTAGCCGGCATTAATTACACACTACAAGTTCGCCAATCTTTCAGCCAGGCCAGTGTCGGTACTTTGAGGGAGGTCCCCCGTGCTTTCGCACGAACCTAATTAATGTAAAGCTCGTTTTCCCAGAGGCGTAACCCCGTTGACACCTTTCTAGACACCTACTTGATCGGCTAATTGTAATGTGTAAAACTCTCCCAGGAGTAACTCTTACTCGCAGCGGGTATCGGGATCCAACTATCTCATAGAAGGTATGCAATCTCATTGCAAATTTCAACACTTGAAATTCCCGATAATGTTTTGCCCCTAGCTCGCTATGACCTTGATGAATGCCAAACAACCCATAGTCCACTAGTCAAGTTCAACCCGTACATTTCTTGATCGAATTAAACCCACCCGCACGACCCTTGACGAATGCCAAACAACGCCGTATGAATACCCTAATCCAATCGCATCATATGCTCAAGCAGATAAATACTAGTTAGCTACCGTACACTACGCCTTGACGAATGCCAAACTACCGCAGCACGAATACTAACTAGTACATATCTGAAATGACGGAGGGCTACGACATGTTTTTCTGAAAACCTTTTGCGTAATGAACTTGATATCGTTGTAGAATCAAATGATTTTGAAATGGAGTGTTTTTGAAGTTTTTCTAGTTTTGCTAAAGGAGTCATTCCCGGTGAAGGGATCGTCGGTCCTTTCCTCGTCGAATGAGGTGCGGGATATATCATATATATCACTGTGCAAAGCAAAAACTCTTAAAAGCAATCAAAAGACAAACCGAGTGTGTAGCATCTGCCAGTTATTGCTAAAGGAGTCACTCCCGGTGAAGGGATCTCGGTCCTTTCCTCATCGAATAAGGTGCAGGATATATCACATATACCGCTATGCAAAGCAAGAACTGTAGCCACCTGTTTTATTTTGAAATTCGATTCTACAACATCTTAGGTTTCTTTTATTTCATTAATCACATTAATGAAGTCCCATCATTTAAGTACCTAAACATCACAGATAAATACGACGTACACTTATGCCATCCGCATTCGCCTCGATGTCCCCTCGTGCACTGTTAGGTTAGGTAACTAACGGCAGAGCGGGGCAGGGCTAGCGCGGGTGTAAAACATAAGTAACGCCTATATAATATATCATATATACTATATACTGTATCTATCATAGAACATCACATGATCACATCACAGATATCGCAGCAGAAGAATCATATGAAATATTGGATATACTAGGACGTCCGTGTTTTCAATACGAGCCAGTATAAAACACGGATTCCACGGTCGTGATGAATAGCCAAACCCACACCCCTAGACCCCTACGAGAGCGGCAAGCAACCCTACCAATTCTAGAGTTAGGAGACCTGGACTCGACTCCTCGAGTTGGTCTCCCACTGGACTCCAGAACCCGGTTACTTGTGCTCCCCTCCTTGGGTCTATCCTAGTGCGGAAAAGTAAATAATATACAAACGGTGACATCTTCCGCAACCTGGAAGTGCCCCAATAAAAGAATATTACATACAAGTTTTTACATGAATGAAAATGAAAAACACTCATCTCACATAAAAACCCCCGGCTATTCAAACACGACGATCCAATATAACATATCCAGCAACACATAACATCACATGTCATCAACGTAAGTAAATATGTCCATCCCAATTGTCGTTGACATATAGCAACGAAACCGGCGATATCACATATTACACTTACGGTCACAGAAAAGAAAGTGTAAAACTACAACAGTTGGAATCCGCAACCTCCTCAGACATCGCATGCCTGACCAAATGAATTACTTAGACATCGCATGCCTAACAATTATAAACCCCGCATTTTAGTCTCATTATCGAAAACACTTTTCAATATCAAGTCGGGCAATTCAACAAGATTCCCGACATCCTGATCGAATGCTCGTCGCAAACTTCAGTAGACGGCCGCACCCCCGATACCGTCGACGAAGTGCACCAAGGCGGAACACCGCTGCCTCGAGCACCCGAACGGATGCTTTCGGCGACGGGGTTCTCCTACAGTCACTTGGTCGGGGCTATGGAGTGAGGCTGTCTATTAAGTTTACCCGGCGAGTATCCGCGTACGCTACGTGATTGCGACGGACTTTTGATCACATCAAAATTCCGTGGCAACCGATCAAGTGAGACTAAAGTGCTATGTTTATAACATTCATTCAGTTATCTCATAACTTATTGTGAATTCCAATTATTGTATCCCATTCCGGATAAATAGAAAATGTCAAACTTTCCGATCGAACAATCGAACACCCAAGTTTTCCCGGTACAGATCAACACATGAAACAAGTCTAGCAACATTCAGTTCGTGCCTCAGTACCAACGGTCCAGCCGTAGAAGGGTCAAGCCAACGCCTCACATGTGGCACGCCGTACTGCCCCAAACCCGAAGGTTCAAAGGGCAGTTCAAGACGGTCACATAATCGAGTTAAGGTTTGTTGTCTTCTAGAGGGACCATCGCATTACTTGCACTACTTAGAACGTCGTTAAACTACGGAAAAATCCAACACTTGGAAATTTCCCGACAGGGGAAAAATTGGGTATTTATATCCGGTCGAACTTTTTAACATATTCTAAAAATTATCCGGAAAGCCACACAGACAAAATTTGATACCCCGATCGAAACACCGAATCCCCAAAACAACTCCAGAAAATTCAACTCTTGAAAAAATATTAAAAATACCCATAAAAACCAGAACCACTAAATAGGAGTTACTGTGCAAATAAAATGGGGCAATAATACCATTAGGCCGCGGAACCGCCGCACGAGCCATGCTCGTGCCGCGGAACCGCGGCTGTTCAATGGAATTGGCTCATCAAACTTCACCGTAACTCTTAGATATTCCTGCTGGTTTTTCTGCATATTTTTAATGTTGAAAAATCCACGTTTTTATAAAAAGTCCAAAGAGCAATTTTTTGGGTCGGGTTTCGGTTCGATCGGGTTTCAAATTCCGTCTAGACTTCGCCTAAGTCTCTAGCTTGGCTCTGATACCACTGTAGGGTTCCTAGGCACTCTAGTGAGGTCTCACAAGGCATCAACCATGCCAATTTCAAAAATTACGGTGCCGAGAAACCCTAGTGTACGGATCGTTGGCTAGAAATCTAGGCGAAAAGCAAACTAATTAACACTTAACTATAAGAATCGGAAATACAACCTTTGTAGATCCGGTCCTCCACCTCCACGGCTCCGAGATGAGGTCCTCTCCGCTGTCCAAATCAAATCCGGGCTCTAGCGTCGACTTCATCGGAGAATGGACGGGCTAGGTCATCGATGTCCATGCCGAAGATGATCTACGTCGAGGCATCACTAAATCAAGCTCCGACTTCACCAAGTCAAGAAACTTGTGAAGAAAACACACTCTACTACTTGGCAAGAGGTAGAGGATGAAGAAATAGGAAGTGGGTAGACTTTAGAATTGGATTTCTCACTCATTTCATCAATCCACCATTGATGAAGAGAAGCTTTCTTCTTGAGTTCAAGGAAGAAGAAGAAGAAAGTATTATGATAAGTTAATTAAAAAGAATAGAAAAACCATCCTTATCATAATTCTAACTATGGTTATGTGTAGAGAACTAACCATGGTTTAAAGGAATGGTTAGGGTTAAGGATGAGACAAGAATGGTGGACAAAGTCAAAGCTTCATGAAGCTTCAACTAAACAACAAATAAAGCCACCATTCTTTTCTCTTTTCCATTTATTTTCCAAAATGAAATGGATAAATAAATAAGTGAATAAATAAGTAATGGAAAAATAAAACCCTAACCACTCTCACAACCATGGTTTAATCTTCACACAAATCCAAGTTAACATGCATCATCAAACATGATACATACAAGTGCACAAAAATATATCACATATACAATGTGCACAAACCAAGTGAGAAAATCCATTTAAAGTGAACCAATACTAGTTAATGCAAAGTAATATATCAAATATATAATTATGCATTAAATCATTAAATCAACACTTGATTTAACGATCCGGTCATATCGCATATAACCGACTAGTATCCAATGTATCGGCTTATCGAATCAATCCTCGATTCGATAACTAGGTTATATCGCATACAACCATTCGACACATTCATCGCGAGAATAGAATACGGTATCATATACACGCATTATTCTCGGTTCCGCACATATCTCATATGCACTCCTATTTCGTTTCGCTTGAGCCAGGAAACCTCTGTGTAGGACTCTAAAGACTCGTCAATACGCCGGCAGCAGATGATGATCATATCAAGCACCCACAAGCCGCAAGCGGTCTGCTAAACGTAACGGCCACCCGGGTATTGAGCGATCTGAAGATCGACGAGCAAGCCCGCTCACACTCTAGTGAATCCAACCAGTAACACTACCGTACAGTCCGGTCTGATCGTCTGATATGTCGCATATCTCGCCTAGGGGTGGTAAACGTCAGACCCCAATAGCTCGATAAGTCGTGTCAATATGAGGTCTATAACAATTCGAGAAACTACTGGTAACACTTACCAGTAAATCTCAGCAACCCTGGCCAGGGATTTCCTGTTATAGCCAATCGAACACAGCGCAACATCAACTCCCTATACCGGGAGAGACGAATCCCCTCCTATCGCTCATTGCCTCCATGTGACTCGGGACTGTACCCAAAAACCACCGTTTTGCACGCCCTCTTGGACGTGGTAAGATGGAAATCAAAGCACAGTGGGAACCACACAAGACTCTATGACGATCTCGGGTCAACAGACTACTCTGTACCAGTGTCACCAGAGAACTGCCATCTGACGTGAGGTATAATACCATCTGGGAGTTCTCGGCGAGTCCGTCCAGTGTACCCAGTCTCTACTGAGCACCCGTATATCATCTCTGATGTCAAACACCGATGGATATGGGATCATCCATCGCCCATCTGTATGGGTCGAGAAGGTACACGCTAGTCTACTCTGGTATATCGATGCCCCGTCTCGATACACCCACGACTAGGGACTTTCAATGATGTACTTATGGACTACCATGTCCCCACTGGTATGATCCGCATCATAGTCCAGGTAGTCAAGTACACATCCTAAGGGCTTTACCAACATGTAACAGAGAGACAATCAGTATACACGTTAAGGTAAAGTTCAACCAGATAGCATACTATCATGTCGAGCAAGAAAGTCCTCCCTATATATGTCCCAGCATCCACTACAATATACATCCTATGTACAGTAATGGCCTCTAGGGCATACATATAACTAACAGGTAATCCCCTAATTCATGCTCTGTCTTATAACAATTATAAGTTGGAGCGGGACCAACGTTCCCCAGCTCAGTATAATAAGCGGGTTCGGTCAATATATCCGTATTATTATCTTGATTAAGGCGTGACATGGTCGCTACCTGGAGAGAAAGAGAAGAAAACACTCTGCGTGCGCTCTTGCAAGATCAGATTGGTTATTATTTTATCTAATCAGGATGGCTCCCACTGTTTTTTATCAAATCTTCCTTCAAACCCTAAAATTAAAGACTAGCCGGGATTAATTACACGCTACAAGTTCGCAAATCTTTCAGCCAGGCCAGTGTCGGTACTTTGAGGGAGGTTCCCCGTGCTTTCGCACGGACATAATTAAAGTAAACCTCGTTTTCCCAGAGACGTAACCCCGTTGACACCTTTCTAGACACCTACTTGATCGGCTAATTGTAATGTGTAAAACTCTCCCAGGAGTAACAATTACTCGCAGCGGGTATCGGGATCCAACTATCTCATAGAAGGAATGCAATCTCATTGCAAATTTCAACACTAGAAATTCCCGATAATTTTGCCCCTAGCATCCTATGACCTTGACGGAGGTCAACAAACCATAGGCTACTAGTCAAGTTCAACCCGTCATTTCTTGATTGAATCAAACCCACCCGCACGACCCTTAACGGAGGTCAACAAGGCCGTACGACAACCCTAACCCAATCTGCATCATATGCATAAGCAGATAAATACTAGTTAGCTACCGCACACTACGCCTTGACGGAGGTCAACAAACGTAGCACGAATACTAAGTAGGACTTATCTGAAATGACGGAGGGCTACGACAGGTTTTTCTGAAAACCTATTGCGTAATGAACTTGATATCGTTGTAGAATCAAATGATTTTAAAATGGAGTGTTTTTTAGGCTTTTCTAGTTTTGCTAAAGGGGTCACTCCCGGTGAAGGGATCATCGGCCCTTTCCTCATCGAATTAGGTGCAGGATATATCATATATACCGCTGTGCAAAGCAAGAACTATAGGAGCAATCAAAAGACAAACCGAGGGTTGTAGCATCTGCCAGTTTTTTCTAAATGGGTCACTCCCGGTGAAGGGATCTCGTCCCTTTCCTTATCGAATAAGGTGCAGGATGTTCTATAAGGAACACCGCGATGCAAAGCAAGAACTGTAGCTACCCGTTTTTGAAAATTCGATTCCACAACATCTTTTAGGTTTCTTTTATTTCATTAATCATATTAATGAAGTCCCATCATTTAAATCACCTAAACATCACAGATAAATACGACGTACACTTATGCCATCCGCATTCGCCTCGATGTCCCCTCGTGCACCGTTAGGTTAGGTAACTAACGGCAGAGCGGGGCAGGGCTAGCGCGGGTGTAAAACATAAGTAACATCTATATAATATATCGTATATACTATATACAGTATCTATCACAACATATCAAATGATCACATCATAGATATCGCAGCAGAAGAAACATATGAAACATTGGATATACTAGGACGTCCGTGTTTTCAATACGAGCCTGTATAAAACAAGGATTCCACGGTCGCGATGAATAGCCAAACCCACACCCCTAGACCCCTATGAGAGCGGCAAGCAACCCTACCAATTCTAGAGTTAGGAGACCCGGACTCGACTCCTCGAGTTGGTCTCCCACTGGACTCTAGAACCCGGTTACTTGTGCTCTCCTCCTTGGGTCTATCCTAGTGCGGAAAAGTAAATAATATACAAATGGTGACATCAACCTCAACCCGGAAGTGCCCCAAAAAAGAATATTACATACAATAAATTTTACATGAATGAAAATAAAAAACTCTCATCTCACATAAAACCCCCGACTATTCAAAACGCGACGATCCAATATAACATATCCAGCAACACATAACATCACATGTGTTGGAGATAGTGCCCTCAGAGTCGATTATTGGATCACAGGCACGTGATTGCAATGATTGAGGGAGGACCTATCCCGGTAGGACAGTCTTACTCGAGATGATAGTATGCTATCTGGTTTACCTTTATCATCGTGTACTGTTTTAGGTGACCTGACACGTCGCTATTACACGTTGATAGAGCCCCTAGGATTCATGCTTGACCACCAGCAGTATGAGGGCGATCATATAAGTGGGAGCTGAGGGTCTACAAGCATATCCTTAAAAGGTCCCTAGTCGTGGGAGTTTCGAGACCGGGCATCGATACTCCATTAGTAGACTAGTGTATACAGTCGAGACCCCGACGAGGGGCGGTGGCCGGTCTCACAAGCCACTGGTGTCAGTTGGATCACCTAAGATGTATACAGGTGCTCATTGGGTTATGAGTACACCGGACAGGACTCGCCGGGAACATGCTAGTTGGTCATATACCAGACGTCAGATGGCAGTTCCCTAGTGACATGTGTGCAGGTTAGTTCATCGACCTGGGGATCGTCATTTGTCTCGTGTGAGTTCCCACTGTACTTTGATTACTACCCTACCACGGCTCAAAGGAGTCGTGCAAACAGGTTTTAGTTGGGTACAGTCCCGAGCCACATGGAGGCAGTGAGCGTATCTTCAGGGGTTCGTCTCTCCCGGTATTGGGGGTGAGGTCGTGCTGTGTCTAGGAGAGCCATTACACAAAGTCCTTGGCCAAGGCAAGGAGATTTACTGGTAGGTATTCCAGTAGTATCTCAGGGTGTTCTGGGCTACACTCCGACACGACTTGTACAACTTTTGGGGGTCTGACTTTTACCAACCCCCTAGGCCCGCCATGCGATGCTCATAGACGAACGGACCGGACTGCACGGATATTGTCACTGACAGGCTCAGTTGGGTGTCGGGGTGAGCTTCCTCATCGACGTCCCATTTGGTCAGTACCTGGTAGCCCGTCACGTATTGGCTTATACCTCTGACGTGCTAGTGGTTAAATCCACAACCAAGGTATTGACGAGTCTTTAGAGTCCCCCACATTCAGTTACTCAGCTTTCGGACGAAAGGTTGTAGAGGCCGTATGGAGATATGGCAGGGTCCGATCAGATACGTGCGGTATTGCACGGATCAGGATCGGATAGTCTGTACTATAGGCCGTATGGTTATATGGCAGGGTTCGATCAGATACGTGCGGTATTGCACGGATCAGGATCGAACGGATATTACTAGCCGGCTTTGGTATAAGCCGGATCCTAGTATAGTACAGTGTAGATTTTGTCTCATTGCATTTGTATTTCGGTCGGAATACAAATGCGGGTGTGTATGCACAGTATCGGGGTTTTCCTGTAATTTATTACGGGACCAGTTTTATGGAGTTGCCAGTTTGCTTTCCGTTTCGGCCAATTTCCATTGTTCCGTTCATTGGCCGAAGATTGGTGGAGGAGGGCTTATTTGCATTGTTGCAAATAGGCAATTGTGGAGGGGGGTCTTTGCATATATTTGTATCATGATAGTCTCTCCTTGACCTTGACTTCTAGCTATCATGATGGCTTGACTTTTCCTTTCTCATCATGGTTGGACTTTGTGAGGTGATGATGATGGTGTTGAGTGTGGTTTTGGTATTGTCATCATATTCTTTCATGATGCCCTCTTTGCATTATTGTCATGGTGGCTTCTCATTCTTTTTGGGAGACCTCTCATTCTCTCCCTCCCTCACTAGAGCATGGCCGGCCTCCCTCTTGAAGGGGCTGTCCAAATATTTTGAGGTGGGATTTTGCTTCATTTGATGTTGCAAAAATCCCACAAGTTCCATCTAAAAAGCTCCAAGTTCAATCCCTCCTCCAATGGCAATTCCACAACCCCAAAAGTGAGACACAAGCTCTACCAAACATTCTACAGCAAATCTTGGGCACGTCGAGTAGCCGGCTTCGTGCCCGAGTTGCCTCGGCATTGAGGTGGGAGCCCGTAAACAAAGTAGGCAATGTGGTGCACTTCCGGCGACGAGGAGGAGACGGGACTTTTCCGCAGGAGATCCGGACGATGATGAGAAGACCGGAGGACTTGGATCGTCGGTATATCTCTTTCTCATCTTATAGTTAGCTTAGACTAGTTAATGGTTACGATCCGGGTGTTTAGTGCGCGGTGGTGCCGGTTTGCTAAGTCCGCAAAATTTAAGTTATTCACCGCTTCCGCTTTTGGTCGTCGGATTGACGGCCGGGGCGCCGCCGTGCACACAGTGGTATCAGAGCCTCCCCATTAACTTAGTCTAGCTTTGTGTAATGTGTTTTTCAGTTCCGATCGATCGAAATGTCCAAAAACCCGTATTTGCTCACATCAGTTTTCTGTTGGAATTTTTTGGTGTCGAAAATTTTTTCAGGTTGTAAAATATTGATGTACTAGAAAATCTAAGAGCTCTGTAAAAATTTGACGAAGTAACTCCACAGTGGGAGCGCGGAACCGCCGCGAAAACCACCTTCCCGCCGCCCTTCCGCCGCGCACTGTGGAGATCACTTCACCATTTTTTTACAGAGGCCTTCTGGGCTTAAAATATGGGTTTTGGAATATTAAAATTGGGCCCAGGATTTCTGTGAGTGCTACAGTTTTGATTGGGGGCCCACTTGTTAATTTTTGATCGATCGGATATTTTAAACACATTTTTCACAGTATTTACATTATATCTGCGACCGTGAATGTCACTTGATCGGTAAATCCGGTCTAACTGCTATAGCCCGGTTAGACGGATTTGGGAACGTGACTTTCACGTTGATGTTCTATGTATTTGCTGTGATGTTGCGGATCGGTCGTGGGGGATAGCCTGGATGCAATGCTAGTACAGTTCTGTTGTATTATGTACATTTGATATTGCGGGGCGAGCGTCCGACATGTGGACTGCCGTCACTGCCTGTTTGTATTATTATTTTGGGGCACGACCTGGTTGCGGTCGATGTACCCGTTGTATATATATTCTACTTTCTGTACTAGGATTACCCCGCGGAGGGGTGCACGGATAGCCGGGTTCTGGAGGGCAACAAGCCCGCATCTCATGGCATTGAGAAGGAGGGGGCTTCACTCTGGAATTGGCGGGCTATTCGCCGCACTCGTAGGGGGTACAGGTTGACCCAGGAGGGGTGCCCAAGTTACCGGATTCCGTGAAGTGCTGGGTGGTCCATTCACGGCGCTGAAGGGGGCTGCCTCGCTTCAGGTTTTGGCGGGTAACTTGCCGCGCCCGTAGGGGTCTAGGATTTCATTGCACAGGCTATCCACACGACCAGGGGAACGTCGGGTTTCAGCAGTGGCTCTGTGAAACCCGGGGATCCCAGATATCTGTATATTTTCTGTGATGCTGTACATTTTCTGTGATGTTGCATTTCTTATTCACGCCTTGAGCGAATATAATATATTGGTATATATATTAGTAGATGTAGTATATGTTTTGCATCCGCGCTAGTCCAGTCCCCGCTCTGTCGTTAGTAAGCTAACCTAACGGGTAATGACGGGACCCAGTGGCGAATGCGGATGGCATATACGTACATCAGTATATTTTCGTTCTTTTTGGTGTGATCAATTGATGGGACTGCATTGATTCGGATCAATGCAAGTTAAAACAAACCTAATCTGATGTTGTTGGAACACTTTTCAAAAAGCTGTTATTGCAAGGACGTTTACTTTTGTTTTGCATCGTGGTATTCATTGGAATATCCTGCTCCTCAGTCGACGAGGCAAGGGCCGAGATCCCTTCACCGGGAGTGACCCCTTGGACAGAAGTTTGCGTCAGGGCATTAACTGCACTATAGCCGATTACTTTTGCTTTGCATCGCGGTATTCAGTTGGAATATCCTGCACCTCATTCTACGGGGAAAGAGCCGAGATCCCTTCACCGGGAGTGACCTCTTTAGCGAAGGTTTTCGTCACTATATTTTAAAAAGCTATCCGTTCCTTCGACGATATCAAGTTCTTTACGTTAAAGGTTTTCGCCAGAAACCATTCGTAGCCCTCCGTCATTTCAGCTAAATATTCGGTAGTATTCAAGCTATGTATTTTGACCTCACGCCAAGGCATAGTGATTGGTAGCTGCCGGGTATTTATCTGTTGCATAGATAGATGCGTTGGTTTGGGACAGTCGTACTACTATTTTGGCCTACGTCAAGGGTATGTACGGGTGGATTCAAATTAACCTGGATAATGACGGGTAGAACTTGACATGCGACTTAAGATATTTTGACCTCACGCCAAGGTCATAAGAGCATGGGGCAGAAATCACATCGGGAGTTTCAAAAGAACTGAAACTTGCCAGATATGCGCATACCTTCTGGAGTGTGATGACGTGAGCGGATTCCGTCACGTTGTCATGCGATGAGAGTTGGATCCCGATTCCCACTGATGAGTTAGTTTACTCCTCGGGTGACCTCGACTAATTCTTCTTTCAGGTTTGGAGGAGAATTTGAGGTACAGTGGGAGGATTCCAGATTAGATAAATTGGTGACCATTCTGATCTAGGTTAGAGTGCACGCTGAGTGTTTTCTTTTCTCTCTCTCTTTGGCAGCGACCATTGACCCGACCCTAAGACTTTGACTCAGTGACCAAGTTGACCGAACCTTCTTAAACACTGGCTTTTGGATTGTCAGAGTTGCAAACCTCATTGCCACTCCTACTTTTACCCTTTTCTCCAGGACACCCCGTTTTACTACGAACGTCCACTTCCATTGGACAAAACCATCGTATGGTTAGATACGAACTCGAAAGAATTTATTCGAGAATGGTTTCCGGTTCTGGAGAAAACAGATAGGATTATTCAGTTGTCTTTTCCTTTTACCTTCTCTCAAGTTGTGAGTACTCCTTGGTTTAGGAGATAGTACACCTATTACGCAAATTGGATAGTCTTCTTCCAAACCATAGGCAGGTGCCGACCGGTAGGGAATGAAGAAAACCAATTAGCATAACGATGGTGTGCAGAAGGTATTAAGTTCAGACAAAGCAAGGGATTAGAAGGAGGGCAAAGTAAATTGCAACAGATATTCACGACCAAACCAAGTATTTCGTTACCACTCCCACATCACCTTTGTATTTCTCCAGGACACTCCGTATCACTACGAAGATCCACAGTTTATTTGGATACTCCATCGTATGGTTATATACGAACTCGAAAGGAACTTGTTCCAGCTCGGGGATGGATTCTGGTTCAGGAGAAATAGGAATAAGATTTATTCAGGTGTCTTATATCTTCACCCTCTCTCATTGCGAGTGTTCCTAGGATTGGGACAGTACACCCATTATGCTTATTGGATAGTCTTCTTCCAAACCATAGGCTGGTGCCGAACGGTAGGGAAGGAAGAAAACCATTTGGCCTAAAGGGGTGTGCAGAAGGTAATGACTAAAGACATATGAAGGGATTTGGAGAGGTGGCAAAGAATTATACGGTTACAGTTGTGAATCTGGATAATGGAAAGGGCATTACTAGGAATACCAAGATACCCCATCGAAACATTTCAATGTTTCAGTTTCACTGTGTACTGTTAAAGGAAAACTGATTTCCCAGTTAGGCACTTGCTCCAGGGTATTTATTTACCAGGTACGATTCTCACATCTGTATGGTTTTACAGATGATGAGTGGGAGTAAGTTATTGGGAATTGGGTGATTATCCTCATTATATCGGGATTCGTTGTAATCAGTGATATTTGAGGAAATCACCTGGGCTGTTTGCCGGTTGGCAAATATTTGGTTTTGAATATCCGCTGTTATACACCAATTTCAAATTGATATATCTGTACGTCTATTTTCATAGAGTGAGATATACCTTTCTGAAATTATGTCTACGACATTTACCTATATCAGTGGATGGTTAGGTAAGGAGCATTAAAACATCGGTGTAATTCTTCTTAACCATAAGTACAGATTTCAACCTACGACACGCAGTGAATGAGTTATCAGACTCAAAGGGACTTATACAGAGTATTGTATGTTGTCCAGGGTCCATCAGGACAGAGGGGTTGGTCCTCACACTACATTCAGTTTACTTATGACTTCTCTAGTTTTTAGACAAGTGTTTCGTGGAAACACAGGGTCCGAATTTGGAGAAGTTATTGGTATTTGAATAGAGTAGAGAACCAGGTATAGCAAGTATCGGGATTCTTCAAAGAGATCGAAGATGTAGATACTTGTGTATGGATCTTGCTTCTCTTTCAGGTTACTCATAATTGGAAGTATTCCTAAGTTGAGTAACGCTGATCGGCCTCCTTCCATTTAGTTGACATGCGCTGGGGACAGCTGCATGATTTGAATCTGGTTCAATTAAATCAGTGCCTCTGTTTCTATATTGGATATAGAACAGTTCATATCTTAATGATGTTAAGGTACGGGGAGTTGTCCGGTTTATGATTAAAACCAGACACTGGACAACTCAAGGCACGTTTCTGTAATGGCTGTTTGTGGGTTGACCCAGGCTATGACGCGGGTTGATTTTCTACCATCTGGATGAACAATAGCGATATTGTTCTAGACTCGCCACAGTTTTATTAAAAATGGAATTTTTTTCAGAAAACAGTAGTGGGAGTATGGTAGAACTGGAAGTAATTCCAGAACCACAAACGATTACTGAAGATTTGATAAGGAACCTAAAGATTCAATCTGGATTGACATTCCATCGGCCACTCCGCAGATAAGGTGGGTAACTTCAGGCACCCGAGAGGCACTACGGTAGCCTCAAGGACGGTGACAGGGAAGTTCTTGTTTACCCACAATTGCCATTGCTGTTGTTCCAGGTTACGAGACCCGGCGGGAGGATGAGTATAACGTCGTTCTAAACCAGTTTTAGAAGTGTACGTCTATATGACTCTGCCAGAGGGTTGTCGTAGTCAGTGGGAGCAGCGGAAGCATTGGTGGACAGGTTGCTTATGTCTATTTATAGACTAGAGCAGATGTAGCGGAGATAGATCATCTATTTCTGACGTGACAGTCATAGGTTTGACTTCATCAGAATAAGGGATGGATCTGTTGAGAAGGTAGTAGGGTGTGATATCCTGGTATTTGGATGATTTACACAGAGTAGGAAAGGAAACTCCTACACTTCAATCGGTTATACTTTGGTCGTCACACAGTGGTTTCTCCATAAAGGAAATGGATTTTATATCAGACATACTGGTTACTAGATCTATGGTTTTAGATCTAGATTTGGGTGGTTTCCCAATCAGGGTACTAGACAGCATTCTAAGAGTATTTAGAATGGACGACTCCTGGCATGGTAGTGTACCTGCAGGTAATGGAGTCACCCTCTCCAAAGGTGTCTTACAGACTAAAGGGGAGAGGGACGTGCATGATTGGCAGATCACTTGCTAAGGCAATTGAGTCAATCGTGAGATGTCAAGTACCACACCAGATGTTGTTCTTGCACTAGATGCAATAAGTTGACATTAATCCAATCCTGGAAAAACAGTCGGAAGCAGTTTTAGAACATAAGTGGATGTTCTAGGGATATGATAACGACAGCCTCATTCAGGAGACAGTTATCATTCCAGGCTTCCAAGGTGACATGGACGACAAGGAGGTTGTCAGAGTTATAGTTTTCCTTCTGATGAGGGGCAGTATTTTGGACAGGTGGTCCAAGGCAATACTGAGGGAGGCATGGCGCGCAGGATACTGATTAAGTTCAGTTGACAATACAGTCTAAGAAGTTTGGATTTGGAGTTCATTTATGAGCTAGGTCCCATCAGACATCCAGACATATTCTGAGACAGGTATTGCTCTTTTCGGGAGATGGCTTTCTCCGCGAACTTGAGATATAGAGAGACATAGAAAGAAACAACTAAGCGGATCCACTCACTGAGGCTAATCCTCGAACGCAAGAGTTTCGCAAACTTGCTTTGTGAGACTGACTAGTAGAGGAGTTGGGTGTTCGGTATCATACGGGCTGTGAGTATGCGACATCGCAATAATTAGCCTTGAGTGCAAGTGGGAGATTGTTGGAGATAGTGCCCTCAGAGTCGATTATTGGATCACAGGCACGTGATTGCAATGATTGAGGGAGGACCTATCCCGGTAGGACAGTCTTACTCGAGATGATAGTATGCTATCTGGTTTACCTTTATCATCGTGTACTGTTTTAGGTGACCTGACACGTCGCTATTACACGTTGATAGAGCCCCTAGGATTCATGCTTGACCACCAGCAGTATGAGGGCGATCATATAAGTGGGAGCTGAGGGTCTACAAGCATATCCTTAAAAGGTCCCTAGTCGTGGGAGTTTCGAGACCGGGCATCGATACTCCATTAGTAGACTAGTGTATACAGTCGAGACCCCGACGAGGGGCGGTGGCCGGTCTCACAAGCCACTGGTGTCAGTTGGATCACCTAAGATGTATACAGGTGCTCATTGGGTTATGAGTACACCGGACAGGACTCGCCGGGAACATGCTAGTTGGTCATATACCAGACGTCAGATGGCAGTTTCCTGGTGACATGTGTGCAGGTTAGTTCATCGACCTGGGGATCGTCATTTGTCTCGTGTGAGTTCCCACTGTACTTTGATTACTACCCTACCACGGCTCAAAGGAGTCGTGCAAACAGGTTTTAGTTGGGTACAGTCCCGAGCCACATGGAGGCAGTGAGCGTATCTTCAGGGGTTCGTCTCTCCCGGTATTGGGGGTGAGGTCGTGCTGTGTCTAGGAGAGCCATTACACAAAGTCCTTGGCCAAGGCAAGGAGATTTACTGGTAGGTATTCCAGTAGTATCTCAGGGTGTTCTGGGCTACACTCCGACACGACTTGTACCGCTTTTGGGGGTCTGACTTTTACCAACCCCCTAGGCCCGCCATGCGATGCTCATAGACGAACGGACCGGACTGCACGGATATTGTCACTGACAGGCTCAGTTGGGTGTCGGGGTGAGCTTCCTCATCGACGTCCCATTTGGCCAGTACCTGGTAGCCCGTCACGTATTGGCTTATACCTCTGACGTGCTAGTGGTTAAATCCACAACCAAGGTATTGACGAGTCTTTAGAGTCCCCCACATTCAGTTACTCAGCTTTCGGGCGAAAGGTTGTAGAGGCCGTATGGAGATATGGCAGGGTCCGATCAGATACGTGCGGTATTGCACGGATCAGGATCGGACAGTCTGTACTATAGGCCGTATGGTTATATGGCAGGGTTCGATCAGATACGTGCGATATTGCACGGATCAGGATCGAACGGATATTACTAGCCGGCTTTGGTATAAGCCGGATCCTAGTATAGTACAGTGTAGATTTTGTCTCATTGCATTTGTATTTCGGTCGGAATACAAATGCGGGTGTGTATGCACAGTATCGGGGTTTTCCTGTAATTTATTACGGGACCAGTTTTATGGAGTTGCCAGTTTGCTTTCCGTTTCGGCCAATTTCCATTGTTCCGTTCATTGGCCGAAGATTGGTGGAGGAGGGCTTATTTGCATTGTTGCAAATAGGCAATTGTGGAGGGGGGTCTTTGCATATATTTGTATCATGATAGTCTCTCCTTGACCTTGACTTCTAGCTATCATGATGGCTTGACTTTTCCTTTCTCATCATGGTTGGACTTTGTGAGGTGATGATGATGGTGTTGAGTGTGGTTTTGGTATTGTCATCATATTCTTTCATGATGCCCTCTTTGCATTATTGTCATGGTGGCTTCTCATTCTTTTTGGGAGACCTCTCATTCTCTCCCTCCCTCACTAGAGCATGGCCGGCCTCCCCCTTGAAGGGGCTGTCCAAATATTTTGAGGTGGGATTTTGCTTCATTTGATGTTGCAAAAATCCCACAAGTTCCATCTAAAAAGCTCCAAGTTCAATCCCTCCTCCAATGGCAATTCCACAACCCCAAAAGTGAGACACAAGCTCTACCAAACATTCTACAGCAAATCTTGGGCACGTCGAGTAGCCGGCTTCGTGCCCGAGTTGCCTCGGCATTGAGGTGGGAGCCCGTAAACAAAGTAGGCGATGTGGTGCACTTCCGGCGACGAGGAGGAGACGGGACTTTTCCGCAGGAGATCCGGACGATGATGAGAAGACCGGAGGACTTGGATCGTCGGTATATCTCTTTCTCATCTTATAGTTAGCTTAGACTAGTTAATGGTTACGATCCGGGTGTTTAGTGCGCGGTGGTGCCGGTTTGCTAAGTCCGCAAAATTTAAGTTATTCACCGCTTCCGCTTTTGGTCGTCGGATTGACGGCCGGGGCGCCGCCGTGCACTTACAACATGTCATCAACGTAAGTAAATGTGCGCATCCCAATTGTCGTTGACATATAGCAACGAAACCGGCGATATCACATATTACACTTACGGTCACAGAAAAGAAAGTGTAAAACTACAACAGTTGGAATCCGCAACCCCTTTAGACATCGCATGCCTAACCAAATGAATTCCTTAGACATCGCATGCCTAACAATTATCAACCCCGCATTTTAATCTCATTATCGAAAACACTTTTCAATATCAAGTCGGGCAATTCAGCAAGATTCCCGACATCCTGATCAAATGCTCGTCGCAAACTTTAGTAGACGGCCGCACCCCCGGTTGCCGTCGACGAAGTGCACCAAGGCGGAACACCGCTGCCGCGAGCACCCGAACGGATGCTTTCGGCGACGGGGTTCTCCTACATTCACTTGGTCGGGGCTATAGGGCGTGGCTGTCTATTAAGTTTACCCGACGAGTATCCGCGTACGGAACGTGATTGCGACGGACTTTTGATCACATCAAAATTCCGTGGCAACCGATCAAGTGAGACTAAAGTGCTAGATTTATAACATTCATTCAGTTATCTCATAACTACTTGTGGATTCCAAATATTGTATCGCATTCCAGATAAATAGAAAATGTTAAACTTTCCGATCGAACTATCAAACACCCAAGTTTTTCCCGAAACAGCTCAACACATGAAATAAGTTTAAAAACATTCACTTCATGCCACAGTACCAACGGTCCAGCCGTAGAAGGGTCAAGCCAACGCCTCACATATGGCACGCCGTACTGCCCCAAACCCTAAGGTTCAAAGGGTAGTTCAAGACGATCGCATAATCGAGTTAAGGTTTGTTGTCTTCTAGAGGGTCCATCGCATTACTTGCACTACTTAGAACGTTCTTAAACCACGGAAAAATCCAACACCTGGAAGTTTTCCGACAGGGAAAAAATTAGGTATTTATATCCGGTCGAACTTTTTAACATATTCAAAAATTATCTGGAAAAACTTAATAAACAAAGTTAAATAATCCGATCAAATTATCGATTCCCCAATACACCCCAGAAAACTCAACTCTTGAGTAAAGATTAAAATTACCCAGAAACCACAGGAGTCAAATAGAAACATTACTGTGCAAAGTATGGTCAACGAAGCAACAGTATGGCCGCGGATCCGCCGCGCCACGTGGGGTAAAGCCGCGGTTCCGCGGCACATTGATGGAGTTAGGACCACGTTTTGCACAGTAATTCATATAAAATCCTGCTTATCTTTCTGCATATTTTTAATTCACAAAAGTCCACAGTTTTGAAAATTGTACAGAGAGGGGTGAAAAGTAGGGATTTCGGGTTCGATCGGACTTCTAGCTTCGTCTACACTTCGCCTAAAGCTCTAGCTAGGCTCTGATACCACTGTAGGGTTCCTATGCACACTCAATAGGTTCCACAAGGGTTCAACCATGCCAAATTTAAATATTCCGGTGCCGAGAAACCCTAAACTAGATCGATTACTAGAGGTAAGGCGAAAAAGAGAAGCAAGCAAACTACTTTGCTAACAAGTGAATGGAAATACAACCTTTGTAGATCCGGTCCTCCACTTCTTTAGCTCAGTGATGACGTCCTTTCGCTGCAATCACTGGGATCCCGGACTCTTGCGATGGTTTCGTATGAGAAATGAGCGGGCTAGGTCGTTGACTTCGATGCCGAAGATGATCTACGTCGAGGCAACTCTAACTCAAGCTCCATCTTCACTTGGTCATGAAACTTGTGAAGATAACACACTCTACTACATGGCAAGTGGTAGAAGATGAAGAAATAGGAAGTGGGTTCACTTTGGATTTGGATTTCTCACTTAGATTCATCACTTGGAATTTTCAAGAAAGCTTTTCTTTTCTTCATGAAGAAGAAGAAGAAAAGAATGGAAAAAGAATTATATGAAAAGAATAATCAATAATAGAAAATCAAGTGATGCTTATCATTTAGCAAACATGGGTGAGTGTAAATCATGTAGAGAATAAACTAAGGTTTAGTTAAATGGTTAGGTTAAGTATAAAACAAAATGGTTGAAGCTTCGTGAATCTTCAACAACAAAACAAAGAAAGCCACCACCATTTTGTTTCTTGCCAAAAATAAATAAAGAAAATAAATAAATCAAGAAAATGAAATCCTAACCATTAACTAAACATGGTGTATAGCATACACACACCCAAGTTTGCATGTATCATCAAACATGATACAATCAAGTGCACAAAAATATATCACATATACTACTTGTGCACATCAAGTAAGAAAATCAATCTTAAGTGAACAAATACTAGTTAATGTAAAGTAATATATCAAATATATAATTATACATTAAATCATTAAATCAACACTTGATTTAATGATCCAGTCATACTGCATATAATCGATTAATATCAAGTGTATCAATATATCGAATCAACACTTGATTCGGTAACCCGGCTATATCACATATAACCGACTGATGATACAAATCGCGAGAATAGAATACAGTATCACATACTGGTATTATTCTAGGTCCCGCACATATCTCATATGCGCTCCAATTTCGTTTCGCTTGAGCCAGGAAACCTCTGTGTACGACTCTAAAGACTCGTCAATACGCCGGCAATAGGTGATGATCATATCAAACACCCACAAGCTGCAAGCGGTCTGCTAAACGTAACGGCCACCCGGGTATTGAGCGATCAGAAGATCAACGAGCAAGCCCGCTCACACTCCTGTGAATCCAACCAGGAACACTTACCGTACAGTCCGGTCTATTCGTCTGATATGTCGCATATCTCGCCTAGGGGTGGTAAACGTCAGACCCCAATAACTCGATAAGTCATGTCGATATGAGGCTCATAACGGGTCGAAAAACTACTAGTAACACTTACCAGTAAATCCCTAAAGCAGCCTTGGCCAAGGACTTCCTGTTATAGCCAATCGAGCACAGCGCAACATCAACTCCCTATATCGGGAGAAACGAAACCCCTCCTATCACTCATTGCCTCCATGTGATTCGGGACTGTACCCAAAAGCCATCTTTTTGCATGCCCTCTTGGACATGGTATGATGGAAATTAAAGCACAGTGGGAATCACACAAGACTCTATGACGATCTCGGGTCTACAGACTAACCTGTATCGGTGTCACCAGAGAACTGCCATCTGACGTAAGGTATAATATCATCTGGGAGTTCTCGGCGAGTCCGTCCAGTGTACCCAGTCTCCACTGAGCACCCGTATTGTTAGTTATATGTATGCCCTATAGGCCATTACTGTACATAGGATGTATATTGTAGTGGATGCTGGGACATATATAGGTATGACTTTCTTGCTCGACATGATAGTACGCTATCTGGTTGCTCTTTATCTTAACATGTATACTTGCAGTCTCTCTATTACATGTTGATAAAGCCCTTAGGATGTGTACTCGACTTCCATGACTATAATGTAGATCATACTAGTGGGGCCTGGGTAGTCAATGAGTACATCCTTCAATGTTCCTAGTCGTGGGAATATCGAGACGGGGCATCGATATTCCAGAGTAGACTAGCGTATATCTTCTCGACCCATGTGATGGGTGATGGATAATCCCATATACATTGATGTTTGACATCAGAGATGGTATGCGGGTGCTCAGTGTTGACTGGGTACACTGAACGGACTCGCCGAGAACTCCCAGATGGTATTATACCTCACGTCAGATGGCGGTTCTCTGGTGACACTGGTACAGCTTAGTCTGTTGACCCGAGATCGTCATAGAGTCTTGTGTGTCTCCCACTGTGCTTTGATTTCCACCCTACCACGGCTCTACTGAGTCGTACAAACAGGTGGTTTTTGGGTACAGTCCCGATTCACATGGAGGCAATGAGCGATAGGAGGGGATTCGTCTCTCCCGGTATTGGGGGTTGATGTTGCGCTATGCTCGACTGGACATAACTGGAAATCCCTGGCCAGGGTTGCAGTGATATACTGGTAAGAGTTATCAGTAGTTTCACGCTATGTTATGGACCTTATATCGGTATAACTTATCAAGCTACTGGGGTCTGACGTTTACCACCCCTAGGCGAGATATGCGACATATCAGACGAACAGACCGGACTGTACGGTAAGTGTTACTGGTTGGATTCATAGGTGTGTGAGCAGGCTTGCTCGTTGATCTTCTGATCGCTCAATACCCGGGTGGCCGTTACGTTTAGCAGACCGCTTGCGGCTTGTGGGTGCTTGATATGATCATCACCTGCTGTCGGCGTATTGACGAGTCTTTAGAGTCCTACACAGAGGTTTCCTGGCTCAAGCGAAACGAAATAGGAGCGCATATGAGATATGTGCGGGACCGAGAATAATACCAGTATGTGATACTGAATTCTATTCTCGCGATTCGTATCATCGGACGGTTATATAAGATATAGCCGGGTTACCGAATCAAATGTTGATTCGATACATTGATACACTTGATATTAGTCGGTTATATGCTGTATGACCGGATTATTAAATCAAGTGTTGATTTAATGATTTAATGTATAATTATATATTTGATATATTATTTTACATTAACTAGTATTTATTCACTTAAGATGGATTTTCTCACTTGATGTGCACATTGTATATATGATATAGTTTTGTGCACTAGTTTGTATCATGTTTGATGATACATGCAAACTTGGGTGTGTGTATGCTTTAAACCATGTTTAGGTTAATGGTTAGGGTTTTAAATTATTCACTTATTCATTTTATTTACTTTTGGCAAAAATGAAATGGTGGCTAACTTTGTTTTTTGCTTAAACTTCATGAAGCTTCTTAGCTTTATCTACCATTTTGTTTTTTCCTTAACCTAACCATTCACCTAAACCCTAGTTTAGTCTCTACACTAGTTACCTCACCCATAGTTCCATTATGATAAGAATCACTTGGATTTTCTTTTTTAGATATAATTTCTTATCATATTCTTTCTTCTTCTTCTTCTTCTTCAAGAAGAAGAAACCTTGCTACCTCCAATGGTGCCATGAGAAAAAGAGTGAGAAATCCAAATCCAAAGTGAACCAACTTCCTATTTCTTCATCCTTTACCACTTGCCATGTAGTAGAGTGTGTTATCTTCACAAGTTCTATGACCAAGTGAAGATGGAGCTTGATCTTGAGTTGCCTCGACGTAGATCATCTTCGGCATCGAAGTCGACGATCTAGCCCGATCATTTTTCCGATGAAACCGACACTAGAATCCGGGATTCCGATGATCGCAGCGGAGGGACGTCAACACGGAGCTAGAGAAGTGGAGGACCGGATCTACAAAGGTTGTAGTCTCTTTCATTTAGCAATAAAGTTATTTACTTGCTTGTTTCGCCTTTACCTCTAGTAACGATCTAGTATAGGGTTCTTTGGCACACATAAATTTTTGAATTGGACATGGTTGATCTGTTGTAGAAGCTCATGGGTGTGCCTAGGAACCCTACAGTGGTATTAGAGCCTAGCTAGAGCTTTAGGCGAAGTGTAGACGATGATAGAAGTCCGATCGAACCCGAAACCCTAATCCAAAACCCTTCTCTGTACATTTTTTCCAAACTGGGATTTTTGTGAATTAAAAATATGCAGAAAAATCAGAAGGGTTTTCTAAGAAATACTGTGCAACACGTGCGCCTGAATCGATCAAGGCGCCGCGGAACCGCGGCACGAGCATGGTTCGTGAGGCGGTTCCGCGGCCGTACGGTCACCTTTTTCATTACTTTTTGCACAGTAATTTCTTTCTTTAATTTCTGTTTTTTCTGGGAATTTTTAATGTTTACTCAAGAGTTGAGTTTTCTGGGTTGTATTGGTAGTTCGTAGATTCGATCGGATTGTCTAATTTTGTCTATGTGTTTTTCCGGATAATTTAGAATATGTTAAAAAGTTCGACCGGATATAAATACCCAATTTTTCCCCTGTCGGGAAATTTCCTAATGTTGGATTTTTCCGTGGTTTAAAGACGTTCTAAGTAGTACAAGTAACGCGATGGACCCTCTAGAGTACAACAAACCTTAACTCGATTATGTGACCGTCTTGAACTGCCCTTTGAACCTTAGGGTTTGGGGCAGTACGGCGTGCCACATATGAGGTGTTGGCTTGACCCTTCTACGGCTGGACCGTTGGTACTGTGGCATGAAATGGATGTTTTTGAACTTATTTCAACTGTTGAGCTGTTTGGGAAAACTTGGGTGTTTGATTGTTCGATCGGAAAGTTTAACATTTTCTATTTATCTGGAATGTGATACAATATTTGGAATCCACAAGTAGTTATGAGATAACTGATTTGAATATAATAAATCTAGCAGTTTAGTCGCACTTGATCGGTAGCCACGGAATTTTGAAGCGATCAAAAGTACGTTGCAATCACGTAGCGTACGCGGATACTTGCCGGATAAACTTAATAGACAGCTACACCCCTTAGCCTCGACCAAGTGACTGTAGGAGAACCCCGTCGCCAAAAAGCATCCGTCCGGGTGCTCGCGGCAGCGGTGTTCCGCCTTGGTGCACTTCGTCGACGGCATCGGGGGTGCGGCCGCCTACTGAAGTTTGCGACGAGCATTCGATCAAAATGTCGGGAATCTTGTTGAATTGCCCGACTTGATATTGAAAAGTGTTTTCGATATTGAGACTAAAATGCGGGGTTTATAATTTTTAGGCATGCGATGTCTAAGGGATTCATTTGATTAGGCATGCGATGTCTAAAGAGTTTGCGGATTCCAACTGTTGTAATTTTACACTTTCTTTTCTGCGACCGTAAGTGTAATATGTGATATCGCCGATTTCGTTGCTATATGTCAACGACAATTGGGATGCGCATATTTACTTACATTGATGACATGTGATGTTATGTGTTGCTGGATATGTTATATTGGATCGTCGTGTTTGAATAGCCGGGGGTTTTTCTGTGAGACGAGTGTTTTTTCTTTTTCATTCATGTAAAAACTTGTATGTAATATTCTTTTATTGGGGCACTTCCAGGTTGCGGAAGATGTCACCGTTGATGTATATTATTTACTTCTCCGCATTTGGATAGACCCAAGGCGGGGAGCACAAGTAACCGGGTTCTAGGGTCCAGTGGGAGACCATCTCGAGGAGTCGAGTCCGGGTCTCCTAACCCTAGAATTGGTAGGGTTGCTTGCCGCTCTCGTAGGGGTCTAGGGGTGTGGGATTGACTATTCATCACGACCGTGGAGTCCGTGTTTTATACTGGCTCGTATTGAAAACACGGACATCCTAGTATATCCAATATGTCATATGATATTTTCTGCTGTGTTATCTGTGTTGTGATCATGTGATATGTTCAGATAGATATTGTATATAGTATATATGATATATTACATAGATGTTGCTTATGTTTTACACCCGCGCTAGCCCTGCCCCGCTCTGCCGTTAGTTACCTAACCTGTTGGATATATATGCCCTAGAGGCCTACATTGTATAGGATGCTTGGGATATGTATGTACATGACAGTCTTGCTTGATATGATAGTACGCTATTTGGTTTGACTTTATCTTAATGTATGATATTTTTTTACTTGGTATTTATATATATATGTTGATAAAGCCCATATGGTGTTTTGTCTGACTACCGGCGTTGTGATGGCAGTCATACTAGTGGGAGCTGGATAGTCAATAGGCACACCCTTGGATGTCCCTGGTCGCAGGAGTATCGAGATTGGGCATCGATACTCCGGAGTAGACTAGTGTATACATATCTAGACCCTGACGAGGGGCAATGGATTGGTCCCGCAACCATTGGTGGTGTTCACCTAAGATTGTATACAGATGCTCACCGGGTGTGAGTACACCGGACAGGACTTGCCAAGAACTGACTGGATGGTATTATGCCTAACGTCAGATAGCAGTTCTCAGGTGACATGTGTGTAGATAGTCCGTTGACTTAAGGTCATCATTTGTCTCGTGTGAGTTCCCACTGTGCTTTGATTATTACCCTACCACGGCTCAAAGGAGTCGTGCAAACAGGTTTCAGTTGGGCACAGTCCCGAGCCACGTGGAGGCAGTGAGCGACTGTTAGGGATTCGTCTCTCCCGGTATGGGGAGTTGATATCGCACTGTGGTCGGTTGGTCATTACCATAAGTCCCTGGCCAGGGCTGATTGAGAATTACAGATGGAATGATCAGTAGATTCTCGGGTGGTCTTGAACCATACCGACATGACTTGTACGGTATTAGGGGTCTGACGTCCACCACCTCCCTAGACCATACATGCGATACTCTTAGACGAACAGACCGGACTGCGCGGATATTGTCACAGACAGGCTCAGTAGGATTTCAGATGGGTTACCTCATCAGCTTTCTTATCGACAACTACCTGGGGACCGTTACGTACAGCTAGTGCCGCTTGCGGTCTGTGGTTAAACCCACTGCCAGCGTAGTAGTTGAGTCTTTAGAGTCCCACATAGAGATTTCCCAAACCCAGGCGAAAAGATATAGAGGTCGTATGGTTTTACGACAAAGGTTCGGACGCATACGTGTTTGAACGCACGTACGACATTCAGACAGTTTTTACTAGCCGGCTTTGGTTTAAGCCAGATTCTAGTATCAGGTTATTGGATTTATACAGTCTAAAGTTTTTCCGTGTTTTCACGGATGAGAGGGGCGTTCTCGTAATTTTCCGAGAAGCTTCTAGAAGGATGTGACATGGAGGGAGAGGTGGCATTTTCATTTAATGATTTAGTGACTCATTGTGAGTGATTCATCATGTCATTAATGCATTATTAAATGCTTAATGACTCACATAATGAATCACCCACTTGCATTAATGAAACATGATGAATAATCTCATATTATTCATTTCTTTTTATTCATTATGTTTCATATATCAAGTGAGAAGCTATTTCATTATTATTATTATTATCATTATCATCTTCTCACTCTCTCTCTTCAAGTTCTCTCTCCTTCACCAAACCTAATCCTACCCTCATGAGTTGAGAACAAGGATTAGGAAAGACTAATTACTCCATAACCTATCTCTACATCACCTTAGCTACTCTATTTAGCAACTAGAGAAACTAAGTAACCTCAAGTTTAGAGGTTATAGCTTAGATTAGGGTTCTCGGGTGGATCGTCTATCACGGAAGAAAGCCGAAGAGGACGTGGAGATCCAAAGAGGCCGTATATAACATTAAGACGAAGGACTAGAACCGTTTGGTATAATCTCTTAATATAGTAGTTTAGAACTCTATAGCTTTTGTTAAAACTTGTTTAGCAAACGGTTCATACGGTTATTCGATGTTTAATCATAGAACAAGATTGTTATTCATATTTTTGCCTCCCCATAAGTTCTGGGGTGTTGAACATCGACTTACAGTGGTATCAGAGCCTAGCTAAACAGTATTTAACACACTTGAAAATTTGTATGAATTTCGAACGGAAAAACAAACCGGAAAAACCCCGATATCATGTACTTTCTGTCGAATTTTAAATGAGGTCCAAAAATTTTCAGGGACCTTCAGAATGACCTAAATGAATGTATTAGAACACCCAAGAAAATTGGGCTCATAAATCGGCCATAGCGCCGTGGAACCGCGGCCGATCCTACCGATCCGCCGCGATTCCGCCATGCTTTGGACGATTCATCATCCCAAGTTTCTTGTGTTGTTTCTCTGTGATATTTGGTGTTTTCTGGTAATTTTTATTTTTGCTCAGGTTTCAGATTTACAGAGAAGTATTGGAGCAAAATTAAATGTGTTTAATCGATCGAAATTATACGGTATTTTCTTGTTTGATTATATCTGTGAAATGTTTTATGTGTTCGTAAACCTCCCCTAACTGCTAGTATGTCGGTTGGCAGGGGGTTGCACATATCTGTGATGTTATATATAACTGTTTGTGTATATAAACTGTATTGGACTGTTGTGGTGTTTGGCCGGGTTTTGTGATGTTTTTTGTATTAATTCATTTGATGTAAATGTAATAAGTTGTAATATTATTTTGCGGGGCACATCCAGGTTGCGGTTGTAGCCACCGTTGTATTATTTCTTTTTACTGTTTTTGCTCCTAGGATAGACCCAAGGTGGGGTGCACAAACTACCGGGTATTTTGAAGTGTTGGGGCAGACCGCTTCACTTCTGGTACTTGGCGGGTAGTTTGCCGTACCCGTAGGGGTCTGGGGTGGGAAAATGGCTATTCATCACAACTGTGTAATCCGTCTTTCATTGCAGGCTCAAACGAAATGCAGATTGCTTGCAAATCCAATATTGTTTATCTGTGATCTGGAATGCCTATTATTGCGTCTGACGAATGTACAATATCTATATATGATAGCTATTTAGACGTCGCTTATGTTTTACACCCGCGCTAGCCTAGCCCCCGCTCTGTCGTTAGTTAAGTAACCTAACGGGTGATAACGGGACCCCGTGGCGAATGCGGATGGCATAAGAGGACGTTGTATTTTCGTTGTTATCTGTAATGGTAGGTTAAAGATGGGACGCATTATTATTAATGCAAAGAAAATAAAACCTAAACTGAATCGTTGGAACAATTTCTAAAAACCACTCGGTTTTCTTGAAAAAGCAAATTTTAAATGCGGAGCTTAAACCACTCCTTTTAATAAAAGCTATCTTAGTTCCTTCGATCAAATCAAGTTCACTACGTTAACGGTTTTTTGCCAAAAACCAGCCGTAACCCTCCGTCGTTTCAAATAGACAGCACATCGTATTCATGCTATGCTTGTTGGCCTACGTCAAGGCATAGTGAATGGTAGCAGTGTGTGTGCCTATTTGTTTCATAGATAGATGCATTAGTTTAATACAGACGTACACCTTGTTGGCCTACGTCAAGGGCTTGTACGATGTATTTAAATTAATCAGGATAACGACGGGTAGAACTTGACTTGCGTCTTATGACTTGTTGGCCTACGTCAAGGTCTATAAGAGCTTGGGGTAAAAATCACATCGGGAGTTTCAAACATAAAGGAAACTTGCAGATTTAGCTTACCTTCTGGAGTGTGGTGACTAGAGTGGCTTCCATCTAGGGCATCATGCAATGATAGTTGGATCCCGATCCCACTGATGAGTAGGATTACTCTCGGGAATTTCTCTCACTTAACAATCAATGCTATAAACTAAGTAGGTGCCTAGAAAGGTGTTAGAGGGGCTACGCCTCCAGGGAAAAGAGGTTCTTTAATTAAGGAACTTCGCGAAAGCGTTGGAAAACCTCCCTCGAAGTACCAACACTAGCCTGGCTGAAAGGTTAAGCAAGAATTGTAACGTGTGATTAAATCCTGACTAGTTCTTCTTTTAGGTTTTGAAGAAGGATTTGAGGAAACAGTGGGAGACATCCTGTTTAGATAAAATAATAACCAATCTAAACTTGCAAGAGCATATGCTGAGTGTTTTCTTTTCTCTCTCTCTGGCAGATACCATGACTGGACTAAAACTATTACTTGAAAAGAATATACTGACCGGGCAGAACTATAAAGATTGGCTAAGGAACGTCAATATTGCGCTGACTTATAACAAAGTTGCATATGTCACCACCGCTGTTCCTCCCCTTATCCCAGGACCAGATTCCTCAGTTGCGGACAAGGAAGTTTGTAAAACCTGGGATCTAGACTGTGAGCGAGCTAAGTGTATCGTGCTGGCGTCCATGAATAATGAACTCCAGAAACAGCACGAGAGTATGGATATTGTATCCATATTCCTCCATTGCAAGGAATTGTATGGTGAACACTTCCGTATCGCGAGGTACGAAACCTCAAGGAAACTCTTCCATATGAGGTTAGCTCCAGGATCGCCTGTTGGAGAGCACGTCCTCAAAATGATCACCCTCATTGAGGAACTCGCAAACCTGGGATGCGTGCTAGAGAATGATTTGTATATCGACTTGATTTTGCAGTCCTTTCTCCACACCTTCTCTCAGTTCGTGCTGAACTTCAACATGCACGAAATGGAAGCGGATCTTCCAAAGCTCCTCAATATGTTGAGGGTAGCAGAGACCTCCTTGAAAAAGGAGAAGACCCCCGTTCTGTATGTTGGCCAATCATCTTCTTCTAAATCTAAAGCGAAAGCTAAAGGGAAGAAGAAGATGAAAGCCACCAAACTGAAGGGTGGGGTCAAGAAGGTGCAGGGAACGAACAAGGCAGGAAGGGTGAAGGCAGAAAAGAACGAGTGCTTCTATTGTCACAAGCAAGGGCACTGGAAGAAGGACTGTATGGCCTTTAAAGCCAAGGACATGAAGCAAGCTGTTGCTTCTGCTTCAGGTGTGTTCGTAATCGAAAATTATTTTTCAGTAAACTCTACTTCATGGGTACTTGATACCAGTTCTGGTTCTCACATCTGTAATTCTTTGCAGGATCTGAGAAATAGTAGAGTACTGGGGGCAGGTGATATGACTCTCCAAATGGGCAATGGAATGCATGTAGATGCAGTTGCAATGGGGGAATATCACCTAGGGTTGAATAGTGGACACATTTTGGTATTGTACAGCTGTTTTTGTATTCCCAGTATGTTGTGCAATATTATATCAGTATCTTTGTTGTCTAATAAAGGATATAATTTTGTGCTTGAAAGAAATGTCATGAACATTCTCCTAAATCAAGAACTGATTGGGTTTGGCACACTGGAAAACGGCATATACATACTTAATCAACCTCAAATTTTCAATATTCAAAACACGCGTAAAAGAAAGGCTCCAGATTCGAATCAAGCCTTCCTATGGCATTGTAGACTTGGTCATATAAATGAGACAAGGTTGACTAAGTTACATAAAGATGGATATCTAGATCCGTTTGAATATTTATCATATGCAACTTGTCAATCATGTATCAAAGGAAAAATGACCAAATCTCCGTTCACCGGACACGGAGAAAGAGCCATTGAACTCTTGGGACTAGTACACAGTGATGTATATGGTCCGATGTCTATACATGCACGAAGTGGTCACTCCTACTTCATCACTTTTACTGATGACTTCTCTAGGTATGGACATGTGTTCTTAATGAAGCATAAATCCGAGGTTTTTGAGAAGTTTAAGGAATATAAAAATGAAGTAGAGAAACAAACTGGTAAAAGCATCAAGACACTTCGATCTGATCGAGGTGGAGAATACTTAAGTACCAGTTTCCTTGAACACTTAAAAGCGAATTGAATTCTCTCTCAGCTTACTCCACCTTATACACCTCAGCATAATGGTGTATCAGAAAGAAGGAATCGCATGCTATTAGATATGGTGCGTTCAATGATGAGTAGTGCTGAGTTGCCACTTTCTTTCTGGGGATTTGCTCTAGAATCAGCCGCATACCTATTGAATAGAGTTCCAACTAAGTCTGTACCTTCCACTCCATATGAAATGTGGTGTGGGAAGAGACCATATCTCAAGTATATCAAGATATGGGGGTGTCCGGTATATGTTAAAAAGCATAATCCGGACAAGCTCGAAGCACGATCGGTTTTATGCAAGTTTGTAGGATACCCCAAGCATTCAAGGGCGTACATGGTCTACCACACTGAAGAACAAAAGGTGTTTGTCGCTCGTCACATTGTCTTCTTAGAAAGCGAATTTCTTGCAAAAGAAATTAGTGGGAGCGCGGTAGAACTGGAAGAAATTCCAGAACCTCAAACTGCAACCGAAGACTTAGAAGAATCTCATATTTCAATAGAACATGACGAACCAACGCCACTCCGCAGATCTAGTAGGCTTTCTCATCCTCCTGAAAGATACTATGGTTTTCTTCTTGATGGGGATCGAGAGGATTGCATCATCGATGATGATGAGCCTACTAGTTTTCAGTAGGCTATCACGAGTAGCGACTCAGTGAAGTGGCTGGATGCAATGAGATCCGAAATGGAATCCATGTACACCAATAAAGTATGGACTTTAGAAGTTGCTCCTCCTGGGGTAAAACCAGTTGGGTGCAAATGGATCTTCAAAAAGAAGATTGGTACATTTGGACAAGTGGAAACCTACAAAGCTAGACTAGTAGCAAAAGGTTTTCGTCAAAGACCAGGATTGGACTATGATGAAACTTTTTCACCAGTAGCTATGCTTAAATCCATTCGGATAATGCTTGCCATTGCTGCCTTCCATGACTATGAAATCTGGCAAATGGATGTAAAAACAGCTTTTCTAAATGGACATCTAGAAGAGAGTGTTTACATGGATCAACCAGAAGGTTTCTTAGACAGTGGGAGCAGCGGAAAAGTGTGCAAATTGCTTAAATCCATTTATGGGTTAAACCAAGCATCGCGGAGTTGGAACATCTGCTTTGATGAAACAGTCAAGGTATTTGACTTTATCAAAAATATAGATGAACCATGTATTTATAGGAAGATTGTAGAAGGAGCAGTAGTCTTCCTCGTTTTGTACGTCGACGACATACTACTGATAGGGAATGATATCCCTATACTACAATCAGTAAAGCTCTTCTTGTCACAGAAATTCTCCATGAAAGACTTGGGAGATGCATCATACATTCTGGGCATTAAGATCTATCGAGATAGATCTAATAGAATATTGGGACTTTCACAGTCCAGGTATATAGACACTATACTAAAGAGATTTAGTATGGAAGATTCCAAGCGCGGCAATATGCCCGCTTGTCACGGAATCACCCTCTCCAAGGAGATGTCTCCAAAGACTGATGAAGAGAGGGCTCGCATGGGCATTATACCCTACGCTTCGGCGATAGGATCAATAATGTATGCGATGTTATGTACCAGACCGGATGTAGCTTACGCACTTAGTGTGGTAAGCAGGTATCAGTCAGACCCAGGTGAGAAACATTGGAGAGCGGTGAAGAACATTCTCAAGTACCTAAGAAGGACTAAGGAGATGTTCTTGATTTACGGTAATGGGGACCTCCAGGTAGAGGCTTTTACCGACTCCGGCTTCCAAAGTGACAAGGATGATTCTAAATCCATTTCGGGTTTTGTGTTTACCCTCAATGGAGGGGCGGTATGTTGGAAGAGTTCCAAACAAGATACCGTCGCAGACTCAACTATGGAGGCTGAGTATATAGCTGCTAGTGAAGCCGCAAAAGAGGCTGTCTGGATGAGGAAGTTCATTTCTGAACTTCAGGTGGTTCCGTCCATTGCCAATCCAATACCTTTGTATTCCGATAACAATGGCGCTGTACCTTTAGCGAAGGAACCAAGGTCCCATCAGAAATCCAGGCATATCTTAAGGCGGTTTCACCTGATCAATGAGATCGTGGATCGTCGGGAGATCGAGATACGGAGAGTGGACACAAAAGACAACACGGCAGATCTATTCACCAAGGCCATTCCTCAAGTACAGTTCGAGAGGCTATTTGAGATGTTGGGCATGCGGTACGCAAGCAACTGGATCTGGTAGAGACAGTGGGTACTCATTGCGCCAATTATAGGCCTTAGTGCAAGTGGGAGATTGTTGGATATATATGCCCTAGAGGCCTACATTGTATAGGATGCTTGGGATATGTATGTACATGACAGTCTTGCTTGATATGATAGTACGCTATTTGGTTTGACTTTGTCTTAACGTATGATATTTTTTTACTTGGTATTTATATATATATATATGTTGATAAAGCCCATAGGGTGTTTTGTCTGACTACCGGCGTTGTGATGGCAGTCATACTAGTGGGAGCTGGATAGTCAATAGGCATACCCTTGGATGTCCCTGGTCGCAGGAGTATCGAGATTGGGCATCGATACTCCGGAGTAGACTAGTGTATACATATCTAGACCTTGACGAGGGGCAATGGATTAGTCCCGCAACCATTGGTGGTGTTCACCTAAGATTGTATACAGATGCTCACTGGGTGTGAGTACACCGGACTGGACTCGCCGAGAACTGACTGGATGGTATTATACCTAACGTCAGATAGCAGTTCTCAGGTGACATGTGTGCAGATAGTCCGTTGACTTAAGGTCATCATTTGTCTCGTGTGAGTTCCCACTGTGCTTTGATTATTACCCTACCACGGCTCAAAGGAGTCGTGCAAACAGGTTTCAGTTGGGCACAGTCCTGAGCCATGTGGAGGCAGTGAGCGACTGTTAGGGATTCGTCTCTCCCGGTATAGGGAGTTGATATCGCACTGTGGTCGGTTGGTCATTACCATAAGTCCCTAGCCAGGGCAGATTGAGAATTACTGATGGAATGATCAGTAGATTCTCGGGTGGTCTTGAACCATACCGACACGACTTGTACGGTTATTAGGGGTCTGACGTCCACCACCTCCCTAGACCATACATGCGATACTCTTAGACGAACAGACCGGACTGCGCGGATATTGTCACAGACAGGCTCAGTAGGATTTCAGATGGGTTACCTCATCAGCTTTCTTATCGACAACTACCTGGGGACCGTTACGTACAGCTAGTGCCGCTTGCGGTCTGTGGTTAAACCCACTGCCAGCGTAGTAGTTGAGTCTTTAGAGTCCCACATAGAGATTTCCCAAACCCAGGCGAAAAGATATAGAGGTCGTATGGTTTTACGACAAAGGTTCGGACGCATACGTGTTTGAACGTACGTACGACATTCGGACAGTTTTTACTAGCCGGCTTTGGTTTAAGCCAGATTCTAGTATCGGGTTATTGGATTTATACAGTCTAAAGTTTTTCCGTGTTTTCACGGATGAGAGGGGCGTTCTCGTAATTTTCCGAGAAGCTTCTAGAAGGATGTGACATGGAGGGAGAGGTGGCATTTTCATTTAATGATTTAGTGACTCATTGTGAGTGATTCATCATGTCATTAATGCATTATTAAATGCTTAATGACTCACATAATGAATAACCCACTTGCATTAATGAAACATGATGAATAATCTCATATTATTCATTTCTTTTTATTCATTATGTTTCATATATCAAGTGAGAAGCTATTTCATTATTATTATTATTATCATTATCATCTTCTCACTCTCTCTCTTCAAGTTCTCTCTCCTTCACCAAACCTAATCCTACCCTCATGAGTTGAGAACAAGGATTAGGAAAGACTAATTACTCCATAACCTATCTCTACATCACCTTAGCTACTCTATTTAGCAACTAGAGAAACTAAGTAACCTCAAGTTTAGAGGTTATAGCTTAGATTAGGGTTCTCGGGTGGATCGTCTATCACGGAAGAAAGCCGAAGAGGACGTGGAGATCCAAAGAGGCCGTAGATAACATTAAGACAAAGGACTAGAACCGTTTGGTATAATCTCTTAACATAGTAGTTTAGAACTCTATAGCTTTTGTTAAAACTTGTTTAGCAAACGATTCATACGGTTATTCGATGTTTAATCATAGAACAAGATTGTTATTCATATTTCCGTCTCCCCATAAGTTCTGGGGTGTTGAACATCGACTTACATAACCTAACGGTGCAGACGGGACATCGAGGCGAATGCGGTTGGCATAAGCGTACGTTATATTTATCTGTGATGTTTATGTTAGTGTATATTCTCTAGAGGCCATTACTGTATCATACTAGTATGTATATTACTTGATGGAAGCTTGGGATATTCACAGTTGTATATACAATCTTGCTCGAAATGGTAGTATGCTACTTGGTTTGTCTCTGCTTTAATGTATACATGTGTTTCTTTTATTATATCACCTATACGCATTAGTGGAGCCCTTAAGATCTTTGCTTGATTACCAGCGTTGTGATGGCGCTCACACTCGTAGGGGCTGGGTAATCCATAAGCACATCCTTATACAGGTCCCTAGTCGTAGGACTATCGAGACAGGGCATCGATACTCCGGAGTAGACTAGCGTATGCGCTTCTCATCACGGCGTGGGAGACGGTCTGTCCCACAGCCGTCAGTACGTCGTACTTGAGATAGTATACGGGTTCTCGTTAGGTTACGAGTATACTGGACATGACTCGTCGGGAACTGTTGGTTGGTATTATACCTATCGTCAGTTATCAGTTCACAGGTGACATGAGTACAGCTTAGTCCGCTGACTTGACATTGTCACTTCACCTCGAGTGTGTTCCCACTGTACTTTAATTACTACCCTACCACGGCTCAAAGGAGTCGTGCAAACAGGTAGTAGTTGGGTGCAGTCCCAAAGCACTTGGAGGCAGTGACGGTCAGACAGGATTCGTCTCTCCCGGTATTGGGGGTTGACATCGCGTTGTGTCCAGGAGAGCCATTACACAAGTAGTCCCTGGCCAGGGCAAGCGAGATATACTGGTAGGTTTCCAGTGTTATCTTAGGGTGTTCTGGGATACACTCCACATGACTTGTACCGCTATTAGGGGACTGATGTTCACCGCCCTCCTAGGCCCGCCATGCGATGTATCAGACGAACAGACCGGACTGTACGGAGACTGTCACATACAGGCTCAGTAGGAGTTCAGATGGGTTCACCTCGTCAGTCTTCTTATCGGCATCTACCTGGGGACCGTTACGAACAGCTAGTGCCGCTTGCGGTCTGTGGTTAAACCCACTGCCAGCGTAGTGTCCAGTCTTTAGAGTCCCACACAGAGAGTTATTCGCCTTTAGGCAAAATGAGTAGAGGACGCATGGTTTTGCGACAGGGTTCGTTCACATCCGCGCACTTGTGCACGTTTGCTGTCCGGACAGCTTATACTAGCGGGCTTTGGTTTAAGCCAGATCCTAGTATATGATTTGGGATTGGTTTTATCTCATTGTATTCATGTTCCTCGAATCACGAATATGGGTGCGTATGCACAGTTGACTGAGACAGAGGCAGAGGACTTTGATTAGGGTTAATGACCATTGTCATTTTGTTAACCCTAATGCTTATGTGTGTATTATGATTAATTGATATTAGTTATATATAATTGTGCATGGTTAGGGTTGTTGACATTTTGACCATACTTGACTTGTTGACCTTGGTTGACATGTTGACCATCATCATTCCATATGAAAGATGCTCTTTGATCCTTGCAATTTTCATTTAATGTGAAATGATAATGGTCAAGTCTTGATTAAACCATGACAATTATCTAGCTAATTATCTTTTTACAATAATTCACACATATATGTGAGAATGGTTCTTTATTCTCTTATTCTATCATATAGATTCTCTCTCCTCCTCTTCCTCTCTCTCAAGCTCTCCCCTCTCATGTGTTGAGAAACACTTGAGCTTGAGATAAACCTCTCCAAAGTAATCTCTACTCTCATCTAAGGTTCTAGGATTAGCACTTCTAGCACCTTAGTTACTTCTAGCTTGAAGTTGAAGCCAAAGGTTGAGGCTCTCGGGTGGATTCTTCTTCGACTAGAGAAGGCGACAAGGTGATCTCTTTCTTCCACTCCAAGGAGCAAGGAGAGAAGGACATAAAGCCCAAGGTATAACCTTTCATCCATGTAGCTAAATCTAGTTAGCTTTTAGTTAGTTTTTGTTTAGCAAAGATCCTCCTTTAGCTAGTCCATGTTGCCTAGTTCGATAAAAATCCGATTTTTATTCCATTTTCCACCTCCCCGCAAGCACCGGGGTGGGCAACGTGGACTTACAGTGGTATCAGAGCCTAACTAAACATAAACTAGCTAGTTAGTAAAGTGTATGGAAGTTCGATCGGAAAAACCGCAAAACTAAAACATCAAAACCCTAAGTTTCTGTTGTTTTTTTTTTCTGCTCTAAAAATAAAAAATCATACTTCAAAAATCGGCTCAGGGTTTTGTCAAGAAGCACACCAAAAACGGTCCGGTGAACAGTTCAAAGCGCGGTGGTTCCGCGGCAAAATCATGCCTATTACCGCGGAACCGCGGCCGTTTTGACTCCGTTCTGGACCGAGTTTGGTGCAGTATTCCTCTGTTAAGGTTTTGTGATTTTTAAGATGGTTTATTTCTGCCCAGATTTTCCAGAAAAGAAATTTGTATTTGGGGTACCTATAAACCCGTATTTTTTGATCGAACATCACTACACTTTGACTAATGGGTTATATCTGTGATGTTTATATGTATTTAACGTCTGCTAATCGCTATACGTCGATTAGTGGGGGTTATACATATCTGTGATCTGTGTTTGTTGATTGTATGTGTATATGAATGCGTTGGATTGTCGCGGATGAATAGCCGGGGGGTTTTGTGAGACAAGAGTTTTCTTTTCTTTCATTCATGTAACATGTAAATTGATGTAATATTATTTGTATGGACGCACAACCGGGTCGGGGTTGTAGCCGTCATTGTATAATTCTTTTTACTGTTTTTGTTCCTAGGATAGACCCAAGGTGGGGTGCACAAACTATCGGGTATCTCGAAGTGCCGAGTGGCCTACTCACATCGTTGAGGGAGGTTGCTTCGCTTCGGATACTTGGCGGGTAGTTTGCCGCACCCGTAGGGGTCTTGGGTGGGCTATTGGCTATTCATCGCGACCGTGTAATCCGCTTTTCGTTGCAGGCTCGAACGAATCGCGGATTCCTAGTATATCCAAAGTGTTCATCTGTGATTTGTAATGGCTATCATTGCTATATATTTATATATGATAACTATTTAGGCGTTGCTTATGTTTTACAGCCGCGCTAGCCCAGCCCCCGCTTTGTCGTTAGTTAAGTAACCTAACGGGTGATGACGGGGCCCCGTGGCGAATGCGAATGGCATAAGCGTACGTTATATTTTGGTTGTTTTCTGCAATGGGACGCATTAAAAGAACTAATGCAAGAAAATAAACCAAGTTAAAGTCGATTGGAACACTTTGAAAACCACTCGGTTCTTTTCAAAACCAAACTTTTAAATGCGGAGCTTGAACCATTCCTTTTAAAAGCTATCTCGTTCCATCGATTATATCAAGTTCACTACGTTCACGGTTTCGCCAAAACCATTCGTAGCCCTCCGTCATTCCACATGAATGGTCAAAAAGTATTCAAGCTATGTATTTTGGCCAAAGTCAAGGCATAGTGATTGATAGCTATTGGGTATTCATGTGCAGCATAGGTAGATGCGTTGGTTTGGGACAGTCGTGCTGCCATTTTGGCCAAAGTCAAGGGTAGGTACGGGTGGGTCCAAATTAACCAGGAGAATGACGGGTAGAACTTGACATGTGACTTATGATATTTTGGCCAAAGTCAAGGTCATAAGAGCATGGGGCAAAAATCCACATCGGGAGTTTCATAAGTACTGAAACTTCCTAGCGCTGCATACCATTTGGAGTGTGATGATTCTAGTAGGATTCCTTCGGTTTTATCACGCGATGATATTTGGATCCCGATCCTACTGTGAGTATATGCTACTCCTCGGGAAATCTCTCACTTAACGATCAATGCTATAAACCTAGTAGGTGTCTAGAAAGGTGTTAGCGGGGCTACGCCCACAGGGAAAAGAGGTTACTTAATTAAGGAACTTCGTGAAAGCGTTGGAAAACCTCCCTCGAAGTACCGACACTGGCCTGGCTGAACGGTTAAGCAAGTATTGTACGGTGAGATTGATCCCGACTAATTCTTCCTTTATGGTTTGAGGAGGGATTCGAGAGATAGTGGAAGCCATCCCGTTTAGACAAACTAAAAACCACTCTAAACTTGCAAGAGCACCATGCTAAAGTGTTTCTTTTCTCTCTCCTAATTGCAGCGACCATTCAACATGACCGGACTTAAGTTATTACTAGATAAAAACATACTGACAGGGCCAAACTACAAAGATTGGCTCAGGAATGTCAAGATGGCAATCACTTACGACAAGTTGGGGTATGTCCTTACCACCAAAGTGTAAGTCGATGTACAACACCCCACGACTTGCGGGGAGGCGGAAAAATGAAAAACGATCTTGTTCTTTGCTTAAACATCGACTAACCGCACGAATCGAAGCTAAACGATAACTAACAAGAAACATAGAAGTTCTATACTACTATGTTTAGGGATTATACCTAACGAATCGTGTCCTTCATTTTTGTGAACTCCTCCTCCTCCTCTGCCTTCTCGAAGTAGTAGACGATCCACTCGAGAGCTTTACTCCAAGCTTAGCCTCTAAACTTGAGGCAACTAACCTTCTTTAAGTGCTAATCAAAGAAGCTAGGTGATATAGAGTGAGGGTTATGGTTTAATTAGTCTAACTAATCCTTGTACTCAACACATGAGAGGGGAGGATTAGGGTTTGAAGAGGGAGAGCTTGAGGAGAGAGAAGGTGAAGATAATAATGAAGTGAGAAGAATGAGTTATGATAATATATATCAAGCATTTCTTTTATCAAGAAAAGAAAAGAAAATGAATTTAACAACCATGCTTGATAATATCTAGTGATGATTCACATCCATGAGTCATTAAGCATTTATGATGCATTAATGACATGGATGAATCATCCATATGACTCACTAATCACATTCATTGTATATGCCACCTAAACCTCTTTAGTCACCATCTTCTAGAAGCTTCTCGCGCAATTACGAGAACGCCCCTCCTTTCCGCAAAAAATACGGAAAAACTTTAGACTGTATAAATCCAATAACCGGATACCAGTAACTGTCTTAAACCAAAGCCGACTGGTAAAAACTGTCCGAAAGTCGTACGTGTGTAAACACACGTATGCGTCTGAACCCTTGTCGTAAAACCATACGACCTCTATATCGTTTCGCCTGGAGTAGGGAAACTCTCTGTGTGGGACTCTAGAGACTCGACTACTACGCTGACAGTGGGTTTAACCACAGACCGCAAGCGGCACTAGCTGTACGTAACGGTCCCCAGGTAGATGTCGATAAGAAGGCCGATGAGGAACCCCATCCGAACTCCTACTGAGTCTGATGTGACAATCTCCGTACAGTCCGGTCCGTTCGTCTAAGACTATCGCATATCGGGCCTAGGGGCGGCAAGCGTCAGTCCCCTAATAGCGGTATAAGTCGTGTCGGAGCGTAGCCCATTACACCCTGAGAAACTACTGGAACCTACCAGCAAATCTCGCTTGCCCTGGCCAGGGACTTTGCGTAATGGCTCTCTGACACAGCGCGATATCAACCCCCAATACCGGGAGAGACGAATCCTGTCTAACCGCCACTGCCTCCAAGTGCTCGGGACTGCACCCAACTGCTACCTGTTTGCATGACTCCTTTGAGCCGTGGTAGGGTAGCAATCTAAGAACAGTGGGACACACTCGAGGCGAAGTAGCAGTGTCAAGTCTGAGGACTATGCTGTACTCATGTCACCTAGGAACTGTTCACTGACGACTGGTAAAAAACCAACCAACAGTTCCCTGTGAGTCCTGTCCGGTGTACCCGTAACCTAATGAGCACATGCATACTATCTCCAGTACGACGTACTGACGGCTGTGGGATAGACCATCTCCCCAACTGGGATGAGAAGCGTACACACTAGTCTACTCCGGAGTATCGATGCCCTGTCTCGATAATCCAACGACTAGGGACCTGAATAAGGATGTGCTTATAGACTACCCAGCCCCCACTAGTGTGACTGCCATCACAACGCTAGTAGTCAAGCAAGATCCTAAGAGCTCTATCAATACGTATACTCACATATTAAGATAGAAAAACCAAGTAGCATACTACCATGTTTAGCAAGACTATTATATACATGTGAATATCCCAAGCTTCCATTAAGTAATATACAAATTAGTATGATACAGTAATGGCCTTCTAGGGCATAAACACTAACAATCTCCCACTTGCACTAGGGCCATGTACTGGCGTATCATAGACCGATGATCTCGAGTAGCCTCTCGAACTGAATCTGAGGTAGGGCCTTCGTGAATGGATCAGCAATGTTCTCTTCAGAAGCAACTCTCCGAACCTCGATCTCCTGACGATCAATGATCTCCCTGATCAGGTGATACCGCCTTAAGATGTGTCTGGATTTCTGATGGGACCTTGGTTCCTTTGCTAAAGCTATAGCTCCGTTGTTGTCGCAATACAGAGGTATTGGATCAACTATGGTAGGAACCACCTGAAGTTCTGTTAGGAACTTCTTCATCCAGACTGCTTCTTTTGCGGCATCGCAAGCAGCTATATACTCCGCTTCCATCATCGAGTCAGCAACGGTGTCCTGCTTGGAGCTCTTCCAGCACACCGCCCCTCCATTGAGGGTAAAGACATATCCCGACATGGACTTGGAATCTTCCTTATCACCCTGGAAGACGGAATCAGCAAAGGCCTCCAACCTGAGGTCTTTTCCGCCGTAAACCAAGAACATCTCCTTAGTCCTTCTCAGGTACTTGAGAATGTTCTTTACTGCTATCCAGTGCTTCTCCCCTGGGTCTGACTGATACCGGCTTACCACGCTCAGTGCGTAAGCTACATCTGGTCTGGTACACAACATCGCATACATTATAGAGCCTACCGCAGAAGCGTAGGGTATAATAGACATGCGTTCCCTTTCCAAATCAGTCTTGGGAGACATCTCTTTGGTGAGGGTGATTCCGTGACAAGCCGGTAGATTACCGCGCTTAAAATCTTCCATACTGAATCTTTTCAGTACAGTGTCGATATACCTGGACTGCGAAAGTCCCAACATCCTCTTGGATCTATCACGATAGATCCGGATCCCCAGAATGTAAGAGGCATCACCCAGGTCTTTCATGGAGAACCTGTGTGGCAAGAATCCTTTGACAGATTGTAGCATAGGAATGTCATTTCCTATCAATAGAATGTCATCCACGTACAAGACGAGGAATACGACACTTCTGGCTACAACTTTACTGTATATGCACGGTTCATCTGGATTTTTGATAAAGTCATATTCTTTGACTGTCTCATCAAAACAGATGTTCCAACTCCGCGATGCCTGCTTTAGTCCATAAATGGACTTAAGCAGCTTGCATACTTTCCCGCTGCTCCCACTCTGATTGAAACCCTCTGGCTGATCCATATAGACGCACTCTTCTAAATTTCCATTCAGAAAATCCGTCTTTACGTCCATCTGCCAGATTTCATAATCATGGAAGGCAGCAATAGCAAGAAGGACCCGAATGGATCTGAGCATAGCCACTGGAGAAAAAGTTTTGTCATAGTCCAAACCAGGTCTTTGATGAAAACCCTTTGCAACAAGTCTAGCCTTATAGGTTTCCACCTGTCCATCTACACCAATCTTTTTCTTGAAGATCCATTTGCATCCTATGGGTTTTACCCCATCTGGAGCAAAGTCCAAAGTCCATACTTTGTTGGTGTACATGGACTCCATTTCGGTCCGCATTGCATCTAGCCATCGTACTGAGTCGCCGCTCTGGATGGCCTGCTGGAAGTCAGTAGGTTCATCATCATCTATGATGCAATCCTCTCTATCCCCATCTATGAGAAAACCGTAGTATCTCTCAGGCGGATGAGACGGCCTACTACTCCTGCGGAGGGGTGCGGGAATGTCCTGTTCTTCTTGAACTCCTGGTTCTACCAAACTTTCAGTAGCAGTTTGTGGTTCTGGAATTTCCTCTAGTTCTATTTCACTCCGACTTATTTCCTTTTCTAAAAACTGATGTTCCAGAAAATGGGCATTACGAGAAACAAAAACCTTTTGTTCCTCTGCGTAATAGAAATAATATCCCTTGGAGTTCTTTGAATATCCCACAAACATACATTTTACTGATCGTGCCTCGAGCTTGTCCATATGCTTCTTTTTAACAAAAGCTGGACATCCCCAAATCTTCATATGTTGAAGATGGGGTTTCTTCCCAGTCCACATCTGATATGGAGTGGTAGGCACAGTCTTGGTAGGAGCCCTGTTCAAAAGATATGCCGCTGATTCTAGCGCATAACCCCAGAAAGATCGCGGTAACTCAGCATTACTCATCATGGATCGTACCATATCCAATAGGGTTCGATTCCGTCTCTCCGATACACTGTTGTGCTGTGGAGTGTATGGAGGAGTAAGCTGAGAGAGAATTCCTTTCTCTTTTAGGTAACCTAGGAACTCGGTACTTAAGTATTCTCCACCTCGATCAGATCTCAGTGTCTTAATACTTTTGCCGGTTTGGTTTTCTACTTCATTTTTATATTCTTGGAATTTCTCAAAAGCCTCAGATTTATGTTTCATCAGATAAATGAATCCGTACCTTGAGTAATCATCCGTGAAAGTAATGAAATAGGAAAAACCACCTCTTGCATGTGTAGACATTGGACCGCATACATCGCTGTGTTTGAGTCCTAAGAGCTCGCTCGCTCTTACTCCTTGTCCAGTAACTCGCTCTTACTCCTTGTCCAGTAAATGGAGTCTTTGTCATCTTTCCTTTGAGACAAGATTGACAAGTGTCATAAGTTTGATATTCGAACGAGTCCAAATATCCTTCTCTATGCAACTTAGTCAACCTTCTCTCATTGATTTGACCCAGTCTATAATGCCATAAGAAAGCTTTATTTAAATCTGGAGACTTTCTTTTTAGTGTGTTCTGGACGTTGAAAATTTGGAGTTGGTTTAAAACATATATACCGTTATTTAGTGTACCTGACCCAATCAAACCATGATTAAGGTGGATGTTAACAACATCTCTTACAAACGTGAAATCATAACCTTTATTTGATAACAAGGAAACTGATATGATATTACACGTTAAGCTTGGTACAAAATAACAGTTATGTAAAACCAAAATGTGTCCACTCGTCAATCCTAGGTGATAATCCCCGACGGACGCAGCTCCCACGCTAGCTCCGTTAGCAACCTTTAGGGTCATATCACCTTCCTTCAGCACTCTACGGTTTCTCAGTGTCTGCAATGAATTGCAAATATGAGATCCTGATCCGGTATCCAATACCCAGGAAGTAGAGTTGATCGACAGACAATTCTCAATTACAAACACATCTGAAGTCGAAGCCACAGCTTGCTTCGGTTCCTGGTTCTTGGCGTTCCACGCCTTGCAATCCTTCTTCCAGTGCCCTTTCCTGTGACAATGGAAGCACTCATCCTGGCCAACTACCGGTACCGCAAACTTTTTCTTTCCCTTCCCTCCCACCTTACTAACACCTCCTCTAGGTTTGGTGGCGGCCTTCTTCTTCCTTCCTTTGGCCCTAGCCTTGGACCCGGAAGAAGATGCACCGCTAACAAACATAGCGGGTGTTTCCCTTGCTTTCTGCAAGGTGCCCTCTGCACTCCTTAACATGTTCAGGAGTTCTGGAAGTTCAACTTCTTTTCTTTGAAGGTTGAAGTTCAGGATAAACTGGGCGTAGGTGGGAGGAAGGGACTGGAGAATAAGGTCTGTATAGAGCTCATTGTCCAAAGTCGTCCCAAGGTCTGCGAGCTCTTCAATATAGCCGATCATCTTTAGGACATGTTCTCCTACCGATGACCCGACAGCCAACCTCGCTCGAAACAAGTTCTTAGAGGTCTCGTATCTTGCTATACGAGATTGCTCTCCATAAAGTTCCTTTGTATGGAGAAATATGCCATCTAGGTTCATATCCTCGTGCCTCCTCTGATGTTCATTGTTCATTGAGGCAAGCACGATGCACTTGGCTTTCGCGCAATCTAAATCCCAGGTTTTGCGGATTTCCTTATCCTCATTGCTGGATTTGGGACCAGGGACAGCAAGTGCCGTAGCGGTGAGGACGTACCCCAGTTTGTCATAGGTCAAAGCCATTTTGATATTCCGCAGCCAATCTTTATAGTTTGGCCCTGTCAGTATATTTTTCTCTAAAAGTAACTTAAGTCCAGTCATTTTCAGGGTCGCTGCAGTTAGGAGAGAGAGAAGAAAACTCTTTAGCATGATGCTCTTGCAAGTTTAGATTGGTTTTTAGTTTATCTAAACTGGATGGCTCCCACTGTTTCTCGAATTCTTCCTCAAACCATAAAAGAAGAATTAGCCAGGACTATTCTCACTGTACAATACTTGCTTAACCGTTCAGCCAGGCTAGTGTCGATACTTCGAGGGAGGTTTTCCAACGCTTTCGCAAAGTTCCTTAATTAAATAACCTCTTTTCTCTGGGGGCGTAACCCCGCTGACACCTTTCTTGACACCTACTTGGTTTATAGCATTGATCGTTAAGTGACGAATCTCCTGATAAGTAGCATATACTCACAGTAGGATCGGGATCCAAATATCATCGTATGATAATGTTGAAGGAATCCTACCAACATTCATCAAACTCCAAATGGTATGCATTTCTTTGCAAATTTCAGCTTCTTTAGAAATTCCCGATATAAGTTTTTGCCCCATGCTCTTATGACCTTGGCTTTGGTCAAAATGTCATAAGTCACATGTCAAGTTCTACCCGTCATTATCTTGTCAAATTTGAACCCATCCGTATATACCCCTGACTTTGGTCAAATGATAATACGACTGTCCCAAACCAACTCATCTATCTTATACAACAAATGAAAACCCAGCAGCTACCAAACACTATGCCTTGACTTTGGCCAAAATGCATAGCTTGAATACTACTGAATACTCATATGAAATGACGGAGGGCTACGAATGGTTTTGGCGAAACCGTGAACGTAGTGAACTTGAGATAACCGAAGGAACCTGATAGCTTTTAAAAGGAGTGGTTAAAGCTCCGCATTTAAAAATATCTGTTTTTAAAATTAACCGAGTGGTTTCTTTTAAATTGTTCCAACGATTAAACTTTTTGTTTTATTTTCTTTGCATTATAAATAATGCGTCCCATCATTAACCTATCATTGCAGAAAACAACGAAAATACAATGTCCTCTTATGCCATCCGCATTCTCCACGGGGTCCCGTCATCACCCGTTAGGTTACTTAACTAACGACAGAGCGGGTGCTGGGCTAGCGCGGGTGTAAAACATAAGTGACGTCTAAATAGCTATCATATATAGATATTGTACATTCGTCAGACGAAATAATAGGCATTCCAGATCACAGATGAACTTTATTGGATTTGCAAGTAATCCGTGTTTGTTTTGAGCCTGCAACAAAAGACGGATTACACAGTTGTGATGAATAGCCATTACCCCACCCAAGACCCCAACGGGTACGGCAAACTACCCGCCCGGCAGTTTGTGCACCCCACCTTGGGTCTGTCCTAGGAGCAAAAACAGTAAAAATGAAATAATACAACGGTGGCTACAACCGCAACCTGGATGTGCCCCGCAAAATAATATTACAACAAATAACATTTATATCAAATGAATTAAATAATAACCCATCACATAACCCCGGCTATACATCACAACTGTCCAACACAGTTCATATCCACAAACAGTAAAAACCATTACAGAAATGTGCAACCCCCTGCCAACCGACATACTAGCAGTTAGGGGAGGTTTACGAACACATTATACAAACACAGATATAATCCATCAAGAAAATACTGTATAATTTCGATCGATTAAACACTTTTAATTTTGCTCCAATACTTCTCTGTAAATCTGAAACCTGAGCAAAAAATAAAAACTTCCAGAAAATACCAAATATCACAGAGAAGCAACACAGGAAATTTGGGTTCCTGAATCGCCAACTCGGCGGCGGAAGCGCGGCGGATCGGTGCGATCCGCCGCGGTTCCGCGGCGCTTTAGGCGATTCAGGGGCCCAAATTTCTTGGGTGTTCTTCTACTGTCTTTTTAAGCTTTCTGAACCTCCTTGAAAAATTTTTGGACTTCATTTAAAAATCGACAGAAACTTGTGATTTCGGGTTTTTCCGGTTTTGTTTTTTCCGTTCGAAATTCATACAAATTTGCAAGTAAGTTATTTATTATTTAGCGAGGCTCTGATACCACTGTAAGTCGATGTACAACACCCCACGACTTGCGGGGAGGCGGAAAAATGAAAAACGATCTTGTTCTTTGCTTAAACATCGACTAACCGCACGAATCGAAGCTAAACGATAACTAACAAGAAACATAGAAGTTCTATACTACTATGTTTAGGGATTATACCTAACGAATCGTGTCCTTCGTCTTTGTGAACTCCTCCTCCTCCTCGGCCTTCTCGAAGTAGTAGACGATCCACCCGAGAGCTTTACTCCAAGATTAGCCTCTAAACTTGAGGCAACTAACCTTCTTTAAGTGCTAATCAAAGAAGCTAGGTGATATAGAGTGAGGGTTATGGTTTAATTAGTCTAACTAATCCTTGTACTCAACACATGAGAGGGGAGGATTAGGGTTTGAAGAGGGAGAGCTTGAGGAGAGAGAAGGTGAAGATAATAATGAAGTTAGAAGAATGAGTTATGATAATATATATCAAGCATTTCTTTTATCAAGAAAAGAAAAGAAAATGAATTTAACAACCATGCTTGATAATATCTAGTGATGATTCACATCCATGAGTCATTAAGCATTTATGATGCATTAATGACATGGATGAATCATCCATATGACTCACTAATCACATTCATTGTATATGCCACCTAAACCTCCTTAGTCACCATCTTCTCGAAGCTTCTCGCGCAATTACGAGAACGCCCCTCCTTTCCGCAAAAAATACGGAAAAACTTTAGACTGTATAAATCCAATAACCGGATACCAGTAACTGGCTTAAACCAAAGCCGACTGGTAAAAACTGTCCGAAAGTCGTACGTGTGTAAACACACGTATGCGTCCGAACCCTTGTCGTAAAACCATACGACCTCTATATCGTTTCGCCTGGAGTAGGGAAACTCTCTGTGTGGGACTCTAGAGACTCGACTACTACACTGGCAGTGGGTTTAACCACAGACCGCAAGCGGCACTAGCTGTACGTAACGGTCCCCAGGTAGATGTCGATAAGAAGGCCGATGAGGAAACCCATCCGAACTCCTACTGAGTCTGATGTGACAATCTCCGTACAGTCCGGTCCGTTCGTCTAAGACTATCGCATATCGGGACTAGGGGGCGGCAAGCGTCAGTCCCCTAATAGCGGTATAAGTCGTGTCGGAGCGTAGCCCATTACACCCTGAGAAACTACTAGAACCTACCAGCAAATCTCGCTTTCCCTGGCCAGGGACTTTGCGTAATGGCTCTCTGACACAGCGCGATATCAACCCCCAATACCGGGAGAGATGAATCCTGTCTAACCGCCACTGCCTCCAAGTGCTCGGGACTGCACACAACTGCTACCTATTTGTATGACTCCTTTGAGCCGTGGTAGGGTAGCAATCTAAGAACAGCGGGACACCCTCGAGGCGAAGTAGCAGTGTCAAGTCTGCGGACTATGCTGTACTCATGTCACCTGGGAACTGTTCACTGACGACTGGTATAAAACCAACCAACAGTTCCCTGTGAGTCCTGTCCGGTGTACCCATAACCTAACGAGCACCTGCATACTATCTCCAGTACGACGTACTGACGGCTGTGGGACAGACCATCTCCCCAACTGGGATGAGAAGCGTACACACTAGTCTACTCCGGAGTAACGATGCCCTGTCTCGATAATCCAACGACTAGGGACCTGAATAAGGATGTGCTTGTAGACTACCCAGCCCCCACTAGTGTGACTGCCATCACAACGTTGGTAGTCAAGCAAGATCCTAAGAGCTCTATCAATACGTATACTCACATATTAAGATAGAAAAACCAAGTAGCATACTACCATGTTTAGCAAGACTGTTATATACATATGAATATCCCAAGCTTCCATTAAGTAATATACAAACTAGTATGATATAGTAATGGCCTTCTAGGGCATAAACACTAACAATCTCCCACTTGCACTAGGGCCATGTACTGGCGTATCGTAGACCGATGATTTCGAGTAGCCTCTCGAACTGAATCTGAGGTAGGGCCTTCGTGAATGGATCAGCAATGTTCTCTTCAGAAGCAACTCTCCGAACCTCGATCTCCTGACGATCAATGATCTCCCTGATCAGGTGATACCGCCTTAAGATGTGTCTGGATTTCTGATGGGACCTTGGTTCCTTTGCTAAAGCTATAGCTCCGTTGTTGTCGCAATACAGAGGTATTGGATCAACTATGGTAGGAACCACCTGAAGTTCTGTTAGGAACTTCTTCATCTAGACTGCTTCTTTTACGGCATCGCAAGCAGCTATATACTCCGCTTCCATCGTCGAGTCAGCAACGGTGTCCTGCTTGGAGCTCTTCCAGCACACCGCCCCTCCATTGAGGGTAAAGACATATCCCGACATGGACTTGGAATCGTCCTTATCACTCTGGAAGCCGGAATCAGCAAAGGCCTCCAACCTGAGGTCTTTTCCGCCGTAAACCAAGAACATCTCCTTAGTCCTTCTCAGGTACTTGAGAATGTTCTTTACTGCTATCCAGTGCTTCTCCCCTGGGTCTGACTGATACCGGCTTACCACGCTCAGTGCGTAAGCTACATCTGGTCTGGTACACAACATCGCATAGATTATAGAGCCTACCGCAGAAGCGTAGGGTATAATAGACATGCGTTCCCTTTCCAAATCAGTTTTGGGAGACATCTCTTTGGTGAGGGTAATTCCGTGACAAGCCGGTAGATTACCGTGCTTAGAATCTTCCATACTGAATCTTTTCAGTACAGTGTCGATATACCTGGACTGCGAAAGTCCCAACATCCTCTTGGATCTATCACGATAGATCCGGATCCCCAGAATGTAAGAGGCATCACCCAGGTCTTTCATGGAGAACCTGTGTGACAAGAATCCTTTGACATATTGTAGCATAGGAATGTCATTTCCTATCAATAGAATGTCATCCACGTACAAGACGAGGAATACGACACTTCTGGCTACAACTTTAATATATATGCACGGTTCATCTGGATTTTTGATAAAGTCATATTCTTTGACTGTCTCATCAAAACAGATGTTCCAACTCCGCGATGCCTGCTTTAGTCCATAAATGGACTTAAGCAGCTTGCATACTTTCCCGCTGCTCCCACTCTGATTGAAACCCTCTGGCTGATCCATATAGACGCACTCTTCTAAATTTCCATTCAGAAAAGCCGTCTTTACGTCCATCTGCCAGATTTCATAATCATGGAAGGCAGCAATAGCAAGAAGGACCCGAATGGATTTGAGCATAGCCACTGGAGAAAAAGTTTCGTCATTGTCCAAACCAGGTCTTTGACGAAAACCCTTTGCAACAAGTCTAGCCTTATAGGTTTCCACCTGTCCATCTACACCAATCTTTTTCTTGAAGATCCATTTGCATCCTATGGGTTTTACCCCATCTGGAGCAAAGTCCAAAGTCCATACTTTGTTGTGTACATGGACTCCATTTCGGTCCGCATTGCATCTAGCCATCGTACCGAGTCGCCGCTCTGGATGGCCTGCTGGAAGTCAGTAGATTCATCATCATCTATGATGCAATCCTCTCTATCCCCATCTATGAGAAAACCGTAGTATCTCTCAGGCGGATGAGAAGGCCTACTACTCCTGCGGAGGGGTGCGGGAATGTCCTGTTCTTCTTGAACTCCTGGTTCTACCAAACTTTCAGTAGCAGTTTGTGGTTCTGGAATTTCTTCCAGTTCTATTTCGCTCCCACTTATTTCCTTTTTTAAAAACTGATGTTCCAGAAAATGGGCATTACGAGAAACAAAAACCTTTTGTTCCTCTGCGTAATAGAAATAATATCCCTTGGAGTTCTTTGGATATCCCACAAACATACATTTTACTGATCGTGCCTCGAGCTTGTCCATATGCTGCTTTTTAACAAAAGCTGGACATCCCCAAATCTTCATATGTTGAAGATGGGGTTTCTTCCCAGTCCACATCTGATATGGAGTGGTAGGCACAGTCTTGGTAGGAGCCCTGTTCAAAAGATATGCTGCTGATTCTAGCGCATAACCCCAGAAAGATCGCGGTAACTCAGCATTACTCATCATGGATCGTACCATATCCAATAGGGTTCGATTCCGTCTCTCCGATACACCGTTGTGCTGTGGAGTGTATGGAGGAGTAAGCTGAGAGAGAATTCCTTTCTCTTTTAGGTAACCTAGGAACTCGGTACTTAAGTATTCTCCACCTCGATCAGATCTCAGTGTCTTAATACTTTTGCCGGTTTGGTTTTCTACTTCATTCTTATACTCTTGGAATTTCTCAAAAGCCTCGGATTTATGTTTCATCAGATAAATGAATCCGTACCTTGAGTAATCATCCGTGAAAATAATGAAATAGGAAAAACCACCTCTTGCATGTGTAGACATTGGACCGCATACATCGCTGTGAATGAGTCCTAAGAGCTCGCTCGCTCTTACTCCTTGTCCAGTAAATGGAGTCTTTGTCATCTTTCCTTTGAGACAAGATTGACAAGTGTCATAAGTTTGATATTCGAACGAGTCCAAATATCCTTCTCTATGCAACTTAGTCAACCTTCTATCATTGATGTGACCCAGTCTATAATGCCATAAGAAAGCTTTATTTAAATCTGGAGACTTTCTTTTTAGTGTGTTCTGGACGTTGAAAATTTGGAGTTGGTTTAAAACATATATACCGTTATTTAGTGTACCTGACCCAATCAAAGCATGATTAAGGTGGATGTTAACAACATCTCTTACAAACGTGAAATCATAACCTTTATTTGATAACAAGGAAACTGATATGATATTACACGTTAAGCTTGGTACAAAATAACAGTTATGTAAAACCAAAATGTGTCCACTCGTCAATCCTAGGTGATAATCCCCGACGGACGCAGCTCCCACGCTAGCTCCGTTAGCAACCTTTAGGGTCATATCACCTTCCTTCAGCACTCTACGGTTTCTCAGTGCCTGCAATGAATTGCAAATATGAGATCCTGATCAGGTATCCAATACCCAGGAAGTAGAGTTGATCGACAGACAATTCTCAATTACAAACACACCTGAAGTCGAAGCCACAGCTTGCTTCGGTTCCTGGTTCTTGGCGTTCCACGCCTTGCAATCCTTCTTCCAGTACCCTTTCCTGTGACAATGGAAGCACTCATCCTGGCCAACTACCGGTACCGCAAACTTTTTCTTTCCCTTCCCTCCCACCTTACTAACACCTCCTCTAGGTTTGGTGGCGGCCTTCTTCTTCCTTCCTTTGGCCCTAGCCTTGGACCCGGAAGAAGATGCACCGCTAACAAACATAGCGGGTGTTTCCCTTGCTTTCTGCAAGGTGCCCTCTGCACTCCTTAACATGTTCAGGAGTTCCGGAAGTTCAACTTCTTTTCTTTGAAGGTTGAAGTTCAGGATAAACTGGGCGTAGGTGGGAGGAAGGGACTGGAGAATAAGGTCTGTATAGAGCTCATTGTCCAAAGTCGTCCCAAGGTCTGCGAGCTCTTCAATATAGCCGATCATCTTTAGGACATGTTCTCCTACCGATGACCCGACAGCCAACCTCACTCGAAACAAGTTCTTAGAGGTCTCGTATCTTGCTATACGATATTGCTCTCCATAAAGTTCCTTTGTATGGAGAAATATGCCATCTAGGTTCATATCCTCATGCCTCCTCTGATGTTCATTGTTCATTGAGGCAAGCACGATGCACTTGGCTTTCGCGCAATCTTAATCCCAGGTTTTGCGGATTTCCTTATCCGCATTGCTGGATTTGGGACCAGGGACAGCAGGTGCCGTAGCGGTGAGGACGTACCCCAGTTTGTCATAGGTCAAAACCATTTTGACATTCCGCAGCTAATCTTTATAGTTTGGCCCTGTCAGTATATTTTTCTCTAAAAGTAACTTAAGTCCAGTCATTTTCAGGGTCGCTGCAATTAGGAGAGAGAGAAGAAAACTCTTTAGCATGATGCTCTTGCAAGTTTAGAGTGGTTTTTAGTTTATCTAAACTGGATGGCTCCCACTGTTTCTCGAATTCTTCCTCAAACCATAAAAGAAGAATTAGCCAGGACTATTCTCACTGTACAATACTTGCTTAACCGTTCAGCCAGGCTAGTGTCGATACTTCGAGGGAGGTTTTCCAACGCTTTCACGAAGTTCCTTAATTAAATAACCTCTTTTCTCTGGCGGCGTAACCCCGCTGACACCTTTCTTGACACCTACTTGGTTTATAGCATTGATCGTTAAGTGACGAATCTCCTGATAAGTAGCATATACTCAAAGTAGGATCGGGATCCAAATATCATCGTATGATAATGTTGAAGGAATCCTGCCAACATTTATCAAACTCCAAATGGTATGCATTTCTTTGCAAATTTTAGCTTCTTTAGAAATTCCCGATATAAGTTTTTGCCCCATGCTCTTATGACCTTGGCCCTGGTCAAAATGTCATAAGTCACATGTCAAGTTCTACCCGTCATTATCTTGTCAAATTTGAACCCATCCATATATACCCCTGACTTTGGTCAAATGATAAAACGACTTTCCCAAACCAACTCATCTATCTTATGCAACAAATGAAAACTCAGCAGCTACCAAACACTATACCTTGACTTTGGCCAAAATGCATAGCTTGAATACTACTGAATACTCATATGAAATGACGGAGGGCTACGAATGGTTTTGGCGAAACCGTGAACGTAGTGAACTTGATATAACCGAAGGAACCTGATAGCTTTTAAAAGGAGTGGTTAAAGCTCCGCATTTAAAAATATCTGTTTTTAAAATTAACCGAGTGGTTTCTTTTAAATTGTTCCAACGATTAAACTTTTTGGTTTATTTTCTTTGCATTATAAATAATGCGTCCCATCATTAACCTATCATTGCAGAAAACAACGAAAATACAACGTCCTCTTATGCCATCCGCATTCGCCACGGGGTCCCGTCATCACCCGTTAGGTTACTTAACTAACGACAGAGCGGGGGCTGGGCTAGCGCGGGTGTAAAACATAAGTGACGTCTAAATAGCTATCATATATAGATATTGTACATTCGTCGGACGCAATAATAGGCATTCCAGATCACAGATGAACTTTATTGGATTTGCAAGTAATCCGTGTTTGTTTTGAGCCTGCAACAAAAGACGGATTACACAGTTGTGATGAATAGCCATTACCCCACCCAAGACCCCAACAGGTACGGCAAACTACCCGCCCGGCAGTTTGTGCACCCCACCTTGGGTCTGTCCTAGGAGCAAAAACAGTAAAAATGAAATAATACAACGGTGGCTACAACCGCAACCTGGATGTGCCCCGCAAAATAATATTACAACAAATTACATTTACATTAAATGAATTAAATAATAACCCATCACATAACCCCGGCTATACATCACAACAGTCCAACACAGTTCATATCCACAAACAGTAAAAACCATTACAGAAATGTGCAACCCCCTGCCAACCGACATACTAGCAGTTAGGGGAGGTTTACGAACACATTATACAAACACAGATATAATCCATCAAGCAAATACTGTATAATTTCGATCGATTAAACACTTTTAATTTTGCTCCAATACTTCTCTGTAAATCTGAAACCTGAGCAAAAAATAAAAACTTCCAGAAAATTCCAAATATCACAGAGAAGCAACACAGGAAATTTGGGTTCCTGAATCGCCAACTCGGCGGCGGAAGCGCGGCGGATCGGTGCGATCCGCCGCGGTTCCGCGGCGCTTTAGGCGATTCAGGGGCCCAAATTTCTTGGGTGTTCTTCTACTGTCTTTTTAAGCTTTCTGAACCTCCCTGAAAAATTTTTGGACTTCATTTAAAAATCGACAGAAACTTGTGATTTCGGGTTTTTCCGGTTTTGTTTTTTCCGTTCGAAATTCATACAAATTTGCAAGTAAGTTATTTATTGTTTAGCGAGGCTCTGATACCACTGTAAGTCGATGTACAACACCCCACGACTTGCGGGGAGGCGGAAAAATGAAAAACGATCTTGTTCTTTGCTTAAACATCGACTAACCGCACGAATCGAAGCTAAACGATAACTAACAAGAAACATAGAAGTTCTATACTACTATGTTTAGGGATTATACCTAACGAATCGTGTCCTTCGTCTTTGTGAACTCCTCCTCCTCCTCGGCCTTCTCGAAGTAGTAGACGATCCACCCGAGAGCTTTACTCTAAGCTTAGCCTCTAAACTTGAGGCAACTAACCTTCTTTAAGTGCTAATCAAAGAAGCTAGGTGATATAGAGTGAGGGTTATGGTTTAATTAGTCTAACTAATCTTTGTACTCAACACATGAGAGGGGAGGATTAGGGTTTGAAGAGGGAGAGCTTGAGGAGAGAGAAGGTGAAGATAATAATGAAGTGAGAAGAATGAGTTATGATAATATATATCAAGCATTTCTTTTATCAAGAAAAGAAAAGAAAATGAATTTAACAACCATGCTTGATAATATCTAGTGATGATTCACATCCATGAGTCATTAAGCATTTATGATGCATTAATGACATGGATGAATCATCCATATGACTCACTAATCACATTCATTGTATATGCCACCTAAACCTCCTTAGTCACCATTTTCTAGAAGCTTCTCGCGCAATTACGAGAACGCCCCTCCTTTCCGCAAAAAATACGGAAAAACTTTAGACTGTATAAATCCAATAACCGGATACCAGTAACTGGCTTAAACCAAAGCCGACTGGTAAAAACTGTCCGAAAGTCGTACGTGTGTAAACACACGTATGCGTCCGAACCCTTGTCGTAAAACCATACGACCTTTATATCGTTTCTCCTGGAGTAGGGAAACTCTCTGTGTGGGACTCTAGAGACTCGACTACTACGCTGGCAGTGGGTTTAACCACAGACCGCAAGCGGCACTAGCTGTACGTAACGGTCCCCAGGTAGATGTCGATAAGAAGGCCGATGAGGAAACCCATCCGAACTCCTACTGAGTCTGATGTGACAATCTCCGTACAGTCCGGTCCGTTCGTCTAAGACTATCGCATATCGGGCCTAGGGGGCGGCAAGCGTCAGTCCCTTAATAGCGGTATAAGTCGTGTCGGAGCGTAGCCCATTACACCCTGAGAAACTACTGGAACCTACCAGCAAATCTCGCTTGCCCTGGCCAGGGACTTTGCGTAATGGCTCTCTGACACAGCGCGATATCAACCCCCAATACCAAGAGAGACGAATCCTGTCTAACCGCCACTGCCTCCAAGTGCTCGGGACTGCACCCAACTGCTACCTGTTTACACGACTCCTTTGAGCCGTGGTAGGGTAGCAATCTAAGAACAGTGGGACACACTCGAGGCGAAGTAGCAGTGTCAAGTCTGCGGACTATGCTGTACTCATGTCACCTAGGAACTGTTCACTGACGACTGGTATAAAACCAACCAACAGTTCCCTGTGAGTCCTGTCCGGTATACCCGTAACCTAACGAGCACCTGCATACTATCTCTAGTATGACGTACTGACGGCTGTGGGACAGACCATCTCCCCAACTGGGATGAGAAGCGTACACACTAGTCTACTCCGGAGTATCGATGCCCTGTCTCGATAATCCAACTACTAGGGACCTGAATAAGGATGTGCTTGTAGACTACCCAGCCCCCACTAGTGTGACTGCCATCACAACGCTGGTAGTCAAGCAAGATCCTAAGAGCTCTATCAATACGTATACTCACATATTAAGATAGAAAAACCAAGTAGCATACTACCATGTTTAGCAAGACTGTTATATACATGTGAATATCCCAAGCTTCCATTAAGTAATATACAAACTAGTATGATACAGTAATGGCCTTCTAGGGCATAAACACTAACACAAAGCTCCCCCTGTCCCAGGTCCCACCTCCAGCGTCGCGGATAAAGAAATCCGTAAGACATGGGAGATCGATTGCGCGAAGGCCAAATGCCTCGTCTTTTAAATCTACTCGACTCCTCCCCGTAGATATAAATCTACTCACCTGGTCCTCGCTCGACGGTGCCGACGTTGCCACGCGCTTGCTTGTCGTCTCGAAGTCCACATGGGATACCTACATATCATAACGCACCGTATCGCATTAAAATCCGACTCATGACCAAAACGACGCACGAATCCCACATAGGTCAAAACCTATGGTTGCTTTCACAAATCGACCCAAAAACCCTCGACGTCGGCGTACAAACGCCAAACCATCGAGAAAGCTCCCAACACACTCATTTATACAATTACAAGCACTAATTATAATATAAAATAGCTTAAAATTCACAAAAACCCCAATTTCACTTAAAAAGTCATTTTTCCGAAAATCTAGCAAGCACAAATCACCGTTTTAGTACAAAACTCGATGTATAAACGAATCTAGCGGCCACAATATTCACTAAATATCTTAAATAAGTCATAAAAACCATTTCTATAATTTAATCTCATAAATTTGCATAATTTCCAAAATCGTAGTTTGCAAAAATATCAATTTTTAACACCTTTTAAAGCAAAATTCACAATTCATCAATTAAGCTTGGTTTTGCATGATCCAAAGTCATTAAACCACTCATTATAATATTAATAATGACATGAAACCATAATTATATTTTAATCTAAAGCATTTAACAATTTTCCAAAAACCCTAGTTTGCAAAATAACTTAATTAAGACATTTTATAAGTAATGGTTTGTAATTAACAACTAGATTAGCTTTCTACAAAACTTAAGATGTTAATCGACATCACTAAACCATGTACAATATATCACAACACAAATCCACAACAAAACCCTAATCTAAATCTTCTCTTGAAAACCCACATCTTTAAATTAAACCATAATTAAACGTATAATTAGGCTAGACTAAAGTATTTAGCAACAATTTAAACAAAAGGCCAAGATTTATACCTCATGAACCATGGATGAAACTTAATATCTAGACCTCCAATTTGAAATCCTTGCACCAAGATCCATGCTAAAGGAGATGAGAGAAAATGGGTAGGAGTCGGATTTGGATTTTAGCTTGATTTTTGAGGTATTTTGATGAATTTTTTGATGGAAAATGAGAGAGGGAGAAAGAGGGGCTGTTGTTGGTGCATGAAATGGGAGGCTCGGCCAGAAATTGGAGGGGGGTGAGGGAGGAGAGAGAGTGAGGTGGAGAAAGTGTTGTAAAGTCAAAGTCTACCTTACTTCTACACTTCTTTTTCTTTTCTTTTCTTTGTTTTATTTTTTCTCTTGTGAGATGAGAGGCCCAAGAATGGTGGGCTGTCAAGGGGCTATCCAGAGCTATGGGGGAGTGGGTGTGGGTTTTGTTTGGGTGAGAAAAAAAAGATAAATGTTATACCCCACTTCCATTAACACTAATTTCACCGAAAAAAAGCCTTTTTCTTCGATATTTTCTAAACCGTTTTGGCAAACCATTTCATTTCAAAAACCACATGATAAAAGTTTATTTAATGTGTTATGATGCATAAAATTTGTTTCAACTCAATCCAATTTGTAATTTTCCCTAATTAAATGTATTAGTGACGGCTTAAAATAATATTAAAATAATTAATTTCGGAAAAAATTTCAGAAAATTTGAAATTTCACCAGTGGGTCAATAAACACCAAATACTAGCAATTACATAGCTAGAATATGTATATTTAATTTTATAATAAAGATATATGTATTTTGACTTTTTACCGAAACCCCCCCTTATTTTACCAATTTTTTCGAAATTTCACCGAAACGATTTTCAAAACGTTACAGTCTTCCCCCCTTAAAGAAATTCGGTCCCCGAATTTAAATTAAAACTCCCCCCAAATACTAAAATATTTTAGCCAAAACCATCAAATCGCCGGGGCTCCGAAATCATTAGTACATAAAACGCATCATAGCGCAATGCATGCGCATGAGTAATGAGCAGATAACTCAAAATCAAAACTCCGTCAAGCATCCCGTAATCATCGGAGTCGTGGTAAAGACACAAATGCTAAATCCAATACAAAACCAATATGATATAACTCGAAACTAAACACGTAAATATCAAATCTATATATGTAAATATCTGAAGGAAATGAATGCCAAATATATTCAGGTATTGCCCTCTAACTAATCCTGCCCGGTACGAAAACACATAGCAAATATCATAAAAACGTACTGCTCTATAGGAAAAATCAATCCCAAAATACGCGTATGAATACTACGTGCGTCTGGTGCGCACGGAAATAAAAATCCATATGCGTGCCATACAAGTGCACAGAAACAAGATCTAAGTGCATCGGGTGTGCAAAAAGCATCTGTCGCAGGCAACGTGTGTGACTGACAGCAAAGTCAGGTGCATCTGACATGCACGAAAAATCTCGATTTAGTGTCTGGTGTGCACCAAAATCACATCTCAAAACATGCGCTCAACATGCACGAAAATCCAAGGCAGGTGCATCTATCATGCATGAAATCATGAAATCCAATATCAAGCGCCGAACATGCGCAAAATCAAATCAGGTGCACAAAACAAATATCGAGTGTCACAATCGAAATCAAAGTCCAGTGCATCTAAGTGCACAAAATGCGTATCACTGCACTGCAAGCATATGTGAATCATACCGAGTGCAAAAACCAAATCGTATGCGTATATACGCACAAATCAACTCAACTATATGAAATCCATATAATCACAAACATGAGAAATCAAGGCACGAAAACTATCTCAAGTGCAACAACTGTGCAAAAATCGTGAATACTCAGTAGGTGCAACCATGGCGCATGAAAACGATACCATGAAACTCAATCATCAAAACCAAATCATGCGAATAGATCGCTTAAAATACCAAAATCAAGTATGGTGGAATAGTCCCGCTCAAGCACATACTCAAGAATCTCTGGCCAACTGTCGTGGTCACTCATAGCATGTCTCGTCAATGATCAAGAACTCTGGTCTGCTGGCGTGCGTAACATGACCACTCCTGGGTCCTAGTCTTCTCGTAATTCATTCCAGAAAGGTCCTGTCGAGGCTCTCCCAAATCACGTCTCTGCCGAACTGTCTGGAAGTTATCGTCCTTTACTATATCTGTTTCTTATTCCGAAACGGCTGCATACTCATCGTGACTCCTTCTGGAAGGTATATCTATGCACAATGCCTCGGCATGCGTATCGCATCTCTGATGTTGGCGGAGTGGAATGCCGTCTCATCAAGATCTCGTACGAACCCCTTACTCCACTTTCTCTAATGTCGACTGCTTCGGACTCGTCTCATCGTGGCTGCATGGACTGAGCTCCAACGACTATCCTCGTATCTGGAGTCTCCCAAGAATGCATCTCGCCACCTAGCATCCGAATGAAGTCGAACTATTCGATCGATTCGTCAAAACCTCATAATCCCCCAAGAGCTCAACATCTTGGGCACAGTTTAATAGTATCGAATACATACCACAGCATCGGTGGTCCAGCCGTAGAAGGGCAAACCCAAGCCTCACAAATGGCGCCGTGGAACTGCCGCAAACCCTAAGGTTCAAAGGCTTTCACACGGTCATTATGTCGAGTTAGGGTTTCATTCTTCTAGAGGGACCATAGAATTGCCTGCATGTCCTTCCGACTACTTTAAACTTGGAATAATAGGTTTCTGACATTCGATCGCCTCTGTCGACTCCCAACGTCTCCGCGTGAAGTCGTCTCTAGCTGGAATCAATCTATCTGATGACCTCTCATCGGGTAGGAGAACGAACCACATGTCTCAGTCATTCATCCGTGGGTGACTAGCGACCTTCTATCATTGGCTCAATCCTCTGGTGCTGATCTGTCCGTCCGAGTAATCTTATACAGCGATCCATCAACGCTCGTGGTGCGAAAACACAATAAAAAGACACATCTCTGCAATCGTGTGTCGCCGGAATCACGTCCTGGTCAGTCCTCGTTCGTAACGAGCTCGTGCTGACCGCAACTCTAGCCGTAGCTCTCCCTGCCCGTAATCGTGGCAGCAAAACCATAACTGGTACCGATGAGGCTAGATCAGGAATGAATATAATACTGAACAAAGAAATGTACATCCTAAGGCTTCTTAAGTGGAGTAGCGTATCGTAAGTATGCCGCGGAACATACCCACGGTACGTCACTCTACTTTAGTCACCTATTCCATCAACCAAGGGTCATCCTACGCTCCGAAGGTAAAACCTAACGCTCTGATACCAACTTTGTCACGTCCCGAAAGTACGGAACATGACCGGCACTTAAACTACGAACGTCTCGAGGCGTACGTAATCTAAGTAAGCTGAAAACCCAGAAATCCAAACCAAGAAAAGTAGTAGAGTGAAGGAAAACCAATTTAAAACAAGTAGTTTTAATAGCATAAGCCGAATTATGCGGTTTTTAAGAACATCAAAAATTTACTGAAAATTTCGGCAGAGTCTCCTTTGTAAATACTGGCCCCCAAACGGGATACAACATGAATAGTATACGAAATCAAAAAAAGGCATCCCCAAGCGGAAGCTAGCTCTTCGTCAATCGACGGTCACAACCACACAAGCAATATAATATACAACGCCAACGGCGAGGATCAAAAACTCAAAAGGAAACTCAAAACCACAAGAAAAAGAAAACGCGCGACTCTAAGGCCGAATGAATAACATCACTGGTCTCTATATCAAAAATAAATACATGTTTGGTTGATGGAACTTCTAGATACAACAGAATAATGATATACAAGATATATAATGGGGGTACGATACAAGTAAACCCACCTACTAGCAAATCAATCGAACGAAACTATACCCGCAAAGCCGTAATGAAACCTGTACGGCAAACCTGCAATAAACTGGGGCACAACGGGGGTGAGTTGCCAACTCGTGAATAGAAAAACATCTACGCACAGAAATCGCATAAATAACGCAACCTAGGTCAATGATCATAATATATCCTCAAATATATGTATAACATGCAGCCTATAACAATGGCTAGGGTAATATCTAACCCGAGTGTAATCTCATGTGCCCGCGTCAGTGCCTCAGATAGCAATATATCATATGAATGAGGTATGAATGCATGAAAACAGAATACATGTAAATGAAGAAACTGTTTTCATAAATTAGTGAGATTTCCTTTGTATTTTTAAAATGAGGTATCATAAATGAAATCAGCATCAACAGTGTCTAGCATCGACACAAAACATAAATCTCAATGTCTCAAAACCTCAGGCTCCGGCTATCCGGACTGGCCTGTATCATCAAATCTCAGTACCTCAATATCTCGAAATCTCAATATCTAGGGCGTCGTCAGTCCAGACCGGCCCCTACCATCCATCTCAAGACCATGACGGTATCCTCCGGATATCCGACGCGTCGGGTAATATCACCGGTCGGTAGTGCTCCCCTGCCAGGCTCAACGTCAACAACACGGCCTTCTCGCCCCGGGGTACCGTACCGGGCCCACCATGTACCCGAAACGGTTCATCCAACTCCTCGAATCGGGTCTCGAATTGTTAGTTATATGTATGCCCTAGAGGCCATTACTGTACATTGGATGTATATTGTAGTGGATGCTGGGACATATATAGAGAGGACTTTCTTGCTCGACATGATAGTATGCTATCTGGTTACTCTTTACCTTAACGTGTACATTGATTGTCTCTCTGTTACATGTTGGTAAAGCCCTTAGGATGTGTACTTGACTACCTGGACTATGATGCAGATCATACTAGTGGAGACAGGATAGTCCATAAGTATATCCTTCAAGGTCCCTAGTCGTGGGTATATCGAGACGGGGCATCGATATACCAGAGTAGACTAGCGTATACCTTCTCGACCCATACAGATGGGCGATGGATGATCCCGTATCCATTGGTGTTTGACATCAGAGATGATATACGGGTGCTCAGTGGAGACTGGGTACACTGGACGGACTCGCCGAGAACTCCCAGATGGTATTGTACCTTACGTCAGATGGCAGTTCTCTGGTGACACTGGTACAGAGTAGTCTGTTGACCCGAGATCATCATAGAGTCTTGTGTGATTCCCACTGTGCTTTGATTTCCACCTTACCACGTCCAAGAGGGCATGCAAAACGGTGGTTTTTGGGTACAGTCCCGAATCACATGGAGGCAATGAGCGATAGGAGGGGATTCGTCTCTCCCGGTATAGGGAGTTGATGTTGCGCTGTGTTCGATTGGCTATAACCGGAAATCCCTGGCCAGGGTTGCTGAGATTTACTGGTAAGTGTTACCAGTAGTTTCTCGAACTGTTATAGACCTCATATCGACACGACTTATCGAGCTACTGGGGTCTGACGTTTACCACCCCTAGGCAAGATATGCGACATATCAGACGACGAGACCGGACTGTACGATAAATGTCACTGGTTGGATTCAAAGGAGTGTGAGCGGGCTTGCTCGTCGATCTTCTGATCGCTCAATACCCGGGTGGCCATTACGTTTAGCAGTCCGCTTGCGGCTTGTGGGTGCTTGATATGATCATCATCTGCTACCGGCGTATTGACGAGTCTTTAGAGTCCTACACAAAGGTTTCCTGGCTCAAGCGAAACGAAATAGGAGCGCATATGAGATATGTGTAGGACCGAGAATAATGCGTGTATGTGATACCGTATTCTATTCTCGCGATAAATATATCGATTGGTTGTATGCGATATAACCTAGTTATCGAATCGAGGATCGATTCGATAAGCCGATACATTGGATATTAGTCGGTTATATGCGATATGACCGGATCGTTAAATCAAGTGTTGATTTAATGATTTAATGCATAATTATATATTTGATATATTACTTTGCATTAACTAGTATTGGTTCACTTTAATGGATTTTCTCACTTGTTTTGCACAAGTTGTATATGTGATATACTTTTGTGCACTTGTTTGTATCATGTTTGATGATACTTGCTCACTTGGGTTTGTGTAAAGAATTAAACCATGGTTAAGTTAATGATTAGGGTTTTGTTTGTTTTATTACTTATCTATTTATTTATAATTCTTATTTTGGAAAAGATAAAGAAAGAATGGTGGCTTTGTTTGTTTGTTTGTTGAAGCTTCTTGAAGCTTTAAACAAGTCCACCATTCTTGTCTCATTCTTAACCCTAACCATTAAAAATAACTATGGTATATTCTCTACACCTAACCAAGGTTAGGATATGATAAGTATTCATATTGATTTTCTTTTTAGAAAATTCTTATGATATTCTATCATCTTCTTCTTCTTCTTCCTCAAAGAAGAAAACCTTGCTTCCATCAATGGTGATTTGATGAAAAAAAGTGAGAAATCCAATTCTAAAGTGAACCCACTTCCTATTTCTTCATGCTCTACCTCTTGCCAAGTAGTATAGGGTGTTTTCTTCACAAGTTTCATGACTTGGTGAAGTGGGAGCTTGATCTTGTGATGCCTCGACGAAGATCATCTTCGGCATCGTAGTCGACGACCTAGCCCGTCCATTTCTCCGATGAAGCCGACGCTAGAGCCCGGGATTCGATTTGGACGGCAAGGAGACTTCATCATGGAGCTATGGAGGTGGAGGACCGGATCTACAAAGGTTGTATTTGAAAGGTTTGTTTAGCACCCTATGAAGAGTTTTGAAGCATCACATGACCCAAAGTTTTAATTTTTATGGTGCTAAACTAACATGCAAAGGGATCGATCCTAGAAAATTAGGGTTATAAAACATTAAGCTTGTAAAGATTAGGGTTTGAAGGCTACAACCTTTGTAGCTCCCCTTTTCTAGACTCCTTGGTGTCTTGGGTGTTGAATCGAGGTCCTCTTGAAGTTCCCTTGCGTCCACGACGATCCACCACGGAGTACTCCATCCAAGCTCGCTACTTTGGAAAACCGAAGGAAACACTCTAATCAAGTTGGCTAGACTTGAGTAGAATGATGTTGTGGTTTGGAATCTCACTTTAAAAACCTTTCTTTAGTTGTATTTAACTCACTAGAAAAGACTAGAGAGGAAAAGATGAAGGAGGATGAAGCTGGTGGCTAGTTTAAACAAGAGGTGTAAAAAGATAACCTTGAGTTAAGAAGAAAATGAAATATATATCACTATATATATTTATTTCCTTCTTAACTTCAACCATGATTAAATGATGGATAGTTAGTTTAACTTGGGTTTTAAATGATAAAGAGAAGGATAACCATAGGTTAGTGGTAGTTGAGATAGGTTAGGTTAGAAGAAGAGTGTAGAATCAAGAATAATTATCCTTTTCTTTTTCATTTTACATTAAAACCAAAATTAAATAATAATCCATTATTTAATCTATGGTGTGAGTCTTATATTGCCACCATTTCCATATGCAATCAACCATGATGGATGGGTGTATGTATGTATACATGTATGCACATCTACATGTGCATGAAACTAGAAAGAAAGAAAGAAACACATGCATGCATGCATACATCCATCAAACCCTAGAAAGGTTTCAAGTGAGAAAACTAATGGTTAGATGATAAATTAACACTTCATTTATCAATCCGGTCATATCTCATATGACCCCACCAAAAGCAGGCCACCCGATCAATGTTCGGTATCATATACGCACATTTCAATCGGGTGCAAGCGCATATCGCATACGCGCACCACAACGTTTCGCCTGGACTGGGTAACTCCTTTGTGGGACTCTAAGACTCGTCAATACGCCGGCAGAGGGTAATGATCATATCAAGTACCCTCAAGCCGCAAGCGGTCAGCTAAACGTAACGGCCACCCGGGTATTGATCGATCAGAAGACAACAAGCGAACCTGCTACAACTCCCGTCGAGCCATCCGGCAACACTACCATACAGTCCGGTCTCTTCGTCAGATATGCTGCATATCAAGCCTAGGGATTGTCACGTCGACCCCAATAACTCAATAAATCGTGCCGGTGAATGGTCTATAACAGATCGAGAAACTACTGATAACACTTATCAGCAAATCTCAGCAGCCCTGGCCAGGGACTTGCTGTTATAACCAGTCGGGCACAGCACAGCATCAACTCCCAATACCGGGAGAGACGAAACCCCTCCTATCGCTCATCATCTTCGTATGTCTCGGGACTGTACCCAACGGCCACCTGTTTGCACGACTCAGTAGAGCCGTGGTAGGGTGGCAATCAAAGTACAGTGGGAGAACACACAAGACTCCATGACGATCTCGGGTCTACAGACTAACCTGTACCAGTGTCACCTGAGAACTGCTATCCGACGATAGATATAATTCCATATAGGAGTTCTCGGTGAGTCCGTCCAGTGTACTCAGTCACCACTGAGCACCCGTATGTGATCTTGATGTCAAACATCGATGAATGTGGGAACATCCATCGCCCATCGTATGGGTCTAGTATCATATACGCTAGTCTACTCTGGTATATCAATGCCCCGTCTCGATATACCTACGACTAGGGACGTTCCAGGATATGCTTATAGACTACAGATGTCCCACTAGTATGATCTCCATCATAATCAGAGTAGTCAAGCCAATATCCTCAGGGCTTTATCAGCATGTATGAATGAATAAAAGCATGATCAAATCAACATGTCAGATAAAGAAGAACCAGATAGCATACTATCATGTCGAGCAAGAATGCAAACTGAATATATATATATACATGTATAGATACATCCACTATCACATAATGGCCTCTAGGGCATACATATATCCAACAATCTCCCACTTGCACTAAGGCCAGTTATTGGCGTATCTCATACCCAACATCTCAAAAAGTCGCACATGCTGTGGCTGAGGGAGGGCCTTGGTGAGTGGATCCGCGGCGTTGTTCTTTGTATCTACTCTCTTAATCTCGATCTCGCGGCGATCTACAATCTCCCGGATCAAATGAAAGCGCCTCAGGATATGTCTGGACCACTGATGGGATCTGGGCTCCTTGGCTAATGCCATCGCCCCATTATTGTCACAATACAAAGGTATTGGATCAATAATGGTTGGAACTACTCCTAGCTCCGAGACGAACTTCTTCATCCAGACGGCTTCCTTGGCGGCATCATTTGCAGCAATGTACTCAGCTTCCATCGTAGAGTCTCCAACGGTATCTTGTTTGGAACTCTTCCAACTTACCGCCCCTTCATTGAGGGTAAATACAAACCCTGAGATAGATTTGCTGTCATCCTTATGGCTCTGGAAGCTCGAATCGATAAAGGCCTCCATTTGGAGATCTGTATTACCGTACACCAAGAACAATTCTTTAGTCCTTCGCAAGTACTTAAGAATGTTCTTCACAGCTGTCCAGTGGTTTTTCCCTGGGTTGGATTGATACCTGCTTACAACACTAAGTGCATAAGCTACATCTGGGCGTGTACATAACATCGCATACATTATAGACCCTACTGCCGAAGCATAAGGTATAATGCTCATGCGAGCTCTCTCTTCATCGGTCTTTGGACAAGAATCCTTGGAGAGAGTGACTCCATGACAAGCGGGTAAGGCACCCCGCTTGGAGTCTTCCATACTAAACCTCTTTAGGATGGTGTTGATGTACCTGGTTTGGGACAATCCCAATAACTTTTTGGATCTATCCCTATAGATCCTTATGCCCAAGATGTATGTGGCATCACCCAGGTCCTTCATGGAGAACCTTAGTGATAAGAATGATTTGACCGACTGTAGCATAGGAATATCATTTCCTATCAGAAGAATATCATCCACGTATAATACGAGGAATGTGACAGCTCTTCCTACAGCCTTCTTATAAACACAAGGTTCATCTGGATTTTTGATGAAATCAAACTCTTTGATAACATCATCGAAACAGATGTTCCAACTCCGAGATGCCTGCTTTAACCCATATATGGATTTAAGCAATCTACATGCTTTCTCGCTGCTCCCACTGTCAATGAAGCCCTCTGGCTGATCCATATAAACGCATTCTTCTAAATCTCCATTTAGAAATGCTGTTTTAACGTCCATCTGCCAGATTTCATAGTCGTACTGAGCAGCAATAGCAAGTAGGATCCGAATGGATTTAAGCATGGCTACGGGCGAAAAAGTTTCGTCATAGTCCAAACCTGGTCTTTGACGAAAACCTTTCGCCACAAGTCTTGCCTTATAGGTCTCTACCTGCCCATCCACACCAATCTTTCTTTTAAAGATCCATTTGCACCCTACAGGTTTTACCCCAGGGGGTACAACGTCCAAAGTCCATACTTTGTTGGTGTACATAGACTCCATTTCGGATCTCATGGCATCCAGCCACTTCACAGAGTCACCACTCGTGATAGCTTGCTGAAAACTGGTAGGATCATCATCATCCATGATGCAATCTTCTCCGTTACCATCAATGAGGAAACCGTAGTACCTCTCTGGTGGGCGAGAAGTCCTACCAGATCTACGGAGTTGCCGAGGTTCTTCAGTTTCTGTTGCAACAGCCGGTTCAACCAAATCGTCATTTGTAGTTTGTGTCTCCAGAACCTCTTCTAGATCTACTACCTTGCCATCATCTTTATCTGTGAAAAACTCTTTTTCCAAGAATGTGGCATACTGAGAAACAAACACTTTTTGTTCCTCTTTGTGGTAGAACAGATATCTATAAGAATTCTTTGGATATCCCACAAAGTTACACATGACTGACCGTGTCTCGAGTTTGTCCGGATTTTGCTTTTTAACATAGGCCGGGAAACCCCAAATCTTAATTCTCTTAAGAGATGGTCTCTTCCTATTCCATATCTCATATGGCGTGGTAGACACGGCTTTGGTTGGAACCCTGTTTAGCAGAAACGCTGCAGTCTCCAATGCATGCCCCCAAAACGAGACTGGTAACTCAACGTCACTCATCATGGGCCGGACCATATCTAATAGGGTCCTATTCCGTCGTTCTGACACACCGTTGTGCTGTGGTGTGTAAGGAGGAGTGAGCTGAGAGAGAATCCTATTCTCTTTTAGGAAGTTTGCAAATTCTGTACTGAGATACTCACCACCTCGATCTGATCGAAGCATCTTAATACTCAAGCCGGTTTGTTTTTCTACTTCTTGTTTATATTCAATGAATTTCTCGAAAGCGTCGGACTTGTGCTTTAATAAAAATACATGACCGAATCTTGAGAAGTCGTCAGTGAATGTAATGAAGTATGAAAAACCGCCTCTAGCCTGTGTAGACATTGGCCCACATACATCACTATGTATGAGGCCAAGGAGCTGAGTAGCTCTTTCTCCGTGTCCGGTAAACGGAGTTTTGGTCATTTTACCCTTGATACAAGACTGGCAAGTCGCATAAGATTTATATTCAAAAGAGTTTAAATATCCATCTTTTTGTAACTTGTTTAGTCTTGTTTCGTTAATATGACCAAGTCTACAATGCCAAAGAAAAGATTCATTTAATTCTGAAAGTTTTCTTTTATTAGTGTGTTGTATACTGAAAACTGTGTGTTGATTTAGGACATATATTCCGTTATTAAGCGTACCATACCCAACCAACATTTGATTTAGGTGAATGTTCATAACATTGTTCTGCAACACAAAATTATATCCTTCATTGTCCAACAAAAAAACGGATATTATATTATATAGCATACTTGGTACAAAATAACATGGATTCAAAATCAAAATACATCCAGATGGCAACCCCAAGTGATACTCTCCCACTGCGACTGTATGTACATTGGAACCATTTCCAACGCGGAGAGTATGGTCACCTGTCTTCAAAACCTTGCTATTTCTCAGCCCCTGCATAGAATTGCAAATGTGAGAACCTGAACCGGTATCCAATACCCAGAAAGCAGAGTTTATAGAAAAACAGTTTTCAGTCACAAACGCACCTGAAGCAGAAGCATCACCATGCTTCTTCTTGAGACTTAAGTACTCCGTGCAATTGCGCTTCCAGTGTCCTGTCTTGTGGCAATGGAAACATTCGCCCTTCCCTGAGTCTCCAGCCTTGGACTTTCCCTTTCCCTTCACCTTTTTAACTCCCCCTTTAGGATTAGTGGGTTTGTTCTTTTTCTTTCCCTTGGCCTTGGCTTTCGGGCGAGAAGAGGAAGACTGTCCAATAGTCATAACGGGAGTTTTTGCTAACTTCATAGTGCTCTCTGCACTCCTTAACATATTAAGGAGTTCAGGGAGGTCCTTCTCCATGCCATGCATGTTGAAGTTCACTATGAACTGAGCAAAGGTGGAGGGGAGGGACTGCAGAATAATATCTATATATTGTTCATTGTCCATCGTCCATCCAAGGTCCTCAAGCTCTTCTATAAGAGCTATCATCTTCAGAACATGGTCTCCTACTGGTGTGCCAGGGGCCATTCGCATCTGAAACAATTTCTTTGATGCTTCGTATCGTAATACGCGGGATTGCTCCCCATACAACTCCTTTGTATGGAGCAATATACCGTGAATGTCCATGTCCTCGTGCTGCTTTTGATGTGTGTTATCCATCGATGCAAGCGCGAGGCATGTGGCCGTGGCACAGTCAGCGTCCCATGTCTTGCGGACTTCAATGTCCGCAACTGAGGATTTTGGACCAGGGACGGGCGGGGCTGAAGCCGTGAGGACATATGATACTTTATCATAAGTCAAGGCGATTTTCAGATTCCTCAGCCAGTCTTTATAGTTGGTCCCATTCAGTTTGTTTTTATCTAGTAGAAGCTTAAGTCCAGTCACTGGTATCTGCAATTAAGAGAGAGAAAAGAATACACTCAGCGAAAGCTCTTGCACAGATTAGATTGGTTTATTATCTTGTCTAATCGATGTTTCCCACTGCTTTTTATCAAGTTTTTCTTTCAAACCTTAAAAAGAAAAACTAGCCAGGATTAATTACAGTCTACAACTTCGCTAACCGTTCAGCCAGGCCAGTGTCGGTACTTTGAGGGAGGTTCCCCGTGCTTTCGCACGGACCTAATTAGAGTAAACCTCGTTTTCCCAGAGGTGGAGCCCCGTTAACACATTTCTAGACACCTAATGAGTTAGCTAATTGTAAACTGTAAAACTCTCCTAGGAGCAACTATTGCCCACAGTGGGATCGGGATCCAACCATCACATGGAAGGTATGCAATCTCATTGCAAATTTCAACACTTGAAATTCCCGATGTAATTTTACCCCTAGTACTTATGACCTTAACTATAGTCAACAAATCATAAGTACCAGTCAAGTTCTATCCGTCATTTCTTGATCAATTAGACCCACCCATATGACCCTTAACTATGGTCAACAAAGTCGCATGAATGTCCTAATTAATCTGCATCATATGCAGTGTAGGAAGACATCACTTAGCTACCGTACACTACGCCTTAACTAAAGTCAACAAACGTAGCACGAATACTAAGTACTCTACTTCCTAAAATGATGGAGGGTTGCGAATGATTTTTGAGAAAATCTTTAACGCTTTGAACTTGATATCGTTGTAGAATCAAACAGTTTTCAAAAGGAGTGGCTTAAGCTCCGCAGTTTTGAAATATAGCTTTTTCATAAATAGCCGAGTAGTTTTTAAATCCGATTCTACAACATCTTTTTAGGTTTATTTTCTTTACATTAATCACATTAATGTAATCCCATCATTTAAGTCCTTAAGCCAATCACAGAAAAGAAACGAAAATAACACGTACGCTTATGCCATCCGCATTCGCCGCAATGTTCCGTTATGCACCGTTAGGTTACTTAACTAACGGCATACCGGGACGGGACAAGCGCGGGTGTAAAACATAAGCAACGTCTACTATATATCATTTATATAATATGTCATTCGTCTCAGATATCACAGAACACAGGCAGCAGAAACATAGATATAACGTGGGATATCCTAGGACGTCCGTATTTAGTATTTAGCCAGAATAGAAAATACGGATTCCACAGTCGCGATGAATAGCCAAGCCCACACCCTGGACCCCTACGAGAGCGGCAAGTGACCCTACCAATCCTGGAATTTAGGAGACCCGGTCTCGACTCCTCGAGATGGCCTCCCACTGAACCCCAGAACCCGGTCACCTGTGCTCCCCTCCTTGGGTCCATCCTAATGCGGAAAAGTAAATAATATACAACACTGGTGACACAACCGCAACCTGGAAGTGCCCCAAATAAAAAAATATTACATTACATTTGAATTTACATGAATGAAAATATAAAACTCTCATCTCACAAAACCCCCGGCTATTCGATCGCGACAATCCTACACATCATATCTCAGCAACACATAATATCTCATATCATCAACGTAAGTAAGTATGCATACCCCAATTGTCGTTGATGTATAGCAACGAAACCGGCGATATCTAACATACTACACTTACGGTCACAGAAAAGAAAGTGTAAAACTACAATATTTGGAATCCAGATTCTCTTTAGACATCATAAATGCGAAATATCACATATTTCGTATTTCATGCCTAAACTATATGAATTCCACATATTGTATCACATTCCAGACAAACAGACAGTATTAAAGTTTTCGAACGAACGATCAAGCACCCAAGATTCACTAAAGCTCAACACTTGAGCAGGGTTCAAAAATCCGGAGTGTGACACAGTAGTAGCGGTCCAGCCGTAGAAGGGTCAAGCCAACGCCTCACATGTGGCACGCCGTACTGCCCCAAACCCTAAGGTTCAAAGGGCAGTTCGAGACGGTCACATAATTGAGTTAAGGTTTGTTGTCTTCTAGAGGGACCACCGCAAAAAGACTTGCACGTATCTCCAAAGTATTTAAACCCCGTGAATAGTGAGTAAATGATACTCGTTCAAACACTTCAATACATTCTAATTTACCCGGAAAAGCTACGAAATGAAAGTCCCGATCGAATTGACGAGTCCAACACCATCTCCAGAATTTTTCAAAACCAAATACAGATTAAAAATATCCAAAATTTTATACAAGCAGATTCATGAATTACTGTACAAAACGTATCCATCAATTCATATATACGGCCGCGGAACCGCGGCCTAAGCAAGCTTAGGCCGCGTTTCCGCGGCGAGAATTACTGTTCACTGGAAAATTTTTGTACCGTAATCCTTATTTTTTCCTGCTGTATTTTTTACATATTTTTAATTCTGCAAATTATCAAATTTTAGAAAATTTCCAGAGAGCACCCAAAAATACCGTATTTTTGTCCGATCGGGGTTTTCACTTCGCAAAAACGTCGCCTAATGTTCTAGGTCTGCTCTGATACCAATGAAAGGTTTGTTTAGCACCCTATGAAGAGTTTTGAAGCATCACATGACCCAAAGTTTTAATTTTTATGGTGCTAAACTAACATGCAAAGGGATCGATCCTAGAAAATTAGGGTTATAAAACATTAAGCTTGTAAAGATTAGGGTTTGAAGGCTACAACCTTTGTAGCTCCCCTTTGCTAGACTCCTTGGTGTCTTGGGTGTTGAATCGAGGTCCTCTTGAAGTTCCCTTGCGTCCACGACAATCCACCACGGAGTACTCCGTCCAAGCTCGCTACTTTGGAAAACCGAAGGAAACACTCTAATCAAGTTGGCTAGACTTGAGTAGAATGATGTTGTGGTTTGGAATCTCACTTCAAAAACCTTTCTTTAGTTGTATTTAACTCACTAGAAAAGACTAGAGAGGAAAAGATGAAGGAGGATGAAGATGGTGGCTAGTTTAAACAAGAGGTGTAAAAAGATAACCTTGAGTTAAGAAGAAAATGAAATATATATCACTATATATATTTATTTCCTTCTTAACTTCAACCACGATTAAATGATGGATAGTTAGTTTAACTTGGGTTTTAAATGATAAAGAGAAGGATAACCATAGGTTAGTGGTAGTTGAGATAGGTTAGGTTAGAAGAAGAGTGTAGAATCAAGAATGATTATCCTTTTCTTTTTCATTTTACATTAAAACCAAAATTAAATAATAATCCATTATTTAATCTATGGTGTGAGTCTTATATTGCCACCATTTCCATATGCAATCAACCATGATGGATGGGTGTATGTATGTATACATGTATGCACATCTACATGTGCATGAAACTAGAAAGGAAGAAAGAAACACATGCATGCATGCATACATCCATCAAACCCTAGAAAGGTTTCAAGTGAGAAAACTAATGGTTAGATGATAAATCAACACTTCATTTATCAATCCGGTCATATCTCATATGACCCCACCAAAAGCAGGCCACCCGATCAATGTTCGGTATCATATACGCACATTTCAATCGGGTGCAAGCGCATATCGCATACGCGCACCACAACGTTTCGCCTGGACTGGGTAACTCCTTTGTGGGACTCTAAGACTCGTCAATACGCCGGCAGAGGGTAATGATCATATCAAGTACCCTCAAGCTGCAAGCGGTCAGCTAAACGTAACGGCCACCCGGGTATTGATCGATCAGAAGACAACAAGCGAACCTGCTACAACTCCCGTCGAGCCATCCGGCAACACTACCGTACAGTCCGGTCTCTTCGTCAGATATGCTGCATATCAAGCCTAGGGATGGTCACGTCGACCCCAATAACTCAATAAATCGTGCCGGTGAATGGTCTATAACAGATCGAGAAACTACTGATAACACTTATCAGCAAATCTCAGCAGCCCTGGCCAGGGACTTGCTGTTATAACCAGTCGGGCACAGCACAGCATCAACTCCCAATACCGGGAGAGACGAAACCCCTCCTATCGCTCATCATCTTCGTGTGTCTCGGGACTGTACCCAACGGCCACCTGTTTGCACGACTCAGTAGAGCCGTGGTAGGGTGGCAATCAAAGTACAGTGGGAGAACACACAAGACTCCATGACGATCTCGGGTCTACAGACTAACCTGTACCAGTGTCACCTGAGAACTGCTATCCGACGATAGATATAATTCCATATAGGAGTTCTCGGTGAGTCCGTCCAGTGTACTCAGTCACCACTGAGCACCCGTATGTGATCTTGATGTCAAACATCGATGAATGTGGGAACATCCATCGCCCATCGTATGGGTCTAGTATCATATACGCTAGTCTACTCTGGTATATCAATGCCCCGTCTCGATATACCTACGACTAGGGACGTTCCAGGATATGCTTATAGACTACAGATGTCCCACTAGTATGATCTCCATCATAATCAGAGTAGTCAAGCCAATATCCTCAGGGCTTTATCAGCATGTATGAATGAATAAAAGCATGATCAAATCAACATGTCAGATAAAGAAGAACCAGATAGCATACTATCATGTCGAGCAAGAATGCAAACTGAATATATATATACATGTATAGATACATCCACTATCACATAATGGCCTCTAGGGCATACATATATCCAACAGTATTTCCGTTCCCTTAGTTAAGTTGTTAACTAGTTGCATGTTTCGCCTAAAATCTAGTTAACGATCCGTATTAGGGTTTCTCGGCACTTGTAAAATTTGAAATTGGCATGGTTGATGCCTTGTGAGACCTCATTAGTGTGCCTAGGAACCCCACAGTGGTATCAGAGCCTAGCTAGAGCCTTAGGCGAAGTCTAGACGACGTTTGAAATCCGAACGAACCCGAAACCCTAACTCTAAAATGCTCTCTGGAAATTTTCTGAAAATTTGGATTTTTGTGAATTAAAAATTACTAAAAAATTCAGCAGGGTCTTATTTGAATTACTGTGAAATTTGTGGGGCTAATTCAATTAAAGCGCGGCGGAACCGCGGCACAAGCATGGCTTGTGCGGCGGTTCCGCGGCCATTTTGTCACATTATTTTATGAATTTTGCATAGTAATTCATGTTTTCAAGTGTTGAGTTTTCTGGGAATTTTTAATTTGAACTCAAGAGTTGAGTTTTCTGGGGTGTTTTGGAGCTTAGATGATTCGATCGGATTATCAGACTTTGTCTTTGTGGCTTTCCGGATATTTTAGAATATGTTAAAAAGTTCGACCGGATATAAATACCCACCTTTTCCCCTGTCGAAAAAATTCCAAGTGTTGGATTTTTCTGTGGTTTAAGGACGTTCTAAGTAGTGCAAGTAACGGGATGGTCCCTCTAGAAGACAACAAACCTTAACTCGATTATGTGACCGTCTTGAACTGCCCTTTGAACCTTAGGGTTTGGGGCAGTACGGCGTGCCACATGTGAGGCGTTGGCTTGACCCTTCTACGGCTGGACCGTTGGTACTGAGGCATGAAGTGAATGTCTTTGAACTTATTTCATGTGTTGAGCTGTTTGGGGAAAACTTGGGTGTTCGATTGTTCGATCGGAAAGTTTAACATTTTCTATTTATCCGGAATGTGATACAACATTTGGAATTCACAAGTAATTATGAGATAACTGAATGAATGTTATAAATCTAGCGGTTTAGTCTCACTTGATCGGTTGCCACGGAATTTTGATGTGATCAAAAGTCCGCAATCACGTAGCGTACGCGGATACTCGCCGGGTAAACTTAATAGACAGCCTCGCCCCATAGCCCCGACCAAGTGACTGTAGGAGAACCCCGTCGCCGAAAGCATCCGTTCGGGTGCTCGCGGCAGCGGTGTTCCGCCTTGGTGCACTTTGTCGACGGCGTCGGGGGTGCGGCCGTCCACTAAAGTTTGCGACGAGCATACGATCAGGATGTCGGGAATCTTGTTGAATTGCCCGACTTGATATTGAAAAGAGTTTTCGATTTTGAGACTAAAATGCGGGATTTATAATTGTTAGGCATGCGATGTCTAAGTAATTCATTTGATTAGGCATGCGATGTCTATGGAGGTTGCGGATTCCAACTGTTGTAGTTTTACACTTTCTTTTCTGTGACCGTAAGTGTAATATGTGATATCGCCGGTTTCGTTGCTATATGCCAACGACAATTGGGATGCGCATATTTACTTACGTTGATGACATGTGATGTTATGTGTTGCCGGATATGTTATATTGGATCGTCGTGTTTGAATAGCCGGGGGTTTTTATGTGAGATGAGTGTTTTTCATTTTCATTCATGTAAAAACTTGTATGTAATATTCTTTTATTGGGGCACTTCCAGGTTGCGGAAGATGTCACCCTCTGTATATTATTTACTTTTCTGCACTAGGATAGACCCAAGGAGGGGAGCACAAGTAACCGGGTTCTGGAGTCCAGTGGGAGACCAACTCGAGGAGTCGAGTCCGGGTCTCCTAACTCTAGAATTGGTAGGGTTGCTTGCCGCTCTCGTAGGGGTCTAGGGGTGTGGGGTTGGCTATTCATCACGACCGTGGAATCCGTGTTTTATACTGGCTCGTATTGAAAACACGGACGTCCTAGTATATCCAATATTTCATATGAATCTTCTGCTGCGATATCTGTGATGTGATCATGTGATGTGTTCTGTGATGGATACTTTATATAGTATATATGATATATTATATAGGCGTTACTTATGTTTTACACCCGCGCTAGCCCTGCCCCGCTCTGCCGTTAGTTACCTAACCTAATGGTGCACGAGGGGACATCGAGGCGAATGCGGATGGCATAAGTGTACGTCGTATTTATCTGTGATGTTTAGGTATTTAAATGATGGGACTTCATTAATGTGATTAATGAAAGAAAAAGAAACCTAAAGATGTTGTAGAATCGAATTTCAAAATAAAAAAAAGGGTAGCTACAGTTCTTGCTTTGCACAGAGGTATATGTGATATATCCTGCACCTTATTCGATGAGGAAAGGACCGAGATCCCTTCACCGGGAGTGACTCCTTTAGCAATAACTGGCAGATGCTACACACTCAGTTTGTCTTTTGATTGCTTTTAAGAGTTTTTGCTTTGCACAGTGATATATATGATATATCCCGCACCTCATTCGACGAGGAAAGGACCGACGATCCCTTCACCGGGAGTGACTCCTTTAGCAAAACTAGAAAAGCCTAAAAAACACTCCAATTTAAAATCATTTGATTCTACAACGATATCAAGTTCATTACGCAATAAGTTTTCAGAAAAACCTGTCGTAGCACTCCGTCATTTCAGATAAGTAGTAGTTAGTATTCGTGCTGCGTTTGTTGTCCTTTGTCAAGGCGCAGTGTGCGGTAGCTAACTGGTGCTTATCTGCTTATGCATATGATGCAGATTGGGTTAGGGTAGTCGTGCGACCTTGCTGGCCTTTGTCAAAGGTCGTGCGGGTGGGTTTAATTCAATCAGGAAATGACGGGTTGAACTTGACTGGCATCCTATGGTTTGTTGGCCTTTGTCAAGGTCATAGGAGGTTAGGGGCAAAATTATCGGGAATTTCAAGTGTTGAAATTTGCAATGAGATTGCATACCTTCTATGAGATAGTTGGATCCCGATACCCGCTGCGAGTAAGAGTTACTCCTGGGAGAGTTTTACACATTACAATTAGCCGATCAAGTAGGTGTCTAGAAAAGTGTTAACGAGGTTACGCTTCTGGGAAAATGAGGTTTACATTAATTAGGTTCGTGCGAAAGCACGGGGGACCTCCCTCAAAGTACCGACACCGGCCTGGCTGAAAGATTGGCGAACTTGTAGTGTGTAATTAATCCCGGCTAGTCTTTCCTTTTAGGGTTTGAAGGAAGATTTGATAAAAAATAGTGGGAGCCATCCTGATTAGATAAAATAATAACGAATCTATTCTTGCAAGAGCGCACGCTGAGTGTTTTCTTCTCTCTCTCCAAGTAGGGACCATATCACGCCTTAATCAAGATAATAATACGGATATTTGACCGAACCCGCTTGTTATACTGAGCTGGGGAACGTTGGTCCCGCTCCAACTTATAATAGTTATACGACAGAGCAGGAAATTGGGGATTACCAGAATTCCCGTGCCGCCCAAACGAAGAAAGTGCATATGATGCATCATCTTCGGGTGTGTTCATTATACAGAACTGTTTCTCAGTATTCTTTACGTCCTGGGTATGTGATACCAGATCAGGATCCCGCATATGTAATTTGTTACATGGGCTACAGATAGGTAAAGAACTGAGAACGGGTGATAAGTTTCATGAGGCAGAAAACGGGGCAAGTGTTGCAGCCAAGTTTGTTGGTCACTGTCACCCTGTATTACCAATACATTGATTCTGAACGAATGTTATTAGATACCGAACCTGATATACAAAATCATATCAGTCTCTTTATCAGTAAAGAAATGATAAAATTTTGTATTGTTGGATAATGTTTTGAACATTTCCTATATCAAAAGTTGATCGGTTCAGGCACGTTATCTAAAAGCGTCGATGTTCTAAATCAAACTACAGTTCTTAGTATACAGAACACACACAAGAGGATGAGTTCAGAAGTGAACAAATTTTTCTTGAGGTATTGTAGACTAGGTCATATCAATGCGACCTGACTAGCTGAAGTTACATTTAGATGCATATTTAAATCTGTTTGAATTTACATCTTATGAAACTTGCCAGTCATGTCACAAAGATACGATGACCATAGCTCTGTTTACTGGAAACAGAGAAAGAGTTAGTAAACTCTTGGGATGATACATGTTGATGTATGTAAGGTCCCCTGTCTACATATGCCAGGACAGGTTCTTTATACTTCATTACATTCTCTAATGATCTTTCGAGATTCAGATCTATGTTCCTGTTGAAACACAAGTCCGAACCTTTTGAGATATTCACAGAATATAAGTTAGAAGTAGAGAACCAAAATATGGGTACAAGTATTATGTCCTTTGATGCGATCAGGGAGGAGAATACTTGAGCACGGAATTCCTGGACTTTTCTAAAGGAGAATGAGATTCTCTCTCAGCATTACTCCTCCGTATACACCATAGCACGATGGTATATCAGGGTGGAGCAATTGCACCCTATGTGATATGGTGTGCTCTATGATGAGTACTACTGTGTTTCCTATTTCCTTTTGGGAGTTATGCACTTGAGAAGCTGCATACCAATTGAATTGGGTTCCAATCAAATCAGTTGCCTACCGCTTCATATGTGATATGGAAAGGGAAGAGCCCATATCTTAAGTTGGTTAAGATTTAGGGTTGTCCGGGCTATGTCTAAAAGCATAATCCGGACAAACTCGAGGCAAGGTCTGTTGTGTTCAACTGGAAAGGTTCCAGCTATACAAACAACAGCAGATGCTTTGGTAGAACCAAAGGATTCAGTAGATTCCAACGAACCTCAGCCTCTCCGCCGATCTAGTAGGGTTCCTCACCCACCTGAGAGATATTTCGGTTCCTCTATGACAGTGGGAGCGAGGATTGCATCATGAGATGATGACCCAACTAGTTTCGAGCTGGCCATCAGGAGTGGGACTCTGTAAGAATGGCTGGATGCTTAGTGATCTGAGATGGAATCCTTATACACCAACAAAGTATGGACTTTAGTTGCTTTATCTGAAGGGTTAAATCCCCATCAGGAGCAAGTATATCTTGAGAAGATTACTTGGTGTACATGGAAAAGTTCAGACTTTCAAAACTAGACTTGTTAAAGGTTTGCATCATTAACCAGGTATGGACCATGATGAAACCTTTTCTAAGGAGCTATGCTTAAGTCCATTCAGATCCTACTTGCCACGGCTTCATACCATGACTACGATATCTGGCAGTTGGGTGTCATGACTACTTTTCTTAAATGATGTTTCAGAAAAGAGAGTCTGTAAGTACACAGTCAGAGGGCTTCGTAGACAGTGGGAGCAGCGGAAACGTGTGCAAGATGGTTTATGTGATAAAGCAGGCATCGCGGAGTTGGAACATCTGCTTTGATGGATTAGTCAAAGAGTTTGACATCATCAAAATGGTAAATGAACCTTGTATAAACAAAAAGGTAGTAGGGAGTATGGTGGTGATCCTCGTAGAGTACGTGGATGTCATACTCTTGATAAGAAAGGGGTTTCCTATGCTGCGCTCGGTCAATCTCCGCTCATCACAAGGATTCTCCATATAGGATTTAATGATACCTCCTAAATCCTGGGTTTTGGATCTATGAGATAGATCTAAATGGATGTTAGGATTCTCACTAGATGTAGTGAGATGGTATCAATCGATCCTGGGGAGAATCACTGGAAGGGTTCCAGAGTGATAAGAACGACTGAAAGTCAGTCACAGGCATTGTCTTTACCCTCAGTAAAGGGACGGTATGTTGGAAGAGTTCTAAGCTAGATACCGTGGCTAACTAGACGATAAAGACAGGATACATCGCTACTTAAGATGCTACCAAAGAGGATGTTTGGGTGTATATTGGTTCATGAGATGAACTACGTTCCAACCATTGTGAGACAATAGAGTTGTGGCTTATGCCAAGGAACGACGGTCCCATCAGTGATCCAGACATATTCTAAGGCAGTGTCACCTGATCATGGAAATGGTTGATCTCCAGGGTGATCGACGTTAGGAGAGTAGACTCAGAGGACAACACGGCGGATCCACTCACAAAGGCCTTTTCCCAGAGAGAGACTTTTATGGGATAGTTGAGTATGAGATACTACAACCACTGCTATCAGATGGCCCTAGTGCAAGTGGGAGATTGTTAGTTATATGTATGCCCTAGAGGCCATTACTGTACATTGGATGTATATTGTAGTGGATGCTGGGACATATATAGAGAGAGGACTTTCTTGCTCGACATGATAGTATGCTATCTGGTTACTCTTTACCTTAACGTGTACATTGATTGTCTCTCTGTTACATGTTGGTAAAGCCCTTAGGATGTGTACTTGACTACCTGGACTATGATGCGGATCATACTAGTGGGGACAGGGTAGTCCATAAGTATATCCTTCAAGGTCCCTAGTCGTGGGTATATCGAGACGGGGCATCGATATACCAGAGTAGACTAGCGTATACCTTGTCGACCCATACAGATGGGCGATGGATGATCCCATATCCATTGGTGTTTGACATCAGAGATGATATACGGGTGCTCAGTGGAGACTGGGTACACTGGACGGACTCGCCGAGAACTCCCAGATGGTATTGTACCTTACGTCAGATGGCAGTTCTCTGGTGACACTGGTACAGAGTAGTCTGTTAACCCGAGATCGTCATAGAGTCTTTTGTGATTCCCACTGTGCTTTGATTTCCACCTTACCATGTCCAAGAGGGCGTGCAAAACGGTGGTTTTTGGGTACAGTCCCGAATCACATGGAGGCAATGAGCGATAGGAGGGGATTCGTCTCTCCCGGTATAGGGAGTTGATGTTGCGTTGTGTTCGATTGGCTATAACCGGAAATCCCTGGCCAGGATTGCTGAGATTTACTGGTAAGTGTTACCAGTAGTTTCTCGAACTGTTATAGACCTCATATCGACACGACTTATCGAGCTACTGGGGTCTGACGTTTACCACCCCTAGGCAAGATATGCGACATATCAGACGACGAGACCGGACTGTACGATAAGTGTAACTGGTTGGATTCATAGGAGTGTGAGCGGGCTTGCTCGTCGATCTTCTGATCGCTCAATACCCGGGTGGCCGTTACAATTAGCAGACCGCTTGCGGCTTGTGGGTGCTTGATATGATCATCATCTGCTACCGGCGTATTGACGAGTCTTTAGAGTCCTACACAGAGGTTTCCTGGCTCAAGCGAAACGAAATAGAAGCGCATATGAGATATGTGTGGGACCGAGAATAATGCGTGTATGTGATACCGTATTCTATTCTCCCGATAAATGTATCGATTGGTTGTATGCGATATAACCTAGTTATCGAATCGAGGATCGATTCAATAAGCCGATACATTGGATATTAGTCGGTTATATGCGATATGACCGGATCGTTAAATCAAGTGTTGATTTAATGATTTAATGCATAATTATATATTTGATATATTACTTTGCATTAACTAGTATTGGTTCACTTTAATGGATTTTCTCACTTGTTTTGCACAAGTTGTATATGTGATATACTTTTGTGCACTTGTTTGTATCATGTTTGATGATACTTGCTCACTTGGGTTTGTGTAAAGAATTAAACCATGGTTAAGTTAATGATTAGGGTTTTGTTTGATTTATTACTTATCTATTTATTTATAATTCTTATTTTGGAAAAGATAAAGAAAGAACGGTGGCTTTGTTTGTTTGTTTGTTGAAGCTTCTTGAAGCTTCGAACAAGTCCACCATTCTTGTCTCATTCTTAACCCTAACCATTAAAAATAACCATGGTATATTCTCTACACCTAACCAAGGTTAGGATATGATAAGTATTCATATTGATTTTCTTTTTAGAAAATTCTTATGATATTCTATCATCTTCTTCTTCTTCTTCTTCCTCAAAGAAGAAAACCTTGCTTCCATCAATGGTGATTTGATGAAAAAAAGTGAGAAATCCAATTCTAAAGTGAACCCACTTCCTATTTCTTCATCCTCTACCTCTTTCCAAGTAGTATAGGGTGTTTTCTTCACAAGTTTCATGACTTGGTGAAGTGGGAGCTTGATCTTGTGATGCCTCGACGTAGATCATCTTCGGCATCGTAGTCGACGACCTAGCCCGTCCATTTCTCCGATTAAGCCGACGCTAGAGCCCGGGATTCGCTTTGGACGGCAAGGAGACTTCATCATGGAGCTATGGAGGTGGAGGACCGGATCTACAAAGGTTGTATTTCCGTTCCCTTAGTTAAGTTGTTAACTAGTTGCATGTTTCGCCTAAAATCTAGTTAACGATCCGTATTAGGGTTTCTCGGCACTTGTAAAATTTGAAATTGGCATGGTTGATGCCTTGTGAGACCTCATTAGTGTGCCTAGGAACCCCACATGAAATCCATCAGCAAACTCATGGTGGACAACTCATACATCATGGGAAAAACCGCGCTTTTCATTTACAAAGAGAAAGAACAAGTTTGTATATGTTTTGCGGTTTTCCCCAAATCCAGAAAATCTCATGGAAATCCGAATCCAAAACCTCAATAGCACGTAAAAAGTGAATATATGCATGAGAATCCATAAATGCGGCATAACAATGAATAACAGTATGCATGAAGTAGCAGGTAATAACTACAACGTCTAAACTAACATATAAGGCAAGTACACTAATATCATGTCTAAACTATTAGCAAACAGGCTATGTCAAGCAATAATATTTTCTAAGGTGTACGTGACATGGCAATTACCGATGAAGATGTGTGTGAGCCGGCAAGTAAGTGTACGTGGTACATACGCATCATCGGTAATGGTGTTGGTGTCCTAACCACAAGATATCAACAGTAGAATATGAAGCATAATATAAGCGTGCGATGCGGAGCGAACCACAATAATGAGTGGGAGCTGAACACTAGACGCAACGATAACTAATCTGCATTAACCTAATATAAGTCCTACAATGGTGCCTTTTGAAAATAACACGAATCGTGGGGTTTTGAAAATAGGGGCTACGGTGTTTTTATGAAAAGATACGTCTTTTGAAATATCCGTAGGATCCCTTGGGCTGTCTTTTAAAATACCAACGATTCGTTAGTTTTTGAAATAGGTAAGAATCGAATCTAATCTAACAACTAAACTAAACTAAAGGGCTAAGCTAACAAGCTGGACTACAGGTAAGGAAACCGCCTAACATCTGAGTCGATACATATACATACCTGTATATATATTAGTCGGCGATCCCGCCTCAATAATATCATATCCGATACCATATCTATAATCAGACATCCCAAGTCAAGAGTGCGGATCAATCATCAAAATATAGCTCGTACGTAAATCCGTCATACGGCATCCCCAAATCTGGGTACGGGTCAAAATCATATTCATCACACTATTCATCCGGTATCCTCTTTATCAAAGATCATAGTCTAAGGTACTGACCTATGTCTAATACAATACTAATATCATCAATATAGTCATGATCTGACTATTGATCGACAGTCTCGTACAAACCGATATCATCAGCACATATCATCATCAAGGGGTATACATCGCCCAATACATCCTAGGATCAATATCCTAGCATATCATATCTTATATCACGATCACATGTCGACCACTTTATTTATAACACTATTCACCCGTATCGTCGCCCCAAGATCCGCTATAACACCAGGACGTACCTCAAGTACGAATCCTGCCATATCACCGATATCACAATCTCAACACAAATCTCATCGACCCATCTCAATCCCAAGTATCATCCCCAAATCCGTATGTGAACACATAGTCCCATACCTATGTGAACACATAACTATATATTCCCGTATGAGCACAAAAGAAAGAAGAAAGTATGCCAGTATGGGTGGGTGTGTGCAAGTGTGTGCGACCGCTACTCTAGGGTTTTGCGACACTCAATCATCCAAGAACACCAAATATCCATATTTATCATCAATAACTCAAACAATATATAAACAATATATATATGTGTGTATACGTATTCATATACATCACCACGAACTGTGGAGGTGCTATACGCCATCCACCCGACTTCTCCCCGTAGATATAAATCTACTCACCTGGTCCTCGCTCGCCGGTGCCGACGTCGCCACGCGCTTGCTTGTCGTCTCAAAGTCCACATGGGGTACCTACATATCATAACGCACCGTATCGCATTAAAATCCGACTCATGACCAAAACGACGCACGAATCCCACATAGGTCAAAACCTATGGTTGCTTTCACAAATCGACCCAAAAACCCTCGACGTCGGCGTACAAACGCCAAACCATCGAGAAAGCTCCCAACACACTCATTTGTACAATTACAAGCACTAATTATAATATAAAATAGCTTAAAATTCACAAAAACCCCAATTTCACTTAAAAAGTCATTTTTCCGAAAATCTAGCAAGCACAAATCACCGTTTTAGTACAAAACTCGATGTATAAACGAATCTAGCGGCCACAATATTCACTAAATATCTTAAATAAGTCATAAAAACCATTTCCATAATTTAATCTCATAAATTTGCATAATTTCCAAAATCGTAGTTTGCAAAAATATCAATTTTTAACACCTTTTAAAGCAAAATTCACAATTCATCAATTAAGCTTGGTTTTGCATGATCCAAAGTCATTAAACCACTCATTATAATATTAATAATGACATGAAACCATAATTATATTTTAATCTAAAGTATTTAACAATTTTCCAAAAACCCTAGTTAGCAAAATAACTTAATTAGGACATTTTATAAGTAATGGTTTGTAATTAACAACTAGATTAGCTTTCTACAAAACTTAAGATGTTAATCCACATCACTAAACCATGTACAATATATCACAACACAAATCCATAACAAAACCCTAATCTAAACCTTCTCCTGAAAACCCACATCTTTAAATTAAACCATAATTAAACGTATAATTAGGCTAGACTAAAGTATTTAGCAACAATTTAAACAAAAGGCCAAGATTTATACCTCATGAACCATGGATGAAACTTAAGATCTAGACCTCCAATTTGAAATCCTTGCACCAAGATCCATGCTAAAGGAGATGAGAGAAAATGGGTAGGAGTCGGATTTGGATTTTAGCTTGATTTTTGAGGTATTTTGATGAATTTTTTGATGCAAAATGAGAGAGGGAGAAAGAGGGGCTGTTGTTGGTGCAGGAAATGGGAGGCCTGGCCAGAAATTGGAGGGGGTGAGGGAGGAGAGAGAGAGAGTCAGGTGGAGAAAGTGTTGAAAAGTCAAAGTCTACCTTACTTTTACACTTCTTTTTCTTTTCTTTTCTTTGTTTTATTTTTTCTCTTGTGAGATGAGAGGCCCAAGAATGGTGAACTGTCAAGGGACTGTCCAGAGCTATGGGGGAGTGGGTGTGGGTTTTGTTTGGGTGAGAAAAAAAGATAAATGTTATACCCCACTTCCATTAACACTAATTTCACCGAAAAAAGCATTTTTCTTCGATATTTTCTAAACTGTTTTGGCAAACCATTTCATTTCAAAAACCACATGATAAAAGTTTATTTAATGTGTTATGATGCACAAAATTTTTTTCAACTCAATCCAATTTGTAATTTTCCCTAATTAAATGTATTAGTGACGGCTTAAAATAATATTAAAATAATTAATTTCGGAAAAATTTTCAGAAAATTTGAAATTTCACCAGTGGGTCAATAAACACCAAATACTAGCAATTACATAGCTAGAATATGTATATTTAATTTTATAATAAAGATATTTGTATTTTGACTTTTTACCGAAAACCCCCTTATTTTACCGATTTTTTCGAAATTTCACCGAAACGATTTTCAAAATGTTACATAGGTCCAGGGCGAAAGCCAAGGGAAAGAAGAAGAAAGCCCCCGCCAAACCAAGGGGCTGTGTCAATAAAATGGATACGAAGGGAAAAGGAAAGGCAACAAAGGTAGCGGGAAAGCTGGTGGGGAAGGAAGAATACTTCTACTGTCACAAAAGTGGACACTGGAAATAGGATTGCAAGGCTTGGAAGGCCAGAACCCAGGATCTGAAGCGAGTTGCGGCTTCAGCTTCAGGTGTGTATGTTATTGAAAACTGTCTATCAATAAACTCTACTTTCTGGGTATTGGATACCGGATAAGGATCTCATATCTGTAATTCTTTGCAGGCGTTGAGAAAGCGTAGAGTTTTGAAGGCAGGTGATATGACCCTCAGAGTTGCAAACGGAGCTAGCATGGATGCTGAGGCCGTGGGGGACTATCACCTGGGATTGTCAGATGGACACTTTTTGGTTTTGCGTAGTTGTTATTTTGTACCAAATGCAACCTGTAATATCATTTCTTTATCTTTATTATCTAAAGAAGGTTATGAATTTGCATTTGTAAGTAATGTAGTGAACATTCACCTTAATCAAGTTTTGATTGGGTCAGGTACATTAAACAACGGTATATACGTATTAAACCAACCACAGATTTTCAATGTCCAGAATACACACAAAAGAAAGTCTCTTGAAATCAATCAGGCTTTCTTATGGCATTGTAGACTCGGTCACATTAATGAGAGAAGGTTGACGAAGTTACATACAGAAGGATATTTGGATCCGTTCGAATATCAATCGTATGTAACTTGTCAATCATGTCTCAAAGGAAAGATGGCAAAGACTCCGTTCACTAGACACGGAGTAAGAGCGAGCGAGCTCTTGGGACTCGTACACAGCGACATGTGCGGTCCAATGTCTACGCATGCACGAAGCGGTTATTCTTACTTCATTACTTTTACGGATGAATTTTCAAGGTACGGATATGTCTTCTTAATGAAACATAAATCCGAGGCTTTTGAAAAATTCCAGGAATACAAGAATGAAGTAGAAAAACAAACAGGCAAAAGTATCAAGATACTGAGATCTGATCGAGGTGGTGAATACTTGAGTGCCGAGTTTGTGGGTTACTTAAAAGAGAATGGAATTCTCTCTCAGCTTACTCCTCCATACACTCCGCAACATAACGGTGTATCGGAGAGACGGAACCGAACCCTATTGGATATGGTACGGTCCATGATAAGTAACGCTGAGTTGCCGCGATCGTTCTGGGGATATGCGCTAGAATCAGCTGCATACCTTTTGAACCGAGTTCCAACTAAGACTGTGCCTACTACACCATATCAGATGTGGTATGGGAAGAGACCCTATCTTAATCACATTAAGACATGGGGATGTCCAGCTTTTGTAAAAAAGCAGCATGCGGACAAGCTCGAGGCACGCTCAGTACAGTGTAAGTTTGTGGGATATCCAAAGAACTCCAAGGGATATTTCTTCTATTGCGAAGAGGAACAAAAGGTTTTTGTTTCTCGCCATGCCCACTTTCTAGAACACCAGTTCATAGTAAAAGAAATAAGTGGGAGCACAATAGAACTGGAAGAAATTCCAGAACCACGAGTTATTACTGAAAGCTTAGTTGAACTAGAGGGTTCGAAAGATCAGGACATTCCCACGCCACTCCGCAGGAGTAGTAGGCAGTCTCATCCGCCCGAGAGATACTACGGTTTTCTCATAGACGGGGATAGAGAGGATTGCATCATAGATTGTGATGAGCCTACTAGCTTCCAGCAAGCCATTCAGAGCGTTGACTCGGTAAAATGGCTGGATGCAATGAGGACCGAAATGGAGTCCATGTACACCAACAAAGTATGGACGTTGGACATTGCTCCAGATGGGGTAAAACCCGTAGGATGCAAGTGGATCTTCAAAAGGAAGATTGGTATAGATGGACAGGTTGAGACCTATAAAGCTAGACTGGTTGAGAAGAGTTTTCGTCAGCGACCTGGTTTAGACTATGACGAAACCTTTTCTCCAGTAGCTATGCTGAAATCCATTCGGATCCTTCTTGCCATTGCTTCCTTCCACGATTATGAGATTTGGCAGATGGACGTAAAGACCACTTTTCTAAATGGAAATTTAGAGGAGTGTGCCTATATGGACCAGCCAGAGGGTTTCATCCAGAGTGGGAGCAGCGGAAAGGTGTGCAAATTGCTTAAGTCCATTATGGACTAAAGCAGGCATCGCGGAGTTGGAACATCTGTTTTGATGAGACGGTCAAGGAATTTGGCTTTATCAAAAATCCAGATGAACCATGCATCTATTGTAGATTTGTAGCGAGAACTGTAGTATTCCTCGTTTTATACGTGGATGACATTCTCTTAATAGGAAATGACATTCCTATGCTACAATCTGTCAAGCGGTTCTTGTCACACAGGTTCTCCATGAAAGACCTGGGTGATGCCTCATACATTCTGGGGATCCGGATCTACCGTTACAGATCCAAGAGGATTTTAAGACTCTCACAGTCCAGGTACATCAACACCATACTGAAAAGATTCAGTATGGAAGATTCCAAGCGCGGTAATATACCGGCTTGTCACGGGATCACCCTCTCCAAAGAGATGTCTCCCAAGACTGATTTGGAGAGGGATCGCATGTCTATTATACCCTACGCTTCTGCGGTAGGCTCTATAATGTATGCGATGTTGTATACCAGACCAGATGTGGCTTATGCACTGAGTGTGGTAAGAAGGTATCAGTCAAACCCTGAGGAGAAACACTGGATAGCGGTAAAGAACATTCTCAAGTACCTGAGAAGGACTAAGGAGATGTTCTTGGTGTATGGCGGAAAAGATCTCCAGATTGAGGCTTTTGCTGACTCCAGCTTCCAGAGTGACAAGGATGATTCCAAGTCCATGTCGGGTTTTGTCTTTACCCTCAATAAAGGGGCGGTGTGTTGGAAGAGCTCCAAACAGGAAACCGTTGCTGACTCGACTATGGAAGCGGAATACATCGCTGCATCTGATGCCGCAAAAGAAGCTGTCTGGATGAGAAAGTTCTTGAAAGAACTTCAGGTGGTTCCGTCCATTGTTGATCCAATACCTCTGTATTGCGACAACAACGGGGCTATAGCTTTAGCGAAGGAACCCAGGTCCCATCAGAAATCCAGGCACATCTTAAGGCAGTATCACCTGATCAGGGAGATCGTGGATCGCCAGGAGATCGAGGTTCGGAGGGTTGCTTTAGAAGATAACACTGCAGATCCATTCACGAAGGCCTTACCCCAGACTTAGTTCGAGCGGCTGATCGAGATGATAGGTCTTTGATACGCCAGTACATAGCCTTAGTGCAAGTGGGAGATTATTAGTGTATATGCCCTAGAGGCCATTACTGTATCATACTAGTATGTATATTACTTGATGGAAGCTTGGGATATTCACAGTTTTATATACAATCTTGCTCGAAATGGTAGTATGCTACTTGGTTTGTCTCTGCTTTAATGTGTACATGTGTTTCTTTTATTATATCACCTATACGCATTAGTGGAGCCCTTAGGATCTTTGCTTGATTACCAGCGTTGTGATGGCGCTCACACTCGTGGGGGCTGGGTAATCCATAAGCACATCCTTATACAGGTCCCTAGTCGTAGGACTATCGAGACAGGGCATCGATACTCCGGAGTAGACTAGCGTATGCGCTTCTCATCCCAGCGTAGGAGACGGTCTGTCCCACAGCCGCCAGTACGTCATACTTGAGATAGTATGCGGGTGCTCGTTAGGTTACGAGTACACTGGACAGGACTCGTCGGGAACTGTTGGTTGGTATTATACCTATCATCAGTTATCAGTTCTCAGGTGACATGAGTACAGCTTAGTCCGCTGACTTGACACTGTCACTTCGCCTCGAGTGTGTTCCTACTGTACTTTGATTACTACCCTACCACGACTCAAAGGAGTCGTGCAAACAGGTAGTAGTTGGGTGCAGTCCCGAAGCACTTGGAGGCAGTGACGGTTAGACATGATTCATCTCTCCCGGTATTAGGGGTTGATATCGCGCTGTGTCCAGGAGAGCCATTACACAAGTAGTCCCTGGCCAGGGCAAGCGAGATATACTGGTAGGTTTCCAGTGTTATCTCAGGGTGTTCTGGGCTACACTCCGACACGACTTGTACCGCTATTAGGGGACTGACGTTCACCGCCCCCCTAGGCCCGCCATGCGATGTATCAGACGAACAGACCGGACTGTACGGAGACTGTCACATACAGGCTCAGTAGGAGTTCAGATGGGTTCACCTCGTCAGTCTTCTTATCGGCATCTACCTGGGGACCGTTACGTACAGCTAGTGCCGCTTGCGGTCTGTGGTTAAACCCACTGCCAGCGTAGTGTCGAGTCTTTAGAGTCCCACACAGAGAGTTATTCGCCTTTAGGCAAAATGGGTAGAGGTCGCATGGTTTTGCGACAGGGTTCGTTCACATCCGCGCACTTGTGCACGTTTGCTGTCCGGACAGCTTATACTAGCGGGCTTTGGTTTAAGCCAGATCCTAGTATATGATTTGGGATTGGTTTTATCTCATTGTATTCGTGTTCCTCAGATCACGAATACGGGTGCGTATGCACAGTTGACTGAGACAGAGGCAGAGGACTTTGATTAGGGTTAATGACCATTGTCATTTTGTTAACCCTAATGCTTATGTGTGTATTATGATTAATTGATATTAGTTATATATAATTGTGCATGGTTAGGGTTGTTGACATTTTGACCATACTTGACTTGTTGACCTTGGTTGACATGTTGACCATCATCATTCCATATGAAAGATGCTCTTTGATCCTTGCGATTTTCATTTAATGTGAAATGATAATGGTCAAGTCTTGATTAAACCATGACAATTATCTAGCTAATTATCTTTTTACAATAATTCACACATATATATGAGAATGGTTCTTTATTCTCTTATTCTATCATATAGATTCTCTCTCCTCCTCTTCCTCTCTCTTAAGCTCTCCCCTCTCATGTGTTGAGAAACACTTGAGCTTGAGATAAACCTCTCCAAAGTAATCTCTACTCTCATCTAAGATTCTAGGATTAGCACTTCTAGCACCTTAGTTACTTCTAGCTTGAAGTTGAAGCCAAAGGTTGAGGCTCTCGGGTGGATCCTTCTTCGACTAGAGAAGGCGACAAGGTGATCTATTTCTTCCACTCCAAGGAGCAAGGAGAGAAGGACATAAAGCCCAAGGTATAACCTTTCATCCATGTAGCTAAATCTAGTTAGCTTTTAGTTAGTTTTTGTTTAGCAAAGATCCTCCTTTAGCTAGTCCATGTTGCCTAGTTCGATAAAAATCCGATTTTTATTCCGTTTTCCGCCTCCCCGCAAGCACCGGGGTGGGCAACGTGGACTTACAGTTTAGGTGAACTTAAATAACGGGACATTCATTAATGAGATTAATGAAAGAAAATAAACCTAAAAGATGTTGTGGAATCGAATTTCAAAAATAAAACAGGTAGCTACAGTTCTTGCTTTGCATCGCGGTGTTCCTTGTAGAACATCCTGCACCTTATTCGATAAGGAAAGGACCGAGATCCCTTCACCGGGAGTGACTCCTTTAGCAATAACTGGCAGATACTACAACCCTCGGTTTGTCTTTTGATTACTTCTATAGTTTTCGCTTTGCACAGTGGTATATATGATATATCCTCCACCTTATTCGATGAGGAAAGGGCCGACGATCCTTTCACCGGGAGTGACCCCTGTAGCAAAACTAGAAAAGCCTAAAAAACACTCCATTTAAAACCGTTTGATTCTGCAACGAGATCAAGTTCAAAGCGTTAAAGGTTTTATTAAAAACCATTCGCAACCCTCCGTCATTTTAGGAAGTAGAGTACTTAGTATTTGTGCTGTGTTTGTTGACCATAGTCAAGGCACAGTGTACGGTAGGTAAGTGATGTCTTCCTACACCGCATATGATGCGATTAGTTAGGACAGTCATGTGGCTTTGTTGACCTTAGCCAAGGATCATGTGGGTGGGTCTAATTAATCACGAAATGACGGGTAGAACTTAACTAGTGCTTATGATTTGTTGACCTTAGCTAAGGTCATAGGTGCTAGGGGTAAAAACCATTATCGGAAGTTTCAAGTGTTGAAATTTGCAATGAGATTGCATACCTTCTATATGATAGTTGGATCCTGATACCCACTGCGAGTAATTGTTACTCCTGGGAGAGTTTTGCACTTTACAATTAGCCGATCAAGTAGATGTCTAGAAAGGTGTCAACGGGGTTACGCCTCTGGGAAAATAAGGTTTACTGTAATTAGGTCCGTGTGAAAGCACGGGGACCCTCCCTCAAAGTACCGACACTGGCCTGGCCGAAAGATTGACGAACTTGTAGAGTGTAATTAATCCCGGCTAGTCTTTCCTTTTAGGGTTTGAAGGAAGATTTGATAAAAACAGTGGGAGCCATCCTGATTAGATAAAATATATAACCAATATAATCTTGCAAGAGCGCACGCAGAGTGTTTTCTTCTCTCTCTCTCCAGGTAGCGTCCTCGTCACGCCTTAATCAAGATAATAATATGGATGAATTGACCGAACCCACTTGTTATACTGAGCTAGGGAATGTTGGTCCCGCTCCAACTTATAATTGTTATAAGACCGAGCAGGAAATAGGGGAATACCAGGATTCCCATGCCGCCCAAACGAAGAAAGTGCATATGATGCATCTTCTTCGGGTGTGTTCACTACAAAGAACTGTTTCTCAGTGTCCTCTACATCCTAGGTATTAGATACCGAATCAGGATCTCGCAGATGTAATCCGTTACATAGGGCTACAGAAAGGTAGAGAACTGAGTACGGGTGATAAGTTTCATGAGACAGAAAACGGGGCAAGTGTTGCAGCCAAGTCTGGTGGTCACTGTCACCCTGTATTTCCAAATACATTGATTCTGAACAAATGCTATTAAATACCGAACCTGATATACAAAATCATATCAGTCTCTTTATTAGTAAAGAAAGGATACAATTTTGTATTGTTGGATAATGTTTTGAACATTTCCTATATCAATAGTTGATCGGTTCAGGCACGTTATCTAAAAGCATTGACGTTCTAAATCAAACAACAGTTCCTAGTATACAGAACACACACAAGAGGAAGAGTTCAAAAATGAACGAATCCCTCTTGAGGCATTATAGACTAGGTTATATCAATGTGACCCGACAGGCTGAAGTTACATATAAGATGCATATTTAAATCAGTTTGAATTTACATCTTGTGAAACTTGCTAGTCATGTCACAAAGATAAGATGACCATAGCTCTGTTTATTGGAAACAGAGAAAGAGTTAGTAAACTCTTGGGACTGATACATGATGATGTATGTAAGGTCCCCTGTCTACACATGCCAGGATCGGTTCTTTGTACTTCATTACATTCTCTGATGATCTCTCAAGATTCTGACATATGTTCCTGTTGAAACACAAGTCCGAAACTTTTGAGATATTCACAGAATATAAGTTAGAAGTAGAGAACCAAAAACTGTTGGATATAGTACCCTCTAAGTCAATTATTGGATCGCAGGTACGTGATTGTAATGATTGAGGGAGGACCTATACCGATAAACAGTCTTACTTGAAATGATAGTATGCTATCTGGTTTGTCTTTATCATCATGTAGATGTTGATAGAGCACATAGGATTCTTGCTTGACTACCAGAAGTATGATGGCGATCATATATGTGGGAGCTGGGCTCTATAAGCACATCCTTAAAATGTCCCTAGTCGTAGGAGTTTCGAGACAGGGTATCGATACTCCAGAGTAGACTAGTGTATACAGTCGAGACCCCGATGATGGGAAGTGGCCGGTCTCACAAGCCACTGGTGTCAGTTGGATCACCTAAGATATATACAGGTGCTCATTGGGTTATGAGTACACCGGACAGGACTCGCCGGGAACATACTAGTTGGTATTATACATATCGTCAGATAGCAGTTCCCTGGTGACATGTGTACAGGTTAGTTCATCGACCTGAGGTCGTCATTTGTCCCGTGTGAGTTCCCACTGTGCTTTGATTTATACCCTACCACGGGTCAATGGAGTCATGCAAACAGGTATATTTTGGGTACAGTCCCGAGCCACATTGGAGGCAAGTGAGCGGATCGGCAGGGGATTCGTCTCTCCCTGTATTGGGGGTGAGATCGTGCTGTGTTTAGGAGAGCCATTACACGAAATCCCTGGCCAGGGTAATCGAGATATACTGGTAGGTATACCAGTAGTATCTCAGGGTATTCTGGGCTACTCTCTGACACGACTTATACAACTATTGGGGGTCTGACGTTTTACCGACCCCCTAGGCCTAATATGCGATACTCACAGACGAACGTTCCGGACTGTACGGATATTGTCACTGTCAGGCTCAGTAGGGTTTATAGATGAGTTCGCTCGTCAGCTTCCCTTCCAATCAATACATAGGAAAAACGTTACGTACAGCTTGTACCTCTGACGTGCTAGTGGTTATACCCAGTGCCAGTGTGTTGATGAGTCATTAGAGTCCCCCACAGACACTTTCCCAAGTTCGGGCGAAACGTTGTAGATTCCGTATGGTATTATGGCAAGGTTCGGAAAAAGAACGTGCGTTTTCGTACGTGTTATTTTTCGGGCAGATAATACTGGTAGGCTTTGGTTTAAGCCGGATCCCAGTATTATACTGTGTAGATATAATATCTTTGTCTCAGTTACATTTATATTCGGTCGTAATATAAATGCAGGTATGTTTATACCATTACGGGGTTATCCTGAAACTCGTTTTAAGATCACTTTTGGAAGTTGCCAGTTTCCAGTTTTCTTTCAGTCGTATTTGACATTCGGTTAAATGCGGATTTACCCTTTCGTCTTTTAGGTGAGTCATTGTGTGTGGAAGCTTCAAGATTAGTGACTAGGTTAGTGACTCATTTAAGCATTAATTACTTTGGTGAGGTGTTTTATTTAAGTCACCATTTGCATTTAATGCTTAATGTGAGTTATTCTTTCTTTAATGGTTATGATAAGTATCATTTGGTTAAGGTCACCACTTGAATCTCCTACACTCACCTCCCTCATCTATTTATGGTGGCCAGCCCCCTCTTTGTGAGAGTGTGAGATTTGATTCATTCATTTTTGGCAAAAGACTATGATAGTTTAGTGTATGGAAATTTCATTTAGTTCCATTTCCATTCACCCGATTCCAAATGGCAACTTCTATTAACCGTTCGTCCATAGCCTTGGACGTAACGAGACAAAGTATTCTACTCATTCTCTACTTCATCTTGGGCGTCTCTTTTAGCAAACTTGACGACCGAGTTGCCTCGATTCAGAGGCGGGAGCCCGTTTAAAGATCCATCGACGTGGTGCCACCTGGACAACGAGACTGGAGTTTCAGAAGATCGAAGCCGCCGCAACAAAGCGTGGGATGATGGTTAAAGACCGAAGGACTCGGATCGTTCGGTATAACAATTCTACCCTCTTTACAATTTGTTAGTTTAGCTTTAATGGACGATCCGGGATAAAGTACGCGATAGCGCCAGTCGTAAAAGTTTTGTTCCGCATATTGGCGTCTGTTAGACGGCCGGGGCGCTGCCGCGGACTTACAGTGGTATCAGAGCCTCACCATTAAGCTATACTAACTTGTGCTAACGCGTTTAAAAGATCGATCGAACGGAATTTCCGAAATCACAATTTTCTGTACACAAAGTTGTAAGTCGATGTTCAACACCCCAATACTTGTGGGGAGGCGGAAATATGAATAACAATCAAGTTCTATGATCAAACATCGATTAACCGTATGAATCGTTTGCTATACAAGTTTTAACAAAAGCTTTAGAGTTTTAAACTACTATGCGAAGAGATTATACCAAACGGTTCTAGTCCTTCGTCTTGATGTTGTCTACGGCCTCTTTGGATCTCCACGTCCTCTTCGGCTTTCTCCCGTGATAGATGATCCACCCGAGAACCCTAATCCAAGCTATAACCTCTAAACTTGAGGTTACTTAGTTTCTCTAGTTGCTAAATAGAGTAGCTAAGGTGATGTAGAGATAGGTTATGGAGTAATTAGTCTTTCCTAATCCTTGTTCTCAACTCATGAGGGGTAGGATTAGGCTTGGTGAAGGAGAGAGAACTTGAAGAGAGAGAGTGAGAAGATGATAATGATATTATTATAATGAATAAAGCTTCTCACTTGATATATATGAAACATAATGAATTTAAAAGAAATGAATAATAAGTGAATATTCATCATGTTTCATTTAATCAAGTGGGTGATTCATCATGTGAGTCATTAAGCAATTAATGATGCATTAATGATATGATGAATCACTCACAATGAGTCACTTAATCATTAAATGAAAATGCCACCTCTCTCTTTATGTCACATCCTTCTAGAAGCTTCTCGGAAAATTACGAGAACGCCCCTCTCATTCGTGAAAACACGGAAGAACTTTAGGCTGTATAAATCCAATAACCTGATACTAGAATCTGGCTTAAACCAAAGCCGGCTAGTAAAAACTGTCCGAATGTCGTACGTGCGTTTAAACACGTATGCGTCCGAACCTTTGTCGTAAAACCATACGACCTCTATATCTTTTCGCCTGGGTTTGGGAAATCTCTGTGTGGGACTCTAAAGACTCGACTACTACGCTGGCAGTGGGTTTAACCACAGACCGCAAGCGGCACTAGCTGTACGTAACGGTCACCAGGTAGTTGTCGATAAGAAAGCTGATGAGGTAACCCATCTGAAATCCTACTGAGCCTGTCTGTGACAATATCCGCGTAGTCCGGTCTGTTCGTCTAAGAGTATCACATGTACGGTCTAGGGAGGTGGTGGACGTCAGACCCCTAATAACCATACAAGTCGTGTCGGTATGGCTTTATCACCATTCGGAATCTACTGATCAACCTATCAGTAATTCTCAATCAGCCCTGGCCAGGGACTTATGGTAATGACCAAACGACCACAGTGCGATATCAACTCCCTATACCGGGAGAGACGAATCCCTAACAGTCGCTCACTGCCTCCATGTGGCTCGGGACTGTGCCCAACTGAAACCTGTTTGCACGACTCCTTTGAGCCGTGGTAGGGTAACAATCAAAGCACAGTGGGAACTCACACGAGACAAATGATGACCTTAAGTCAACGGACTATCTGGACACATGTCACCTGAGAACTGCTATCTGACGTTAGGTATAATACCGTCCAGTCAGTTCTCAGCGAGTCCTGTCCGGTGTACTCACACCCAGTGAGCATCTGTATACAATCTTAGGTGAACACCACCAATGGTTGCGGGACCAATCCATTGCCCCTCGTCAGGGTCTAGATATGTATATACTAGTCTACTCCGGAGTATCGATGCCCAATCTCTATACTCCTGCGACCAGGGACATCTAAGGGTGTGCCTATTGACTATCCAGCTCCCACTAGTATGACTGCCATCACAACGCCGGTAGTCAGACAAACACCCTATGGGCTTTATCAACATATATATATATAAATACCAAGTAAAATATATTATACGTTAAGATAAAGTCAAACCAAATAGCGTACTATCATATCAAGCAAGACTGCCATGTACATACATATCCCAAGCATCCTATACAATGTAGGCCTCTAGGGCATATATATCCAACAATCTCCCACTTGCACTAAGGCCTATAATTGGCGCAATGAGTACCCACTGTCTCTACCAGATCCAATTGCTTGCGTACCGCCTGCCCAACATCTCAAAAAGCCTCTCGAACTGTACTTGAGGAATGGCCTTGGTGAATGGATCTGCCGTGTTGTCTTTTGTGTCTACTCTCCGTATCTCGATCTCCCGACGATCCACGATCTCCCTGATCAGGTGAAAACGCCTTAAGATATGCCTGGATTTCTGATGGGACCTTGGTTCCTTCGCTAAAGCTACAGCGCCATTGTTATCGCAATACAAAGGTATTGGATTGGCAATGGACGGAACCACCTGAAGTTCAGAAATGAACTTCCTCATCCAGACAGCCTCTTTTGCGGCTTCACTAGCAGCTATATACTCAGCCTCCATAGTTGAGTCTGCGACGGTATCTTGTTTGGAACTCTTCCAACTTACCGCCCCTCCATTGAGGGTAAACACAAAACCCGAAATAGATTTAGAATCATCCTTGTCACTTTGGAAGCCGGAGTCGGTAAAAGCCTCTACCTGGAGGTCCTTATTGCCGTAAATCAAGAACATCTCCTTAGTCCTTCTCAGGTACTTGAGAATGTTCTTTACCGCTATCCAATGTTTCTCACCTGGGTCCGATTGATACCTGCTTACCACACTAAGTGCGTAAGCTACATCTGGTCTGGTACATAACATCGCATACATTATTGATCCTACCGCCGAAGCGTAGGGTATAATGCCCATGCGAGCCCTCTCTTCATCAGTCTTTGGAGACATCTCTTTGGAGAGGGTGATTCCGTGACAAGCGGGCATATTGCCGCGCTTGGAATCTTCCATACTAAATCTCTTTAGTATAGTGTCTATATACCTGGACTGTGAAAGTCCCAATATTCTATTAGATCTATCTCGATAGATCTTAATGCCCAGAATGTATGATGCATCTCCCAAGTCTTTCATAGAGAATTTCTGTGACAAGAAGAGCTTTACTGATTGTAGTATAGGGATATCATTCCCTATTAGTAGTATGTCGTCGACGTATAAAACGAGGAAGACTACTGCTCCTTCTACAATCTTCCTATAAATACATGGTTCATCTATATTTTTGATAAAGTCAAATTCCTTGACTGTTTCATCAAAACAGATGTTCCAACTCCGCGATGCTTGCTTTAACCCATAAATGGATTTAAGCAATTTGCACACTCTTCCGCTGCTCCCACTGTCTAAGAAACCTTCTGGTTGATCCATGTAAACACTCTCTTCTAGATGTCCATTTAGAAAAGCTGTTTTTACATCCATTTGCCAAATTTCATAGTCATGGAAGGCAGCAATGGTAAGCATGATCCGAATGGATTTAAGCATAGCTACTGGCGAAAAAGTTTCATCATAGTCCAATCCTGGTCTTTGACGAAAACCTTTTGCTACTAGTCTAGCTTTATACGTTTCCACTTGTCGAAATGTACCAATCTTCTTTTTGAAGATCCATTTGCACCCAACTGGTTTTACCCCAGGAGGAGCAACTTCTAAAGTCCATACTTTATTGGTATACATGGATTCCATTTCGGATCTCATTGCATCCAGCCACTTCACTGAGTCTCTACTTGTGATAGCCTGCTGAAAACTAGTAGGCTCATCATCATCGATGATGCAATCCTCTCGATCCCCATCAAGAAGAAAACCATAGTATCTTTCAGGAGGATGAGAAAGCCTACCAGATCTGCGGAGTGGCTTTGGTTCGTCATGTTCTATTGAAATCTGAGATTCTTCTAAGTCCTCGGTTGCAGTTTGAGGTTCTGGAATTTCTTCCAGTTCTACCGCGCTCCCACTAATTTCTTTTGTAAGAAATTCGCTTTCTAAGAAGACAATGTGACGAGCGACAAACACCTTTTGTTCTTCAGTGTGGTAGACCATGTACCCTCTTGAATGCTTGGGGTATCCTACAAACTTGCACAAAACCGATCGTGCCTCGAGCTTGTCCGGATTATGCTTTTTAACATATACCGGACACCCCCATATCTTGATATACTTGAGATATGGTCTCTTCCCACACCACATTTCATATGGAGTGGTGGGTACAGACTTAGTTGGAACTCTATTTAATAGATATGCGGCTGATTCCAGAGCAAATCCCCAGAAGGAAAGTGGCAACTCAGCACTACTCATCATTGATCGCACCATATCTAATAGCGTGCGATTCCTTCTTTCTGATACACCATTATGCTGAGGTGTATAAAGTGGAGTAAGCTGAGAGAGTATTCCATTTGCTTTCAAGTATTCAAGGAAACTGGTACTTAAGTATTCTCCACCTCGATCAGATCGAAGTGTCTTGATGCTTTTACTAGTTTGTTTCTCTACTTCATTTTTATACTCCTTAAACTTCTCAAAAGCCTCGGATTTATGCTTTATTAAGAACACATGTCCATACCTAGAGAAGTCATCAGTAAAAGTGATGAAGTAGGAGTGACCACTTCGTGCATGTATAGACATCGGACCACATACATCACTGTGTACTAGTCCCAAGAGTTCGGTGGCTCTTTCTCCGTGTCCGGTGAACGGAGATTTGGTCGTTTTTCCTTTGATACATGATTGACAAGTTGCATATGATGAATATTCAAACGAATCTAGATATCCATCTTTATGTAACTTAGTCAACCTTGTTTCATTTATATGACCAAGTCTACAATGCCATAGGAAGGCTTGATTCGGATCTGGAGCCTTTCTTTTACGCGTGTTTTGAATATTGAAAATTTATGGTTGATTAAGTATGTATATTCCGTTTTCCAGTGTGCCAAACCCAATCAGTTCTTGATTTAGGAGAATGTTCATGACATTTCTTTCAAGCACAAAATTATATCCTTTATTAGACAATAAAGACACTGATATAATATTACACAACATACTGGGAATACAAAAACAGTTATACAATACCAAAATGTTTCCACTATTCAACCCTAGGTGATATTCCCCTATTGCAACTGCATCTACATGCATTCCATTGCCCATCCGGAGAGTCATATCACCTGCCCCCAGTACTCTACTATTTCTCAGATCCTGTAAAGAATTACAGATGTGAGAACCAGAACCGGTATCAAGTACCCATGAAGTAGAGTTAACTGAAAGACAATTTTCGATTACGAACACACCTGAAGTAGAAGCAACAACTTGCTTCATGTCCTTGGCTTTGAAGGCCTGACAATCCTTCTTCCAGTGCCCCTGCTTGTGACAATAGAAGCATTCGTTCTTTTCTGCCTTCACCCTTCCTGCCTTGTTCGTTCCCTGCACCTTCTTGACCCCACCCTTCGGTTTGGTGGCTTTCATCTTCTTCTTCCCTTTTGCTTTCGCTTTAGATTTAGGAGAAGATGATTGGCCAACATACAGAACGGGGGTCTTCTCCTTTTTCAAGGAGGTCTCTGCTACCCTCAACATATTGAGGAGCTTTGGAAGATCCGCTTCCATTTCGTGCATGTTGAAGTTCAGCACGAACTGAGAGAAGGTGTGGGGAAGGGACTGCAAAATTAAGTCGATATACAAATCGTTCTCTAGCACGCATCCCAGGTTTGCGAGTTCCTCAATGAGGGTGATCATTTTGAGGACGTGCTCTCCAACAGGCGATCCTGGAGCTAACCTTATCTGGAAGAGTTTTCTTGAGGTTTCGTACCTCGCGATACGGGAGTGTTCACCATACAATTCCTTGCAATGGAGGAATATGGATGCAATATCCATACTCTCGTGCTGTTTCTGGAGTTCATTATTCATGGACGCCAGCACGATACACTTAGCTCGCTCACAGTCTAGATCCCAGGTTTTACGAACTTCCTTGTCCGCAACTGAGGAATCTGGTCCTGGGATAAGGGGAGGAACAGCGGTGGTAACATATGCAACTTTGTCATAAGTCAGCGCAATATTGACGTTTCTTAGCCAGTCTTTATAGTTCTGCCCGGTTAGTATATTCTTTTCAAGTAATAGTTTTAGTCCAGTCATGGTAGCTGCCAGAGAGAGAGAAAAGAAAACACTCAGCATATGCTCTTGCAAGTTTAGATTGGTTTATTAATTTATCTAAACAGGATGGCTCCCACTATTTCCTCAAATCCTTCTTCAAAACCTAAAAGAAGAACTAGTCAGGATTTAATCACACATCACAATACTTGCTTAACCTTTCAGCCAGGCTGGTGTTGGTACTTCGAGGGAGGTTTTCCAACGCTTTCGCGAAGTTCATTAATTAAAGAACCTCTTTTCCCTGGAGGCGTAGCCCCTCTAACACCTTTCTAGGCACCTACTTGGTTTATAGCATTGATTGTTAAGTGAGAGAAATTCCCGAGAGTAATCCTACTCATCAGTGGGATCGGGATCCAACTATCATTGCATGATGCCCTAGATGGAAGCCACTCTAGTCACCACACTCCAGAAGGTAAGCTAAATCTGCAAGTTTCCTTTATGTTTGAAACTCCCGATGTGATTTTTACCCCAAGCTCTTATAGACCTTGACGTAGGCCAACAAGTCATAAGACGCAAGTCAAGTTCTACCCGTCGTTGTCCTGATCAATTTAAATACATCGTACAAGCCCTTGACGTAGGCCAACAAGGTGTACGTCTGTATTAAACTAATGCATCTATCTATGCAACAAATAGGCACACACACTGCTACCATACACTATGCCTTGACGTAGGCCAACAAGCATAGCATGAATACGATGTGCTGTCTATCTGAAACGACGGAGGGTTACGGCTGGTTTTTGGCAAAAAACCGTTAACGTAATGAACTTGATTTGATCGAAGGAACTAAGATAGCTTTTATTAAAAGGAGTGGTTTAAGCTCCGCATTTAAAATTTTCTTTTTCAAGAAAACCGAGTGGTTTTTAGAAATTGTTCCAACGATTCAGTTTAGGTTTTATTTTCTTTGCATTAATAATAATGCGTCCCATCTTTAACCTATCATTACAGATAACAACGAAAATATGACGTCCTCTTATGCCATCCGCATTCGCCACTGGGTCCCGTCATCACCCGTTAGGTTACTTAACTAACGACAGAGCGGGGGCTGGGCTAGCGCGGGTGAAAAACATAAGCGACGTCTAAATAGCTATCATATATATAGATATTTTACATTCGTCTGACGCAATGATATACATTCCAGAACACAGATAAACAATATTGGATTTGCAAGCAATCTGTATTTCTTTTGAGCCTGCAAGAAAAGACAGATTACACAGTTGTGATGAATAGCCATTACCCCACCCACGACCCCTACGGGTGCGGCAAACTACCCGCCCGGCAGTTTGTGCACCCCACCTTGGGTCTGTACTAGGAGCAAAAACAGTAAAATGAAATAATACAACGGTGGCTACAACCGCAACCTGGAAGTGCCCCGCAAAATAATATTACAACAAATTACATTTACATCAAATGAATTAATACAATAACCCATCACAAAACCCGGCTAATCACCACAACAGTCCAATACAGTTTATATGCACAAACAGTTAAAAACATTACAGAAATGTGCAACCCCCTGCCAACCGACATACTAGCAGTTAGGGGAGGTTTACGAACACATTATACAATCACAGATATAATCCAATATGCAAATACTGTACAATTTCGATCGATTAAACATCTTTAACATTGCTCCAAAAACTGCACTGTAAAACTGAAACCTGAGCAAATATTAAATATCCCAGAAAATCCCAAATTACACAGAGAAGCAGCACAGGAAATTTGAGTTCCTGACTCGGCAACTCGGCGGCGGAAGCGCGGCGGATCGGTGCGATCCGCCGCGGTTCCGCGGCCGTGTTGCCGATTCAGGAGCCCAAATTTCTTGGGTGTTCTTCTGGTGTCTTCTCAAGCTTTCTGAACTTACCTGAAAAATTTTTGGACTTCATTTAAATTTCGACAGAAACTTGATGTTTTTGGGGTTTTCCGGCTTCGTTTTTCCGTTCGAAATTCGTACAAATTTGCGATTAAGTTAAAACTTGTTTAGCTAGGCTCTGATACCACTGTAAGTCGATGTTCAACACCCCAATACTTGTGGGGAGGCGGAAATATGAATAACAATCAAGTTCTATGATCAAACATCGATTAACCGTATGAATCGTTTGCTATACAAGTTTTAACAAAAGCTTTAGAGTTTTAAACTACTATGCGAAGAGATTATACCAAACGGTTCTAGTCCTTCGTCTTGATGTTGTCTACGGCCTCTTTGGATCTCCACGTCCTCTTCGGCTTTCTCCCGTGATAGATGATCCACCCGAGAACCCTAATCCAAGCTATAACCTCTAAACTTGAGGTTACTTAGTTTCTCTAGTTGCTAAATAGAGTAGCTAAGGTGATGTAGAGATAGGTTATGGAGTAATTAGTCTTTCCTAATCCTTGTTCTCAACTCATGAGGGGTAGGATTAGGCTTGGTGAAGGAGAGAGAACTTGAAGAGAGAGAGTGAGAAGATGATAATGATATTATTATAATGAATAAAGCTTCTCACTTGATATATATGAAACATAATGAATTTAAAAGAAATGAATAATAAGTGAATATTCATCATGTTTCATTTAATCAAGTGGGTGATTCATCATGTGAGTCATTAAGCAATTAATGATGCATTAATGATATGATGAATCACTCACAATGAGTCACTTAATCATTAAATGAAAATGCCACCTCTCTCTTTATGTCACATCCTTCTAGAAGCTTCTCGGAAAATTACGAGAACGCCCCTCTCATCCGTGAAAACACGGAAAAACTTTAGACTGTATAAATCCAATAACCTGATACTAGAATCTGGCTTAAACCAAAGCCGGCTAGTAAAAACTGTCCGAATGTCGTACGTGCGTTTAAACACGTATGCGTCCGAACCTTTGTCGTAAAACCATACGACCTCTATATCTTTTCGCCTGGGTTTGGGAAATCTCTGTGTGGGACTCTAAAGACTCGACTACTACGCTGGCAGTGGGTTTAACCACAGACCGCAAGCGGCACTAGCTGTACGTAACGGTCACCAGGTAGTTGTCGATAAGAAAGCTGATGAGGTAACCCATCTGAAATCCTACTGAGCCTGTCTGTGACAATATCCACGCAGTCCGGTCTGTTCGTCTAAGAGTATCACATGTACGGTCTTGGGAGGTGGTGGACGTCAGACCCCTAATAACCATACAAGTCGTGTCGGTATGGCTTTATCACCATTCGAGAATCTACTGATCAACCTATCAGTAATTCTCAATCAGCCCTGGCCAGGGACTTTTGGTAATGACCAAACGACCACAGTGCGATATCAACTCCCTATACCGGGAGAGACGAATCCCTAACAGTCGCTCACTGCCTCCATGTGGCTCGGGACTGTGCCCAACTGAAACCTGTTTGCACGACTCCTTTGAGCCGTGGTAGGGTAACAATCAAAGCACAGTAGGAACTCACACGAGACAAATGATGACCTTAAGTCAACGGACTATCTGCACACATGTCACCTGAGAACTGCTATCTGACGTTAGGTATAATACCATCCAGTCAGTTCTCGGCGAGTCCTGTCCGGTGTACTCACACCCAGTGAGCATCTGTATACAATCTTAGGTGAACACCACCAATGGTTGCGGGACCAATCCATTTCCCCTCGTCAGGGTCTAGATATGTATACACTAGTCTACTCCGGAGTATCGATGCCTAATCTCTATACTCCTGCGACCAGGGACATCTAAGGGTGTGCCTATTGACTATCCAGCTCCCACTAGTATGACTGCCATCACAACGCCGGTAGTCAGACAAACACCCTATGGGCTTTATCAACATATATATATATAAATACCAAGTAAAATATATTATACGTTAAGATAAAGTCAAACCAAATAGCATACTATCATATCAAGCAAGACTGTCATGTACATACATATCCCAAGCATCCTATACAATGTAGGCCTCTAGGGCATATATATCCAACAAAAGTTTCTGTCGATTTTAAATCTGTTTTAAAATTCATTTTGAGCATTTCAGAAAAACAAGCATGGTTTTTGAAGAATACAGTGCAAATTTTGTCGCCTGATCCCTTAGAACCACCGCGGAACCGCGGTCAAACCTAGGGTTTGACCGCGCATCCGCGGCGGTTTAATGGGAACAGTGATCCAAATTTGTTCAGGGGTTTCTATGCAGGGAATTGTGGTTTCTGGTACTGTTTGTTTTGCCCCAGATTTTATTACTGTGCAGCAGTTGTACGTGGGGCCCACTTCGGGAAATTTTGTCGATCGAAATTTTAAACTTGTTAGTTTACAGTACTTTCATTATATCTCCGACCGGGAATGTCATTTGATCGGTAAACCGCGTCTGATTGCTATAGTTCTTTTAGACGGGTTTGCGAACGTGACATTCGCGTTGATGTTCTGTGTTGTGCTGTAATGTTGCGGATTTGTCGTGGTGGATAGCAGAGTGCAATGATAGTGCAGTTTGGATTTATTTGTACATTTGATATTGCGGGACGAGCGTCCGACTTGTGGACTGTCGTCACTGCCTGTTGTATAATATTCTTTTGGGGCACGACCGGGTCGAGGTCGATGTACTCGTTGTACATATTTTTATTTCTGTACTAGGTTTATCCCGCGAAGGAGTGCACGGATAGCCGGGTTCTGGAAGGCAACGGGTCCGTATCTCATGGCTTTGAGAGGCAAAGGGACCTCACTCTATAATTTGCAGACTATTCCCCGCACTCGTAGGGGGTACAGGTTGACCCAAGGTGGGGTGCTCAATTTACCGGATTCCGTGAAGTGCCGGGTGTTCCATTAACTATGTTGTGGGGACTACCTCGCTTCAGGTATTGGCGGGTAACTTGCCGCACCCGTAGGGGTCTAGATTTCATTGCACAGGCTATCCACACGACCAGGGGAACGTCAGGTTTCAGCAGCGGCTCTGTGAAACCCGGGGATCCCAGATTATCTGTATTGTTCTGTAATGCTTATTACTTTTCTGTAATGTTGCATATTATCACGCCTGGAGCGATAATTGTATATTAGTATATATACTATTAGATGTTGTATATGTTTTACACCCGCGCTAGTCCAGCCCCCGCTCTGTCGTAAGTTAAGTAACCTAACGAGTGATGACGGGACCCAGTGGCGAATGCGGATGGCATATACGTACATTTTATTTTCGTTCTTTTCTGGTGTGATTGATTGATGGGACTACGTTGATTCTTATCAATGCAAGATAAAACAAACCTATATTTGATATTGTTGGAACAAATTTTAAAAGGGAGTTATTACAAAGACGTTTCCTTTTGTTTTGCATAGCGGTATTCAGTTAGAATATCCTGCACCTCATTCGACGAGGCAAGGGCCGAGATCCCTTCACCGGGAGTGACCCCTTGGGCAGAAGTTTGCGTCACGGTAATAACTTCTATATACTCGATTACAAGTTGCTATGCATCACGGTATTCAGTTGGAATATCCTGCACCTCATTCCACGAGGAAAGAGCCGAGATCCCTTCACCGGGAATGACTTCTTTAGCAAAAGGTTTTCGCTACTATATTTTTTATAAAATTCTATCAAGTTCCTTCAACGAGATCAAGTTCATTACGTTAAAGGTTTTTCGCCAAAAACCAGCCGTAATCCTCCGTCGTTTCTTATGGATGGTCAGTAGTATTCAAGCTATGTTTGTTGGCCTACGTCAAGGCGTAGTGTTTGGTAGCTGCTGGGTATTCATTTGTTGCATAGATAGATACATTAGTTTAAGTCATACGTACAGCCTTGTTGGCCTACGTCAAGGGCATGTACGATGACTTAAGTTAATCAGGACAACGACAGGTAGAACTTGACATGTTGCTTATGATTTGTTGGCCTACGTCATGGTCATAAGAGCATGGGATAAAAATTATATCAGGAGTTTCAAAACATACATGAAACTTGCCAGACTTGCGCATACCTTCTGGATTGTGTTAACTTGAGTGGCTTCCATCAAGTTATCATACGATGATAGTTGGATCCCGATTCTCACTGATGAGTTGGTTTACTCTTCGGGTGATCCCGACTGATTCTTCTTTCAGGTTTGGAGGAGAATTTGAGATTACAGTGGGAGGTTTCCTAATTAGATAAAATGATAACCATTCTGATCTAGGTAAGAGTGCACGCAGAGTGTTTTCTTTTCTCTCTCTCTCTTTGGCAGCAACCTTTGACCGACCCTAGACTATAACTCAGTGACCAAAGTTGACCGAACCTTCTTAATATACCGGCTTTTCGATTGTATTTAGTTGCATAAGTCATTGCCGCTCCTTCTTTTACCCTTTATATTCCTCAGAATAACCCGTATCACTACGGACATCCACTTCCATTGGATAGATCCATCGTATGGTTATATACGAACTCGAAGGGATTTCTTCGAGGATGGATCCAGGTTCAGGAGAAATAGAATTGGTTTATTCAATTGTCTTTTATTATCACCTTCTCTCAGGTTGCGAGGGCTCCTTGGTTTAGGAGAGTACACCTATTACGCTTATTGGATAGTCTTATTCCAAACCATAGGCTGGTGCCGAAAGGTAGGGAATGAAGAAAACCAATTAGCCTAAGTAAGGTGTGCAGAAGGTAATATGTAAAGACAAATAAAGGAATTAGAAAGAGGGCAAAGTAAATTGCGACTACTAACATTCACGACCAAACCATGTATTTCATCGCCACTCCTACTTCACCTTTTGTAAGTGTACGGCGGCGCCCCGGCCGTCAATCTGACGCCGGAATGCTGAAGCGGTGATTTACAATAAACTTTTCAAACCGGCACCACCGCGCACGAAAAACCTGGATCATGCCATTAAACTAGTCCTAGCTATCAAGAGAGGGGGTAGAGAGATATACCGAGCGATCCGTGTCCTTCGGACTTCTCGTCGTCGTCCCGATCTCCCCACGGAATCTCCGGTCTCCACCAAGTCGCCGGAAGGGCACCACGTCGCCTGCTTCTTTTACGGGCTCCCACCTCTGGTACGAGGCAACTCGGGCACGAAGTTGGCTAGTCGACGTGCCCAAGGTTTGCTGTAGAATAGTGTTGTGTTGTGTCTCATTTGGGGTTGTAGAAGTTGCCCATTTGGTGGAGGAAAGGAGTTGTGGAATTTTTGGATGAACAAAGGGAATTTTGTGCCATCAAAATGAGAACCACACCCACAAAAGAATTGGGACAGCCCCTATATGGAATGGCCGGCCATGCATTGTGGTGGGGTGAGAATGGAGTGAAGTCAAGGAAAGTCAAGGGAGAGGGGAAGCTATCATGCAAGCATGAATAAGGAGTGATGATTAAAAACAATATCATCACAAACAAAAACCAACACTCCAAATCAACCATCATGAACCCAAAGTCAATCAATGATGAAGAAAACAAGTCAATGCATGGTGGAACCATCATGACACAACAATATGCAAAGACAACCCTCCAAAATGCTTATTTGCACAAATGCAAATAAGCCCTCCTCCACCAATCTTCAGCCAATGAATGATACAATGGAAAATGGCCGAAACGGAAAACAAACTGGCAACTCCAAAAACTGATCTCGTAATTAATTACAGGAAAATCCCGCTACTGTGTATAGACACCCGCATTTGTATTCCGACCGAAATACAAATGCAATGAGACAAAATCTACACTGTACTATACTAGGATCCGGCTTAAACCAAAGCCGGCTAGTATTATCTGTCCGATCCTGATCCATGCAATACCGTACGTATCTGATCGAACCCTGCCATATCTCCATACGGCCTCTATAGCGTTTCGCCCGAAAACTTGAGCAACTGAATGTGGGGGACTCTAAAGACTCGTCAATACTATGGCTGTGGATTTAACCACTAGCACGTCAGAAGTATAAGCCATACATGACGGGCTACCAGCTATTGACCAAAAGGGACGTCGATGAGCAAACTCATCCTGACACCCTACTGAGCCTGTCAGTGACAATATCCGTACAGTCCGGTCCGTTCGTCTATGAGCATCGCATGGCGGGCGTAGGGGGTTGGTAAAAGTCAGACCCCCAAAAGCGGTACAAGTCGTGTCAGAGATAAGCCCAGAACACCCTGAGATACTACTGGAATACCTACCAGTAAATCTCCTGCCTTGGCCCAGGACTTTTCATGTTCTGGATCTCCTAGACACAGCGCGACCCCAATACCGGGAGAGACGAACCCCCGAAGATCCGCTCACTGCCTCCATGTGGCTCGGGACTGTACCCAACTAAAACCTGTTTGCACGTCTTCTTTGAGCGTGGTAGGGTAGTAATCAAAGTACAGTGGGAACTCACATGAGACAAATGACGATCCCCAGGTCGATGAACTAACATGTACACATGTCACCAGGGAACCGCTATCTGACGTCAGGTATAAGACCAACTAGCATGTTCCCGGCGAGTCCTGTCCGGTGTACTCATAACCCAATGAGCACCTGTATACATCTTAGGCGAACCAACTGACACCAGTGGCTTGTGAGACCGGCCACCGCCCCTCGTCGGGGTCTCGACTGTATACACTAGTCTACTCTGGAGTATCGATGCCCTGTCTCGAAACTCCCACGACTAGGGACCTTTTAAGGATGTGCTTATAGACTACCAGCTCCCACGTATATGATCGCCCTCATACTGCTGGCAGTCAAGCATGAATCCTAGGGGCTCTATCAACGTGTAATAGCGACATGTCAGGTCACCTAAAGCAGTACACGATGATAAAGATAAACCAGATAGCATACTATCATCTTGAGTAAGACTGTCCTACCGGGATAGGTCCTCCCTCAATCATTGCAATCATGTGCCTGTGATCCAATAATTGACTCTGAGGGCACTATCTCCAACAATCTCCCACTTGCACTCAAGGCTAATTATTGCGATGTCGCATACTCACAGCCCGTGTGATACCGAACACCCAACTCCCCTACTAGTCTGTCTCACAAAGCTCGTTTGCGAAACTATTGCGTTCGAGGAATAGCCTCAGTGAGTGGATCCGCTTTGATGTTTCTTTCTATGTCTCTCTATATCAAGTTCGCGGAGAATCCCATCTCCCAAAATGAGCAATACCTGTCTTATAATGTGTCTGGATGTCTGATGGGACCTAGCTCATAAATGAACTCCAAATCCAAACTTCTTAGACTGTATCGTCAACTGAACTTAATCAGTATCCTGCGCCATGCCTCCCTCAGTATTGCCTTGGACCACCTGTCCAAAATACTGTCCCTCGTCAGAAGGAAAACTATAACTCTGACAACCTCCTTGTCGTCCAGGTCACCTTGGAAGCCTGGAATGATAACTGTCTCCCGAATGAGGCTGTTGTTATCATATCCCTAGAACATCCGCTTATGTTCTGAAACTGCTTCTGATTGTTTCTCCAGGATTGGATCAATATCAACTTATTGCATCTACTGCAAGAACAACATCTGGTGTGGTACTTGACATCTCATGATTGACTCAATTGCCTAAGCAAGTGATCTGCCAATCATGCACATCCCTCTCCCCTTTAGTCTGTAAGACACCTTTAGAGAGGGTGACTCCATCACCTGCAGGTACACTACCGTGCCAGGAGTCATCCGTTCTAAATACTCTTAGAATGCTGTCTAAGTACCCTTATTGGGAAACTACCCAAATCCAGATTTAAAACCATAGATCTAGTAACCAGAATGTCTTGATATTATATCCAAGTCCCATGTGGAGAAACCACTGTGTGACAATCAATGTATAACTGATCGTAGTATAGGAGTTTCTTTTCCTACTCTGTATATGTCATCCAAATACCAGGACATCACACCTTACTACCTTCTTAACAGATCCATCCACTATTCTGATGAAGTCAAACCTATGACTGTCACATCAGAAATAGATGATCTATCTCCGCTATATCTGCTTTAGTCTATAAATAGACATAAGCCACTTGTCCACCAATGCTTCCGCTGCTCCCACTGACTACGACAGCCCTCTGGCAGAGTCATATAGACATACACTTCTAAAGCCAGTTTAGAACGACGCTATACTCATCCTTCCGCCGGGTCTCGCAGCCTGGAACAACAGCAATGGCAAGTGTGGGTAAACAAGAACTTCCCTGTCACCGTCCTTGAGGCTACCGGAGTACCTCTCGGGTGCCTGAAGTTACCCACCTTATCTGCGGAGTGGCCAATGGAATGTCAAACCAGATTGAATCTTTAGGTTCCTATCAAATCTTCAGTAATCGTTTGTGGTTCTGGAATCACTTCCAGTTCTACCATACTCCCACTACTGTTTTCTGAAAAAATCCATTTTTATTAAAACTGTGGCGAGTCTAGAACAATATCACTATTGATCTTCCAGATGGTAGAAAGTCAACCCTCGTTATAACCTGGGTCAACCCACAAACAGCCATTACAGAAACGTGCCTTGAGTTATCCAGAGTCTGGTTTTAAGCATAGGCCGGACAACTCCCCGTACCTTAACATCGTTAAGATATGAACTGTTCTATATCCAATATAGAAACAGAGGCACTGATTTAATTGAACCATATTCAAATCATCCAGCTGTCTCCAGTGCATGTCTACCAAATGGAAGGAGGCCGATCAGCGTTACTCAACTTAGGAATGCTTCCAATTATGAGTAACCTGAAAAAGAAGCAAGTTCTCTTTATCATTACTATCAACTGAATACCATACACAAGTTTCTACATCTTCGATCACTTTGAAGAATCTCGATACTTGCTACACCTGGTTCTCTACTCTATTCAAATACCTATAACTTCTCAAAATTTGGACCCTGTGTCTCCACGAAACACCTGTCTACAAACTAGATAAGTCATAAGTAAACCGAATATAGTACGAGGACCAACCCCTCTGTCCTGATGGACCCTGGACAACATACAATACTCTGTATAAGTCCCTTGAGTCTGATAACTCATTCACTGTGTGTCGTAGGTTGAAAACTGTACTTATGGTTAAGAAGAATTACACCGCTGTTTAATGCTCCTTACCTAACCATCCACTGATATAGGTAAATGTCACAGACATAATTTCAAAAAGGTATATCTCACTCTATAAAAATAGACGTACAGATATATCAATTTGAAATTGGTGCATAACAGCGGATATTCAAAACCAAATATTTGTCGTCCGGCAAACAACCTAGGTGACTTCCTCAAATATCACCGATTACAACGAATCCTGATATAATGAGGATGATCACCTAACTCCCAATAACTTACTCCCACTCATCATCTGTAAAACCATACAGATGTGAGAATCACACCTGGTAAATACATACCCTGGAGCAAGTGTCTAATTGGGAAATCAGTTTTCCTTTAACAGTACATAGTGAAACTGAAACATTGAAAATGTTTCGATGGGGTATCCTGGTATTCCTAGTAATGCCTCTTCCAAATTCACAATTGTAACCGTATAAATCTCTTCCACCTCTCCAAATCCCTTCATATGTCTTTAGTCATTACCTTCTGTACACCCCTTTAGGCCAAATGGTTTTCTTCCTTCCCTACCGTTCGGCACCAGCCTATGGTTTGGAAGAAGACTATCCAATAAGCATAATGGGTGTACTGTCCCAATCCTAGGAACACTCGCAATGCGAGAGAAGGTGAAGATAAAAGACACCTGAATAAACCTTATTCCTATTTCTCCTGAACCAGAATCCATCCCCGAACTGGAACAAGTTCCTTTCGAGTTCGTATATAACCATACGATGGAATATCCAATAAACTGTGGATCTTCGTAGTGAGGAGTGTCCTGGAGAAATACAAAGGTGAAGTGGGAGTGGTAATGAAATACCTGGTTTGGTCGTGAATATCAGTCGCAATTTACTTTGCCCTCTTACGAATCCCTTTCTTTGTCTTTACTTAATACCTTCTGCACACCATCGTTATGCTAATTGGTTTTCTTCATTCCCCACCGTTCGGCACCAACCTAAGGTTTGGAAGAAGACTATCCAATTTGCGTAATAGGTGTACTACCTCCTATACCAAGGAGTCCTCGCAACCTGAGAGAAGGTAAAAGGAAAAGACAACTGAATAGTTCTATCCGTTTTCTCCAGAACCGGAAACCATCCTCGAATAAATTCCTTCGAGTTCGTATATAACCATACGATGGTTTTGTCCAATGGAAGTGGACGTTCGTAGTAATACGGGGTGTCCTGGAGAAAAGGGTAAAAGTAGAAGCGGCAATGAGGTTTGCAACTCTGACAATCCAAAAGCCAGTGTTTAAGAAGGTTCGGTTAACTTGTTCACTGAGTCATAGTCTTAGGGTCGGGTCAATGGTCGCTGCCAAAGAGAGAGAGAAAAGAAACACTCAGCGTGCACTCTAACCTAGATCAGAATGGTTACCAATTTATCTAATCTGGAAACCTCCCACTGTACCGTCAAATTCTCCTCCAAATCTGAAAGAAGAATTAGTCGGGATCACCCGAGGAGTAAACCAACTCATCAGTGGGAATCGGGATCCAACTATCACCGCATGATAACGTGACGGAATCCGTTCACGCTATCATACTCCAGAAGGTATGCACATATCTGGCAAGTTTCAGTTTCTTTAGAAACTCCCAATGTGATTTTTGCCTCATGCTCTTATGACCTTGGCGTGAGGTCAAAATATCATAAGTCACATGTCAAGTTCTACCCATCATTGTCCAGGTTAATTTGAACCCACCCGTACATACCCTTGACGTAGGACAAAATAGTAGTACGACTGTCCCAAACCAACGCACCTATCTATGCAACAGATAAATATCCGGCAGCTACCAATCACTATGCCTTGGCGTGAGGTCAAAATACATAGCTTGAATACTACCGAATATTTAACTGAAATGATGGAGGGCTACGAATGGTTTCTGGCGAAAACCTTTAACGTAATGAACTTGATATCGTTGAAGGAACCGGATAGCTTTTAAAAATATAGTGACGAAAACCTTTGCTAAAGAGGTCACTCCCGGTGAAGGGATCTCGGCTCTTTCCCCGTAGAATGAGGTGCAGGATATTCGAACTGAATACCACGATGCAAAGCAAAAGTAATCGGCTATAGTGAAGTTATTGCCCTGACGCAAACTTTTGTCCAAGGGGTCACTCCCGGTGAAGAGATCTCGGCCCTTGCCTCGTCGACTGAGGAGCAGGATATTCCAACTGGATACCACGATGCAAAACAAAAGAGAACGTTCTTGCAATAACAGCTTTTTGAAAAATGTTCCAACAACATCAGATTAGGTTTGTTTAACTTGCATTGATCCGAATCAACGCAGTCCCATCAATTGATCACACCATAAAGAACGAAAATATACTGATGTATGTATATGCCATCCGCATTCGCCACTGGGTCCCGTCATTACCCGTTAGGTTAGCTAACTAACGACAGAGCGGGGACTGGACTAGCGCGGATGCAAAACATATACAACATCTACTAATATATATATCAATATATAATTTTCACTCAAGGCATGATAAAATGCAACATCACAGAAATGTACAGCATCACAGAACAATACAGATATCTGGGATCTCCGGGTTTCACAGAGCCGCTACTGAAACCCGACGTTCCCCTGGTTGTGTGGATAGCCTGTGCAATGAAATCCTAGACCCCTATGGGCGCGGCAAGTTACCCGCCAAAACCTGAAGCGAGGCAGCCCCCTTCAGCAACGTGAATGGACCAGCCAGCACTTCACGGAATTCGGTAACTTGGGCACCCCTCCTGGGTCAACCTGTACCCCCTACGAGTGCGGCGAATAGCCCGCCAATTCTAGAGTGAAGCCCCCTCCGTCTCAATGCCTTGAGATGCGGGCTCGTTGCCCTCTAGAACCCGGCTATCCGTGCACCCCTCCGCGAGGTAATCCTAGTACAGAAAGTAAAATATACATACAACGGGTATATCGACCGCAACCTGGTCGTGCCCCAAAATAATAATACAAACAGGCAGTGACGGCAGTCCACATGTCGGACGCTCGCCCCGCAATATCAAATGTACATAATACAACAAAAACTGTACTAGCATTGCATCCAGGCTATCCCCCACGACCAATCCGCAACATCATAGCACAATCACAGAACATCAACGTGAATGTCACGTTCGCAAATCCGTCTAACCGGGCTATAGCAGTTAGACAGGATTTACCGATCGAGTGACATTCACGGTCGCAGATATAATGTAAATACTATGAACTAATGTGTTTAAAATATCCGATCGATCAAAAATTACCAAGTGGGCCCCAAGCACTAATGTAGCACATAAAGAAATTCTGGGCCCAAAAAGAATATACCAAAACCCCTATTTTCCTGTCCAAGACCCTCTGTAAAAAATCGGTCCAGTGAAGAGGCTAAATGGCGGCGGAACCGCGGCCCAAGCATGGGTGTAGTGAGATCACGCGACCAAATTTTCACAGAGTGCTTAGAATTCCCTGCACAGTATTCTGCAACTACCTGAAAAATTTTTGGAGCCAAAAAAAATTCGACAGAAACTGATGCTATTGAAAACGCGTATTTTGGATTTTTTTTTGTTCGACCGGAAACGTAAACACATTAGACCAAGCTAGACTAGGTTAATGGCGAGGCTCTGATACCATTGTAAGTGCACGGCGGCGCCCCGGCCGTCAATCCGACGCCGGAATGCGGAAGCGGTGATTTACAATAAACTTTTCAAACCGGCACCACCGCGCACTAAAAACCTGGATCGTGCCATTAAACTAGTCCTAGCTATCAAGAGAGAGGGTAGAGAGATATACCGAGCGATCCATGTCCTTCGGTCTTCTCGTCGTTGTCCCGATCTCCCTGCGGAATCTCCGGTCTCCACCAAGTCGCCGGAAGGGCACCACGTCGCCTGCTTCTTTTACGGGCTCCCACCTCTGGTCTGAGGCAACTCGGGCACGAAGTTGGCAAGTCGACGTGCCCAAGGTTTACTATAGAATAGTGTAGTGTTGTGTCTCATTTGGGGTTGTAGAAGTTGCCCATTTGGTGGAGGAAAGGAGTTGTGGAATTTTTGGATGAACAAAAGGAATTTTGTGCCATCAAAATAAGAACCACACCCACAAAAGAATTGGGACAGCCCCTATATGGAATGGCCGGCCATGCATTGTGGTGGGGTGAGAATGGAGTGAAGTCAAGGAAAGTCAAGGGAGAGGGGAAGCTATCATGCAAGCATGAATAAGGAGTGATGATTAAAAACAATATCATCACAAACAAAAACCAACACTCCAAATCAACCATCATGAACCCAAAGTCAATCAATGATGAAGAAAATAAGTCAATGCATGGTGGAACCATCATGACACAACAATATGCAAAGACAACCCTCCAAAATGCTTATTTGCACAAATGCAAATAAGCCCTCCTCCACCAATCTTCAGCCAATGAATGATACAATGGAAAATGGCCGAAACGGAAAACAAATTGGCAACTCCAAAAACTGATCCCGTAATTAATTACAGAAAAACCCCGCTACTGTGTATACACACCTGCATTTGTATTCCGACCGAAATACAAATGTAATGAGACAAAATCTACACTGTACTATACTAGGATCCGGCTTAAACCAAAGCCGGCTAGTATTATCCGTCCGATCCTGATCCGTGCAATACCGCACGTATCTGATCGAACCCTGCTATATCTCCATACGGCCTCTATAGCGTTTCGCCCGAAAACTTGAGCAATTGAATGTGGGGGACTCTAAAGACTCGTCAATACTATGGCTATGGATTTAACCACTAGCACGTCAGAGGTATAAGCCATACATGACGGGCTACCAGCTATTGACCAAAAGGGACGTCGATGAGCGAACTCATCCTGACACCCTACTGAGTCTGTCAGTGACAATATCCGTACAGTCCGGTCCGTTCGTCTATGAGCATCGCATGGCGGGCCTAGGGGGTTGGTAAAAGTCAGACCCCCAAAAGCGGTACAAGTCGTGTTAGAGATCAGCCCAGAACACCCTGAGATACTACTGGAATACCTACCAGTAAATCTCCTGCCTTGGCCAAGGACTTTTCATGTTCTGGCTCTCCTAGACACAGCGCGACCTCACCCCCAATACCGGGAGAGACGAACCCCCGAAGATCCACTCACCGCCTCCATATGGCTCGGGACTGTACCCAACTAAAACCTGTTTGCACGTCTCCTTTGAGCGTGGTAGGGTAGTAATCAAAGTACAGTGGGAACTCACATGAGACAAATGACGATCCCCAGGTCGATGAACTAACCTGTACACATGTCACCAGGGAACTGCTATCTGACGTCAGGTATAAGACCAACTAGCATGTTCCCGGCGAGTCCTGTCCGGTGTACTCATAACCCAATAAGCACCTGTATACATCTTAGGTGAACCAACTGACACCGGTGGCTTGTGAGACCGGCCACCGCCCCTTGTCGGGGTCTCGACTGTATACACTAGTCTACTCTGAAGTATCGATGCCCTGTCTCGAAACTCCCACGACTAAGGACCTTTTAAGGATGTGCTTATAGACTACCAGCTCCCACGTATATGATCGTCCTCATACTGCTGGCAGTCAAGCATGAATCCTAGGGGCTCTATTAATGTGTAATAGCGACCTGTCAGGTCACCTAAAGCAGTACACGATGATAAAGATAAACCAGATAGCATACTATCATCTTGAGTAAGACTGTCCTACCGGGATAGGTCCTCCCTCAATCATTACAATCACGTGCCTGTAATCCAATAATTGACTCTGAGGGCACTATCTCCAACACCTTTGATTTCTCCGGAACAACCCGTATCACTACGAACATCCAATTCCATTGGATAAATCCATCGTATGGTTATATACGAACTCGAAGGATATTTTTTCGAGGATGGATTCCGGTTCAGGAGAAATAGGAATAAGGTTTATTCAGTTGTCTTTTATCATCACCTTCTCTCAAGTTGCGTGTACTCCTAGGTTTAGGAGGGTACACCTATTATGCTTACTGGATATTCTTCTTCCAAAGCATAGGCTGGTGCCGAACGGTAGGGAAGGAAGAAAACCATTTAGCCTAATGATGGTGTACAGAAGGTAACGACTAAAGACAAATAAAGGGAATTGGAAAGGTGGCAGGGAAATATACGGTTAAAGTCATGAATTGGATTATGGAAGAGGCATTACTAAGAATACCAGGACACCCCTTCGAAACATTTTCATGTTTCAGTTACACTGTGCATTGTTAATTGAAATCTGATTTCCCGATTAGATACTTACTCCAGGGTATGTATTTTCCAGGTATGATTCTCACATCTGTATGATTTTATAAATGTTGAGTGGGAGCAAGTTATTGGGAATTAGGTGATCATTCTCATTATATCAGAATTCATTGTAATTGGTGATATTTGAGGAAATCGCCTGGGGACAGTTTTCAACCTACGATGCACAGGTTTAGAGTTATTAAACTCAGCGGACTTATACAGAGTATTGTATGTTGTCCAATGTCCATCAGGACAAAGGGGTAGGTACTCATACTCTGTTCTGTTTACTTATGACTTCTCTAGGTTTTAGACAAGTGTTTCGTAGAAATACAATGTCTAAGTATTGTGAAGTTGCGGGTATAAGAATAAAGTAGAGAACCAGGTGTCACAAGTATCGGGATTCTTCAAAGAGATCGAAGATGTAGATTCTTGTGATTGGTATTCAGTCGATAGTAACGGTTTTGAGAAACTTGTTTCTCTTTCAAGTTACTCATAATTGGATGGATTCCTAAGTTGAGTAATGCTGATTAGCCTCTCTCCATTAAGTTTATATGCACTGGAGACAGCTGCATGATTTGAATCTGGTTCCAATTAAATACGTGCCAAATTTTCTATATTGGATATAGAATGCTACATATCTTAACGATGTTAAGGTACGAGGAGTTGTCCAGCTTATGATTAAAACCAGACACTGGATAACTCAAGGCACGTTTCTGTAATGGCAGTTTGTGGGTTGACCCTAGCTTCGACGAGGGTTGATTTTCTACCATCTGGAAGATCAATAGTGATATTGTTCTTGACTCGCCACAGTTTTAGTAAAATGGATTTTTTCAGAAAACATTAGTGGGAGTATGGTAGAACTGGAAGTGATTCCAGAACCACAAACGATTACGGAAAAATTTAATAGGACCTATATATTTAATCAGGTTTGACATTCCATTAGCCACTCCGCAGATATGGTGGGTAACCTCAGACACCCGAGAAGTACTCAGGTAGCCTCAAGGACGGTGACAGGGAGGTTCTTGTTTACCTAGACTTGACACTACTGTTGTTCCAGACTGTGAGACCCGACAGGAGGATATGTATAGCGTCATTCTAAACTAGTTTTAGAAATGTACGTATATATTATTCTGCCAGAGGGTTGTCGTAGTCAGTGGGAGCAGGGGAAGCGTAGTGGGCAAGTAGCTTATGTCTATTTATAGACTTGAGCACCTGTAGCGAAGAAAGATCATCTAATTTTTTATGTGACAGTCATGGGTTTGACTTCATCAGAATATGGGATGGATCTGTTAAGAAGGTAGTAGAGTGTGATGTCTTGGTATTTGGATGACATACATAGAGTAGGAAATAAAATTCCTATACTACGATCAGTTGTACTGTGGTCGTCACACAGTTGTTTCTCCACAAAGGATCTGGATATAATATCTGACATTCTGGTTACTGGATCTATGGTTTTAGATCTAGATTTGGGTAGTTTCCCAATATGGGTACTTTGACAGTATTCTAATAGTATTTTAGAATAGATGACTCCTAGCATGGTTGTGTACCTACAGGTGAGGGAGTCATCCTCTCTAAAGGTGTCTTACAGACTAAAGGAGAGAGGGACGTACATGATTGACAGATTACTTGCTTGGGCAATTGAGTCAATCGTGAGATGTCAAGTACCACACCAGATGTCATTTTCGCACTAGATGCGATAAGTTTATATTAATCCAATCCTGAAGAAACATACGGAAGCAGTTTAAGAACATAAGTGAATGTTCTACGGATTTGATGACGGCAGCCTCCTTCGGGAGACGGTTATTATTCCAGGCTTCACAGGTGACCTGGATGACAGAGTGATTGTCGGAGCTATAGTTTTCCCTCAGACGAGGGACAGTATTATGGACAGGTGGTCCAAGGAGATACTGTGGGAGGCATGGTACTGGGCACTGATTAGTTTTCAGTGATTGATACAGTCTAAGAAGTTTGGATTTGGAGTTCATTTATGAACTAGGTCCCATCAGATATCCAGACATATTCTAAGACAGGTATTACTCAATTCGGGAGATGGTTTTCTCCGTGAAGTTGAGATATAGAGAGATACAGAAAGAAACACCGAAGCGGATCCACTCACTGAGGCTATTTCTCGAACACAATAGTTTTGCAAACGAGCTTTGTGAAACTGATTACTAGAGGAGTTGGATGCTCGATATCACACGAGCTGTAAGTACACGACATCGTAATAATTAAGCATTAAGTGCAAGTGGGAGATTGTTGGATATAGTGCCCTCTAAGTCAATTATTGGATCGCAGGTACGTGATTGCAATGATTGAGGGAGGACCTATACCGATAAACAGTCTTACTTGAAATGATAGTATGCTATCTGGTTTGTCTTTATCATCATGTAGATGTTGATAGAGCTCATAGGATTCTTGCTTGACTACCAGAAGTATGATGGTGATCATATATGTGGGAGCTGGGGTCTATAAGCACATCCTTAAAATGTCCCTAGTCGTAGGAGTTTCGAGACAGGGTATCGATACTCCAGAGTAGACTAGTGTATACAGTCGAGACCCCGATGATGGGAAGTGGCCGGTCTTACAAGCCACTGGTGTCAGTTGGATCACCTAAGATGTATACAGGTGCTCATTGGGTTATGAGTACACCGGTCAGGACTTGCCGGGAACATGCTAGTTGGTATTATACATATCGCCAGATAGCAGTTCCCTGGTGACATGTGTACAGGTTAGTTCATCGACCTGAGGTCGTCATTTGTCTCGTGTGAGTTCCCACTGTGCTTTGATTTATACCCTACCACGGGTCAAAGGAATCGTGCAAACAGGTATATTTTGGGTACAGTCCCGAGCCACATTGGAGGCAAGTGAGCGGATCGGCAGGGGATTCGTCTCTCCCTGTATTGGGGGTGAGATCGCGCTGTGTTTAGGAGAGCCATTACACGAAATCTCTGGCCAGGGTAATCGAGATATACTGGTAGGTATACCGGTAGTATCTCAGGGTGTTCTGGGCTACTCTCTGACACGACTTATGCAGCTATTGGGGGTCTGACGTTTTATCAACCCCCTAGGCCTAATATGCGATACTCATAGACGAACATTCCGGACTGTACGGATGTTGTCACCGTCAGGCTCAATAGGGTTTATAGATGAGTTCGCTCGTCAGCTTCCCTTCCAATCAATACATAGGCAAAACGTTACGTACAGCTTGTACCTCTGACGTGCTAGTGGTTATACCCAGTGCCAGTGTGTTGATGAGTCATTAGAGTCCCCCACAGACACTTTCCCAAGTTCGGGCGAAACGTTGTAGATGCCGTATGGTATTATGGCAAGGTTCGGAAAAAGCACGTGCGTTTTCGCACGTGTTATTTTTCGGGCAGATAATACCGGTAGGCTTTAGTTTAAGCCGGATCCCAGTATTATACTGTGTAGATATAATATCTTTGTCTCAGTTGCATTTATATTCGGTCGTAATATAAATGCGGGTATGATTATACCATTACGAGGTTATCCTGAAACTCGTTTCAGGATCACTTTTGGAAGTTGCCAGTTTCCAGTTTTCTATAAACCGTATTTGACATTCGGTTAAATGCGGATTTACCCTTTCGTCTTTTAGGTGAGTCATTGTGTGTGGAAGCTTCAAGATTAGTGACTAGGTTAGTGACTCATTCAAGCATTAATTACTTTGGTGAGGTGTTTTATTTGAGTCACCATTTGCATTTAATGCCTAATGTGAGTCATTCTTTCTTTAATGGTTATGATAAGTATCATTTGGTTAAGGTCACCACTTGAAGCTCCTACACTCACCTCCCTCATCTATTTATGGTGGCCGGCCCCCTCTTTGTGAGAGTGTGAGATTTGATTCATTCATTTTTGGCAAAAAACTATGATAGTTTAGTGTATGGAAATTTCATTTAGTTCCATTTCTATTCACCCGATTCCAAATGGCAACTTCTATTAACCGTTCGTCCATAGCCTTAGACGTAATGAGACAAAGTATTCTACTCATTCTCTACTTCATCTTGGTCGTCTCTTTTAGCAAACTTGATAACCGAGTTGCCTCGGTTTAGAGGCGGGAGCCCGTTTAAAGATCCGTCGACGTGGTGCCACCTGGACGACGAGACTGGAGTTTCAGAAGATCGAAGCCGCCGCAACAAAGCGTGGGATGATGGTTAAAGACCGAAGGACTCGGATCGTTCGGTATAACAATTCTACCCTCTTTACAATTTGTTAGTTTAGCTTTAATGGACGATCCGGGATAAAGTACGCGATAGCGCCAGTCGTAAAAGTTTTGTTCCGCATATTGGCGTCTGTTAGACGGCCGGGGCGCTGCCGCGGACTTACAAAAACCGGGTATAAGTATTATGTCCTTTGATAAGATCAGGGAGGAGAATACTTGTGCATAGAATTCCTGGACTATTCTAAAGGAGAATGAGATTCTCTCTCGGTGTTACTCCTCTGATTATACCACAACACAACGGTGTATCTGGGTGGAGCAATCGCACCTTATGAGATATAGTGCGCTCTATGATGAGTACTACTGAGTTACTTATTTCTTTTTAGGGGTTATTCACTTGAGTAGCTGCATACCTATTGAATTAGGTTCGAATCAAATCTATGCCTACCACTCCATATAAGATATGGTATGGGAAGAGCCCATCTTTTAAGTAAGTTAAGATTTGGGGTTGTCCGGCCTATGTCTGAAAGGCATAATCCGGACAAGCTCGAGGCAAAGTCAGTTCTGTGGAAGTTTGTTGGATATCCCAAGCATTCGCAAGGGAATATCTTCTACCTACCCGAGGAACAAAAATGTTTTGTTTCTCAGCATGCCACCTTTATGAAAGGGAATTTCTTGTGAAGAAATAAGTGGACATGAGGTAGAACTGGAAAGATTTCCAGCTATACAAAGTGCAGCTGCTGATTTGGTAGAACCAAAGGATTCTATAGTCCCCAACGAACCTCAGCCTCTCCGCCGATCTAGCAGGGTTCCTCACCTGCCTGAGAGATACTTCGGTTTCTCGATGACAGTGGGAGCGAGGATTGCATCATGAGATGATGACCCAACTAGTTTCGAGCAGGCCATCGAGAGTAGGGACTCTGTAAGAATGGCTGGATGCTTAGCGATCTGAGATGGAATCCATGTACACCAACAAAGTATGGACTTTGGATGCTGTATCTGAAGGGTTAAATCCCCATCAGGAGCAAGTATATCTTGAGAAGATTAGTTGGTGTAGATGGAAAAGTTGAGACTTTCAAAGCTAGACTTGTTAATGGTTTTCATCATCGACCAGGCGTGGATAATGATGAAACCTTTTTCCAGTGGCTATGCTTAAGTCCATCCGGATCCCAGTTAACATTGCTACATACCATGACTACGATATCTGGTGGTTGGGTGTCATGACTATTTTTCTAAATACTGATTTAGAAGAGAACGTCCATAAGTACACAGCCAGAGGACTTCGTTAACAGTGGGAGAAACAGAAACGTGTGCAAGTTGCTTTACAGGATAAAGCAGGTATCGCGGAGTTGGAACGTCTGTTTTGATGTGGTAGTCAAAGTGTTTGACTTCATCAAAATGGTAGATGAACCTTGTATATGAAAAAAAAAGGTAGTGGAGAGTAAGGTGATCATCCTCGTATTGTACGTGGACAACATACTCTTGATAAGAAAAGAGTTTCCTATGCTACGCACGGTCAATCTCCACTTATCACATAGATTCTCCATATAGGATCAAAATGATACCCCCTAGATCCTGGGTTTTGGATTTATGAGATAGATCTAAATGGATGTTAGGATTCTCACTAGTTGTAGTGAGATGGCATCAGTTGATCCTGGGGAAAATCACTAGAAAGGTTCCAGGGTGATAAGGTCGACCGAATGCCAGTCGCAGGCATTGCCTTTACCCTCAGTGGAGGGACGGTATGTTGGAAGAGTTCCAAGCTAGATACCGTGGCAAACTAGACGATAAAGGCTGGTAACATCGCTATTGTAGATACTACCAAAGAGGCAGTTTGGGTGTATATTGGTTCATGAGATGAACTAGGTTCCTACCATTGTGTGACAATGGAAGTGTGGCTTTGGCCCAGGAACCCCGATCCTATCAGTGGCCCATAAATATTCTGAGGCAGCATCACCTGATCAAGGAGATAGTTGATCTCCAGGGTGATCGAGGTTAGAAGAGTAGACATAGAGGACAACACGGAGGATCCACTCACAAAGGCCTTATCCCAAAGAGAGACTTTTAAGGGATGGTTGAGTATGAGATACTGCAACCACTGCTACAGATGGCCCAAGTGCAAGTGGGAGATTGTTAGTTATATGTATGCCCTAGAGGCCATTACTGTACATAGGATGTATATTGTAGTGGATGCTGGGACATATATAGGTATGACTTTCTTGCTCGACATGATAGTACGCTATCTGGTTGCTCTTTATCTTAACATGTATACTTGCAGTCTCTCTATTACATGTTGATAAAGCCCTTAGGATGTGTACTCGACTTCCAGGACTATGATGTAGATCATACTAGTAGGGCCTGGGTAGTCAATGAGTACATCCTTCAATATTCCTAGTCGTGGGAATATCGAGACGGGGCATCGATATTCCAGAGTAGACTAGCGTATATCTTCTCGACCCATGTGATGGGCGATGGATGATCCCATATCCATTGGTGTTTGACATCAGAGATGGTATGCGGGTGCTCAGTGTTGACTGGGTACACTGAACGGACTCGCCGAGAACTCCCAGATGGTATTATACCTCACGTAAGATGGCAGTTCTCTGGTGACACTGGTACAGCTTAGTCTGTTGACCCGAGATCGTCATAGAGTCTTGTGTGTCTCCCACTGTGCTTTGATTTCCACCCTACCACGGCTCTACTGAGTCATGAAAACAGGTGGTTTTTGGGTACAGTCCCGATTCACATGGAGGCAATGAGCGATAGGAGAGGATTCGTCTCTCCCGGTATTGGGGGTTGATGTTGCGCTATGCTCGACTGGCCATAACTGGAAATCCCTGGCCAGGGTTGCAGTGATATACTGGTAAGAGTTATCAGTAGTTTCACACTATGTTATGGACCTTATATCGGCATGACTTATCAAGCTACTGGGGTCTGACGTTTACCACCCCTAGGCGAGATATGTGACATATCAGACGAACAGATCGGACTGTACGGTAAGTGTTACTGGTTGGATTCACAGGAGTGTGAGCGGGCTTGCTCGTTGATCTTCTGATCGCTCAATACCCGGGTGGCCGTTACGTTTAGCAGACCGCTTGCGGCTTGTGGGTGCTTGATATGATCATCACCTGCTGCCGGCGTATTGACGAGTCTTTAGAGTCCTACACAGAGGTTCCTGGCTCAAGCGAAACGAAATAGGAGCGCATATGAGATATGTGCGGGACCGAGAATAATACCAGTATGTGATACTGAATTCTATTCTCGCGATTCGTATCATCGAACGGTTATATAAGATATAGCCGGGTTACCGAATCAAATGTTGATTCGATACATTGATACACTTGATATTAGTCGGTTATATGCAGTATGACCGGATCATTAAATCAAGTGTTGATTTAATGATTTAATGTATAATTATATATTTGATATATTATTTTACATTAACTAGTATTTGTTCACTTAAGATGGATTTTTTCACTTGATGTGCACATTGTATATATGATATAGTTTTGTGCACTAGTTTGTATCATGTTTGATGATACTTGCAAACTTGGGTGTGTGTATGCTTTAAACCATGTTTAGGTTAATGGTTAGGGTTTTAAATTATTCACTTATTCATTTTATTTACTTTTGGCAAAAATGAAATGGTGGCTAACTTTGTTTTTTGCTTAAGCTTCATGAAGCTTCTTAGCTTTATCTACCATTTTGTTTTTTCCTTAACCTAACCATTCACCTAAACCCTAATTTAGTCTCTACATTAGTTACCTCACCCATGGTTGCATTATGATAATAATCACTTGGATTTTCTTTTTTAAATATAATTTCTTATCATATTCTTTCTTCTTCTTCTTCTTCTTCAAGAAGAAGAAACCTTACTACCTCCAATGGTGCCATGAGAAAAAGAGTGAGAAACACAAATCCAAAGTGAACCCATTTCCTATTTCTTCATCCTCTACCACTTGCCATGTAGTAGAGTGTGTTATCTTCACAAGTTCTATGACCAAGTGAAGATGGAGCTTGATCTTGAGTTGCCTCGACGTAGATCATCTTCGGCATCGATGTCGACGATCTAGCCCGATTATTTTTCCGATGAAACCGACACTAGAGTCCGGGATTCCGATGATCGAAGCGGAGGGACGTCAATACGGAGCTAGAGAAGTGGAGGACCGGATCTACAAAGGTTGTAGTCTCTTTCATTTAGCAATAAAGTTGTTTACTTGCTTGTTTCGCCTTTACCTCTAGTAACGATCTAGTATAGGGTTCTTTGGCACACATAAATTTTTGAATTGGACATGGTTGATCTGTTGTAGAACCTCATGGGTGTGCCTAGGAACCCTACACGTATATCATCTCTGATGTCAAACCCCAATGGATATGGGATCATCCATCACCCATCTATATGGGTCGAGAAGCTACACGCTAGTCTACTCTGGTATATCGATGCCCCGTCTCGATACACCCACGACTAGGGACTTTGAAGGATGTACTTATGGACTACCATGTCCCTACTAGTATGATCTGCATCATAGTCCAGGTAGTCAAGTACACATCCTAAGGGCTTTACCAACATGTAACAGAGAGACAATCAGTGTACACGTTAAGGTAAAGAGTAACCAGATAGCATACTATCATTTCGAGCAAGAAAGTCATCCCTATATATGTCCAAGCATCCACTACAATATACATCCTATGTATAGTAATGGCCTCTAGGGCATACATATAACTAACAGGTACACTGTGTAATGGTATCTACGTTCTAAATCAGAATACAGTTCTCAATATACAAAACACAAGCAAGAGGAAGAATTCAGATACGAATGAATCCTATTTATGGCATTGTAGACTTGGTCATATCGGAGAGAAAAGACTAAGTAAGTTGCATAAAGATGGACTCTTGAATACGTTCGAGTTTTCAACTTATGAAACTTGTTAGTCTTGTCTCAAAGGAAAGATGACCAAATCTCCGTTCACCGGACATGGAGAAAGGGCAGCAGAGCTCTTGGGACTCGTACACAGTGATGTATGTGGTCCGATGTCTATACATGCAAGGGGTGGGTTCTCATACTTCATCACATTCACTGACGATCTCTCTAGATTCGGATATGTGTATCTTATGAAACATAAATCTGAAGCTTTTGAGAAATTCAAGGAATTCAGAAACGAAGTAGAGAACCAGACTAGCAAAAGTATCAAGATCCTCCGATCAGATAGAGGAGGGGAGTACTTAAGCAGGAAATTCCTAGATTACTTAAAAGAGAATGGTATTCTCTCTCAGTTTACTCCTCCTTATACACCACAGCACAACGGTGTATCGGAATGGAGGAATCGTACCCTATTAGATATGGTTCGCTCCATGATGAGTAGTGCTGAGTTTTCTCTTTCATTTTGGGGACATGCGCTTTTAACAGCCACACATCTATTGAATCAAGTTCCATCCAAATCCGTGCCTAAGACTCCGTATGAAATATGGAATGGTAAGAGTTTGTATCTTAAACGTATTAAGATTTGGGGTTGCCCAGCTTATGTCAAAAAGCAGAACCCAGACAAACTTGAGGCACGGGCAGTTTTATGTAAGTTTGTGGGATACCCAAAAGATTCAAGTGGGTATCTATTCTACCATGCAGAGGAACAGAAGATAATTGTTTCCAGGAATGCCACATTTTTGGAAAAAGAATTTCTTGTTAAAAATATTAGTGGCAGCACGGTAGAAATAGATGAAATTCCAGAAACACAAACTTTTACTAAAGATTTGGAGGAACCGCTAGATTCAGTTACACCCAACGAACCTCAGCCACTCCGCAGATCTGCTAGGATTTCTCATCCGCCCGAGAGATACTACAGTTTTCTCATAGACAAGGATCGAGAGGATTGCATCTTGGAAGAAGATGACCCTACCAGTTTCAGGCAGGCCATTATCAGTAGGAACTCTGATAAGTGGCTGGATGCAATGCAATCTGAAATGGAGTCCATGTACACCAATAAAGTGTGGACCTTGGATATTGCTCCACCTGGGGTAAAACCCGTTGGATGCAAATAGATTTACAAAAGGAAACTTGGTGTAGACGGGCAGGTGGAAACCTATAAGGCTAGACTCGTTGCAAAAGGTTTTCGTCAAAGATCTGGTTTGGACTATGACGAAACTTTTTCTCCAGTGGTTATGCTCAAATCCATTCGGATCCTGCTTGCCATTGCTTCCTTCCATGACTATGAAATCTGGCAAATGGACGTTAAAATGGCTTTTCTAAACGGCTGTTTAGAAGAGTGCGTTTACATGGATCAGCCAGAAGGTTTCGTGGACAGTGGGAGCAGCGGGAAGGTGTGCAAGTTACTCAAATCCATTTATGGATTGAAGCAGGCATCGCGGAGATGGAACATCTGTTTTGATGAGGCAATCAAGGAATTTGATTTCATCAAGAACGAAGATGAACCTTGTGTCTATAAGAAGATTGTAGGACGAACTGCTGTATTCCTAGTCTTGTACGTGGACAACATTCTTTTGATAGGAAATGACATTCATATGCTACAATCGGTCAAGCTATTCTTGTCACAACGGTTCTCCATGAAGGACCTGGGTGATGCCTCGTACATTCTGGGGATCAAGGTCTATAGAGATAGATCCAAGAGACTACTAGGATTTTCGCAGTCCAGGTACATAGAGACCGTACTAAAGAGATTTAGTATGGAGGATTCCAAGCGCGGTAACTTACCCACATTGCACGGAATTACCCTCTCCAAGAAGATGTCTCCTAAGACTGACGAGGAGAGGGTTCGCATGAACACTATACCCTACGCTTCGGCGGTAAGATCTATAATGTATGCGATGCTATGTACAAGACCAGATGTAGCTTACGCGCTGAGCGTGGTGAGCCGGTATCAGTCAGACCCAGGTGAGGACCACTGGACGGCAGTGAAGAACATTCTCAAGTACCTGAGAAGGACTAAGGAGATGTTCCTGGTTTACGGTAATGGAGACCTCAGGGTCGAGCCCTTTACCGATTCAAGCTTCCAGAGTGACAAAGATGACAGCAAGTCTGTCTCGGGTTTTGTGTTTACCCTCAACGGAGGGGCGGTATGTTGGAGGAGTTCCAAACAGAATACCGTCGTTGACTCAACGATGGAGGCTGAATACATTGCTGCAAGCGATGCCGCAAAAGAGGCGGTCTGGATGAAGAAGTTCATTAGTGAACTTCAGGTGGTTTCGTCCATTGTTGACCCAATACCTTTGTATTGCGATAACAATGGGGCTATAGCTTTAGCGAAGGAACCAAGGTCCCATCAGAAATCTAGACACATCTTAAGGCGGTATCACCTGATCAGGGAGATCATTGATCGCCAGGAGATCGAGGTACGGAGAGTGGACACAAAAGACAACACAGCGGATCCATTCATGAAGGCCGTCCCTCAAACACAGTTCGAGAGACTTTTTGAGCTATTGGGTATGTGGTACGCCGGCAGCTGGCCTTAGTGCAGACGTTGGGTATGCGGTACACCAATTACTGGCCTTTAGTGCAAGTGGGAGATTGTTAGATATGTATGCCCTAAAGGCCATTATTGTATAGTACTGGTTTGTATAATACATTTTGGAGGCTTGGGATATATATATATGGTTTTACGACAGTCTTGCTCGATATAGTAGTATACTACTTGGTTTGTTTCTATCTTAATATGTGTATATGTTTCTTTTAACATAGCGCTAAAAACATATTGGTAGAGCCCTTAGGATCTTTGCTTGACTACCGGCGTTGTGATGGCGATCACACTAGTGGGGACTGGGTAGTCTATAAGCACATCCTTATTTTGGTCCCTAGTCATAGGATTATCGAGCCAGGGCACCGATACTCCAGAGTAGACTGGTGCATACGCTTCTCTTCCCAGCAGGGGAGATGGTCTGTCCCACAGCCATCAGTACGTCGTACTGGAGATAGTATGCAGGTGCTCGTTAGGTTACGAATACACTGGAAGGACTCGTCGGAAACTGTTGGTTAGTATTATACCTATCGTCGGTTAACAGTTCCCAGGTGACATGAGTACAGCTTAGTCCGCTGACTTGACACTGTCACTTCGCCTCGAGTGTGTTCCCACTGTCCTTAGATTACTACCCTACCACGGCTCTACTGAGTCGTGCAAACAGGTAGTAGTTGGGTGCAGTCCCGAAGCACTTGGAGGAAGTGACGGTTAGACAGGATTCATCTCTCCCGGTATTGGGGGTTGATATCGCGCTGTGTCTAGGAGAGCCATTACACAAAGTCCCTGACCAGGGCAAGCGAGAATTGCTGGTAGGTTTTCCAGTAGATTCTCAGGGTGTTTTGGGCCACACTCCGACACGACTTGTACCGCTATTAGGGGACTGACGTTTACCGCCCCCTAGGCACTCCATGCGATACTCTTAGACGAACAGACCGGACTGTACGGAGATTGTCACATACAGGCTCAGTAGGAGTTCGGATGGGTTCACCTCATCAGTCTTCTAATCGGCATCTACCTGGGGACCGTTACGTACAGCTAGTACTGCTTGCGGTCTGTGGTTAACCCCACTGCCATCATAGTATCGAGTCTTTAGAGTCCCACACAGAGGGTTACTCGCCTTTGGGCAAAACTGAGTAGAGGTCGCATGGTTTTGCGACAGGGTTCGTTCACACTCGCGTACTTGTGCATGTTTGGTGACCGGGAAGTTATTACTAATGGGCTTTGGTTTAAACCAGATACTAGTATTTGTTTTGGGATTGGTTTTATCTCATTGTATTCGTGCACCTCGGAACGCGGATGCGGGTATGTATGCACAGTTGATAGAGGTAGAGGCAGAGGATTCTCATTAGGGTTGTTGACCATTTGACTTTGGTAGACTTGTTGACCATTGACTTTTTCCAAACCCTAATGAGAATGATGATTGATCTTATTTTCCGTTGTCGGTTAAGAAAAAATATATAGAATCACAACCAAAAATATTTGACCGCAATCAATAACGGTGTCGGATGTAGCGCGTTAGTAAGTGCGGATCGTCCACAGGGATTGCGTGATTCGTTCGTATTTCGTTTTGTTTGAATCGAAAATTTAATAGAAAAGAAAAGCAAAGAAAATGATTCAAGATTTTTATCGATGAGTTTCAAGTATCACTATTCTAATCAAGAATCAAGAAAATTATAAACATCGATAATCAAGTATCGATAGAATTCGAATCACTTTAAGTTTCAAGATTTGAAGTATAGCTCGTACGAATCGATTCAATAGTAGATGTGATGAAGATTCAAGAATACGATTTCTTATCCATTAACAAGTTGATGCTAAATCGATGTAGAAGTCATCGAGGATCAAGGATCTTGCGAAGAATTAGGGTTCCTCATCCTATCCTTTGTCCTTTCGATGAATCACATTCACTAGATAGCTTCTTGAAAGTCGAATGATCAATTGTTGATCTCTAGATCATGCGAAAGGAATCAAGAACGCATTCGCATCGATCTAGATCATCGATCAATCGATTTTCAAGAATTTACAATTGTTTTAAGACTTAAGAAAACGTTTAAAAATTCATCAACATCATCAATCTACAATCGTTTCGATTCCTCCACTAGCGGAGTTTTATTCGAGCATCATCAAAAAGTACATATTCAAGAATCGAAATGAATCATAATGCTCGAATTGAAAATAAGCAAGTTTAAAGAATCTTCACCTTTATTACATCAACAAGTAGTTACAGCTCTCAAGAATTACAAGAGGTAGGAACTTCGCTTGTCGAATCTAGCATAGCTCGGCTCCTTGAGTCTTGGATCGCTTGGATCTCGTGCTCTGTTGAAGTCCGGCTTCGCTTCAAAGGATCGTCGAAGACTTGCTTGGCTTGCACTCAAAGGATCTTGAAGTTTCTTGATTTTGGATTGGATTAGGGTTAGGGTTTTGAGGTGGTAGGAATTGGTTGAAGAACTAGAATGGGAGAGATTAGTGATTGATCAACTAAGGATTCAGCAACTAATGAACATCCTTCAACAAGTGAGCCTAGGGGTCTTTTTATAGGTTTCCCAAACCCTAGCTCTAGGAATTTGAATTTTGAATTTCCCTCCAAAAGTTAGTTAGAGGAAGAGGTTTCTAGAAGTAGTTAGTTAGGGCTTAGCTTCTACCCGAAGCTAGGAGGTTAGGGGGAAGGTTCTAGATCCTTAATAGAGTTTAAGTGAAGCTTGTTGAAGAAGCTTGGGGTGTTTAGTATAGAAACCCTAGGTTTGCTGAACTAGCAGAAGCTTCTGGGGCTTTCTAGAGAATGTAATGTCTTTCTGAAGTGTGGAAGCTGATGTGAGAATTATGAAGCTAATTTGGGGTGGTGACATGGACAAGCCGCCGCGGAACCGCGGCGCAGGGCGGCTCCGGCCGCGGTTCCATGGCCGAGTGGTGAAGCTAGGGCTTCATTCTCCTTCAGCTGCTTTGTTCTGTCTTTGGATGTACATTCTGATATGTTGAATCTCTTAATTCTTTTTAGGTCATTTCCAGATTCCAAATCCATGAGCTGGCGTCTTTTTAACCGTCTTCGTTTGTAAATTTGACCGATCTTCTGTAATTTCCTGCACAGACTTCGAACACAAGTTGCGATATATAGGAATGATGACATGCTATGAAATGCAGTCAATTTCCCTTATAGTGCTGATTTTAAAGTCTAACACATGCAATCTGATATTTAACGACTGTTTTGCTAATATGTGCTATATGAATGCCGAACACTTCTAGAAGAGTGCAAATGATAGGGAAATTGCCGGTTTAAAGATGCAGTATTTTCGACTGATCAAATTCCCCCAAACTTATTTTCGATCGTCTCGAGCGAACTTTTTATTAAAAAGAAATGGAAAAAATAAAGAAAGAGAAAAACTAACTAGCACATTTTCGTAGGCAACATGATTGCACTGAGCACGTGCAATAAGCCTTTAAACATCTAGGTGTCCCTAATAGGAGGAGTGTTGTCTCCTGAGGGTTTTCAGCGGATTGCACCTATAAAATCCAATAATAAAAGGAAGATCATGAAATTTACATTTAAAGATAAGAATTGTAAAAAAAACGCTTTGAAAATTAGGGTTTCCAACTAATCTAGCTTTTCGGTTGTCATGAGCCCTATCTTAATAGTCATGAAAAGATATTAGAAATCACGTCCTCCCTCAATAAAACATCGTCTTTATTTTTCATTCCTATCTTTCTTCCAAACATCGATCATATAACCCTGCGTGTGTGTAAAGACATCCTTACACCCGGAGAATTCAATTCAAGCTATCATACTCTTGCCCATCAGCCTCGGTACTTTTTAATTAATGAATATTTAGATGAGATTGCCCACACACTTTCATGCGACCGTTAATACTTCTTGAGGTAATAACCGACCGCTTACTCCTGTGCTTGGTTACTTGGTGTATTTTTCTCGTCTTGCACCACCTAAGGCTTAGCAGTGACTCCCAGACCAGTTGGCCTTAGGGCACTAGGTGAAGAGGCACCCTCGCTATATTTTTTTATTGCTGCCTTGGCGATAACAAAACCAGTGTCCATTTTTCTCACCATTTTTATATTTTATTCAATTTTTATTTCCTTCATACTTTGGCTTTTAGACAAGAGCATTTCAAGGTATCCTCTACTATCCCGAGCTTCAAGACGTGTGTAAGTGCGAATAGCAGGGTATCAACATTCAAAATGTTTGGCTTCCAGAATAGAAACTATTTTTCAGACTTATTTTTACCCTCAGATTAGTGACTTCCTTTATCTTACTAACCCTTGGGACAACGGCTCATAACTACTTATTACTAGTTCGTATAAGAAAACTTCTAATTTTCTAGGTTTTCTTAAATTTTTCTAATCTCATAGATGTAATTTTTCACTATCTAATCTTTTATTATCTTATTTATGTACAAAAAATGTTTAAATATTAAAATATTTTTATATTTTGAAAATTTTATATTTTTATGGATTTTGAAAATTTTAAATTTTTATAGGTTTTTAAAGAAATGTTTTGTGCTTATGCAAATGATGCAAAAATAAGCACAAACCTCCCCCAAACTTGTTTTCAACAGTGTCCTCACTGTTGCCAACAGCTATATCTACAAGACCTGTAAGCCTGGGAGGAATTTATTAGTGGGGGAAAAATATATAAGTGAAGAACATCCCCCAAACTTACTCTTTTCACTCACCTCCATTCAAAAGTTGATGCAATGATATACCGGACATGAAGGTGAGACGGAGGAATTTTAATTCAAATAAACTGGCTCCTGTAAGAACAGGAGCTCCTCCGTGGGGTCAGTGGAAAAATACGGCTTTAGTCTATGTCCATTCACTTTGAAAGATGTGTCGTTTTTAACATTTTCTACTTCTACTGCCCCGTACGGGTATACAGACTGCACAACAAAAGGTCCCTTCCACCGAGATCGAAGCTTACCCGCGTGAAGGTGTAACCGTGAATCATAAAGAAGGACTTGTTGACCTGGTGAAAATGTTTTCCTCAAAATATTTTTATCGTGAAAAACCTTAGTCCTATTCTTTACGATTACAGCGTTATCATAAGCTTCATCGCGGAGTTCGCTTAGCTCATTTATTTGCAGCTTCCGAAAGTTGCAGGCTTGGTTTAGGTCAAAATTTATTTCCTTAATAGCCCACAATGCTTTATGCTCAATCTCAACGGGTAAGTCACATGCCTTCCCAAACACTATCCTATATGGAGACATCCCTAGGTCGGTTTTAAATGCAGTTCGGAATGCCCAAAGAGCATCCGTCAGTTTGGTCGACCAGTCTTTTCTATTCTTAGCAACAGTCTTCTCCAGGATTAGTTTGATCTGTCTGTTTGAGATCTCAGCCTGCCTGCTCGTTTGGGGATGATAGGGGGTGTAGAAAGTCGGTGGTTGATTGCGTATTTTCGCATCAGAGTCTCGAAAGACCTGTTGCAGAAACGTGTCCCATTATCGCTAATAATAGCGCGTGGGTGTCTAAATCGCGAAAAGATATTCTCTTTTAAGAACTTAATGACAACTTTCCTATCATTAGTGCGACATGGAATAGCTTCAACCCACTTTGAGACATAATCAACCGCCAGCAGTATATACAAATTCCCAAAGGAGTTGGGAAAGGGACCCATAAAATCAATGCCCCAAACATCAAAAATTTCAACAACTAGAATGGATTGCTGAAGCATTTCATTTCTCCGGGAAATTCTACCCGTGTACTGACATTGTGTACAGGTTTTGCAATGCTCAAATGCGTCCTTGAATAAGGTCGGCCAATAAAATCCGCATTGCAAAACCTTTTCCGCCGTCTTTTTAGCACCGAAGTGACCCCCACAGGCCTGATCATGACAAAAAGAAAGAACACTCTTGAACTCTTCTTTCGGGACACACCGGCGAATGATCTGATCAGGACAATACTTAAACAAATAAGGATCGTCCCAGTAAAAGTGTTTTACTTGGGATAGAAAGCGGTATTTGTCCTATTTTGACCACTCGCTGGGTATAAGTCCCGTGACAAGATAGTTCACAATAGCCCTGAACCAAGGTTCATTGGATACGCTCAAGAGTTGTTCGTCAGGAAATGAATCATTGATCGGCAGGGTCAGAAGGGAAGAAGAGATGCGTGAAAGATGGTCGGCTACTACGTTTTCACATCCTTTCTTATCTTTGATAACAAGATCAAATTCTTATAGCAGAAGGATCCAACGTATTAGCCGACCTTTTGCATATTTCTTCGCCAGAAGATGTTTTAAGGCGGAATGGTCAGTGTACACAACTATAGGTGGGCCAATTAAGTAAGGCCTGAATTTTTCTAATGCAAATACAACCGCCAAAAGTTCCTTTTCGGTAGTTGTATAATTGATTTGAGCATCATTCAGGGTCTTACTTGCATAGTATATCACTTGTGGCATCTTTTCAATGTACTGTCCTAAGACTGCACCTACTGCAAAGTCGGATGGATCACACATCAGCTCAAAGGGGTAGTCCCAATTTGGAGATGATAGAACGGGGGCTATAGTGAAGGAGTGTTTGAGTGAGTCGAAAGCTGTCTCACAGTCCGAGTCAAAGTGGAAGGTCGTATCCTTGGCCAAGAGAAGAGTTAAAGGTCTAGCAATTTTGCTAAAGTCCTTAATGAATCTCCTATAAAAGCCCGCATGGCCAAGGAAAGATCGAATGTCTTTGACGTTTTTGGGATGAGGAAGGTTTTGAATGACATCTATCTTAGCTCTATCAACCTCAATGCCTTTCCATGAAATAACATGTCCAAGAACAATTCCCTCTTAGACCATGAAACGGCATTTTTCCCAGTTCAAAGTTAAGTTCTTCTCTTTGCAACGAGTAAGAACTGCGTCAAGATTCGATAGGCAATCAGAAAAAGAGTCTCCAAAAATCGAGAAATCGTCCATAAAGATCTCCAGAAAATTCTCTACCATATCAGAGAATATCCCCATCATACACCGCTGAAAGGTAGCGGGAGCATTGCATAACCCAAAGAGCATGCGACTGTAAGCAAAGGTACCAAAAGGACAAGTAAAAGTGGTTTTATCTTGATCCTTTTTGGCGATGGGGACCTGATTATAGCCTGAGTATCCGTCCATAAAGCAATAATACTCTCGTCCCGCTAATCGTTCCAGCATTTGATCAATGAATGGTAGAGGAAAGTGGTCTTCCCTCGTGGCAGCATTGAGTTTTCTGTAATCAATACATACAGGCCACCCAGTTTAGGCGCGTGTCTGAATCAACTCATTTGACTCATTGGTAATAACAGTGATGCCGGATTTCTTAGGGACGACATGTATAGGATTCACCCATTGGCTATCGGAGATTGGGTATATAATACCATTATCAAGGCATTTGACAATCTCTTTCATCACCGCTTCCTTCATGACGGGATTCAACCATCTCTGTGGTTCTCGGGTTGGTCTGGCATCATCCATCACATGTATATCATGTTCAACAATCAAGGGACTAATCCCTTTGATGTCCACCATAGTCCAACCAAACGCCTCCCTATTTGATCTCAATACCGATAAAAATGCATTCTCTTGCTCTGATGCTAGAGAAGCGGATATGATAACCGGTAAGGACTCATTCTCACCTAAATAAGCATATTTAAGATGAGAAGGTAAAATATGAGATCTAATACGAGCGGAGAAATGATAGAAGGTGGGATCATCGAGTGATTTTTGGAATTACAAAGAAGCTCAGAGCCTGTGAAAGATACAGACTCGGGTGGAGAAAAGTCAGGAGTGTAGGACTCAAGTGTAGGAAAAATGTCCTCACTAAGATCATGTGCAAGATCAAATAGTGATGTGGTAGTGTCGTCGAGATCTGTAAAGCAAAGTTCCTCAGCTCCGCAACTATCGGGAGCGATCTCGTGGACAGAGCACACATCTAGATATGAGCAGAAGGTTCTGATGGCTGACTTCCAACCTTGTAGATGTTTAGTTCAATAGTCATATTTCCAAATGATAAGTTCATTGAACCATTTCTACAGTTTATAACAGCGTTGGAAGTGGCAAGGAAAGGACGACCCAAAATCACCGGAATTTGGCCCCGGGGGTTTGCTACAGGCTGTGTGTCGAGTACAATGAAGTCTACAGGGAATACAAATTCCCCAACCTTTATCAACACATCCTCTAGTTCACCCCTTGGTTTGGTGATTGAACGGTCTGCCATTTGGAGAGTGCAGTGAGCAGGTTTCAACTCTCCAATCCCTAGTTGCTCATATACAGAATATGGAAGTAGGTTAACACTTGCGCCAAGGTCTAAAAGAGCACGATTTATGTTTTTACCCCCAATAGAAATCAATATTGTAGGACATCCTAGGTTCTTACGTTTCTTTGGTAGCTAGGGGATAAAAGCAATGCTAATGTTATTAGACATGAAGACCTTCTTCGGCACTTGAGTCTTCCTCTTCCTAGTGCACAAGTCCTTAAGAATTTTCGCATAAGCGGGGAATTGCTGAATAGCATCTAGGAGAGGGATGTTGATGTTAACCTGTTTGAACATTTCCATAATTTTCTCCATATGTGGACTCGTTCTATTACCCTTTAACCGATTCAGGTAAAGAGCTTTAGCAATAAGTGCCGGGTCCCTCATAGGAGAAGGAAGAGGGGGTAGACGTGATCCCAAAAGAGGAGTGGGGACCGTCTGTGGAGAACTAGAAGGGCTATACTGAGGTGTCGAGCCTAGTGGGAAATGGAGAATAGGCTCGCGAGAAGGCGGTAGGGTAGAAGAACAAGGATCAGAAGTAGAAGTGTGTGTGTGTGAGGAAAGGTCTCAGCCGGGGTGTTATTGATAGGATTTTCAATATCATCAATTCCTTCCCCGACATGGTTATTCAGCACTCTTCCCGATCTCAACGTTATGACGGCATTTACATTGTAATGTCCTGGATTCGGTAGGGGTTGAGACGGAAGTTTCCCTTTTTCTCTCGCACTCGTCTCGGCTTTAAGTCGTGCGATTTCAGCTTCCATCGATTTGATACTCTCAGCTTGGGACGCTGAGTTTTTCTTTATTTCACTGACAGAAGATCTAACCTCAGCCGAAACCTCTATCAAATTTGACAAAAGTGATTTCATGGTTTGAGTGAATTGAGAGAACTCATCAGAACCGGTCAACTGCATAGGATTAGACTGTGCAGGAGTGTTGACCTGGTTTTGGAAATTTTGTGACTGGTAGGGGTGCTGAGTGAGTTGAAGTGGTTGCTGTTATGGTGGAAGAGCCCTTTGAAAATTATTTGGCTTGGAACCGTGTTTTGATGAGATTGTTGTTGGTTCCAAGCAAAATTCGGGTGATTCCTCCAACCCTGATTGTGCGTGGAAGAATATGGATCGTTTCTAGGTCTTTGAAATGCGGCATTGGTATGCTCGTGACCTTGAAACGCAAAGTTTAATGGACATTCTTCCGTTAAGTGAGACGGATCAGAACAGCAGCCACATACAGTTTTGGGGAGCGACAATGGGTTTAGGGAGGCTGCTGAAAATTTGTGTTCCATAGCGTCGAGCTTCTTTTGCATTGCTACCATCTCAGCTCGAACACCTATGGACACATCAATTTTGTAAGTGCACGGCGGCGCCCCGGCCGTCAATCCGACGGCCAAATGCGGAAACGGTGATAAACTTTAATTTTTGCGGACTAAGCAAACCGGCACCACCGCGCACTAAACACCCGGATCGAAACCATTAACAAGTCTAAGCTACTAACAAGAAATGGAAGAGAAGTATACCGAGAGATCCGAGTCCTCCGGTCTTCTCGTCATCGTCCCGATCTCCCGCGGAAAGTCTTGCCTCCACATCGTCGCCTCCTCGCCGGAAAGGGCACCACATCGCCTGCGTCTTTTACGGGCTCCCGCCTCAATACCGAGGCAACTCGGGCATGAAGCCGGCAACTCGACATGCTCAAGATATGCTATAGAATGTAGTGTAGAAGATGCTTGTCTCTTTGGGGTTATGTTGTTTCCATGGAGGATGATGGAGGAAACAAGGATTAGAAAAATGGTGCTTGCATTTTTCTAGCATGAAAATGAGATCAAGAAAGAAACTCTCTAGAATGAAGCTCTCTTCTTCTTCTTCTTCTCTTCTTCTCTCTTTTTCTTATGAAAACTCTCATCCTTAGAAAATGGTGGTGGAAAGATTATGAAGCATGAAGGGAGGTGATGGTAGGAGCAAAAGAGGTGACCACATCCAAAACATAATCATAACCATCTCACATCAAACTCTAATCACATCTAATCCTTTCTTATCAACAAAAAGCAAGTGAAGAGAATGGAATCAAAAAGATGCTATCATAATAAATCATCTTGCAAATAAATCCTCCACAATGTGTTATTTGCAAACTTGCAAATAACACCCTCCTTCGGAAAAGTCCGGCCGGGAAAGAACAAAGGAAAACCGGCCGGAACGGAATGCAAACTGGCAACTCCAGAAAACTGGTCCCGTAATAAATTACAGGAAAACCCCATACTGTGAATACACACCCGCATCTGTATTCCGTCCGGATACAAATGCAATGAGACAAAATCTACACTGTACTAAACTAGGATCCGGCTTAAACTAAAGCCGGCTAGTAATATCCGTCCGATCCTGATCCGTGCAATACCGCACGTATCTGATCGAACCCTGCCATATACCCATACGGCCATTAGTACAAACCGTCCGATCCTGATCCGTGCAATACCGCACGTATCTGATCGGACCGTGCCATATCTCCATACGGCCTCTACAGCGTTTCGCCCGAAAGCTGAGTAACTGAAAGTGTGGTGGACTCTAAAGACTCGTCAATACTATGGCTGTGGATTTAACCACTAGCACGTCAGAGGTATAAGCCAATACGTGACGGGCCATCAGCTATTGACCAAAAGGGACGTCGATGAGCGAACTCATCCTGACACCCTACTGAGCCTGTCAGTGACAATATCCGTACAGTCCGGTCCGTTCGTCTATGAGCATCGCATGTCGGGCCTAGGGGGTGGGTAAAAGTCAGACCCCCAAAAGCGGTACAAGTCGTGTCGGAGTGTAGCCCAGAACACCCTGAGATACTACTGGAATACCTACCAGTAAATCTCCTGCCTTGGCCAAGGACTTCGTGTAATGGCTCACCTAGACACAGCGCGACCTCACCCCCAATACCGGGAGAGACGAAACCCCCGAAGATCCGCTCACTGCCTCCATGTGGCTCGGGACTGTACCCAACTAAAACCTGTTTGCACGACTCCTTTGAGCCGTGGTAGGGTAGTAATCAAAGTTGTTGCGCCACGGCAGCGCCCCGGCCTCGTACTCGAGGCCAAAATGCGGAATTAAAATTTTTCCTTACTCGGAAACCGGCGCTACCGCGGACAATGAAAACCCGGATCGTTTACCATTAACCTAATGCTAGCAATCAAGAGATAGGGTGAGAAGTATACCGAGTGATCCGAGTCCTCTGGTCTTCTCGTCATCGTCCCGATCTCCCGCGGAAAGTCTTGCTTCCACATCGTCGCCTCCTCGCCGGAAAGGGCACCACATCGCCTGCGTCTTTTACGGGCTCCCGCCTCAATACCGAGGCAACTCGAGCATGAAGCCGGCAACTCGACATGCTCAAGAAATGCTGTAGAATGTAGTGTAGAAGATGCTTGTCTCATTTGGGGTTTGTGGCCATGGTGATGGAGGAATCAAGAATAGAAAAATGGTGCTTGCATTTTTCTAGCAAGAAAATGAGATCATGAATGAAACTCTCAAGATGAAGCTCTCTTCTTCTTCTTCTCTCTTTCTTTTTCCTCTCATGAAAAACTTATCATCTAAATGAGAATGGTGGAGGAGCTAATATGAAGCATGAAGGGAGGTGAGTGTAGGGTAAAGCAAGTGGTGACCACATCAAGACATAATCATCATCAAACTTACATCAAACTTCATCTCATATCTAATCTTCATAAAGCAAGACAAGATGATAGAAAAGAATGGAATAAAAAATATGCTATCATAATCAATCATCTTACAAATAAAACCTCCACCAAATGTAATTTGCAAAACTGCAAATTACCCCCTCCATCAGAAAAGTCCGGCCGGGAAAGAACAAAGGAAAACCGGCCGGAACGGAATACAAACTGGAAACTCCAGAAAAATGGTCCCGTAATAAATTACAGGAAAACCCCGATACTGTGCATACACACCTGCATCTGTATTCCGACCGGATACAAATGCAATGAGACAAAATCTACACTGTACTAAAGTAGGACCGGCTTAAGCCAAAGCCGGCTAGTAATATCCGTCCGATCCTGATCCGTGCAATACCGCACGTATCAGATCGAACCCTGCCATATAACTATACGGCAACTAGTACAAAACTGTCCAATCCTGATCCGTGCAATACCGCACGTATCTGATCGGACCCTGCCATATCTCCATACGGCCTCTACAGCGTTTCGCCCGAAAGCTGAGTAACTGAAAGTGTGGTGGACTCTAAAGACTCGTCAATACTATGGCTATGGATTTAACCACTAGCACGTCAGAGGTATAAGCCAATACGTGACGGGCCACCAGCTATTGACCAAAAGGGACGTCGATGAGCGAACTCATCCTGACACCCTACTGAGCCTGTCAGTGACAATATCCGTACAGTCCGGTCCGTTCGTCTATGAGTATCGCATGTCGGGCCTAGGGGGTTGGTAAAAGTCAGACCCCCAAAGGCGGTACAAGTCGTGTCGGAGTGTAGCCCAGAACGCCCTGAGATACTACTGGAATACCTACCAGTAAATCTCCTGCCTCGGCCGAGGGATTTGCGTAATGGCTCTCCTAGACACAGCGCGACCTCACCCCCAATACCGGGAGAGACGAACCCCTGCAGATCCGCTCACTGCCTCCATGTGGCTCGGGACTGTACCCAACTAAAACCTATTTGCACGACTCCTTTGAGCCGTGGTAGGGTAGTAATCAAAGCACAGTGGGAACTCACACGAGACAAATGACGATCTCAGGTCGATGAACTAACCTGTACACATGTCACCAGGGAACTGCTATCTGACATCTGGTATAAGACCAACTAGCAGGTTCCCGGCGAGTCCTGTCCGGTGTACTCATAACCCAATGAGCACCTGTATAAATCTTAGGTGAACCAACTGACACCAGTGGCTTGTGAGACCGGCCACCGCCCCTCGTCGGGGTCTCGACTGTATACACTAGTCTACTCTAGAGAATCGATGCCCTGTCTCGAAACTCCTACGACTAGGGACCTTTTAAGGATGTGCTTGTAGACTACCAGCTCCCATGTATATGATCGCCATCATACTGCTGGTAGTCAAGCAAGAATCCTAGGGGCTCTATCAACGTGTAATAGCGACATGTCAGGTCACCTAAAGCAGTACACGATGATAAAGATAAACCAGATAGCATACTATCATCTCGAGTAAGACTGTCCTACCGGGATAGGTCCTCCCTCAATCATTGCAATCACGTGCCTGTGATCCAATAATTGACTCTGAGGGCACTATCTCCAACAATCTCCCACTTGCACTCAAGGCTAATTATTGCGATGCCGCATACTCACAGCCCGTGTGATACCGAACACCCAACTCCTCTACTAGTCAGTCTCACAAAGCTCGTTTGCGAAACTATTGCGTTCGAGGAATAGCCTCAGTGAGTGGATCCGCTGTGATGTTTCTTTCTATGTCTCTCTATATCTCATGTTCGCGAGAAAGCCATCTCCCGAAATGAGCAATACCTGTCTTAGAATGTCTGGAAGTCTGATGGGACCTAGCTCATAAATGAACTCCAAATCCAAACTTCTTAGACTGTATCGTCAACTGAACTTAATCAGTATCCTGCGCCATGCCTCCCTCAGTATTGCCTTGGACCACCTGTCCAAAATACTGCCCCTCGTCAGAGGGAGAACTATAACTCTGACGATCACACTGCCGTCCGTGTCACCTTGGAAGCCTGGAATGATAACTGTCTCCTTAATGAGGCTGTTGTTATCATATCCCTAGAACATCCACTTGTGTTCTAAAACTGCTTCCGACTGTTTCTCCAGGATTGGATCAATGTCAACTTATTGCATCTAGTGCAAGAACAACATCTGGTGTGGTACTTGACATCTCATGATTGACTCAATTGCCTAAACAAGTGATCTGCCAATCATGAGTATTCCTCTCCCCTTTAGTCTATAAGACACCTTTAGAGAGGGTGACACCATCAACTGCAGGTATACTACCGTGCCTGGAGTCGTCCATTCTAAACACTCATAGAATGCTGTCAAGGTACCCAGATTGGGAAACTACCCAAATCTAGATCTAAAACCATAGATCTAGTAACCAGTATGTCTGATATAATGTCCAAGTCCTTTGTGGAGAAACCACTGTGTGACGACCAAAGTATAACCGATCGTAGTATAGGAATATCACTTCCTACTACCTTCTCAACAGATCCATCCCCTATTCTGATGACGTCAAACCTATGACTGTCACATCAGAAATAGATGATCTATCTCCGCTACATCTGCTTTAGTCTATAAATAGACATAAGCCTGATGTCCACCAATGCTTCCGCTGCTCCCACTGACTATGACAACTCTATGGCAGAGTCATATAGACGTGCACTTATAAAGCTAGTTTAGAACGACGCTATACTCATCCTACTGCCGGGTCTCGCAGCCTGGAACAACAACAATGGCAAGTGTGGGTAAACAAGAACTTCCCTGTCACCGTCCTTGAGGCTACCGGAGTACCTCTCGGGTACCTGAAGTTACCCACCTTATCTGCGGAGTGGCCAATGGAATGTCAAACCAGATTGAATCTTTAGGTTCCTTATTAAATCTTCAGTAATCGTTTGCGGTTCTGGAATTACTTCCAGTTCTACCATACTCCCACTGCTGTTTTTGAAAAAATCCATTTTTAATAAAACTGTGGCGAGTCTAGAACAATATTTCTATTGATCTGCCAGATGGTAGAAAGTCAACCCTCGTCATAGCTTGGGTCAACCCACAAACAGCCATTACAGAAACGTGCCTTGAGTTATCCGGAGTCTGGTTTTAAGCATAAGCCGGACAACTCCCCGTACCTTAACATCGTTAAGATATGAACTGTTCTATATCCAATATAGAACCAGAGGCACTGATTTAATTGAACCAGATTCAAATCATGCAGCTGTCTCCAGTGCAAGTCAACTAAATGGAGAGAGGCCGATCAGCGTTACTCAACTTAGGAATGCTTCCAATTATGAGTAACCTGAAAGAGAAGCAAGTTCTCTTTATCATTACTATCAACTGAATACCATACACAAGTATCTACATCTTCGATCACTTTGAAGAATCCCGATACTTGCTACACCTGGTACTCTACTCTATTCAAATACCTATAACTCCTCAAAACTTAGACCCTGTGTTTCTACGAAACACATGTCTAAGAATTAGATTAGTTAAAAGTAAACAGAATATAGTATGAGGACCAACCCCACTGTCCCAATGGACACTGGACAACATACAATACTCTGTATAAGTCCGCTGAGTCTTACAACTCTTTCACTGTGCGTCGTAGGTTGAAAACTGTACTTATGGTTAAGAAGAATTACACCGCTGTTTGATGCTCCTTACCTAACCATCCACTGATAAAGGTAAATGTCATCGACATAATATCAAAAAGTATATCTCACTCTATGAAAATAGACGTACAGATATATCAATTTGAAATTGGTGCACAACAGCGGATATTCAAAACCAAATATTTGCCGACCGGCAAACAGCCCAGATGATCTCCTCAAATATCACCGATTACAACGAATCCCGATATAATGAGGATGATCACCCTATTCCCAATAACTTACTCCCACTCATCATCTGTAAAACCATACAGATGTGAGAATCATACCTGGTAAATACATACCCTGGAGTGAGTGTCTAACTGGGAAATCAGTTTTCTTTTAACTGTACACAGTGAAACTGAAACATTGAAATGTTTCGGTGGGGTATCCTGGTATTCCTAGTAATGCCTCTTCCATTATCCAGATTCACAACTGTAACCTTGTAATTCTTTGCCATCTTTCTAAATCCCTTTCTATGTCTTTAGTCATTACCTTCTGTACACCCCTTTAGGCCAAATGGCTTTCTTCCTTCCCTACCGTTCGGCACCAGCCTATGGTTTGGAAGAAGACTATCCAAAAGGCATAAAGGGTGTACTATCCCAATCCTAGGAACACTCGCAATGCGAGAGAAGGTGAAGATGAAAGACACCTGAATGTACTTAATTCCTATTTCTCCTGAACCAGAATCCATCCCCGAACTGGAACAAGTTCCTTTCGAGTTCGTATATAACCATACGATGGAGTATCCAATAAACTGTGGATCTTCGTAGTGATACGGAGTGTCCTGGAGAAAAACAAAGGTGATTTAGGATTGGCGAAGAAATACTTGGTTTGGTCGTGAATATCAGTCGCAATTTACTTTGCCCTATTACTAATCCCTTGCTTTGTCTTAATCTTAATACCTTCTATACACCGTTTAGGCTAACTGGTTTTCTTCATTCCCTACCCGTCGGCACCAGCCTATGGTTTGGAAGAAGACTATCCAATTTGCGTAATAGGTGTACTATCTCCTAAACCAAGGAGTACTCACAACTTGAGAGAAGGTAAAAGGGAAAAGACAACTGAATGATCCTATTCGTTTTCTCCAGAACCAGAAACCATCCTCGAAGTCCTTCGAGTTCGTATATAACCATACGATGGTTTTGTCCAATGGAAGTGGACGTTCGTAGTAATACGGGGTGTCCTGGAGAAAAGGGTAGAAGTAGGAGTGGCAATGAGGTCTGCAACTCTGACAATCCAAAAGCCAGTGTTAAGAAGGTTCGGTCAACTTGGTCACTGAGTCATAGTCTTAGGGTCGGGTCAAAGGTCGCTGCCAAAGAGAGAGAGAAAAGAAACACTCAGCGTGCACTCTAACCTAGATCAGAATGGTTATCACTTTATCTAATCTGGAAACCTCCTACTGTACCTCAAATTCTCCTCCAAACCTGAAAGAAGAATTAGTCGGGATCACCCGAGGAGTAAACCAACTCATCAGTGGGAATCGGGATCCAACTATCATCGCATGATAACTTGACGGAATCCACTCAAGTCACCACACTCCAGAAGGTATGCGCATGCCTGGCAAGTTTCAGTTCTTTTGAAACTCCCGATGTTTGTTTTTACCCCTAGGACCCAAGTGACCTTGACAATGCCAACAAATCAAAGAGTCCTAGTCAAGTTCTACCCGTCATTATCTTGATTGCATTAAACCCACCCGTACGAGTCCTTGACAATGCCAACATGACCGCACGACTGTCCTAACCAATCCACTTATCCATGTGACAGAAAAGCATTACATAGCTACCGAACACTACGCCACGGCAATGCACGACAAACGCAAAACGAATACTAAGTAATACTAATCTGAAATGACGGAGGGCTACGACTGGTTTTTGGCGAAAAACCTTTAACGTAATGAACTTGATATCGTTGAAGGAACTGGATAACTTTTTAGAAAATATAGTGACGAAAACCTTTACTAAAGAGGTCACTCCCGGTGAAGGGATCTCGGCTTTTTCCCCGTAGAATGAGGTGCAGGATATTCCAACTGAATACCACGATGCAAAGCAAAAGTAATCGGCTATAGTGAAGTTATTGCCCTGACGCAAACTTCTGTCCAAGGGGTCACTCCCGGTGAAGGGATCTCGGCCCTTTCCTCGTCGACTGAGGAGCAGGATATTCCAACTGAATACCACGATGCAAAACAAAAGTGAACGTCCTTGCAATAACAGCTTTTTGAAAAATGTTCCAACAACATCAGAATGAGGTTTGTTTATCTTGCATTGATCCGAATCAATGCAGTCCCATCAAATGATCACACCACAAAGAACGAAAATATACTGACGTACGTATATGCCATCCGCATTCGCCACTGGGTCCCGTCATCACCCGTTAGGTTAGCTAACTAACGGCAGAGCGGGGACTGGACTAGCGCGGATGAAAAACATATACAACATCTACTAATATATATACCAATATATAGTATTTCGCTCAAGGCGTGAATAAAATGCAACATCACAGAAATGTATAGCATCACAGAACAATACAGATATCTGGGATCCCCGGGTTTCACAGAGCCGCTGCTGAAACCCGACGTTCCCCTGGTCGTGTGGATAGCCTGTGCAATGAAATCCTAGACCCCTACGGGTGCGGCAAGTCACCCGCCAAAACCTGAAGCGAGGCAGCCCCCTTCAGCACCGTGAATGGACCACCCAGCACTTCACGGAATCCGGTAACTTGGGCACCCCTCCTAGGTCAACCTGTACCCCCTACGAGTGCGTCGAACAGCCCGCCAATTCCAGACTGAAGCCCCCTCCGTCCCAATGCCATGAGATGCGGGCTTGTTGCCCTCCAGAACCCGGCTATCCGTGCACTCCACCGCGGGGCAATCCTAGTACAGAAAGTAAAATATACATACACCGGGTACATCGACCACAACCAGGTCGTGCCCCAAAAGAATAATACAAACAGGCAGTGACGGCAGTCCACATGTCGGACGCTCGCCCCGCAATATCAAATGTACATAATACAACAGCACTGTACTAGCATTGCATCCAGGCTATCCCCACGACCGATCCGCAACATCACAGCATAAACATAGAACATCAACGTGAAAGTCACGTTCGCAAATCCGTCTAACCGGGCTATAGCAGTTAGACCGGATTTACCGATCGAGTGACATTCACGGTCGCAGATATAATGTAAACACTGTGAAAAATGTGTTTAAAATTTTCCGATTGACCAAAAATTAACAAGTGGGCCCCCAAACAAAACTGTAGCACTCACAGAAAACCTGGGCCCAATTTTAATATTCCAAAACCCCTAATATAAGCCCATAAGCCCACTGCAAAAAAATAAGCACACGAACCCACACTCCTGCGGCGGAAGCGCGGCCAAAAGGGGGTTTTGGCCGCCCTTACGCGGTCGTACGGAGGAGTCGTGTCACCAAATTTTTGCAGTGTTCTTAGAACTCCCTGCACATCATTCTGAGACCACCTGAAAAATTTTTAGACTCCAAAAAATTTCGACAGAAACTGATGTGCTAGAAAAATACGGTTTTTGGAAATTTCGGTCGATCGGAGACGCAAACACATCAAACGAAGCTAGGTAAGGTTAATGGCCTGGCTCTGATACCATGTTGCGCCACGGCAGCGCCCCGGCCTCGTACTCGAGGCCAAAATGCGGAATTAAAATTTTTCCTTACTCGGAAACCGGCGCTACCGCGGATAATGAAAACCCGGATCGTTTACCATTAACCTAATGCTAGCAATCAAGAGATAGGGTGAGAAGTATACCGAGTGATCCGAGTCCTCCGGTCTTCTCGTCATCGTCCCGATCTCCCGCGGAAAGTCTTGCTTCCACATCGTCGCCTCCTCGCCGGAAAGGGCACCACATCGCCTGCGTCTTTTACGGGCTCCCGCCTCAATACCGAGGCAACTCGAGCATGAAGCCGGCAACTCGACATGCTCAAGAAATGCTGTAGAATGTAGTGTAGAAGATGCTTGTCTCATTTGGGGTTTGTGGCCATGGTGATGGAGGAATCAAGAATAGAAAAATGGTGCTTGTATTTTTCTAGCAAGAAAATGAGATCATGAATGAAACTCTCAAGATGAAGCTCTCTTCTTCTTCTTCTCTCTTTCTTTTTCCTCTCATGAAAAACTTATCATCTAAATGAGAATGGTGGAGGAGCTAATATGAAGCATGAAGGGAGGTGAGTGTAGGGTAAAGCAAGTGGTGACCACATCAAGACATAATCATCATCAAACTTACATCAAACTTCATCTCATATCTAATCTTCATAAAGCAAGACAAGATGATAGAAAAGAATGGAATAAAAAAGATGCTATCATAATCAATCATCTTACAAATAAAACCTCCACCAAATGTAATTTGCAAAACTGCAAATTACCCCCTCCATCAGAAAATTCCGGCCGGGAAAGAACAAAGGAAAACCGGCCGGAACGGAATACAAACTGGCAACTCCAGAAAAATGGTCCCGTAATAAATTACAGGAAAACCCCGATACTGTGCATACACACCCGCATCTGTATTCCGACCGGATACAAATGCAATGAGACAAAATCTACACTGTACTAAACTAGGACCGGCTTAAGCCAAAGCCGGCTAGTAATATCCGTCCGATCCTGATCCGTGCAATACCGCACGTATCAGATCGAACCCTGCCATATAACTATACGGCAACTAGTACAAAACTGTCCAATCCTGATCCGTGCAATACCGCACGTATCTGATCGGACCCTGCCATATCTCCATACGGCCTCTACAGCGTTTCGCCCAAAAGCTGAGTAACTGAAAGTGTGGTGGACTCTAAAGACTCGTCAATACTATGGCTGTGGATTTAACCACTAGCACGTCAGAGGTATAAGCCAATACGTGACGGGCCACCAGCTATTGACCAAAAGGGACGTCGATGAGCGAACTCATCCTGACACCCTACTGAGCCTGTCAGTGACAATATCCGTACAGTCCGGACCGTTCGTCTATGAGTATCGCATGTTGGGCCTAGGGGGTTGGTAAAAGTCAGACCCCCAAAGGCGGTACAAGTCGTGTCGGAGTGTAGCCCAGAACGCCCTAAGATACTACTGGAATACCTACCAGTAAATCTCCTGCCTCGGCCGAGGGCTTTGCGTAATGGCTCTCCTAGACACAGCGCGACCTCACCCCCAATACCGGGAGAGACGAACCCCTGCAGATCCGCTCACTGCCTCCATGTGGCTCGGGACTGTACCCAACTAAAACCTGTTTGCACGACTCCTTTGAGCCGTGGTAGGGTAGTAATCAAAGCACAGTGGGAACTCACACGAGACAAATGACGATCTCAGGTCGATGAACTAACCTGTACACATGTCACCAGGGAACTGCTATCTGACATCTGGTATAAGACCAACTAGCAGGTTCCCGGCGAGTCCTGTCCGGTGTACTCATAACCCAATGAGCACCTGTATACATCTTAGGTGAACCAACTGACACCAGTGGCTTGTGAGACCGGCCACCGCCCCTCGTCGAGTTCTCGACTGTATACACTAGTCTACTCTAGAGAATCGATGCCCTGTCTCGAAACTCCTACGACTAGGGACCTTTTAAGGATGTGCTTGTAGACTACCAGCTCCCATGTATATGATCGCCATCATACTGCTGGTAGTCAAGCAAGAATCCTAGGGGCTCTATCAACGTGTAATAGCGACATGTCAGGTCACCTAAAGCAGTACACGATGATAAAGATAAACCAGATAGCATACTATCATCTCGAGTAAGACTGTCCTACCGGGATAGGTCCTCCCTCAATCATTGCAATCACGTGCCTGTGATCCAATAATTGACTCTGAGGGCACTATCTCCAACAAAAGTACAGTGGGAACTCACACGAGACAAATGACGATCCCCAGGTCGATGAACTATCCTGTACACATGTCACCTGGGAACTGCTATCTGACGTCAGGTATAAGACCAACTAGCATGTTCCCGGCGAGTCCTGTCCGGTGTACTCATAACCCAATGAGCACCTGTATACATCTTAGGTGAACCAACTGACACCAGTGGCCTGTGAGACCGGCCACCGCCCCTCGTCGGGGTCTCGACTGTATACACTAGTCTACTCTGGAGAATCGATGCCCTGTCTCGAAACTCCCACGACTAGGGACCTTTTAAGGATATGCTTGTAGACCCCAGCTCTCACGTATATGATCGCCCTCATACTGCTGGTCGTCAAGCAAGAATCCTAGGGGCTCTATCAACGTGCAATAGCGACCTGTCAGGTCACCTAAAGCAGTACACGATGATAAAGGTAAACCAGATAGCAAACTATCATCTCGAGTAAGACTGTCGTACCGGGATAGGTCCTCCCTCAATCATTGCAATCACGTGCCTGTGATCCAATAATTGACTCTGAGGGCACTATCTCCAACAATCTCCCACTTGCACTAAAGGCTAATTATTGCGATGTCGCATACTCACAGCCCGTGTGATACCGAACACCCAACTCCTCTACTAGTCAGTCTCACAAAGCTCGTTTGCGAGACTATTGCGTTCGAGGAATAGCCTCAGCGAGTGGAACCGCTCTGATGTTTCTTTCTATGTCTCTCTATATCTCAAGTTCGCAGAGAAAGCCATCTCCCGAAATGAGCAATACCTGTCTAAGAGTATGTCTGGATATCTGATGGGACCTAGTTCATAAATGAACTCTAAATCCAAACTTCTTAGACTGTATCGATAACTGAACTTAATCAGTACCCAGCGCCATGCTTCCCTCAGTATTGCCTTGGATTACCTGTCCAAAATACTGCCCCTCGTCAGAGGGAGAACTATAACTCTGACAGCCACTCTGCCATCCATGTCACCTTGGAAGCCTGGAATGATAATTGTCTCCTAAAGGAGGCAGCCGTTATCATATCCCTAGAACATTCACTTATGTTCTAAAACTGCTTCCGACTGTTCCTCCAGGATTGGATCAATATCAACTTATTGCATCTAGTGCAACAACAACATCTGGTGTGGTACTTGACATCTCATGATTGACTCAATTGCCTAAGCAAGTGACCTGTCGATCATGCGTATCCCTCTCCTTTTTAGTCTGTAAGACACCTTTAGAGAGGGTGACTCCATTACCTGCAGGTGTACTACCGTGCCAGGAGTCGTCCATTCTAAATACTCATAGAATGCTGTCAAGGTACCCAGATTAGGAAACCACCCAAATCTAGATCTAAAACCATAGATCTAGTAACCAGAATGTCTGATATAATGTCCAAGTCCCTTGTGGAGAAAACACTGTGTGACGACCAAAGTATAACCGATCGTAGTATAGGAATATCACTTCCTACTCTGTGTATGTCATCCAAATACCAGGATATCACACCCTACTACCTTCTCAACAGATCCATCCCCTATTCTGATGAAGTCAAACCTATGACTGTCACATCAGAAATAGATGATCTATCTCCGCTACATCTGCTTTAGTCTATAAATAGACATGAGCCTGATATCCACCAATGCTTCCGCTGCTCCCACTGACTACGACAACCCTCTGGCAGAGTCATATAGACGTGCACTTCTAAAGCTAGTTTAGAACGACGCTATACTCATCCTCCTGCCGGGTCTCGCAGCCTGGAACAACAACAATGGCTAGTGTGGGTAAACAAGAACTTCCCTGTCACCGTCCTTGAGGCTACCGGAGTACCTCTCGGGTGCCTGAAGTTACCCACCTTATCTGCGGGGTGGCCAATGGAATGTCAAATCAGATTGAATCTTTAGGTTCCTTATCAAATCTTCAGTAATCGTTTGCGGTTCTGGAATCACTTCCAGTTCTACCATACTCCCACTACTGTTTTTGAAAAAATCCATTTTTAATAAAATTGTGGCGAGTCCAGAACAATATTTCTATTGATCTGCCAGATGGTAGAAAATCAACCCTCGTCATAGCCTGGGTCAACCAACAAATAGCCATTACAGAAACGTGCCTTGAGCTGTCCAGTGTCTGGTTTTAATCATAAGCCGGACAACTCCCCGTACCTTAACAACGTTAAGATATGAACTGTTCTATATCCAATATAGAACCAGAGGCACTGAATTAATTGAACCAGATTCAAATCATGCAGCTATCTCCAGTGCATGTCAACTAAATGGATGGAGGCCGATCAGCGTTACTCAACTTAGGAATGCTTCCAATTATGAGTAACCTGAAAAGAGAAGCAATTTCTCTTTATCTTTACCATCAACTGAATACCATACACAAGTATCTACATCTTCGATCACTTTGAAGAATCCCGATACTTGCTACACTTGGTTCTCTACTCTATTCAAATACCTATAACTCCTCAAAACTTAGACCATGTGTTTCTACGAAACACATGTCTAAGAACTAGAGAAGTTAAAAGTAAACAGAATATAGTATGAGGACCAACCCCTCTGTCCTAATGGACACTGGACAACATACAATACTCTGTATAAGTCCGCCGAGTCTTACAACTCTTTCACTGTGTGTCGTAGGTTGAATACTGTACTTATGGTTAAGAAGAATTACACCGCTGTTTAATGCTCCTTACCTAACCATCCACTGATATAGGTAAATGTCATCGACATAATATCAAAATGTATATCTCACTCTATGAAAATAGACGTACAGATATATCAATTTGAAATTGGTGCACAACAGCGGATATTCAAAACCAAATATTTGCCGACCGGCAAACAGCCCAGGTGATCTCCTCAAATATCACCGATTACAACGAATCCCGATATAATGAGGATGATCACCCAATTCCCAATAACTTACTCCCTCTCATCATCTGTAAAACCATACAGATGTGAGAATCAAACCTGGTAAATACATACCCTGGAGCAAGTGTCTAATCGGGAAATCAGTTTTCTTTTAACAGTACACAGTGAAACTGAAACATTGAAATGTTTCGTTGGGGATCCCGGTATTCCTAGTAATGCCTCTACCATTATCCAGATTCACAACTATAACTGTATAATTCTTTGCCACCTCTCCAAATCCCTTTATATGTCTTTAGTCGTTACCTTCTGTACACCCCTTAGGCCAAATGGTTTTCTTCCTTCCCTACCGTTCGGCACCAGCCTATGGTTTGGAAGAAGACTATCCAATAAGCATAAAGGGTGTACTGTCCTAATCCTAGGAGCATTCGCAATGCGAGAGAAGGTGAGGATAAAAGACACCTGAATAAACCTTATTCCTATTTCTCCTGAACCAGAATCCATCCCCGAACTGGAACAAGTTCCTTTCGAGTTCGTATATAACCATACGATGGAGTATCCAAATAAACTGTGGATCTTCATAGTGATACGGAGTGTCCTGGAGAAATACAAAGGTGATTTAGGATTGGCGAAGAAATACTTGGTTTGGTCGTGAATACCAGTCGCAATTTACTTTGCCCTCTTACTAATCCCTTGCTTTGTTTTAATCTTAATACCTTCTGCACACCGTTTAGGCTAATTGGTCTTCTTCATTCCACACTGTTCGGCACCAGCCTAAAGTTTGGAAGAAGACTATCCAATTTGCGTAATAGGTGTACTATCTCCTAAACTAAGGAGTACTCACAACCTGAGAGAAGGTAAAAATGAAAAGACAACTGAATAATACTATCCGTTTTCTCCAGAACCGGAAACCATCCTCGAATTCCTTCGAGTTCGTATCTAACCATACGATGGCTTTGTCTAATGGAAGTGGATGTTCGCAGTAATACGGGGTGTCCTGGAGAAAAGGGTAAAAGTAGGAGTGGCAATGAGGTCTGCAACTCTGACAATCCAAAAGCCAGTGTTAAGAAGGTTCGGTCAACTTGGTCACTGAGTCATAGTCTTAGGGTCGGGTCAATGGTCGCTGCCAGAGAGAGAGAGAAAAGAAACACTCAGCGTGCACTCTAACCTAGATCAGAACGGTTATCCCTTTATCTAATCTGGAAACCTCCCACTGTACCTCAAATTCTCCTCCAAACCTGAAAGAAGAATTAGTCGGGGATACCCGAGGAGTAAACTAACTCATCAGTGGGAATCGGGATCCAACTCTCATCGCATGATAACGTGACGTAATCCACTCACGTCATCACACTCCAGAAGGTATGCGCATGTCTGGCAAGTTTCAGTTCTTTTGAAACTCCCGATGTGGATTTTTTTACCCCATGCTCTTATGACCTTGACTAAGGCCAACAAATCATAAGTCACATGTCAAGTTCTACCCGTCATTGTCCAGGTTGATTTGAACCCACCCGTACAAGCCCTTGACTAGGGCCAACAAGGCTATACGACTGTCCCAAACCAACGCATCTATCTATGCAACATATGAATACCCAATAGCAACCAAACACTGTGCCTTGACTAAGGCCAACAAACACAGCTTGAATACTATTGACTACCCATATGAAACGACGGAGGGTTACGAATGGTTTCTGGCGAAAACCTTTAACGTAATGAACTTGATATCGTTGAAGGAACGGATAGCTTTTTAGAAAATATAGTGACGAAAACCTTTACTAAAGAGGTCACTCCCGGTGAAGGGATCTCGGCTCTTTCCCCGTAGAATGGGGTGCTGGATATTCATAACAGAATATCACTGTGCAAAGCAAAAGTAATCGGCTATAGTGAAGTTAATGCCCTGACGCAAACTTCTGTCCAAGGGGTCACTCCCGGTGAAGGGATCTCGGCCCTTGCCTCGTCGACTGAGGAGCAGGATATTCCAAATGAATACCACGACGCAAAACAAAAGTGAACGTCCTTGCGATAACAGCTTTTTGAAAAGTGTTCCAACAACATCAGATTAGGTTTGTTTAACTTGCATTGATCCGAATCAATGCAGTCCCATCAATTGATCACACCACAAAGAACGAAAATATACTGACGTACGTATATGCCATCCGCATTCGCCACTGGGTCCCGTCATCACCCGTTAGGTTAGCTAACTAACGGCAGAGCGGGGACTGGACTAGCGCGGATGAAAAACATATACAACATCTACTAATATATATACCAATATATAGTATTTCGCTCAAGGCGTGAATAAAATGCAACATCACAGAAATGTACAGCATCACAGAACAATACAGATATCTGGGACCCCCGGGTTTCACAGAGCCACTACTGAAACCCGACGTTCCCCTGGTCGTGTGGATAGCCTGTGCAATGAAAACCTATACCCCCTACGAGTGCGGCGAATAGCCAGCCAATCCTGGAGTGAAGCCCCCTCCGTCCCAATGCCATGAGATGCGGGCTTGTTTCCTTCTAGAACCCGGCTATCCGTGCACCCCTCCGCGGGGTAATCCTAGTACAGAAAGTAAAATATACATACAACGGGTACATCGACCGCAACCTGGTCGTGCCCCAAAAGAATAATACAAACAGGCAGAGACGGCAGTCCACATGTCGGACGCTCGCCCCGCAATATCAAATGTACATAATACAACCGCACTGTACTAGCATTGCATCCAGGCTATCCCCACCGACCGATCCGCAACATCACAGCATAAACATAGAATATCAACGTGAAAGTCACGTTCGCAAATCCGTCTAACCGGGCTATAGCAGTTAGACGGGATTTACCGATCGAGTGACATTCACGGTCGCAGATATAATGTAAATACTGTGAAAAATGTGTTTAAAATATCCGATCGATCAAAAATTAACAAGTGGGTCCCCAAGAAAAACTGTAGCACTCACAGAAATCCTGGGCCCAATTTTAATATTCCAAAACCCATATTATAAGCCCAGAGGGCCTCTGAAAAAAATTGGTGAAGTGATCTCCACAGTGTGCGGCGGAAGGGCGGCGGGAAGGGGGTTTTCGCGGCGGTTCCGCGCTCCCACTGTGGAGTTACTTCGTCGAATTTTTACAGAGCTCTTAGATTTTCCAGTACATCAATATTTTACAACCTGAAAAATTTTTAGACTTCAAAAAATTTCAACAGAAACTGATGTGAAGGAAAAATACGGTTTTTGGAATTTTGGTCGATCGGAACTGAAAAACACATCAAACGAAGCTAGACGAAATTAATGGCGAGGCTCTGATACCACTGTAAGTGCACGGCGGCGCCCCGGCCGTCAATCCGACGGCCAAATACGGAAACGGTGATAAACTTTAATTTTTGCGGACTAAGCAAACCGGCACCACCTCGCACTAAACACCCGGATCGAAACCATTAACAAGTCTAAGCTACTAACAAGAAAGGGAAGAGAAGTATACCGAGAGATCCGAGTCCTCCGGTCTTCTCGTCATCGTCCCGATCTCCCGCGGAAAGTCTTGCCTCCACATCGTCGCCTCCTCGCCGGAAGGGCACCACATCGCCTGCGTCTTTTACGGGCTCCCGCCTCAATACCGAGGCAACTCGGGCATGAAGCCGGCAACTCGACATGCTCAAGATATGCTGTAGAATGTAGTGTAGAAGATGCTTGTCTCTTTGGGGTTATGTTGTTTCCATGGAGGATGATGGAGGAAACAAGGATTAGAAAAATGGTGCTTGCATTTTTCTAGCATGAAAATGAGATCAAGAAAGAAACTCTCTAGAATGAAGCTCTCTTCTTCTTCTTCTCTTCTTCTCTCTTTTTCTTATGAAAACTCTCATCCTTAGAAAATGGTGGTGGAAAGATTATGAAGCATGAAGGGAGGTGATGGTAGGAGCAAAAGAGGTGACCACATCCAAAACATAATCATAACCATCTCACATCAAACTCTAATCACATCTAATCCTTTCTTATCAACAAAAAGCAAGTGAAGAGAATGGAATCAAAAAGATGCTATCATAATAAATCATCTTGCAAATAAATCCTCCACAATGTGTTATTTGCAAACTTGCAAATAACACCCTCCTTCGGAAAAGTCCGGCCGGGAAAGAACAAAGGAAAACCGGCCGGAACGGAATGCAAACTGGCAACTCCAGAAAACTGGTCCCGTAATAAATTACAGGAAAACCCCATACTGTGCATACACACCCGCATCTGTATTCCGTCCGGATACAAATGCAATGAGACAAAATCTACACTGTACTAAATTAGGATCCGGCTTAAACTAAAGCCGGCTAGTAATATCCGTCCGATCCTGATCCGTGCAATACCGCACGTATCTGATCGAACCCTGCCATATACCCATACGGCCATTAGTACAAACCGTCCGATCCTGATCCGTGCAATACCGCACGTATCTGATCGGACCGTGCCATATCTCCATACGGCCTCTACAGCGTTTCGCCCGAAAGCTGAGTAACTGAAAGTGTGGTGGACTCTAAAGACTCGTCAATACTATGGCAGTGGATTTAACCACTAGCACGTCAGAGGTATAAGCCAATACGTGACGGGCCACCAGCTATTGACCAAAAGGGACGTCGATGAGCGAACTCATCCTGACACCCTACTGAGCCTGTCAGTGACAATATCCGTACAGTCCGGTCCATTCGTCTATGAGCATCGTATGTCGGGCCTAGGGGGTGGGTAAAAGTCAGACCCCAAAAAGCGGTACAAGTCGTGTCGGAGTGTAGCCCAGAACACCCTGAGATACTACTGGAATACCTACCAGTAAATCTCCTGCCTTGGCCAAGGACTTCGTGTAATGGCTCTCCTAGACACAGCGCGACCTCACCCCCAATACCGGGAGAGACGAAACCCCTGCAGATCCGCTCACTGCCTCCATGTGGCTCGGGACTGTACCCAACTAAAACCTGTTTGCACGACTCCTTTGAGCCGTGGTAGGGTAGTAATCAAAGTACAGTGGGAACTCACACGAGACAAATGACGATCCCCAGGTCGATGAACTATCCTGTACACATGTCACCTGGGAACTGCTATCTGACGTCAGGTATAAGACCAACTAGCATGTTCCCGGCGAGTCCTGTCCGGTGTACTCATAACCCAATGAGCACCTGTATACATCTTAGGTGAACCAACTGACACCAGTGGCCTGTGAGACCGGCCACCGCCCCTCGTCGGGGTCTCGACTGTATACACTAGTCTACTCTGGAGAATCGATGCCCTGTCTCGAAACTCCCACGACTAGGGACCTTTTAAGGATATGCTTGTAGACTCCAGCTCTCACGTATATGATCGCCCTCATACTGCTGGTCGTCAAGCAAGAATCCTAGGGGCTCTATCAACGTGCAATAGCGACCTGTCAGGTCACCTAAAGCAGTACACGATGATAAAGGTAAACCAGATAGCAAACTATCATCTCGAGTAAGACTGTCGTACCGGGATAGGTCCTCCCTCAATCATTGCAATCACGTGCCTGTGATCCAATAATTGACTCTGAGGGCACTATCTCCAACAAATTTGGTGTACGCCACCCCTATTCAATGATTGGGTTCCACTCTCCCACTGTAGTGGTTTTTCAGCAAACTCTTCTAAAAATTTCCATGCTTCCACATCATCCTTGGTCATAAAAGTACCTTGACACATGTTTTCAAGGTTCTATTTAGTGTTTGGGTTAATGCCCTCATATATGATTCGGAAAAGATCCCATCTCGGGATGCCGTGATGAGGACATTGAACCAAAAGATCCTTGAAACGTTCAAAGCATTTAGAGAATGGTTCAGCCGGAAGCTGGGTAAATTGATTCAGTTCGCTACGGATTCGAGCTGTCTTTTGCATTGGGTAAAATTTCTTAAGGAATGCCGCGACGAATTCTTCCCAATTCATAATAGAGTGTGCGGTAGTGTTATATAGCCACTTCTCGGCTATATTGCACAAAGTAAATGGAAGAGGTCGTAGACGCATAGCATCCACTGAAAGTTGTGACGTACCCATCATTGCGCATACGTTTTCAAATTTGGTGATGAAAACGTAAGCGTCCTCAGTCTCGAGTCCGTGGAATTTGGGTAAAAGGTTGATGTATTGGGGTTTAATTTCAAAATTATCCCCGTTGGCTGGTGGAATGGATAAGCAGGTCGAAAGAGGACCTCGCAATGGATAGCACCTCTCTTGGAGAGAGATGCGGGGTGGATTACGCGCACCAACGGATGGCGGCAGATTAGAGTTAAAGAAATTCGATGGAGGCGGATCCATCGATGTGGGTGTGGTGGTGGGTAAAGAAGAAGTAAATGGAGAAATACTAACTTCGGAGTCGATAAAGGGTACGCGGACTAAACGGGCACTAGAATCCCGTGTCCAGCCTATCTTGCACTAAAAAGGGTTAGTACAAGTGGCAGCATGGCTTATAATTAGGGGAAATGATTGAATGAATGCGGTGTTTGTTTTGAAAAGTGGACGGATTTTTGAAAATATGATGCGACACAACAAATGCAACATCCAAAACCCTAATTCTATTGGTCGCCTAGGTCAAATCTCTAGACCGCTCCTAACTTCCAAAAGAAAAGACGCAGGATAAATCCTCCACTGCCTCTTTGTCTCTCCTGTGGCCAGGTAAATGCCAGGTAAGTGGGAGGTTCTCCACTACGTAAGTAGTGGGCCTAATTAAGTAACCACTAGCCTTCGACAAACTTGCCTTAGACACCACAAGAGAAACGCGGATAAGCAATGAATTACCCACGGCCTTCTTCTGTCCTAAGTGAGCGCGACGGTCCTTAGAGTCATCTCTAGATTTCTTTTAGTTAATGAGGGTAAATGCGAATGCAAATTTTGCGATTTTCGGGGCTTAGGAAGGGTAATGAACTCCCCACCTAATCTGGATTTGGTCTTTGCCCCTTAATGTCCGTATTAATTATGCAAACAACCACAAAAAATCAAAACAAGCACAATATAATTTTGCTTTTTGCGCGGCGCTGCGATTTTTGCAAAGAAGCCTGCACAAAATGTTATTTGGAGCAGACAGAGGAGGAGATAAGAAAGTAAGAAGCTCACTATGAAATTTTTGCACTGAGAACCCTTCACCGACGCGCGGAACCGCCGCAGAAAGAGGCTCAGACCGCGGAAGGGCGGCCGTTGGTACTGTTCCCTGCACGAAAATTCAACAACAGCTTGCTGTTGATTCCTCCAGCTCTCTGGAAATTTCCAAAAAAAATTTGAATTGCACAGCAAGCTCCAGATTTTCCTTGCAATACACCACAACAAATCGTTTAGATTTTGCGCGAATTTTGATCACAAATTTATAATGGAATAAATCTTTCAATTCAAATTTCAAACAAAGAACGAATTGGCGCGCGATCCCCGGCAACGGCGCCATTTGATTGATCTTATTTTCCGTTGTCGGTTTAGAAAAAATGTATAGAATCACAACCAAAAATATTTGACCGCAATCAATAACGGTGTCGGATATAGCGCGTTAGTAAGTGCGGATCGTCTACAGGGATTGCGCGATTCGTTCGTATTTCGTTTTGTTTGAATCGAAAATTTAATAGAAAAGAAAAGCAAAGAAAATGATTCAAGATTTTTATCGATGAGTTTCAAGTATCACTATTCTAATCAAGAATCAAGAAAACGATAAACATCGAGAATCAAGTATCGATAGAATTCCAATCACTTTAGGTTTCAAGATTTGAAGTATAGCTCGTAGGAATCGATTCAATAGTAGATGTGATGAAGATTCAAGAATACGATTTCTTATCCATTAACAAGTTGATACTAAATCGATGTAGAAGTCATCGAGGATCAAGGATCTTGCGAAGAATTAGGGTTCCTCATCCTATCCTTTGTCCTTTCGATGAATCACATTCAGTAGATAGCTTCTTGAAAGTCGAATGATCAATTGTTGATCTCTAGATCGTGTGAAAGGAATCAAGAACGCATTCGCATCGATCTAGATCATCGATCAATCGATTTTCATGAATTTACAATTGTTTTAAGACTTAAGAAAACGTTTAAAAATTCATCAACATCATCATTCTACAATCGTTTCGATTCCTCCACGAGCGGAGTTTTATTCGAGCATCATCAAAAAGTACATATTCAAGAATCGAAATGAATCATAATGCTCGAATTGAAAATAAGCAAGTTTAAAGAATCTTTACCTTTATTACATCAACAAGTAGTTACAGCTCTCAAGAATTACAAGAGGTAGGAACTTCGCTTGTCGAATCTAGCATAGCTCGGCTCCTTGAGTCTTGGATCGCTTGGATCTCGTGCTCCGTTGAAGTCCGGCTTCGCTTCAAAGGATCGTCGAAGACTTGCTTGGCTTGCACTCAAAGGATCTTGAAGTTTCTTGATTTTGGATTGGATTAGGGTTAGGGTTTTGAGGTGGTAGGAATTGGTTGAAGAACTAGAATGGGAGAGATTAGGGATTGATCAACTAAGGATTCAGCAACTAATGAACAACCTTCAACAAGTGAGGCTAGGGGTCTTTTTATAGGTTTCCCAAACCCTAGCTCTAGGAATTTGAATTTTGAATTTCCCTCCAAGTTAGAGGAAGAGGCTTCTAGAAGTAGTTAGTTAGGGCTTAGCTTCTACCCTAAGCTAGGAGGTTAGGGGGAAGGTTCTAGATCCTTAATAAAGTTTAAGTGAAGCTTGTTGAAGAAGCTTGGGGTGTTTAGTATAGAAACCCTAGGTTTGCTGAACTGGCAGAAGCTTCTGGGGCTTTCTGGAGAATGTAATGTTTTTCTAAAGTGTGGAAGCTGATGTGAGAATTATGAAGCTAATTTGGGGTGGTGACGTGGACAAGCCGCCGCGGAACCGCGGCGCAAGGCGGCTCCGGCCGCGGTTCCACGGCCGAGCGGTAGAGCTAGGGCTTCATTCTCCTTCAGCTACTTTGTTCTGTCTTTGGATGTACATTCTGATATGTTGAATCTCTTAATTCTTTTTAGGTCATTTCCAGATTCCAAATCCATGAGCTAGCGTCTTTTTAACCGTCTTTGTTTGTAAATTTGACCGATCTTCTGTAATTTCCTGCACAGACTTCGAACACAAGTTGCGATATATAGGAATGATGACATGCTATGAAATGCAGTCAATTTCCCTTATAGTGCTGATTTTAAAGTCTAACACATGCAATCTAATATTTAACGATTGTTTTGCTAATATGTGCTATATGAATGCCGAACACTTCTAGATGAGTGCAAATGATAAGGAAATTACCGGTTTAAAGATGCAGTATTTTCGACTGATCAAATGATAAATATGATTAATAATGATAATTAAGGATTGTTGTGTGATGGTTAGGTTGACCGTTTGACCATGGTGGACATTTTGACCATTGTTGACATTTTGACCATAATCATTTCATATCAAAGATGCTTCTTGATCTTTGCAAATTGCATTTATTATGAAATGATAATGGTCATTCCATACTCACCATCACATTTTCCTTTTTGATTATTATTGTTAATCTATTATTCTCTCATATGAGCATGGTTGCAAAAAGAGAGCTCTCATTCTATCATATCTTTTCTCTCTCTTTGCAAAAACTCTTCTTCTTCCTCTCTCAAAACTTAAGTGTTCCATGTGTTGGAAATCATAAGTTTTTGAGATAAAGCCACCATAACACATCTTTACTCATTCTAGGGTACTAGGTTTGGCAAACCAAATACCTTAGTTACCTCTAGGTTGAGGTAGGAGCTCAAGTTTGAGGCCCTCGGGTGGATCTATCTTCGGCAAAGAGGAGACGAGAAGGAGGAGCCGTTCAAACTACTACAAGGTGCAAGCAAGGAGGAGAACAACAAGAAAGGAAGGAGTTCAAGACTAGGTATAACCATTCTACATAGTAGTTAGAACTTGTAGATTTTTTGTTAGTTTTGTTTAGCAAAGATCCTTAATGAACGATCCATGTTACCTATCGAGGAAAAATTGATTTTTACCTGTTCCGCCTCCCCGAAAGAACCGGGGTGGGTAACGTGAACCTAACAAGTCAGAGGCTCTGCCAAACGAGCAAAATTCTCTACGAACCTTCTGTAATACCCGGCAAGTCCAAGAAAGCTTCTGATCTATACAACGTTCTTCGGAATCGGCCAATCTTGAACTGCTGCAATCTTCCCTGGATAAACGGCGATTCCATCTCCAGCTACGATATGCCCCAAACTTTACTTCTTCAAGCCAAAACTCGCACTTGCTCATCCTTGCATACAATCTTTCTTGCATCAATGTCTGCAGTGCGATCTTCAAGTGTGCCGCACGCTCTTCAATACTCTTTTGAGTAGAGCAGAATATTATCAATAAACACCACTATGAACTGGTCCAGTATGGTGAAAAGATTCGGTTCATCAAGTCCATAAATATCGCCGGTGCATTCGTTACTCCGTAGGGCATCACTAATACTCGTAATGTCCATACTGAGTTCGGAACGCAGTCTTGCAAATATCTTCTGATTTAACTCGGACCTGATGATATCTGAACCGCAAATCCAGCTTCGAGAATACCCTCGCGCCACTAAGTTGCTCAAATAATTCGCCAATGCGAGGGATAGGGTACTTGCTCTTAATAGTCACCCGGTTTAATTCTCGATAGTCGATGCACATCCTCCTTGTGCCATCATTCTTCTTGACTAGAAGAACTGGAGCTCCCCAAGGTGAGTTACTGCTACGAATCCAACCCTTCTCAAGTAATTCAGCAACCTGCTTCTTGACTTCTTCCAACTCTACTGGTGCCATTGGATAATACTCCTATGAGATTGGCGCTACACCAGGAACAAGATCAATCGCAAACTCCACATCTCGTTTTGGCGATAAACCCGAGGTGTCTTCGAACACGTCCATGAATTCTCGAACTATAGCCGGCGCTTCTTTCTTATCAACTTCCATCGACGAAAGAGCATTGTTTGTCGGCCTAGCCCTAAACTCGACTGGCCCGACAAAACCGCTTCCTCCAGCAAAACAAGCTCTGGATGTCCGGGAATCTGGTGAATCACTTTCCTTTCCTCACAATCAATATGAGCGTGGAAAGTGCCGCGAAAATCCATTCCCAAGACAACAACAAACAAGGGATGCACCAGAATTGAATAATTCTAATGCGGTAAAGCATGAACAAGTAAGATACCGAGGTGACTTCATCCGAAGTCAAGATACTGAAGAGGATCAAGCACGGTAAACATGATTCGGGCTGGCGATAAAACAAGAACTGGTAAGCAATGAAACCGAGAGAAGCAAGGTAATATAACAACCATGAAACAAGGAAGTGAATCAAGACCAGGACTCCAAGTTACTTAAATAGAGTACCGAATTGTAACCATGCTGCAGTTCATGGGTACAATTACATAACTCCACTCAAGTCGCCCAAATCCTAGCATCAGAATCAAGAAACAGGGAGAAACAATAGAGAACCAAAAAGATTTCAAGTCGAGATGCAAATGGCTTGCATATCGTCAAGGCGAAGGATAAAAGAAGGATATGATTCAAGAATCACGATGACAAGGTGGCAGGACAAGTTCCTAATCACGAGTATTCTGATTCGTGTATTGGGTCCAATACCCAACTACAAAAGAATCAAACTCGATTAACCTATATCCTATGGCTTTGATACCAAAAGAACCATATCACGCCCCGCTTCCCAGAGTATGCTAAGATGGGCACGTGACATAGCCAGCCATGCTGTCTGTGGATAAGAAAAATCCTTCCACGGTCACATTACGGCTGTAGAGATATCAAAAACAGGAAAGTAAACTAAACTTTCTAGTACATGTCCATGAGCCAGAATAAATGAGTCAAGAAATGATAATATGCGGAAGCAAAAGATACAATAAATGAAATACCTGGAAAGTAAAACTACCTACCAACAGGATCTTCACCGCTCGGTCTAACCGCGGCAATACTCCTGATCAGTCTGCAACAAAGGTAGAGGATCTGGGCCATGCAAAACCCAGACGTCAGCGCGTCATAACATCAAGCAATAATATAAACAGGGTAGCAAGACATGCAAGTATAATCATAAATAGTAAAGCAGGTGTAACAGCAATATAAATCAGGGCAGTGAAAGGTAGTGTGCAGTGAGTAATCTAAACTGGTCTATTGGGTTAACTACTCTCAAGTCTTTGAAATCAATTTGATGAATCATCGATGTAACTCAATAGTATCCCGTGCGTGCCCGGGACCACGGTCAAGATTCTCGGGCTGAATCCGAGACGTGCCGCTAGGCAGTAAAAGGGTAGTATGTAAAAATGAGTGATGTCAGGATCATCACCCCGGGGCTGGCCTAGCCTATAAGACTGATCAGAACAGGTATAGAACTGTCGAGTTACAAGTCAGGTTCATCATTGATTTCCCCATACCCCCAAGTCAAAAGTATTCAAGTCAAGTATTTAAATAATCTGGAGCTAATGCCAACACAGGATCAGGCAGGTACAGGTTTGTCTGGATAGACAACAGGAATGGTCCGTAAGGACAACATGTCAGTTTTGTTGGCATTAGGCACAGGATCAGGTAACGGGTAAAGCTATGGTACATCAGGTCAGGTCAAGTAGTGTATTTAGGTGTCAAGTCATGTCAGGAGGTGTATGGTACCATGTCGTGTCAAGTAATAGGTGTAGCAAGTCATGTCAGGGTGTACAAGATAATGTGTCGGTGCTCATAATCAAGCTAGCATAAACATGGTATACAGAACAAGCATGTGTGCTAATATAATCAATAAGCTGGAACTTGTAACGTGAAATGAAATCAGGTACAGATTAAGGTATGTAGATGCACAGTTATCAGTTTGGGTTCAAGGGATAATTCAACATTACAAGAATACAGTAAAACAAATGTGGATGATAAAATCATGTTAGTATGTACTAAGTAATCTAGAGATGCAATTGAATGTAAATCAGGTTAGATGTATGCAAATGGTCGTCCAACAGGGTATAAAGTATAAAAAGGGTACTGTGGGCTAAGCAAATAATTGTTATAAGATTTAAATATGAATGTGGGTACTATGTATAATAGAACTAAATGCAACCTGGTATGTTTCGAGTTATGAATCTAAAATGATATAATGGGACGTCGAAATGTAAAAATGGAATTATGGTATTAAATGGAAACTACAGGTTTAACGTACACTCAAATGGGTGCATAGTAATTTAAATAGCATATATAGTAATTTAAATAGCATGTAGCAAGTTTCATTTGCCTGATGGATCGCGATGCGGATACGCTGCAACGTACAATGTCGGTAAAAGCTGCGATGCACCCACGAGTGCCCGTAACGGAACCAGCCAATGCAAGAAGTGCCCACACTGCACGAGAACGTCTTCTGGTTCGCCCGGATCGTCGGCGACGGTACGGCTCTGGTAATCACCAAAAACAAGATCGGGAACAAGAAAGAAAAGAAGAATAAATAAGAAGAAGAAGAAGAAGGATAGGGGCTGGTGCTCAGGTTTTGCTCTGGGGTCAGAGACAAGGGCGAGGGGATGACGACGCTGGGTCATCGACGGCGATCACCCAAACAACAACATCAAGAAAGAGGAAGAGAAGAGAAAGGAGAAGAAGAAGAGGAGGAAGAAGAGTGAGGTCGAGGAGAGGAAGTCGACGGCGAGGGCGTCGGTGAGGTCAGGTTGTGTAGTCGGCAAAGGTGGTGTCGGTGGTGATGATTTGAAGAGAGGGAAGAGAAGGTGGGTTGATGGTGGAAGCAAGGGTGAGGAGGCAAGAATAGGAGGAGGTGGTTGAGGTGGTGACGGCGAGGGACGGCCGCCGGAGGTGGGTGCAGATGAAGGAGGAGATGGGTTCATGGTGGATTCGTTGGTTGTAGTTGTCGTGGGTTTGGGGGAGAGAGAGGAAGTGAGGTCAAAGAGATGGAGGTGACGGTGGAGAAGGTGGTGGCGACGGGCGCGAGCGAGCGCGGGCGACGCTGGGTGGCGATCGGTTCCGGGGTTTGAGGTCGTGGGTTGCAGGCGAAGACGAGGCGGGGAAAACAAAGTGAACAGAAGATGAGGGAGAGGGCGATGGGGTGAAGGAGGCGAACACGAGGGGTTGAGGATGAGGGTGTCATCGGCGGTAGCAGGCTAGGGTTCGGGTTCTTGGGTTTCTCGTGCTCGAGGGGTTTAAACGAGAGAGACGAGGCACGTGAAGAAGGAAGGTGACAATAGCGTAGCGCGGTGACCACAATCGAGGAATGCACAGTAACTCCGATAGGAGGGAGAAAGAAGAGAGGGAGAGAGAGCGGGGGAGAGAGAAAGAGAGAGAAAGAGGAGAGAGACGGCGAGAGAGAGAGACTGGGAGAGAAAAAGAAAAGGAAAGAGGAGAGAGAGGAGTAGAGTGGGGCCCACGCAAAAATAAAAGGTGATTCTGATTGGTTGAGGGAATAAAAGAGAGAGAGAAGAGGGATCTGCGCTTGGGTGAGAAAGGAGAGAGATAGAGAGAAAGAATGGTGGGGTCGGGTGAAAGAGAAAGATTGTGATTGGTTGGGAGAAATGTTAAAAGGATTTTAATCGTTAAAAAAATATATTTTCTTTGTTAGCTGGGCAAGAAATCTTAGCTGTTAAAATATATTAATGAATTAAGAAATTAAAAATAATTAAAAATTTGGCGGGATAAAATAATTCAGAAATGCGTCCGGGTTGGGTCCAAAATTTTGGATTTGAAATACGAAAATTATTTGTAAGTTCCAAAACTTAAATTGAAGGATTATGTAATAGAAATGCATACCCCCAAGAACGGACGCACGTACGTGCGCGTAGCCATCCAAACACGTCCGTTTCACTGAACGGGACGAGAACACGATGCAAGGACGCTACCACAGGGTTAGGGGTATCATGCAGGCCATGAAATGCAATTTTAATTTATTTTATGTGATTTAAATTGTTATATGCAAAAGATGCGATACTAGATAAAATACCAGTATATACTAAATTATAAGATGCACTAGTCCATGCAACAAGTCAAGGTAATCTATAAAAAGAGTTAAACAGGTTCAAGCAAGCGGGTCGGGTCGAATGCAAAGTAATATGTAAAATACCATTCGCACCCAAACACGCTAAATCAAGAAAGACCATGGATAGGTAAATACGGAAACTTGAATTGGTATAAATGAACTCGGGTGTTATAGAAACCTAAAAGATATTGTTGAATCAAATTTTCAAAAAGGGTAGCTACAGTTTTTGCTTTGCACAGCGGTATTTGTGAAATATCCTGCGCCTTATTCGATGAGGAAAGAGCCGAGATCCCTTCACCGAGAGTGACCTCTTTAGCAAAACTGGCAGATGCTACAAACTCACGGTTTGGTTTTTGATTGCTTCTATAGTTCTTTCTTTGCACAGCGGTATTTGTGAAATATCCTGCCCCTTATTCGATAAGGAAAGAGCCGAGATCCCTTCACCGGGAGTGACCTCTTTAGCGAAACTAGAAAAGCCTCAAAAACACTCCTTTTCAAAATCACTTGTTTCTACAATGATATCAAGTTCATTATGCAAAAGGTTTTCTGAAAAACCTGTCGTAACCTTCCGTCATTTTAGGAAATAGAGTACTTAGTATTCGTGCTGCGTTTGTTGACCATAGTTAAGGCGCAATGTACGGTAGCTGAGTGATGATTTCCTATATAATATATGATGTGATTAATTAGGACAGTCATATGACTTTGTTGACCATAGTTAAGGATCGTGTGGGTGGGTCTAATTAATTAAGAAATGACGGGTAGAACTTGACTAGTGCTTATGATTTGTTGACCATAGTTAAGGTCATAAGTCACTAGGGGTAAAAGTATTATCGGGAATTTCAAGTGTTGAAATTTATAATAAGATTGCATACCACCTATGAGATAGTTGGATCCTGATACCCACTGCGAGTAAGAGTTACTCCTGTGAGAGTTTTATACAGGACAAATAACCGATCAAGTAGGTGTCTAGAAAGGTGTTAACGGGGTTATGCCTCTGGGAAAACGAGGTTTATTTTAATTAGGTCCATACGAAAGCACGGGGAACCTCCTTCAAAGTACCAACACTAACCTGGCTGAAAGATTGGCGAACTTGTAAAGTGTAATTAATCCTGGCTAGTCTTACCTTCTAGGGTTTTAAGGAAGATTTGATAAAAAGCAGTAGGAGTCATCCTGATTAGATAAGATAATAACCAATCTAATCTTGCAAGAGAATACGCTAAAGTGTTTTCTTCTCTCTCTCTCTCTCCAGGTAGCGACCATGTCAGGCCTTAATCAAGATAATAATATGGATGTATTGGCCGAACCCGCTTATTATACTAAGCGGGGGAACGTTGGTCCCGCTCCAACTTATAATTGTTATAAATCCGAGCAGGGAATAGGAGAATATCCGGATTCTCACGCAGCCTAAACGAAGAATAAGCATGCTAATGCATCTTCCTCGGGTGTGTTAGTTATCGAGACTGCTTCTCAGTTCACTTTACGTCCTAGGTATTAGATACCGGATCGGGATCCTACATATGTAATATGTTACATGGGCTACGGAAAGTTAGGGAACTGGGAGATTCCGTAAGAGTAGGGAATGGTGCAAATATTGCAGCCAAAGCAGTTGGCGAATATCACCTTGTGTTACCAAATGGTAATACATTAATTCTGAACGAATGCTATTACATTCCGACCCTTATATGCAATCTTATATCAGTTTCTTTATTGAGTAAAGAAGGATATAATTTTGTAATGCAGGATAATGTTATGAACATCTTCCTGAATCAAAAGTTGATTGGATCAGGCTCGTTAAATAATGGCATATATGTTCTGAATCAAACTACAGTCCTTAATGTACAAAACACACACAAGAGGAAGAGTTCAGAAATGAACGAATCCTTCTTGAACGATTCTTAAGTCTTATGAGTTTTGTAAACTTTAGGAAATTGAATCATCGAAAACCTAATTTGAGCGAGATCACTTTCATTGTTCCAAATTAGAGATCAACGATTGGTGATTTAATTTGCTAGAGGCTAGAATTTGAATGATAATCAATGAAAGGACAAGGGATGATGAAGGAGAAACCTTAATTTCTTCAATAGATCTCTAAACCTCATTGATCTTCATCGATCTAGCAACAAATCCTAAATAGATAAGAATTCGTAATTATTATTATTTATCATCACTATCAATTTGATCGATTCCTACAAGCTACTTTACAAATCTTGATAATTCAATCGGTTTGGACATTTTCTTGATATTTATTAATTCTTGATTTTAGATCTATTTCTTTATGATTCTTGAAACTCAACTTCATAAATATTGAATCATTTTCTTTTATCTTTTCTTTTCAACTCGAATAAAACGATTTCGAACAAATCACACTTTCTCAGTGGATGATCCGCTCTTGCTAACGAAACTACAATAGACACCGTTAATTGATTGCGGTATAAATTTCTTTGGCTGTGAAACATTTCTAAATACACACGAAGGACGATCAATCAGATAGCTTGGGTTAGTGTCTGCTCAACGTAGATCATCTTCGGCCTCGAAGACATCGAAGCAAGCATGTTCGTTTCCTCATGGGAGCCACTCTTGAGTCCGGAGTTCACGATCGCAGTGAAGGAACTACTACACGGAGCTAATGAAGTGAAGGACCGGTCTACAAAGGTTGTATTCCTTGCTCACTAGACTTGCAAAGTGTTTACAATTTATATTCTGTCGATTTCTAGTAAACGATTCTTAGTTAGGGTTAGCTAGAACGGCAAAATTTTAACATGGCATGAGAGATGCGTCCCGAATCCTTGCTGACGTGCTACGGAACCCTGCACTAATAATATCAAGCATTTTTCTTTTCATAAAAATAACTAGTCATACTTCAATAGTATCATAAATAAATCCTCAAGCCATGCCATCTTTACACCTCATTTTTCTATTTATTAATAAATAGAAATACGCACTATGAGGTGTCATCTTCTAGAAGGTATTTTGTACAGATACAAAATACTTTCTACCGTATAAACATACCCGTATTCGTATCACAATACGAATACCCAAAAGATAGAATAATACCACTAAAATAATACTAGTATTGAATCAATATCTGATTTAATGAACCGGCTTAATTCTAAACCTGCCAGTATTAAAATCCGTCCAATTAAATTCTGTTAGTTATATGTATGCCCTAGAGGCCATTACTGTACATAGGATGTATATTGTAGTGGATGCTGGGACATATATAGGGAGGACTTTCTTGCTCGACATGATAGTATGCTATCTGGTTGAACTTTACCTTAACGTGTATACTGATTGTCTCTCTGTTACATGTTGGTAAAGCCCTTAGGATGTGTGCTTGACTACCTGGACTATGATGCGGATCATACTAGTGGGGACATGGTAGTCCATAAGTACATCCTTCAAAGTCCCTAGTCGAGGGTGTATCGAGACGGGGCATCGATATACCAGAGTAGACTAGCGTGTAGCTTCTCGACCCATACAGATGGGCGATGGATGATCCCATATCCATTGGTGTTTGACATCAGGGATGATATACGGGTGCTCAGTAGAGACTGGGTACACTGGACGGACTCGCCGAGAACTCCCAGATGGTATTATACCTCACGTCAGATGGCAGTTCTCTGGTGACACTGGTACAGAGTAGTCTGTTGACCCGAGATCGTCATAGAGTCTTGTGTGGTTCCCACTGTGCTTTGATTTCCATCTTACCACGTCCAAGAGGGCGTGCAAAACGGTGGTTTTTGGGTACAGTCCCGAGTCATATGGAGGCAATGAGCGATAGGAGGGGATTCGTCTCTCCCGGTATAGGGGGTTGATGTTGCGCTGTGTTCGATTGGCTATAACAGGAAGTCCCTGGCCAGGGCTGATCAGAGAATTGCTGGTAAGTGTTACCAGTAGTTTCTCGACCCGTTATGAGCCTCATATCGACACGACTTATCGAGCTATTGGGGTCTGACGTTTACCACCCCTAGGCAAGGTATGCAACATATCAGACGATCAGACCGGACTGTACGGTAGTGTTACTGGTCGGATTCACTGGAGTGTGAGCGGGCTTGCTCGTCGATCTTCAGATCGCTCAATACCCGAGTGGCCGTTACGTTTAGCAGACCGCTTGCGGCTTGTGGGTGTTTGATATGATCATCGCCTGCTGCCGGCGTATTGACGAGTCTTTAGAGTCCTACACAGAGGTTTCCTGGCTCAAGCGAAACGAAATAGGAGCGCATATGAGATATGTGCGGGACCGAGAATAATGCGTGTATGTGATACCGTATTCCATTCTCGCGATGAATGTATCGAATGGTTGTATGCGATATAACCTAGTTATCGATTCAAGCGTTGATTCGATAAGCCGATACATTGTATACTAGTCGGTTGTGTGCGACATGACCGGATCATTGAATCAAGTGTTGATTTAATGATTTAATGTATAATTATATATTTGATATATTACTTTGCATTAACTAGTATTGGTTCACTTTAAATGGATTTTCTCACTCGGATGTGCGCATTACATATGCGATATGATTTTGTGCACTTGATTGTATCATGTTTGATGATACATGTTTACTTGGTTAAGTGCAAAGAATTAAACCATGGTTAAAAGAATGGCTAGGGTTTCATTTCCTTTATTTATTCATTTATTTATTTATTTATTCATTTTGGAAAAGAAGAGAAAAGAATGGTTGCTAGTTTTGGAGTTTAGTTGAAGCTTCATGAAGCTTTGATCAAGTCAACCATTCTTATCTCATCCTTAACCCTAACCATTCCCACTAACCATGATTCATTCTCTACACTTGACTATGGTTAATGATATGATAAGTATTTGTTTTTCTATTATTTTTAATTAACTTATCATATATTTCTTTCTTCTTCTTCTTCATGAGCAAGGAAGAAAAAGGTTTATTCATCAATGGTGATTGATGATAAAGAGTGAGAAATCCAATTCTAAAGTCTACCCACTTCCTATTTCTTCATCCTCTACCTCTTTCCAAGTTGTAGAGTGTGTTTCCTTCACAAGTTTTTAGGGCTTGTTGAAGGTGGAGCTTGATTTAGCGATGCCTCGACGTAGATCATCTTCGGCATGGACATCGACGACCTAGCTCGCTTTTTCTCCGACGAAGCCGACTCTAGAGCCCGGATTCCTTTTGGACAGCGGAGATGACTTCGTTGCGGAGCTATGGAGGTGGAGCACCGGATCTACAAAGGTTGTATTTCCGTTTTCCCATTAGTTAAGTGTTAACTAGTTTTGTTTTCGCCTAGTTTTCTAGCAAACGATCCGTAGTCGGGTCTCTCGGCACCCGTAAATTTTTATATTGGCATGTTCGATGCCTTGCGAGACCTCCATAGGGTGCTTAGGAACCCTACAGTAGTATCAGAGCCTAGCTAGAGCCTTAGGCGATGTCTAGACAGAATTTGAAGTCCGAACGAACCCGAAACCCGTCTCAAAACATGCTTTCTGTCCTTTTTTCAAAAATTGGGATTTTTCCATATTAAAAATATTCAGTAAAATCAGCAGGAAATTCTAAGGGATACTGCAAAATTCGTGTGCCTGATTCCATCATTGCGCCGCGTTTCCGCGGCACGAGCATGGCTCGTGCGGCGGAACCGCGGCCGATTTGTCTTTTTGCGCATCTAATTTTGTACAGTAATTCCTCTTTTGCTATGCTGGTTTTCCTGGGAATTTTTAATTGTTTTTCAAGAGTTGAATTTTCTGCAGTTGTTTTGGGGATTCGGTGTTTCGATCGGGGTATCAAATTTTGTCTATTTGGCTTTCCGGATAATTTTTTAGAACATGTTAAAAAGTTCGACCGGATATAAATACCCAATTTTTCCCCTGTCGGGAAATTTCCAAGTGTTGGATTTTTCCGTAGTTTAACGACGTTCTAAGTAGTGCAAGTAACGCGATGGTCCCTCTAGAAGACAACAAACCTTAACTCGATTATGTGACCGTCTTGAACTGCCCTTTGAACCTTCGGGTTTGGGGCAGTACGGCGTGCCACATGTGAGGCGTTGGCTTGACCCTTCTACGGCTGGACCGTTGGTACTGAGGTACGAACTGAATGTTGTTAGACTTATTTCATGTGTTGATTTGTATCGGGAAAACTTGGGTGTTAGAATGTTCGATCGGAAAGTTTAACATTTTCTAATTATCTGGAATGTGATACAATAATTGGAATTCACAAGCAGTTATGTGATAACTGAATGAATGTTATAAACGTAGCAATTTAGTCTCACTTGATCGGTTGCCACGGAATTTTGATGTGATCAAAAGTCCGTCGCAATCACGTAGCGTACGCGGATACTCGCCGGGTAAACTTAATAGACAGCCTCACTCCATAGCCCCGACCAAGTGACTGTAGGAGAACCCCGTCGCCGAAAGCATCCGTTCGGGTGCTTGCGGCAGCGGTGTTCCGCCTTGGTGCACTTCGTCGACGGTATCGGGGGTGCAGCCGTCTATTGAAGTTTGCGACGAGCATTCGATCAGAATGTCGGGAATCTTGTTGAATTGCCCGACTTGATATTGAAAAGTGTTTTCGATAATGAGACTAAAATGCGGGGTTTATAATTGTTAGGCATGCGATGTCTAAGTAATTCATTTGGTCAGGCAAGCGATGTCTGAGGTGGTTGCGGATTCCAACTGTTGTAGTTTTACACTTTCTTTTCTGTGACCGTAAGTGTAATATGTGATATCGCCGGTTTCGTTGCTATATGTCAACGATAATTGGGATGCGCATATTTACTTACGTTGATGACATGAGATGTTATGTGTTGCTGGATATGTTATATTGGATCGTCGTGTTTGAATAGCCGGGGGTTTTTATGTGAGATGAGTGTTTTTCATTTTCATTCATGTAAAAACTTGTATGTAATATTCTTTTATTGGGGCACTTCCAGGTTGCGGATGTTGTCACCACTTGTATATTATTTACTTTTCTGCACTAGGATAGACCCAAGGAGGGGAGCACAAGTAACCGGGTTCTGGGGTCCAGAGGGAGACCAACTCGAGGAGTCGAGTCCGGGTCTCCTAACCCTAGAATTGGTAGGGTTGCTTGCCGCTCTCGTAGGGGTCTTGGGGTGTGGGATTGGCTATTCATCACGACCGTGGAATCCGTGTTTTATACTGGCTCGTATTGAAAACACGGACGTCCTAGTATATCCAATATTTCATATGTTTCTTCTGCTGTGTTTTATCTGTGATCATATGATGTTCTATGATAGATACATATATAGTATATATGATATATTATATAGACGTTACTTATGTTTTACACCCGCGCTAGCCCTGCCCCGCTCTGCCGTTAGTTACCTAACCTAACGGTGCACGAGGGGACATCGAGGCGAATGCGGATGGCATAAGTGTACGTCGTATTTATCTGTGATGTTTAGGTACATAATTGATGGGACTTCATTAATGTGATTAATGAAAGTAAAAGAAACCTAAGATGTTGTAGAATCGAATTTCAAAATTAAAACAGGTAGCTACAGTTCTTGCTTTGCACAGAGGTATATGTGATATATCCTGCACCTTATTCGATAAGGAAAGGACCGAGATCCCTTCACCGGGAGTGACTCCTTTAGCAATAACTGGCAGATGCTACACACTCGGTTTGTCATTTGATTGCTTTTAAGTGTTTTTGCTTTGCACAGTGATATATATGATATATCCCGCACCTCATTCGACGAGGAAAGGACCGACGATCCCTTCACCGGGAGTGACTCCTTTAGCAAAACTAGAAAAGCCTCAAAAGCACTCCATTTTAAAATCATTTGATTCTACAACGATATCAAGTTCATTACGCAATAGGTTTTCAGAAAAACCTGTCGTAGCCCTCCGTCATTTCAGATAAGTATTAGTTAGTATTCGTGCTGCGGTTGTTTGGCATGCGTCAAGGCGTAGTGTACGGTAGCTAACTAGTGCTTATCTGCCAGCATATGATGCGATTGGATTAGAGTATTCGTACGGCGTTGTTTGGCATGCGTCAAGGGTCGTGCGGGTGGGTTTAATTCAATCAAGAAATGTACGGGTTGAACTTGACTAGCAGACTATGGGTTGTTTGGCATGCGTCAAGGTCATAGCGAGCTAGGGGCAAAATATTATCGGGAATTTCAAGTGTTGAAATTTGCAATGAGATTGCATACCTTCTATGAGATAGTTGGATCCCGATACCCGCTGAGAGTAAAAGTTACTCCTGGGAGTATTTTACGCATTACAATTAGCCGATCAAGTAGGTGTCTAGAAAGGTGTTAACGAGGTTACGCCTCTGGGAAAACGAGGTTTACATTAATTAGGTTCGTGCGAAAGCACGGGGGACCTCCCTCAAAGTACCGACACTGGCCTGGCTGAAAGATTGGCGAACTTGTAGTATGTAATTAATCCCGGCTAGTCTTTCCTTTTAGGGTTTGAAGGAAGATTTGATAAAATGCAGTGGGAGCCATCCTGATTAGATAAAATAATAACCAATCTATTCTTGCAAGAGCGCACGCTGAGTGTTTTCTTCTCTCTCTCTCCTGGTAGCGACCATATCACGCCTTAATCAAGATAATAATATGGAATATTGACCGAACCCGCTTGTAATACTGAGCTGGGGAACGTTGGTCCCGCTCCAACTTATAATTGTTATAAGACAGAGCAGGAAATTGGGGATTACCAGAATTCCCGTGCCGCCCAAACGAAGAGAGTGCATGCTGATGCATCATCTTCGGGTGTGTTCGTTACAAAGAACTGTTTCTCTGTATCCTCTACGTCCTGGGTATGTGATACCAGATCAGGATCCCAGATATGTAATCTGTTACATAGGGCTACAGAAAGGTAGAGAACTAAGAACGGGTGATAAGTTTCATGAGACAGAAAACGGGGCAAGTGTTGCAGCCAAGTCTGTTGGTCACTGTCACCCTGTATTACCAATACATTGATTCTGAACGAATGTTATTAGATACCGAACCTGATATACAAAATCATATCAGTCTCTTTATTAGTAAAGAAATGATAAAATTTTGTATTGTTGGATAATGTTTTGAACATTTCCAATATCAAAAGTTGATCGGTTCAGGCACGTTATCTAAAAGCATTGATGTTCTAAATCAAACTACAGTTCTTAGTATACGGAACACACACAAGAGGAAGAGTTCAGAAATGAACGAATCCTTCTTGAGGCATTGTAGACTAGGTCATATCAATGTGACCCGACTGGCTGGAGTTACATTTAGATGCATATTTAAATCAGTTTGAATTTACATCTTGTGAAACTCGCCAGTCATGTCACAAAGATAAGATGACCATAGCTCCGTTTACTGGAAACAGAGAAAGAGTTAGTGAACTCTTGGGATGATACATGTTGATGTATGTAGGTCCCCTGTCTACACATGCCAGGACTGGTTCTTTATACTTCATTACGTTCTCTGATAATCTTTCGAGTTTCAGACCTATGTTCCTGTTGAAACACAAGTCCGAACCTTTTGAGATATTCACAGAATATAAGTTAGAAGTAGAGAACCAGATATACGGGTATAAGTATTATGTCCTATGATGAGGTCAGGGAGGAGAATACTTGTGCACGGAAATCCTGGACTATTCTAAAGGAGAATGAGATTCTCTCTCAGCATTACTCCTCCGAATACACCATAGCACGATAGTATATCGGGGCGGAGCAATCACACCCTATGTGATAAGGTGTGCTCTATGATGAGTACTACTGAGTTACCTAATTCCTTTAGGGAGTTATGCACTTGAGAAGTTGCATACCTATTGAATAGGGTTCCAATCAAATCAGTTGCCTACCGCTTCATATGTGATATGGAAAGGGAAGAGCCCATATCTTAAGTTGGTTAAGATTTAGGGTTGTCCGGCCTATGTCTGAAAGCAAAATCCGGACAAGCTCGAGGCAAGGTTTGTAATGTAGAACTGGAAAAGTTCCAGCTATACGAACTACAGCAGATGATTTGATAGAACCAAGGGATTCAGTAGATGCCAACGAACCTCAGCCTCTCCGCCGATCTAGTAGGGTTCCTCACCCACCTGAGAGATACTTCGGTTTCTCTATGACAGTGGGAGCGAGGATTGCATCATGAGATGATGACCCAACTAGCTTCGAGCAGGCCATCGGGAGTAACACTCTCTAAGAATGGCTGGATGCTTAGCGATATGAGATGGAATCCTTATACACCAACAAAGTATGGACTTTGGTTGCAATATCTGAAGGGTTAAATCCCCATCAGGAGCAAGTATATCTTGAGAAGATTGCTTGGTGTAGATGGAAAAGTTGAGACTTTCAAAGCTAGACTTGTTAAAGGTTTGCATCATTGACCAGATATGGATCATAATGTTAAAACCTTTTCAAGTAACTATGCTTAAGTCCATCCAGATCCTACTTGCCACGGCTACATACCATGACTGCGATATCTGGTGGTTGGGTGTCTTGACTGCTTTTCTAAATGATGATTTAGAAGAGAGCGTCTATAAGTACACAGCCAGAGGGCTTCGTAGACAGTGGGAGCAGCGGAAACGTGTGCAAGATGCTTTATAGGATAAAGCAGGCATCGCAGAGTTGGAACATCTGTTTTGATGAAGCGGTCAAAGAGTTTGACATCATCAAAATGGTAGATGAACCTTGTATATACAAAAAGGTAGTAGGGAGTATGGTGACGATCTTCGTAGAGTACGTAGATGACATACTCTTAATAAGAAAGGAGTTTCTTATGCTACGCTCGATCAATCTCCGCTTATCACAAAGATTCTCCATATAGGATTAAAGTGATACCTACTAAATCCTGGATTTTGGATCTATGAGATAGATCTAAATGGATATTAGGAAACTCACTAGATGTAGTGAGGTGGTGTCAATCGATCCTGAGGAGAATCACTGGAAGGGTTCCAGGGTGATAAAGACGACTGAATGTCAGTCACAGGCATTGTTTTTACCCTCAGTAAAGGGACGGTATGTTGGAAGAGTTCCAACATGGATACCGTGACATACTAGACGATAAAGGCAGGATACATCGCTACTTAAGATGCTACCAAAGAGGCTGTTTGGGTGTATATAGGTTCATGAGATGAACTATGTTCCTACCATTGTGTGACAATGGAGTTGTGGCTTATGCCAAGGAACGTCCGTCCCATTAGTGATCCAGACATATTCTAAGGCAGTATCACCTTATCATGGAGATAGTTGATCTCCAGGGTGATCGAGGTTTGGAGAGTAGACTCAGAGGACAACACAGCGGATCCACTCACAAAGGCCTGTTCCCAGAGAGAGACTTTTATGGGATGGTTGAGTATGAGATACTGCAACCACTGCTATCAGATGGCCCTAGTGCAAGTGGGAGATTGTTAGTTATATGTATGCCCTAGAGGCCATTACTGTACATAGGATGTATATTGTAGTGGATGCTGGGACATATATAGGGAGGACTTTCTTGCTCGACATGATAGTATGCTATCTGGTTGAACTTTACCTTAACGTGTATACTGATTGTCTCTCAGTTACATGTTGGTAAAGCCCTTAGGATGTGTGCTTGACTACCTGGACTATGATGCGGATCATACTAGTGGGGACATGGTAGTCCATAAGTACATCCTTGAAAGTCCCTAGTCGAGGGTGTATCGAGACGGGGCATCGATATACCAGAGTAGACTAGCGTGTAGCTTCTCGACCTATACAGATGGGCGATGGATGATCCCATATCCATTGGTGTTTGACATCAGGGATGATATACGGGTGCTCAGTAGAGACTGGGGACACTGGACGGACTCGCCGAGAACTCCCAGATGGTATTATACCTCACGTCAGATGGCAGTTCTCTGGTGACACTGGTACAGAGTAGTCTGTTGACCCGAGATCGTCATAGAGTCTTGTGTGGTTCCCACTGTGCTTTGATTTCCATCTTACCACGTCCAAGAGGGCGTGCAAAACGGTGGTTTTTGGGTGCAGTCCCGAGTCACATGGAGGCAATGAGCGATAGGAGGGGATTCGTCTCTCCCGGTATAGGGGGTTGATGTTGCGCTGTGTTCGATTGGCTATAACAGGAAGTCCCTGGCCAGGGCTGATCAGAGAATTGCTGGTAAGTGTTACCAGTAGTTTCTCGACCCGTTATGAGCCTCATATCGACACGACTTATCGAGCTATTGGGGTCTGACGTTTACCACCCCTAGGCAAGATATGCGACATATCAGACGATCAGACCGGACTGTACGGTAGTGTTACTGGTCGGATTCACTGGAGTGTGAGCGGGCTTGCTCGTCGATCTTCAGATCGCTCAATACCCGGGTGGCCGTTACGTTTAGCAGACAACTTACGGCTTGTGGGTGTTTGATATGATCATCGCCTGCTGCCGGCGTATTGACGAGTCTTTAGAGTCCTACACAGAGGTTTCCTGGCTCAAGCGAAACGAAATAGGAGCGCATATGAGATATGTGCGGGACCGAGAATAATGCGTGTATGTGATACCGTATTCCATTCTCGCGATGAATGTATCGAATGGTTGTATGCGATATAACCTAGTTATCGATTCAAGCATTGATTCGATAAGCCGATACATTGTATACTAGTCAGTTGTGTGCGACATGACCGGATCATTGAATCAAGTGTTGATTTAATGATTTAATGTATAATTATATATTTGATATATTACTTTGCATTAACTAGTATTGGTTCACTTTAAATGGATTTTCTCACTCGGATGTGCGCATTACATATGCGATATGATTTTGTGCACTTGATTGTATCATGTTTGATGATACATGTTTACTTGGTTAAGTGCAAAGAATTAAACCATGGTTAAAAGAATGGCTAGGGTTTCATTTCCTTTATTTATTCATTTATTTATTTATTTATTCATTTTGGAAAAGAAAAGAAAAGAATGGTTGCTAGTTTTGGAGTTTAGTTGAAGCTTCATGAAGCTTTGATCAAGTCAACCATTCTTATCTCATCCTTAACCCTAACCATTCCCACTAACCATGATTCATTCTCTACACTTGACTATGGTTAATGATATGATAAGTATTTGTTTTTCTATTATTTTTAATTAACTTATCATATATTTCTTTCTTCTTCTTCTTCATGAGCAAGGAAGAAAAAGGTTTATTCATCAATGGTGATTGATGATAAAGAGTGAGAAATCCAATTCTAAAGTCTACCCACTTCCTATTTCTTCATCCTCTACCTCTTGCCAAGTAGTAGAGTGTGTTTCCTTCACAAGTTTTTAGGGCTTGGTGAAGGTGGAGCTTGATTTAGCGATGCCTCGACGTAGATCATCTTCGGCATGGACATCGACGACCTAGCTCTCTTTTTCTCCGACGAAGCCGACTATAGAGCCCGGATTCCTTTTGGACAGCGGAGATGACTTCGTTGCGGAGCTATGGAGGTGGAGCACCGGATCTACAAAGGTTGTATTTCCGTTTTCCCATTAGTTAAGTGTTAACTAGTTTTGTTTTCGCCTAGTTTTCTAGCAAACGATCCGTAGTCGGGTCTCTCGGCACCCGTAAATTTTTATATTGGTATGTTCGATGCCTTGCGAGACCTCCATAGGGTGCCTAGGAACCCTACAAATTCCGCGCAACTAGTACATGTAATCAAGAGGAACCCTGCACGTATAAACATATGGCCTCCACATCGTTTCGCCTGAACCAGAGAAACCCTCTGTGTGGGAATCTAAAGACTCCACAGTATGTGTTAGTTATATGTATGCCCTAGAAGCCATTACTGTACATTGGATGTATATTGTAGTGGATGCTGGGACATATATAGGGAGGACTTTCTTGCTCGACATGATAGTATGCTATCTGGTTACTCTTTACCTTAACGTGTACATTGATTGTCTCTCTGTTACATGTTGGTAAAGGCCTTAGGATGTGTACTTGACTATCTGGACTATGATGCGGATCATACTAGTGGGGACATGGTAGTCCATAAGTACATCCTTCAAAGTCCTTAGTCGTGGGTGTATCGAGACGGGGCATCGATATACCAGAGTAGACTAGCGTGTACCTTCTCGACCCATAGAGATGGGCGATGGATGATCCCATATCCATTGGTGTTTGACATCAGAGATGATATACGGGTGCTCAGTAGAGACTGGGTACACTGGACGGACTCGCCGAGAACTCCTAGATGGTATTATACCTTACGTCAGATGGCAGTTCTCTGGTGACACTGGTACAGAGTAGTCTGTTGACCCGAGATCGTCATAGAGTCTTGTGTGGTTCCCACTGTGCTTTGATTTCCATCTTACCACGTCCAAGAGGGCGTGCAAAATGGTGGTTTTTGGGTACAGTCCCGAGTCATATGGAGGCAATGAGCGATAGGAGGGGATTCGTCTCTCCCGGTATAGGGGGTTGATGTTGCGCTGTGTTCAATTGGCTATAACCGGAAATCCCTGGCCAGGGTTGCTGAGATTTACTGGTAAGTGTTACCAGTAGTTTCTCGAACTGTTATAGACCTCATATCGACACGACTTATCGAGCTATTGGGGTCTGACGTTTACCACCCCTAGGCGAGATATGCGACATATCAGACGATCAGACCGGACTGTACGTTAAGTGTTACTGGTTGGATTCACAGGAGTGTGAGCGGGCTTGCTCGTCGATCTTCTGATCGCTCAATACCCGGGTGGCCGTTACGTTTAGCAGACCGCTTGCGGCTTGTGGGTGTTTGATATGATCATCACCTGCTGCCGGCATATTGACGAGTCTTTAGAGTCCTACACAGATGTTTCCTGGCTCAAGCAAAACGAAATAGGAGCGCATATGAGATATGTGCGGGACCGAGAATAATGCGTGTATGTGATACCGTATTCCATTCTCGCGATGAATGTATCGAATGGTTGTATGCGATATAACCTAGTTATCGAATCAAGGATTGATTCGGTAAGCCGATACATAGGATACTAGTCGGTTATATGCGATATGACCGGATCGTTAAATCAAGTGTTGATTTAATGATTTGATGTATAATTATATATTTGATATATTACTTTGCATTAACTAGTATTGGTTCACTTTAAATGGATTTTTTCACTCGCTTGTGCACATTGTATATTCGATATAGTTTTATGCACTTGATTGTATCATGTTTGATGATACATGCAAAATTGGTTAAGTGTAAAGATTGAACCATGGTTATATGAATGGTTAGGGTTATGATTACTTATTCATTTATTTATTTATTAGTTTTAGAAAATAAAAGCATAAAGAGAAAAAACAAAATGGTTTTCTTTCATTCTTTCTTTCATGAAGCTTGTTGAAGGTTCATGAAGCTTTTGACCAAGTGACCATTTTGTCTTCTTCTTTAACCCTAACCACTCACATAAACTCTAGTTAGCTCTCTACACTTAACTATGGTTTGATTATGATAAGAATGATTATGCTTTTCTATTCTTTAAAAACTTATCATAATATTATCATCTTCTTCTTCTTCTTCTTCTTCACATGAAGAAGCTTGCTACCAAAAATGGCAAAAGTGAGAAAAAGAGTGAGAAATCCAATTCTAAAGTGAACCCAATTCCTATTTCTTCATCCTCTACCTCTTGCCAAGTAGTAGAGTGTGTTTTCTTCACAAGTTTCATGACTTGGTGAAGTGGGAGCTTGATCTTGTGATGCTTCGACGTAGATCATCTTCGGCACGAAGCCGACGACCTTGCCCGCCTATTTCTCCGATGAAGCCGACGCTAGAGCCCGGGTTTTCATTTGGACAGCGAGGAGACATCGTTGCGGAGCTATGGAGGTGGAGGACCGGATCTACAATGGTTGTATTTCCGTTCTCTTAGTAAAGTAGTTTACTAGTTGCATCCTTCGCCTAGACATCTAGTTATCGATCCGTAGTTTAGGGTTTCTCGACACCCGTAATTTTTGAAATTGGCATGGTTGATGCCTTGTGAGACCTCTTGAGAGTGCCTAGGAACCCTACAGTGGTATCAGAGCCTAGCTAGAGCCTTAGACGAAGCGTAGACGACGTTTGAAACCCGAACGAACCCGAAACCCTAACACAAACATGCTCTCTGGACTTTTTCCAAAATCTGGAGTTTTTCGATATTAAAAATTAGCAGAAAATAGAGCAGGAAATTATAAGGATTACTGCAGAAAATGAAACCCTAGTTCCACTGTAGCGCCGCGGAACCGCGGCAATAGCCTCCTTTTGCGGCGGTTCCGCGGCCGTTTGTGCTGATTAGGGATTTGTTTTGATACAGTAATGCCCGTATCTGTTTCCTCTGTTCTCTGGGAAGTTTTAATTTGCACTCAAGAGTTGACTTTTCTGGGGTTGTTTTGGGGATTCGATGATTCGATCGGATTATCAGATTTTGTCTATGTGGATTCCGGATAATTTTTTGAATATGTTAAAAAGTTCGACCGGATATAAATACCCAATTTTTCCCCTGTCGGGAAATTTCCAAGTGTTGGATATTTCCGTGGTTTAACGACGTTCTAAGTAGTGCAAGTAACTCGATGGACCCTCTAGAAGACAACAAACCTTAACTCGATTATGTGACCATCTTGAACTGCCCTTTGAACCTTCGGGTTTGGGGCAGTACGGCGTGCCACATGTGAGGCGTTGGCTTGACCCTTCTACGGCTGGACCGTTGGTACTGAGGCACGAACTGAATGCTGTTAGACTTATTTCATGTGTTGAGCCGTATCGGGAAAACTTGGGTGTTCGAATGTTCGATCGAAAAGTTTAACATTTTCTATTTATCCGGAATGTGATACAATAATTGGAATTCACAATAAGTTATGAGTTAACTGAATGAATGTTATAAATCTAGCAATTTAGTCTCACTTGATCGGTTGCCACGGAATTTTGATGCGATCAAAAGTCCGTTGCAATCACGTAGCGTACGCGGATACTCGCCGGGTAAACTTAATAGACAGCCTCACTCCATAGCCCCGACCAAGTGACTGTAGGAGAACCCCGTCGCCGAAAGCATCCGTCCGGGTGCTCGCGGCAGCAGTGTTCCGCCTTGGTGCACTTCGTCGACGGTATCGGGGGTGCGGCCGCCTACTAAAGTTTGCGACGAGCATTCGATCAGGATGTCGGGAATCTTGCTGAATTGCCCGACTTGATATTGAAAAGAGTTTTCGATAATGAGACGAAAATGCGGGGTTTATAATTGTTAGGCATGCGATGTCTAAGTATTTCATTTGATTAGGCATGTGATGTCTGAGCATGTTGCGGATTCCAACTGTTGTAGTTTTACACTTTCTTTTCTGTGACCGTAAGTGTAATATGTGATATCGCCGGTTTCGTTGCTATATGCCAACGACAATTGGGATGCGCATATTTACTTACGTTGATGACATGTGATGTTATGTGTTGCTGGATATGTTATATTGGATCGTCGTGTTTGAATAGCCGGGGGGTTTTTATGTGAGATGAGTGTTTTTCATTTTCATTCATGTAAAAACTTGTATGTAATATTCTTTTATTGGGACACTTCCAGGTTGCGGAAGATGTCACCCTTTGTATATTATTTACTTTTCCGCACTAGGATAGACCCAAGGAGGAGAGCACAAGTAACCGGGTTCTGGAGTCCAGTAGGAGACCAACTCGAGGAGTCGAGTCCGGGTCTCCTAACTCTAGAATTGGTAGGGTTGCTTGCCGCTCTCGTAGGGGTCTAGGGGTGTAGGTTTGGCTATTCATCACGACCGTGGAATCCGTGTTTTATACTGGCTCATATTGAAAACACGGACGTCCTAGTATATCCAATATTTCATATGATTCTTCTGCTGCGATATCTGTGATGTGATCATGTGATATGTTCAATGATGGATACTTTATATAGTATATATGATATATTATATACACGTTACTTATGTTTTACACCCGCGCTAGCCCTGCCCCGCTTTGCCGTTAGTCACCTAACCTAACGGTGCACGAGGGGACATCGAGGCGAATGCGGATGGCATAAGTGTACGTCGTATTTATCTGTGATGTTTAGGTAACTTAAATGATGGGACTTCATTAATGTGATTAATGAAATAAAAGAAACCTAAGATGTTGTGGAATCGAATTTCAAAATAAAACTGGTAGCTACAGTTCTTGTTTTGCATCGCGGTGTTCCTTGTAGAACATCCTGCACCTTATTCGATGAGGAAAGGACCGAGATCCCTTCACAGGGAGTGACTCCTTTAGCAATAACTGGCAGATGCTACAACCCTCGGTTTGTTTTTTGATTGCTTCTATAGTTTCTGTCTTGCACAGTGATATATATGATATATCCCGCACCTCATTCGACGAGGAAAGGACCGACGATCCCTTCATCGGGAGTGACTCCTTTAGCAAAACTAGAAAAGCTTCAAGAACACTCCATTTTAAAATCATTTGATTCTACAACGATATAAAGTTCATTACGCAAAGGGTTTTCTTAAAAACCTGACGTAGCCCTCCGTCATTTCAGATAAGTAATAGTTAGTATTCGTGCTGCGTTTGTTGACTCAGTCAAGACGTAGTGTGCGGTAGCTGATTACTATTTATCTGCTTATGCATATGATGCAGATTGGATTAGGATAGTCGTGCGGCCTTGTTGACTCAGTCAAGGGTCGTGCGGGTGGGTTTAATTCAATCAGGAAATGACGGGTTGAACTTTACTTGCGGTTTATAGTTTGTTGACTCAGTCAAGGTCATAGATCGCTTGGGGAAAAATATTATCGGGAATTTCAAGTGTTGAAATTTGCAATGAGATTGCATACCTTCTATGAGATAGTTGGATCCCGATACCCACTGGGAGTAAGAGTTACTCCTGGGAGAGTTTTACACATTGCAATTAGCTGATCAAGTAGGTGTCTAGAAAGGTGTTAACGAGGTTACGCCTCTGGGAAAATGAGGTTTACATTAATTAGGTTCGTGCGAAAGCACGGGGGACCTCCCTCAAAGTACCGACACTGGCCTGGCTGAAAGATTGGCGAACTTGTAGTGTGTAATTAATCCCGGCTAGTCTTTCCTTTTAGGGTTTGAAGGAAGATTTGATAAAAAGCAGTGGGAGCCATCCTGATTAGATAAGATAATAACCAATCTATTCTTGCAAGAGCGCACGCTGAGTGTTTTCTTCTCTCTCTCTCCAGGTAGCGACCATATCACACCTTAATCAAGATAATAAAACGGATTATTGACCGAACCCGCTTGTTATACTGAGCTGGGGAACGTTGGTCCCGCTCCAACTTATAATTGTTATAAGACAGAGCAGGAAATTGGGGATTACCAGAATTCCTATGCCGCCCAAACGAAGAGAGTGCATGCTGATGCATCATCTTCGGGTATGTTCATTATACAGAACTGTTTCTCAGTATCCTTTACGTCCTGGGTATGTGATACCAGATCAGGATCCCAGATATGTAATTAGTTACATAGGGCTACAGAAAGGTAAAGAACTGAGAACGGGTGATAAGTTTCATGAGACAGAAAATGGGGCAAGTGTTGCAGCCAAGTCTGTTGGTCACTGTCACCCTGTATTACCAATACATTGATTCTGAACGAATGTTATTAGATACCGAACCTGATATACAAAATCATATCAGTCTCTTTATTAGTAAAGAAATGATAAAATTTTGTATTGTTGGATAATGTTTTGAACATTTCCCATATCAAAAGTTGATCGGTTCAGGCACGTTATCTAAAAGCATTGATGTTCTAAATCAAACTACAGTTCTTAGTATATGGATCACACACAAGAGGAAGAGTTCAGAAATGAACGGATCCTTCTTGAGGCATTGTAGACTAGGTCATATCAATGCGACCCGACTGGCTAAAGTTACATTTAGATGCATATTTAAATCAGTTTGAATTTACATCTTGTGAAACTTGCCAGTCATGTCACAGAGACAAGATGACCTTAGCTCCGTTTACTGGAAACAGAGAAAGAGTTAATGAACTCTTAGGATGATACATGTTGATGTATGTAGGTCCCCTGTCTACACATGCCAAGACCGGTTCTCTGTACTTCATTACATTCTCTGATAATCTCTTTAGATTCAGTCATATGTTTCTGTTGAAACATGAGTCCGAACCTTTTGAGATATTCACAGAATATAAGCTAGAAGTAGAGAACCAAAATACGGGTATAAGTATTATGTCCTTTGATGTGATCAGGGAGGAGAATACTTGAGCACGGAATTCCTGAACTATTCTAAAGGAGAATGAGATTCTCTCTCAGCATTACTCCACTGTATACACCATAGCACGATGGTATATCGGGGCGGAGCAGATACACCCTATTTGATATGGTGTGCTCTATGATGAGTACTACTGAGTTACCTATTTCCTTTTGGGAGATATGCGCTTGAAAAGCTGCATACCTATTGAATAGGGTTCCAATCAAATCAGCTGCCTACCACTTCATATGTGATATGGAAAGGGAAGAGCCCATACCTTAAGTTAGTTAAGATTTGGGGTTGACCGGCCTATGTCTAAAAGCAACATCCGGAAAAGCTCGAGGCAAGGTCTGTTATGTAGAACTGGAAAGGTTCCAGCTATGCAAACTGAAGCAGCTAATTTGGTAGAACCAAAGGATTCAGTAGATTCCAACGAACCTCAGCCTCTCCGCCGATCTAGTAGGGTTCCTCACCCACCTGAGAGATACTTCGGTTTCTCGATGACAGTGGGAACGAGGATTGCATCATGAGATGATAACCCAACTAGTTTCGAGCTGGCCATCAGGAGTGAGACTCTGTAAGAATGGCTGGATGTTTATCGATCTGAGATGGAATCCTTATACACCAACAAAGTATGGACTTTGGTTGCTATATCTGAAGGGTTAAATCCCCATCAGGAGCAAGTATATCTTGAGAAGATTACTTGGTGTAGATGGAAAAGTTGAGACTTTCAAAGCTAGACTTGTTAAAGGTTTTCGTCATTGACCAGGCGTGGATAATGATGAAACCTTTTCAAGTAGCTATGCTTAAGTCCATCCAGATCCTACTTGCCACGGCTACGTACCATGACTACGATATCTGGCGGTTGGGTGCCATGACTGCTTTTCTAAATGATGTGTTAGAAGAGAACGTCTATAAGTACACAGCCAGAGGGCTTCGTAGACAGTGGGAGCAGCGGAAACGTGTGCAAGATGTTTTATAGGATAAAGCAGGTATCGCGGAGTTGGAACGTCTGTTTTGATGAATTAGTCAAAGAGTTTGACATCATCAAAATGGTAGATGAACCTTGTATATACAAAAGGGTAGTAGGGAGTATGGTGATGATCCTCGTAGAGTACGTAGATGACATACTCTTGATAGGGAAAGAGTTTCCTATGCTACGCTCGATCAATCTCCGCCTATCGCAATGATTCTCCACATAGGATCAAAGTGATACCTACTAAATCCTGGGTTTTGGACCTATGAGATAGATCTAAATGGATGTTAGAATACTCACTAGCTGTAGTGAGATGGTATCAATTGATCCTGGGAAGAATCACTGGAAGTGTTCCAGGGTGATAAAGACGACTGAATGTCAGTCACAGGCATTGTCTTTACCCTTAGTAAAGGGACGGTATGTTGGAAGAGTTCCAAGCTAGATACCGTGACATACTAGACGATAAAGGATGGATACATCGCTACTTAAGATGCTACCAAAGAGGCTGTTTGGGTGTATATTGGTTCATGAGATGAACTACGTTCCTACCATTGTGAGACAATGGAGTTGTGGCTTATGCCAAGGAACGTCGGTCCCATCAGTGATCCAGACAAATTCTAAGGCAGTGTCACCTGATCGTGGAGATGGTTGATCTCCAGGGGATCGAGGTCAGGAGAGTAGACTCAGAAGACAACACGGCGGATCCACTCGCGAAGGCCTATTCCCAGAGAGAGACTTAAATGGGATGGTTGAGTATGAGATACTGCAACCACTGCTATCAGATGGCCCTAGTGCAAGTGGGAGATTGTTAGTTATATGTATACCCTAAAGGCCATTACTGTACATTGGATGTATATTGTAGTGGATGCTGGGACATATATAGGGACGACTTTCTTGCTCGACATGATAGTATGCTATCTGGTTACTCTTTACCTTAATGTGTACATTGATTGTCTCTCTGTTACATGTTGGTTAAGGCCTTAGGATGTGTACTTGACTATCTGGACTATGATGCGGATCATACTAGTGGGGACATGGTAGTCTATAAGTACATCCTTCAAAGTCCTTAGTCGTGGGTGTATCGAGACGGGGCATCGATATACCAGAGTAGACTAGCGTGTACCTTCTCGACCCATACAGATGTGCGATGGATGATCCCATATCCATTGGTGTTTGACATCAGAGATGATATACGGGTGCTCAGTAGAGACTGGGTACACTGGACGGACTCGCCGAGAACTCCCAGATGGTATTATACCTTACGTCAGATGGCAGTTCTCTGGTGACACTGGTACAGAGTAGTCTGTTGACCCGAGATCGTCATAGAGTCTTGTGTGGTTCCCACTGTGCTTTGATTTCCATCTTACCACGTCCAAGAGGGCGTGCAAAATGGTGGTTTTTGGGTACAGTCCCGAGTCATATGGAGGCAATGAGCGATAGGAGGGGATTCGTCTCTCCCGGTATAGGGGGTTGATGTTGCGCTGTGTTCGATTGGCTATAACCGGAAATCCCTGGCCAGGGTTGCTAAGATTTACTGGTAAGTGTTACCAGTAGTTTCTCGAACTGTTATAGACCTCATATCGACACGACTTATCGAGCAATTGGGGTCTGACGTTTACCACCCCGAGGCGAGATATTCGACATATCAAACGATCAGACCGGACTGTACGTTAAGTGTTACTGGTTGGATTCACAGGAGTGTGAGCGGGCTTGCTCGTCGATCTTCTGATCGCTCAATACCCGAGTGGCCGTTACGTTTAGCAGACCGCTTGCGGCTTGTGGGTGTTTGATATGATCATCACCTGCTGCCGGCGTATTGACGAGTCTTTAGAGTCCTACACAGAGGTTTCCTGGCTCAAGCAAAACGAAATAGGAGCGCATATGAGATATGTGCGGGACCGAGAATAATGCGTGTATATGATACCGTATTCCATTCTCGCGATGAATGTATCGAATGGTTGTATGCGATATAACCTAGTTATCGAATCAAGGATTGATTCGGTAAGCCGATACATAGGATACTAGTCGGTTATATACGATATGACCGGATCGTTAAATCAAGTATTGATTTAATGATTTGATGTATAATTAAATATTTGATATATTACTTTGCATTAACTAGTATTGGTTCACTTTAAATGGATTTTCTCACTCGCTTGTGCACATTGTATATTCGATATAGTTTTGTGCACTTGATTGTATCATGTTTGATGATACATGCAAAATTGGTTAAGTGTAAAGATTGAACCATGGTTATATGAATGGTTAGGGTTATGATTACTTATTCATTTATTTATTTATTAGTTTTGGAAAATAAAAGCATAAAGAGAAAAAACAAAATGGTTTTCTTTCATTCTTTCTTTCATGAAGCTTGTTGAAGCTTCATGAAGCTTTTGACCAAGTGACCATTTTGTCTTCTTCTTTAACCCTAACCACTCACATAAACTCTAGTTAGCTCTCTACACTTAACTATGGTTTGATTATGATAAGAATGATTATTCTTTTCTATTCTTTAAAAACTTATCATAATATTATCATCTTCTTCTTCTTCTTCTTCACATGAAGAAGCTTGCTACCAAAAATGGCAAAAGTGAGAAAAAGAGTGAGAAATCCAATTCTAAAGTGAACCCAATTCCTATTTCTTCATCCTCTACCTCTTGCCAAGTAGTAGAGTGTGTTTTCTTCACAAGTTTCATGACTTGGTGAAGTGGGAGCTTGATCTTGTGATGCTTTGACGTAGATCATCTTCGGCACGAAGCCGACGACCTTGCCCGCCTATTTCTCCGATGAAGCCAACGCTAGAGCCCGGGTTTCCATTTGGACAGCGAGGAGACATCGTTGCGGAGCTATGGAGGTGGAGGACCGGATCTACAAAGGTTGTATTTCCGTTCTCTTAGTAAAGTAGTTTACTAGTTGCATCCTTCGCCTAGACATCTAGTTATCGATCCGTAGTTTAGGGTTTCTCGGCACCCGTAATTTTTGAAATTGGCATGGTTGATGCCTTGTGAGACCTCTTGAGAGTGCCTAGGAACCCTACAGTATGCTGGCAGTGGGTTTAACCACAAGCGCGTCAGCGGTACTAGCTGTACGTAACGGCTACCCAGGCACTTGTCGAAAAGAAGGCCGACGAGCAAACGCATCTGAACCCCTACTGAGCCTAACCGTGACAATATCCGTACAGTCCGGTCTGTTCATCTGAGAGTATCGCATACCGGGTCTAGGGGCGGTTAACTTCAGACCCCTACTAACCCGATAAGTCGTGCTGGTATGGCTCAAGACCATCCAAGAAATTACTGATCTAACTATCAGTAATTCTCAACTGCCCTGGCCAGGGGCTTATGGTGTTACCAACCAAATACAGTGCAACATCGGCTCCCTATACCGGGAGAGACAAATCCCTAACAATCACTCATTGCATCGATGTGGATCGGGATTGTACCCAACTAAAACCTATTTGCACGACTCCTTTGAGCCGTGGTAGGGTAGTAATCAAAGCACAATGGGAACTCATATGAGACAAATGATGATCTTAGGTCTACAGACTACTTATACACATGCCACATGAAAACTGTCATCTAACGCTAGGTATAATACCATGCAGCAATTCTCGGCGAGTCCGTCTAGTGTACCCACACATAGTGATAACATGTATACAATCTTAGGTGAAACACCAATGGCTGTGAGACTAACCATCGCCTCTCGTCGGGATCTGGAAACGTATACACTAATCTACTCTGGAATATCGATGTCCTGTCTCGATATTCCTATGACTAGAAACAGTTTAAAGATATGCTTATAGACTACCAAGCCCTCATAATTATGACTACCATCACAACGCTGGTAATCAAGTAGTAATCCTACGGGCTTTATCAACAAGTATACATAATAACGAGTAAAACATACGCATATATTAAGATAAAAGTAAACCAGATAGCATACTATCATTTCGAGCAAGATTGTCCTGTACATATATACATAACCATAGTATCCATTACAAATAATGGCCTCTAGGGCATATATATATATCCTACAATGCAAGTTCAAGACCAAGGATTTTGGAGCGGCCAAGAAAATACTTGGTATGGAGATTGGGCGAAATCGCAAGGGAGGAAAACTTTATGTTAGTGTATATGCCCTAGGGGCCATTATTGTATCATACTAGATTGTATATTACTTAATGGAAGCTTGGGATATTCACAGTTATATATATACAGTCTAGCTAAAAATGGTAGTATGCTACTTGGTTTGTGTCTACTTTAATATGTGCATATGTTTCTTGTAACGTATCACTTATACATATTAGTAGAGCCCATAGGATCTTTGCTTGATTACCAACGTCGTGATGGCAGTCACACTAGTGGGGGCTGGGTAGTCTGTAAGCAACATCCTATACAGGTCCCTGGTCATTGGATTATCGAGATAGGGCATCGATATTCCGGAGTAGACTAAGTGTGTACGCTTCTCATCCCAGTTGGGGAAATGGTCTGTCCCACAGCCATTAGTACGTCGTACTGGAGATAGTATGCAGGTGCCCGTTAGGTTACGGGTACACCAGACAGGACTCGTCGGGGAACTGATTGGTTGGTATTATACCCATCGTCAGTTACCAGTTCCCAGGTGACATGAGTACAGCATAGTCCGCAGACTCGACACTGCTACTTCGCCTCGAGTGTGTCCCACTGTTCTTAGATTGCTACCCTACCACGGCTCAAAGGAGTCGTGCAAACAGGTAGCAGTTGGGTGCAGTCCCGAGCACTTGGAGGCAGTGGCGGTTAGATAGGATTCGTCTCTCCCGGTATTGGGAGTTGATATCACACTGTGTCAGAGAGCCATTACGCAAAGTCCCTGGCCAGGGCAAGCGAGATATACTGATAGGTTCCAGTAGCTTCTCAGGGTGTAATGGGCTTCGCTCCGACACGACTTATACAGCTATTAGGGGACTGACGCTTGCCGCCCCCTAGGCTTGATATGCGATAGTCTTAGACGAACAGACCGGACTGTACGAAGATTGTCACATCAGGCTCAGTAGGAGTTCGGATGGTTTTCCTCATGGGCCTTCTTATCGACATCTACCTGGGGACCGTTACGTACAGCTAGTGCCGCTTGCGGTCTGTGGTTAAACCCACTGCCAGCGTAGTGTCGAGTCTTTAGAGTCCCACACAGAGAGTTTCCCTGCTCCAGGCGAAACGATATAGAGGTCGTATGGTTTTACGACAAGGGTTCGGATGCGTACGTGTGTTTACGCACGTATGATTTTTCGGACAGTTTTTACTAGCCGGCTTTGGTTTAAGCCAGATTCTAGTATCGGGTTATTGGATTTATACAGTCTAAAGTTTTTCCGTGTTTTCACGGATAGGAGGGGCGTTCTTGTAATTGCGCGAGAAGCTTCTAGAAGATGGTGACTAAGGAGGTTTAGGTGGCATATACATTGAATGAGATTAGTGAGTCATATGGATGATTCATCCATGTCATTAATGCTTCATAATTGCTTAATGACTCATGGAGATGAATCACCATAAGATATTTTATCAAGCATGGTTGTAAATTTTTTTTATTTTCTTTTCTTGAAAAACAATAATGCTTGATATATATTATGATAGCTCATTTTCTCATTTGATTATCATGTTCATCTTCTCTCTCCTCAAGCTCTCTCTCTTCAAACCCTAATCCTCCCCTCTCATGTGTTGAGTACAAGGGTTAGCTAGAATAATACATCCATAACCTTACTCTATATCACCTAGTTAGCTTAGATTAGCGATTTGAGCAAACTAGTTATCTCAAGTTTGAGATTAAGCTTGGCGTAGGAACTTTCGGGTGGATCGTCTTTGATTCGAGGAGGTCGTTGAGTTGCCGATGTTCCAAGGAGCCTACGAGGAGTGGAGGACAGTGATGAAGACCCGAAGGACACGGTTCTTGAGGTATAATCACTTCATATAGTAGTTTAGAACTTCTATGTTTGATGTTAGTTTTCGTTTAGCTTCGATTCATGTGGTTAGTCGATGTTTAAGCAAAGAACAAGATCGTTTTTCATATTTCCGCCTCCCCGCAGGTCATGGGGTGTTGCACATCGACTTACAGTGGTATCAGAGCCTCGCTAAACAATAAATAACTCACTTGCAAAATTGTATGAATTTCGAACGGAAAAAACCAAAACCGGAAAACCCCGATATCATGGTTTCTGTCGATTTTTAAATGAAGTCCAAAAATTTTTCAGGCAGGTTCAGAAAGCCCAAAATGATAGTATTAGAACACCCAAGAAAATTGGGCCCATGAATCGGCTAAAGCGCCGGGGAACCGCGGCGGATCCCACCGATCCGCCGCGCTTCCGCCGCCGAGTTGCCGATTCATGAACCCAATTTTCCTGTGTTGGTTCTCTGTGATATTTGGTATTTTCTGGAATTTTTTATTTTTTCTCAGGTTTCAGATTTACAGAGAAGTAATGGAGAAAAATTAAATGTGTTTAATCGATCGAAATTATACGGTATTTGCTTGTTGGATTATATCTGTGTTTGTATAATGTGTTCGTAAACCTCCCCTAACTGCTAGTATGTCGGTTGGCAGGGGTTGCACATTTCTGTAATGGATTTTATCTGTTTGTGTATATGAACTGTGTTGGACTGTTGTGATGTTTAGCCGGGGTTATGTGATAGGTTATTATTTAATTCATTTGATGTAAATGTAATTTGTTGTAATATTATTTTGCGGGGCACATCCAGGTTACGGTTGTAGCCACCGTTGTATTATTTCATTTTACTGTTTTTGCTCCTAAGATAGACCCAAGGTGGGGTGCACAAACTACCGGATATTTTGAAGTGTTGAGGCAGACCGCTTCACTTCTGGTACTTGGCGGGTAGTTTGCCGTACCCGTAGGGGTCTTGGGTGGGGTAATGGCTATTCATCACAATTGTGTAATCCGTCTTTTATTGCAGGCTCAAAGCAAATGCGGATTGCTAATAAATCCAATAAAGTTCATCTGTGATCTGGAATGCTTATTATTGCGTCTGACGAATGTACAATATCTATATATGATAGCTATTTAGACGTCACTTATGTTCTACACCCGCGCTAGCCCAGCCCCCGCTCTGTCGTTAGTTAAGTAACCTAACGGGTGATGACGGGACCCCGTGGCGAATGCGGATGGCATAAGAGGACGTTGTATTTTCGTTGTTTTCTGCAATGATAGGTTAATGATAGGACGCATTATTATAATGCAAAGAAAATAAACCAAAGTTTAATCGTTGGAACAAATTTAAAAGAAACCACTCGGTTATTTTAAAAGGATCAGATTTTTAATTGCGGAGCTTTAACCACTCCTTTTAAAAAGTATCAGGTTCCTTCGATTATATCAAGTTCACTACGTTCACGGTTTTGCCAAAACCATTCGTAGCCCTCCGTCATTTCTTATGGATGGTCAGAAGTATTCAAGCTATGTTTGTTGGCCCTTAGTCAAGGCATAGTGTTTGGTAGCTGCTGGGGTATTCATTTGGTGCATAGATAGATGCGTTGGTTTGGGACAGTCGTATTACTTTGTTGGCCCTTAGTCAAGAGTATGTACGGGTGGGTTCAAATTAACCTGGACAATGACGGGCAGAACTTGACATGTGACTTATGATTTGTTGGCCCTTAGTCAAGGTCATAAGAGCATGGGGCAAAAATCCACATCGGGAATTTCTAAAGAAACTGAAATTTGCAGAGAGATGCATACCATTTTGGAGTTTGATGAATGTTGGTAGGATTCCTTCAACATTATCATACGATAATATTTTGGATCCCGATCCTACTATGAGTACATGCTACTTATCAGGAGATTCGTCACTTAACGATCAATGCTATAAACCAAGTAGGTGCCAAGAAAGGTGTCAGCGAGGTTACGCCCCCAGAGAAAAGAGGTTATTTAATTAAGGAACTTCGCGAAAGCGTTGGAAAACCTCCCTCGAAGTATCGACACTAGCCTGGCTGAACGGTTAAGCAAGTATTGTACGGTGAGAATTGTCCTGGCTAATTCTTCTTTTATGGTTTGAGGAAGGATTCGAGAAACAGTGGGAGCCATCCTGTTTAGATAAACTTAAAACCAATCTAAACTTGCAACAGCATCATGCTAAAATGTTTTCTTCTCTCTCTTAATTGCAGCGACCTTGTGACCACACATAGGTTACATCTAGATAACAAATTGACTGAATCTGACTTATATGATTGGCAAAGGTCTGTCCAGATGTCCATTGGCTATGACAAGCTGGACCACCCTATTACTACTTCAGATCCCGCAGTCTCAGGTCCAGTTTCCACTGTCACGGATATGGATATCCGTCAGACAAGGGAAAAAGATAAAGCGAAAGCTAAGTGCTTCGTGTTAGCTTCAGTTGATGGTGTATACCAAAAGCAACACGAGAAGATGGACTTAGTTTCCATCTTTCTCCATAATAATAAAGATTTATATGGAGAGCAATCTCATATCACTAGATATGAAATCTCGAACGAATTAATTCAAGCAAGGTTAGCTGACGGGTCATCTGTAAGGGACAACGTCCTTACAATAACTAGCTGTATTGATGAGCTCCAGGACCTGGAGACCGCGTTGGGAAACGAGTCAAACACTGACTTGATTCTACAGTCTCTGCCTTCTACCCTGAAGGATGTAGGGTTCCTAGGCACCCTAATGAGGTCTCACAAGGCATCGATCATGCCAAATTAAAATTTTAACGGTGCCGAGAGACCCGACTACGGATCGTTGGCTAGATGTTTAGGCGAAAACACTAACTAGTTAACACTTAACTAAGGGATACGGATATACAACCTTTGTAGATCCGTTTGTCCACCTCCATAGCTCCATGAAGAAGTCATCTCCGCTGTACAAATCCGAAATCCGGGCTCTTGCGTCGGCTTCATCGGAGAAGAAGCGGGCTAGGTCATCGACGGCGTGCCGAAGATGATCTACGTCGAGGCATCGCTAAATCAAGCTCCGACTTCACCAAGTCCAAAAACTTGTGAAGAGAACACACTCTACTACTTGACAAGAGGTAGAGGATGAAGAAATAGGAAGTGGGTAGACTTTAGATTTGGATTTCACAATCTTTTTCATCACTTGCCATTAATGGAGGCAAGCTTTCTTCACTTGAAGAAATGAAGAAGAAGAAGGTAAAATATATTATGATAAGTTCTTAGAAAATACAAAATAAAAGAATACTTATCATAATCTTTAATCATGGTAATGTGTAGAGAATCAATCAAGGTTAAAGGAATGGTTAGGGTCAAGCTAGAGACAAAATGGTCACTTAGTCAAAGTGTTCATGAAGCTTCATGAAAACAACAAAGAAAGCCACCATTTAATCTTTATGCAAATCATTTTCCAAAAAGAATAAATAGATAAATAAATGAATAAGGAAATAGTAAACCCTAACCATTTCATTAACCAAGGTTTAATTCTTTACACTTAACCAAAAGGCATGTATCATCAAACATGATACAAGCAAGTGCACAAAAATCATATCGCATATGCAATGCGCACATCCGAGTGAGAAAATCCATTTAAAGTTAACCGATACTAGTTAATGCAAAGTAATATATCAAATATATAATTATGCATTAAATAATTAAATCAACACTTGATTCAATGATCCGGTCATGTCGCACACAACCGACTAGTATACAATGTATCGGTTTATCGAATCAATCCTTGATTCGATAACTAGGTTATATCGCATACAACCATTCGACACATTCATCGCGAGAATGGAATACGGTATCACATATACGTATTATTCTCGGTCCCGCACATATCTCATATGCGCTCCAATTTCGTTTCGCTTGAGCCTGGAAACCTCTGTGTAGGACTCTAAAGACTCGTCAATACGCCGGCAGCAGGTGATGATCATATCAAGCACCCACAAGCCGCAAGCGGTCTGCTAAACGTAACGGCCACCCGGGTATTGAGCGATCTGAAGATCGACGAGCAAGCCCGCTCACACTCCAGTGAATCCGACCAGTAACACTACCGTACAGTCCGGTCTGATCGTCTGATATGTCGCATATCTCGCCTAGGGGTGGTAAACGTCAGACCCCAATAGCTTGATAAGTCGTGTCGATATGAGGTCTATAACAATTCGAGAAACTACTGGTAACACTTACCAGTAAATCTCAGCAACCCTGGCCAGGGATTTCCTGTTATAGCCAATCGAACACAGCGCAACATCAACTCCCTATACCGGGAGAGACGAATCCCCTCCTATCGCTCATTGCCTCCATGTGACTCGGGACTGTACCCAAAAACCACCATTTTGCATGCCCTCTTGGACGTGGTAAGATGGAAATCAAAGCACAGTGGGAACCACACAAGACTCTATGACGATCTCGGGTCAACAGACTACTCTGTACCAGTGTCACCAGAGAACTGCCATCTGACGTAAGGTATAATTCCATCTGGGAGTTCTCGGCGAGTCCGTCCAGTGTACCCAGTCTCTACTGAGCACCCGCATATCATCTCTGATGTCAAACACCAATGGATATGGGATCATCCATTGCCCATCTGTATGGGTCGAGAAGGTACACGCTAGTCTACTCTGGTATATCGATGCCCCGTCTCGATACACCCTCGACTAGGGACTTTGAAGGATGTACTTATGGACTACCATGTCCCCACTAGTATGATCCGCATCATAGTCCAGGTAGTCAAGTACAGATCCTAAGGGCTTTACCAACATGTAACAGGGAGACAATCAGTGTGCACGTTAAGGTAAAGATTAACCAGATAGCATACTATCATGTCGAGCAAGAAAGTCCTCCCTATATATGTCCCAGCATCCACTACAATATACATCCAATGTACAGTAATGGCCTCTAGGGCATACATATAACTAACAATCTCCCACTTGCAGTAGGGCCATCTGTAGCAGTGGTTGCAGTATCTCATACTCAACCATTCCATAAAAGTCTCTCTCTGGGAACAGGCCTTTGTGAGTGGATCCGCTGTGTTGTCCTCTGAGTCTTCTCTCCTAATCTCGATCTTCCTGGAGATCAACCATCTCCATGATCAAGTGATACTGCCTTAGAATAAGTCTGGATCACTGATGGGACCGGCGTTCCTTGGCATAAGCCACAACTCCATTGTCTCACAATGGTAGGAACATATTTCATCTCATGAACCAATATACACCCAAACAGCCTCTAGGGTAGCATCTTAAGTAGCGATGTATCCTGCCTTTATCGTCTAGTATGTCACGGTATCTAGCTTGGAACTCTTCCAACATACCGTCCCTTTACTGAGGGTAAAGACAATGCCTGCGACTGACATTCAGTCGTCTTTATCACCCTGGAACCCTTCCAGTGATTCTCCCCAGGATCGATTGATACCATCTCACTACAACTAGTGAGAATCCTAACATCCAATTAGATCTATCTCATAGATCCAAACCCAGGATTTAGGAGGTATCACTTTGATCCTACACGGAGAATCTTTGTGATAAACGGAGATTGATCGAGCGTAGCATAGGAAACTCCTTCCCTATCAAGAGTATGTCATCCACGTACTCTACGAGGATCGTCACCATACTCCCTACTACCTTTTTGTATATACAAGGTTCATCTACCATTTTGATGAGGTCAAACTCTTTGACTAACACATCAAAACAGATGTTCCATCTCCGCGATGCCGGCTTTATCCTATAAAGTATCTTGCACACGTTTCCGCTGCTCCCACTGTCTACGAAGCCCTCTGGCTGTGTACTTATAGACGTTCTCTTCTAAAACATCATTCAGAAAAGGAGTCATGACACCCAACCGCCAGATATCGTAGTCATGGTATGTAGCCGTGGCAAGTAGGATCTGGATGGACTTAAGCATAGCCACTGGAAAAGGTTTCATCATTATCCACGCCTGGTCAATGAAGAAAACCTTTAACAAGTCTAGCTTTGAAAGTCTCAACTTTTCCATGTACACCAAGTAATCTTCTCAAGATATACTTGCTCCTGATGGGGATTTAACTCTTCAGATATAGCAACCAAAGTCCATACTTTGTTGGTGTATAAGGATTCCATCTCAGATCGATAAACATCCAGCCATTCTAACAGAGTCCTACTCCTGATGGCCAGGTCGAAACTAGTTGGGTCATCATCTCATGATGCATTCCTCGCTCCCACTGTCATAGAGAAACAGAAGTATCTCTCTGGTGGGTGAGGAACCCTACTAGATCGGCGGAGAGGCTGAGGTTCGTTGGAATCTACTGAATCCTTTGGTTCTATCAAATCATCAGCTGCAGTCTGTATAGCTGGAACATTTCCAGTTCTACATAACAGACCTTGCCTTGAGCTTGTCCGGATTTTGCTTTTAGACAAAGGCTGGACAACCCCAAATCTTAACTAGCTTAAGATATGGGCTCTTCCCTTTCCATATCACATATGAAATGGTAGGCAACTGATTTGAGTGGAACCCTATTCAATAGGTATGCAGCTTCTCAAGTGCATAACTCCCAAAAGGAAATAGGTAACTCAGTAGTACTCATCATAGAGCACACCATATCAAATAGGGTGTATCTGCTCCATCCCGATATACCATCGTGCAATGGTGTATACGGAGGAGTAATGCCGAGAGAGAATCTCATTCTCCTTTAGAAAAGTCCAGAAATTCCGTGCTCAAGTATTCTCCTCCTTGATCACATCAAAGGACATAATACTTATACCCGTATTTTGGTTCTCTACTTCTAGCTTATATTCTGTGAATATCTCAAAAGGTTCGGACTCATGTTTCAACAGGAACATATGACTGAATCTTGAGAGATTATCAGAGAATATAATGAAGTATAAAGAACCGGTCTTGGCATGTGTAGACAGGGGACCTTACATACATCAACATGTATCATCCCAAGAGTTTACTAACTCTTTCTCTGTTTCCAATAAACAGAGCTGGTGTCATTATATCTTTGTGACATGACTGGCAAGTTTCATAAGATGTAAATTCAAACTGATTTAAATATACATCTACATGTAACTTCAGCTAATCGGGTCGCATTGATATGACCTAGTCTACAATGCCTCAAGAAGGATTCGTTCAGTTCTGAACTCATCCTCTTGTGTGTGTTCCGTATACTAAAGAACTGTGGTTTGATTTAGAACATCAACGCTTTTAGATAACGTGCCTGAACCGATCAACTTTTGATATAGGAAATGTTCAAAACATTATCCAACTATACAAAATTTTATCATTTCTTTACTGATAAAGAGACTGATATGATTTTGTATATCAGGTTCGGTATCTAATAGCATTTGTTCAGAATCAATGTACTGATAATACAGGGTGACAGTGACCAACAGACTTGGCTGCAACACATGCCCCGTTTTCTGTCTCATGAAACTTATCACCCGTTCTCAGTTCTCTACCTTTCTGTAGCCCTATGTAACATATTACATATCTGGGATCCTGATCTGGTATCACATACCCAGGACGTAGAGGATACAGAGAAACAGTCCTTTGTAATGAACACACCCGAAGATGATGCATCAGCATGCACTCTCTTCGTTTGGGCGGCACGGGAATTCTGGTAATCCCCAATTTCCTGCTCGGTCTTATAACAATTATAAGTTGGAGCGGGACCAACGTTCCCCAGCTCAGTATAACAAGCTGGTTCGGTCAATATTCCGTATTATTATCTTGATTAAGGCGTGATATGGTCGCTACCAGGAGAGAGAGAGAAGAAAACACTCAGCGTGCGCTCTTGCAAGAATAGATTGGTTTTTATTTTATCTAATCAGGATGGCTCCCACTGCTTTTTATCAAATCTTCCTTCAAACCCTAAAAGGAAAGACTAGCCGGGATTAATTACACACTACAAGTTCACCAATCTTTCAGCCAGGCCAGTGTCGGTACTTTGAGGGAGGTCCCCCGTGCTTTCGCACGAACCTAATTAATGTAAACCTCGTTTTCCCAGAGGCGTAACCTCGTTAACACCTTTCTAGACACCTACTTGATCGGCTAATTGTAATGTATAAAACTCTCCCAGGAGTAACTCTTACTCGCAGCGGGTATCGGGATCCAACTATCTCATAGAAGGTATGCAATCTCATTGCAAATTTCAACACTTGAAATTCCCGATAATATTTTGCCCCTAACGTGCTATGACCTTGACGAAAGCCAACAAACCATAGCCCGCTAGTCAAGTTCAACCCGTACATTTCTTGATTGAATTAAACCCACCCGCACGACCCTTGACGAAAGCCAACAAAGCCGCACGACTACCCTAATCCAATCGCATCGTATGCTAGCAGATAAGCAGCATATAGCTACCGCACACTGCACCTTGACGAAAGCCAACAAATGCAGCACGAATACTATATACAACTTATCTAAAATGACGGAGGGCTACGACAGGTTTTTCTGAAAACCTATTGCGTAATGAACTTGATATCGTTGTAGGATCGAATGAATTTTTAAAATGGAGTTCTTTTGAGGCTTTTCTAGTTTTGCTAAAGGAGTCACTCCCGGTGAAGGGATCGTCGGTCCCTTCCTCGTCGAATGAGGTGCGGGATATATCATATATATCACTGTGCATAGCAGAACTCTTAAAAGCAATCAAAAGACAAACCGAGTGTGTAGCATCTGTCAGTTATGGCTAAAGGAGTCACTCCCGGTGAAGGGATCTCGGTCCTTTCCTCATCGAATAAGGTGCAGGATATATCACATATACCGCTGTGCAAAGCAAGAACTGTAGCTACCTGTTTTATTTTTGAGATTCGATTCTACAACATCTTAGGTTTCTTTTATTTCATTAATCATATTAATGAAGTCCCATCATTTAAGTACCTAAACATCACAGATAAATACGACGTACACTTATGCCATCCGCATTCGCCTCGATGTCCCCTCGTGCACCGTTAGGTTAGGTAACTAACGGCAGAGCGGGGCAGGGCTAACGCGAGTGCAAAACATAAGTAACGTCTATATAATATATCATATATACTATATAATGTATCTATCACAGAACATCACATGATCACATCACAGATATCGCAGCAGAAGAAACATATGAAATATTGGATATACTAGGACGTCCGTGTTTTCAATACGAGCCAGTATAAAACACGGATTCCACGGTCGCGATGAATAGCCAAACCCACACCCCTAGACCCCTACGAGAGCGGCAAGCAACCTTACCAATCCTAGAGTTAGGAGACCCGGACTCGACTCCTCGAGTTGGTCTCCCACTGGACTCCAGAACCCGGTTACTTGTGCCCTCCTCCTTGGGTCTATCCTAGTGCGGAAAAGTAAATAATATACAAACGGTGACTACTTCCGCTACCTGGAAGTGCCCCAATAAAAGAATATTACATACAAGTTTTTACATGAATGAAAATGAAAAACACTCATCTCACATAAAAAAAACCCCGGCTATTCGTACACGACGATCCAATATAACATATCCAGCAATACATAACATCACATGTCATCAACGTAAGTAAATATGCGCATCCCAATTGTCGTTGACATATAGCAACGAAACCGGCGATATCACATATTACACTTACGGTCACAGAAAAGAAAGTGTAAAACTACAACAGTTGGAATCCGCAACCACCTCAGACATCACATGCCTGACCAAATGAATTCCTTAGACATCGCATGCCTAACAATTATAAACCCCGCATTTTAGTCTCATTATCGAAAACTCTTTTCAATATCAAGTCGGGCAATTCAACAAGATTCCCGACATCCTGATCGAATGCTCGTCGCAAACTTCAGTAGGCGGCCGCACCCCCGACGCCGTCGACAAAGTGCACCAAGGCGGAACACCGCTGCCGCGAGCACCCGAACAGATGCTTTCGGCTACGGGGTTCTTCTACAGTCACTTGGTCGGGGCTATGGAGTGAGGCTGTCTATTAAGTTTACCCGGCGAGTATCCGCGTACGCTACGTGATTGCGACGGACTTTTGATCACATCAAAATTCCGTGGCAACCGATCAAGTGAGACTAAAGTGCTACGTTTATAACATTCATTCAGTTATCACATACCTTTTGTGAATTCCAATTATTGTATCCCATTCCAGATAAACAGAAAATGTTAAACTTTTCGATCGAACAGTCAAACACCCAAGTTTTCCCGATACAGCTCAACACATGAAATAAGTCTAACAACATTCCGTTCGTGCCTCAGTACCAACGGTCCAGCCGTAGAAGGGTCAAGCCAACGCCTCACATGTGGCACGCCGTACTGCCCCAAACCCTAAGGTTCAAAGGGCAGTTCAAGACGGTCACATAATCGAGTTAAGGTTTGTTGTCTTCTAGAGGGACCATCGCGTTACTTGCACTACTAGAACGTCGTTAAACTACGGAAAAATCCAACACTTGGAAATTTCCCGACAGGGGAAAAATTGGGTATTTATATCCGGTTGAACTTTTTAACATATTCAAAAATCATCCGGAAAGACACATAGACAGAGTTTGACAATCCGATCGAATAAACGAACTCCCAATACAACCCAAAATACTCAACTCTTTATTTCAGATCAAAAATTCCCAGGAAATCCAGCACTACAAAATAGGAATTACTGTGCAAAATTGAGTGCCTAATAAGACAAAACGGCCGCGGAACCGCCGCATTAGCATGCTAATGCCGCGGTTCCGCCGCACTTTTGAGGGATCATTAGTTACTTTTTGCACCGTAATTCTTAGAATTTCCTGCAGATTTTTCTGCATATTTTTAATTCTCAAAAATCCACGAAAACAGAAAATGTCAGAGAGCACTTTCAAGTCGGGGTTTCGGGTCGATCGGACTTCTAACTCCGTCTACGCATCGCCTAAGGCTATAGCTAGGCTCTGATATCACTGTAGGGTTCCTAGGCACCCTAATGAGGTCTCACAAGGCATCGATCATGCCAAATTAAAATTTTAACGGTGCCGAGAGACCCGACTACGGATCGTTGGCTAGATGTTTAGGCGAAAACACTAACTAGTTAACACTTAACTAAGGGATACGGATATACAACCTTTGTAGATCCGTTTGTCCACCTCCATAGCTCCATGATCAGTCGAAAATATTGTATATTTTAGCCGGCAATTTCCTTAACATTTGCATACATTTAGAAGTGTTCGGCATCCATATTCTACATATTAGCAAATCCGTCACAAAATATGAGATTGCATGTGTTAGACTTTTTAACCGACACTTTAAAGGAAATTAACCGCATTTCATGGCATCGCATCATTTCTGTATTTGCGCAACACTTGTTTTGAGTCTATGCAGGAAAATACGGAAGAAAAACCAAAGAGCTGATCAACATTACACCAACTCCATACTTTCAGATCTGGTAGCAGTGGAGAAGGAATTAGATAATTCTATATATCAAATGAAGGCCCAAAAATGAGCCCAAGACTACCACAGAGAGCACAAGCTCCAAGGCTCCAAGAGCGCCGCGCTTCCGCGGCGGAAGCCAGGATTTAGCCGCGCAAGCGCGGCAGTTCTGCCACGTCAGCCGATGAATTTTTGGGCACAATTCTTCTCCCAGGGCCCATAGTGCTTTCTGATACATAATTCTCTAGAGTCTTCTGCCAGATCAGCAAAGAAAATTAAGGAAGGCTAATCCTAATTAAGCTCCTAATTAATCCTCTTCTAGAAGCTCCTCCTAACTAATCACATCTAGAACCTTCTCCTCTAACTAACTTTTGGAGGGAAATTTGAATTCTCTCAACAAACTTTTGGAGGGAAACTTAGAATTTGAAATCCTAAATCTAGGGTTAGTTATCTATAAATAGGAGCCTAAATCTAAAGGTTGAGGTTGTTCTTTAATCTTCATTAGTTAAAATTCCCTCTTTCATCATCTTCTTCCACAAGTCTCGTGACAAGGCTTGTGCGAAACCCTAACCCTAATTCCACTCCAAATCCAAGATCTTGAGTACCAAATCAAGTGAGAAGCCTTCAACCTTTTAGGAGCCGAGCCGATCTTCAATCGGACAAGTGATCCAAGCCGATCCGCGTTCCACGGAGACGAGCGAAGCCAAGTCGACGATCGAGTTCCTCCTCTTGTAGTTCTTGAGCGATGTAATAAAATTGTCGATATAAATAAAAGGTGAAATTCTTTTATCTTGCTTTCTTTTAATTCTTGCATCATGATTAGATCTCGATTTGTAATTGTTGTTCTTGTTGTGATGTGTGAGTAAAACTCCGCTCGTAAAGGAGTCGAGACGATTGTAGAATGATGATGTAACAAATCTAAATACGATTTTTAAGTCCTACGAGTTTTGTAAACCCTAGCAAGTTCAAGAATCGATGACCTAGTTTCGTAGCGATGCTTTCTTGATTGTGATCGCTCGAAATTAGGGATCTATGATCGTTTCTTGAATTTACTAGAGGCTAGAGTGTGAATGATATCGACGAAAGAACAAGGGATAAGATGAAACCCTAGTTTCACAAGAAATCCTTAATTCTCGATCGATCATCATCAATCTAGTATCAATTCATCGAAGGATAAGAATACATAATTGTAAGATTACATCACATCTATAGATCCGATCGATTCCTACGAGCCTCATTTCGATTCTTGAGATTTGGTTTGGAAAAATCATTAAACGATCAATTCTTGATTCTATCTTTTAAATGCTTTCTTAGATCTAGTTTTTTTTTTCTCATTTCTTGAACTTCAACTTTAAATCTTGAATTGTTTGTTTTCTCTTCATTAAAGTTTCAATTCATCTAATTCAAAAGACGAACGATTACACTTTCCCTGAGGACGATCCGCACTCATTCATTAACTACATCCGACACCGTAGTTGATTGCGGTCAATTAATTTTTGGTTGTGATTTCTTTACAATTTCCTACTACACATCAAGAATTCGTACCAATCAAATGGCGCCGTTGCCGGGGACTATTTGATTTGATAAACACAATCGGAAATCCTTTACAATCAAATCGCGCCGTTGCCGGGGATAGTGCGCTAATAATTCGTATTTTGAAATTTGAGTTGAACAATTTATTCCATTATAATTTTTAGATCAAAACTCGTGCAAACACTAATACGTGTTGTTGTGATTTGATTGCGAGGAATTCTGGAATTTTTGGAGCTGTGGAAATTTTTTTCTGAAATTACCAGAGAGCTTAGAGGTTCAAGAGGAACAGTACCAAAAAGTTTGAAGCACTGATCCCAACATTTCACCGCTCTTCCGCGGCTAAAGTACCTCATCCGCGGCGGAAGCGCCGCAACCCTAGCTCCTCTCTGCAGCAATTTTGCTCTGTAACTTTCTCACTTTCTTATCTCTTACCTTATCTGCTCCAATAACAATTTTACTGCAGGTTTCTTTGCAAATAAATCGCAGCGCCGCAAAAGCAAAATAAATTTGTGCGTGTTTTTGATTCTTGTGGTTGTTGCATATTAATACGGAAATTAAGGGGCACGACCAAATCCAAATTAGGTGGGGATTTCATTACCCTTCCTAGGCCCCGAAAATCACAAACTTGCATCCGCATTGACCCTCATTAATTAAAAGAAATCTAGAGATGACTCTAAGGACCGTCGCGCTCAATTAGGACAAGAGAAGGCCGTGGGTAATTCATTGCTTATCCGAGTTTTCTTGTGGTGCCTAAGGCGAGTGTGTCTAAGGCTAGTGGTTATTAATTAGGCCCACTGTAGTGGTGGTTCCTTCCCACTTACCTGGCACTTATCCGGCCACAGGGGGACAAAGAGGCAGTGGAGGATTTATCCTGCGACTTGTCTTTTGGCAGTTAGGAGCGGTCTAGAGTTTGACCTAGGTGACCACTAGATTCTAGGGTTTGTGTGTTGCATTTGTTTTGTTGCATCATATTTTCAAAAATCCGTATCTTGTTAAAGCAAACACCGCATACATCATTTCCCCTAATTATAAATTCACGCTGCCACTTGTACTAACCCTTTTTAGTGCAAGATAGGCTGGACAACGGGTTTCTAGTGCCTGTTAAGTCCGCGTTTCCCTCATCGACCCAAAAGTCGGTATTTCTACATTTACCTTTTCTTTACCCACCACCACACCCACATCGATGGATCCATCTCCATCGAACTTCTTTTCCACTACTCTGCCGCCGTCCGTTGGTGCGCAGAATCCACCTCGCATCTCTCTCCAAGAGAGATGCTATCCAACACGAGGCCCACTTTCCACTTGTCTTTCCATACCACCAGCCAACGGGGAAAACTTTCAAATAAAACCCCAATACATCAACCTTCTACCAAAATTTCACGGTCTCGAGTCTGAGGACGCATACGTGTTTATCACGAAATTTGAAAATGTATGCGCAATGATGGGTACTTCACAGCTTTCTGTGGATGCTTTCCGTCTTCGTCTTCTCCCATTCACATTGTGCGATTTAGCCGAGAAGTGGCTATATAACACTACCGCACATTCCATTTCAAATTGGGACGAATTCGTTAAAGCATTCCTTAAGAAATTCTACCCACATCAAAAGACAGCTCGAGTCCGTAGCGAAATCTATCAATTTACCCAGCTTCCAAATGAAACATTTTCAAAATGTCTCGACCGTTTCAAGGATCTGTTAATCCAATGTCCACATCACGGCATCCCGAGATGGGAACTGTGCCGAATCATTTATGAGGGCATTACTCCTTACACAAGACAGACCCTTGAATCCATGTGTCATGGCAATTTTATGACCAAAGATGATAGGGAAGCCTGGGAATTCTTAGAAAATTTCGCAGAAAAATCTTTACAGTGGGAGGGTGTGAGTCAATCATCTAGGGATGGCAATGATATTTCCATAGAAATTAGAGCTGAAATTTCAGCTTTACACAAGAAATTTGATGCTATGGAAAACAAATTTTTAGCCGCCGCCCTAAGTCAAATATCACTCTCCAAAACTGTATGTGGCTGTTGTTCTGATCCGTCTCACTTGACGGAAGAATGTCCGTTTTCAGGTCATGAGCATACCAATGCCGCATTTCAAAGACCTAGAAACAATCCATCTTCCTCCACATATGATCAGGGTTGGAGGAATCACCCTAACTTTGATTGGAACCAATCCCAATTTCAAAACACGGTTCCAACCCAAAACAATTTCCAAGGGGCCCCTCCACCACAACAGCAACCACCACAATTGAGTCAGCACCCCTTTCAAGCACAAAATTTTCAAAATCCGGTCAACACTTTTGCACCATCTAGTCCTTTGCAGTTGACCGGAACGGATGAATCCTATTCAATTGCACAATGCATGAATTTGGTCTTAACAAATATCATGCAAGTTTCGGCTGAAATGAAGTCTTCTGTCGATTATATAAAGAAAAACTCTGCGTCCCAAAGCGAGAGTATTAAATCGATGGAAGAAGAAATTGCACGTTTAAAAGCTGAAATGAGTGCAAGAGAGAAAGGGAAACTTCCAGCTCAACCTTTACCCAATTCTAGCTATTTACATGATGTGGATACAATCACGTTGAGATCTGGAAGAGTGCTTGACACTCATGTTGGGGAAGAGTTTGATGACACTGATAAATCAATCAATAACACCCCGGCTGAGACCTTTCCACACACACACACTTCTGACCCTACTTCTTCTACCCCACCACCCTCTTCCGAGCCTATTCTCCATTTCCCAAAAGGCTCGCCATTACAGCCCACCTCTTTTACCCCTCCACGGACGATTCCCACTTCTATACCGGGATCAGTTCCACACCCACTTCCTTCTCCTGTGATGGACCCAGCGCTTATTGCTAAAGCACCTTATCCTAATCGGTTAAGGGCTAACACTCCGAGTCCACATATGGAGAAGATTATGAACATTTTTAAGCAAGTAAACACCAACATCCCTCTCCTAGATGCCATCCAACAAGTTCCGTCCTATGCGAAAACTCTTAAGAACTTGTGCACTAGGAAGAGGAAGAATTCAGTGCCCAAGAAGATTTTTATGGAAAAAACAATAGACACGGCTTTCCCCCAACAATTACCGAGGAAACGTAAGGATCCAGGATATCCTACTATTTCCGTTTCTATCGGGGAAAAACACATTAACCGTGCTCTACTAGATCTTGGCGCTAGTGTTAACTTGCTTCCTTATTCAGTTTATGAGCAACTAGGGATCGGAGAGTTGAAGCCAACCAATTGCACTCTCCAGATGGCTGACCGATCAATCACCAAACCTAGGGGTGAACTGGAGGATGTGTTAATAAAAATCGGAGAATTTATATTCCCGGTAGATTTTATTGTAATTGATACACAGCCTGTAGCGAACCCACGGAATCAAATTCCGGTGATTTTAGGTCGCCCCTTTTTGGCCACTTCCAATGCAATAATCAACTGTCGTAATGGTTCTATGACCCTATCTTTCGGGAATAGGTCAATAGAGCTGAACATTTACAAGTTGGGAAGTGTACCCTCCGAACCTACTGCTCAGGTCTGTTCTGTCGACTTAATGGATGTCGACAGCAGCGAATTTGATGATCCTCCTAATATCGATCTTGACTCTTTTCATTCGTTATTGTTTGACCCAACTATGTATCATACACATACGGACTCTTCCACCGAGATGTCCGGGTCAACAAATAACACTGATTATGAACTGTTCTTAGAGTCTGAAGATCACCCCGCACTTTGTGATGACATTATTTCTCGGGGTATAGATGGAACTTTTGAGGAGATCTTCGCTGATGAACTCGCATTTTTGAATGACACGGGTGTTGAGATGAATCATGTCCCAATCAATGAAATTGAACCTCCACCCCTTCTTTTGAACTGTAAGAAGAATGCGAGTAATCCATCACATACACTGCATCGTCTCTCCAAAATGAGACGCACACACATTCTATTCCACCACTTAACCTTTCCCCACTTCTTCTTCCACCAACCCGAGCACTGCATTGATAAAATTTTTGAATGGTTGGTGTTGACATTCGGTCTTTGCAGAGCTTGGCATCGACCACTGATTTTTGACCCCCACTTGTGATTTTAAAAGATTAACATTGCATAACTCAAGTTTGGGGGGATATTTTTTCTGGCTCTTGAAAAGAAAAGTTTTACAAAATTTTGAGCCAAAAATAAGTTTGGGGGAGGTTCTTCACTTAAATATTGTGCCCCCACTAATAAATTCCTCCCAAGCTTACAGGTTTTTCGAGATTTAGCAGAAGGCAACAGTGAGGACACTGTTGAAAACAAGTTTGGGGGAGGTTTGTGCTTATTTTCGCATCATTTGCATATCATTTGCATAAGCACAAAACATTTTTTAAAACCTATAAAAATTTAAAAAAAATTTCAAAAAGATAAAAATATTTTTGTACATAAATAAGATAATAAAAGTTTAGATAGTGAAAAATTACATCCATGAGATTAGAAAAATTTAAGAAAACTAAGAAAATTAGAAGTTTTCTTATACGAACTAGTAATAAGTAGTTATGAGCCGTTGTCCCAAGGGTTAGTAAGATGAAAGACGTCACTAATCTGAGGATAAAAATAAGTCTGAAAAATAGTTTCTATTCTGGAAGCCAAACATTTTGAACGTTGCTACCCTGCTATTCGCACTTACACACATCTTGAAGCCTGGGATAGTAGAGGATACCTTGAAATGCTCTTGTCTTAAAGCCAAAAGTATGAAAAAAATAATATGGTGAGAAAAATGGACACTGGTTTTGTTATCACCAAGGGAATAAAAAATATATAGCAAAAGGGTGCTTCTTCACCTAGTGCCCCAAGGTCAACTGGTCTGGGAGTCACTGCTATGCCTGAGGTGGTGCAAGACTAGGAAAATACACCAAGCAAGCAAGCACATGAGTAATCGGTCGGTTAGTACCTCAAGAAGTATTAACGGTCGCATGAAAGTGTGTGAGCTCATCAAAAAAAATATATATACTGAGGCTGATGGGCAAGAGTATGATAGCTTGAATTGAATTCTCCGGGTGTAGGGATGTCCTTTACACACACGCAGGGTGATATGATCGATGTTTGGAAGAAAGATAGGAATGAAGAATAAGACGATGTTTTATTGAGGGAGGACGTGATTTCTAACATCTTTTCATGACCATTAAGATAGGGCTCATGACAACCGAAAAGCTAGCTTAGTTGGAAACCCTAATTTTCAAAGCTTTTCTTCTACAATTCTTTTCTTTAAATGTAATATTCATGATCTTTCTTTTATTATTGGATTTTGTGGGTGCAATCCGCTGAAAACCCTCAGGAGACAACACTCCTCCTACTAGGGACACCTAGAGGTTTAAAGGCTTGTTGCACGTGCTCAGTGCAATCGTGTTGCCTACGAAAGTGTGCTAGTTAGTTTTTCTCTTTCTTTATTTTCTCCTTCTCTTTTTAATAAAACATTCGCTAGAGACGATCGAAATTAAGTTTGGGGGTATTTGATCAGTCGAAAATATTGTATATTTTAGCCGGCAATTTCCTTAACATTTGCGTACATTTAGAAGTGTTCGGCATCCATATTCTACATATTAGCAAATCCGTCACAAAATATGAGATTGCATGTGTTAGACTTTTTAACCGACACTTTAAAGGAAATTAACCGCATTTCATGGCATCGCATCATTTCTGTATTTGCGCAACACTTGTTTTGAGTCTATGCAGGAAAATACGGAAGAAAAACCAAAGAGCTGATCAACATTACACCAACTCCATACTTTCAGATCTGGTAGCAGTGGAGAAGGAATTAGATAATTCTATATATCAAATGAAGGCCCAAAAATGAGCCCAAGACTACCACAGAGAGCACAAGCTCCAAGGCTCCAAGAGCGCCGCGCTTCCGCGGCGGAAGCCAGGATTTAGCCGCGCAAGCGCGGCAGTTCTGCCACGTCAGCCGATGAATTTTTGGGCACAATTCTTCTCCCAGGGCCCATAGTGCTTTCTGATACATAATTCTCTAGAGTCTTCTGCCAGATCAGCAAAGAAAATTAAGGAAGGCTAATCCTAATTAAGCTCCTAATTAATCCTCTTCTAGAAGCTCCTCCTAACTAATCACATCTAGAACCTTCTCCTCTAACTAACTTTTGGAGGGAAATTTGAATTCTCTCAACAAACTTTTGGAGGGAAACTTAGAATTTGAAATCCTAAATCTAGGGTTAGTTATCTATAAATAGGAGCCTAAATCTAAAGGTTGAGGTTGTTCTTTAATCTTCATTAGTTAAAATTCCCTCTTTCATCATCTTCTTCCACAAGTCTCGTGACAAGGCTTGTGCGAAACCCTAACCCTAATTCCACTCCAAATCCAAGATCTTGAGTACCAAATCAAGTGAGAAGCCTTCAACCTTTTAGGAGCCGAGCCGATCTTCAATCGGACAAGTGATCCAAGCCGATCCGCGTTCCACGGAGACGAGCGAAGCCAAGTCGACGATCGAGTTCCTCCTCTTGTAGTTCTTGAGCGATGTAATAAAATTGTCGATATAAATAAAAGGTGAAATTCTTTTATCTTGCTTTCTTTTAATTCTTGCATCATGATTAGATCTCTATTTGTAATTGTTGTTCTTGTTGTGATGTGTGAGTAAAACTCCGCTCGTAAAGGAGTCGAGACGATTGTAGAATGATGATGTAACAAATCTAAATACGATTTTTAAGTCCTACGAGTTTTGTAAACCCTAGCAAGTTCAAGAATCGATGACCTAGTTTCGTAGCGATGCTTTCTTGATTGTGATCGCTCGAAATTAGGGATCTATGATCGTTTCTTGAATTTACTAGAGGCTAGAGTGTGAATGATATCGACGAAAGAACAAGGGATAAGATGAAACCCTAGTTTCACAAGAAATCCTTAATTCTCGATCGATCATCATCAATCTAGTATCAATTCATCGAAGGATAAGAATACGTAATTGTAAGATTACATCACATCTATAGATCCGATCGATTCCTACGAGCCTCATTTCGATTCTTGAGATTTGGTTTGGAAAAATCATTAAACGATCAATTCTTGATTCTATCTTTTAAATGCTTTCTTAGATCTAGTTTTTTTTTTCTCATTTCTTGAACTTCAACTTTAAATCTTGAATTGTTTGTTTTCTCTTCATTAAAGTTTCAATTCATCTAATTCAAAAGACGAACGATTACACTTTCCCTGAGGACGATCCGCACTCATTCATTAACTACATCCGACACCGTAGTTGATTGCGGTCAATTAATTTTTGGTTGTGATTTCTTTACAATTTCCTACTACACATCAAGAATTCGTACCAATCAAATGGCGCCGTTGCCGGGGACTATTTGATTTGATAAACACAATCGGAAATCCTTTACAATCACTCCATGAAGAAGTCATCTCCGCTGTACAAATCCGAAATCCGGGCTCTTGCGTCGGCTTCATCGGAGAAGAAGCGGGCTAGGTCATCGACGACGTGCCGAAGATGATCTACGTCGAGGCATCGCTAAATCAAGCTCCGACTTCACCAAGTCCAAAAACTTGTGAAGAGAACACACTCTACTACTTGGCAAGAGGTAGAGGATGAAGAAATAGGAAGTGGGTAGACTTTAGATTTGGATTTCACACTCTTTTTCATCACTTGCCATTGATGGAGGCAAGCTTTCTTCACTTGAAGAAATGAAGAAGAAGAAGGTAAAATATATTATGATAAGTTCTTAGAAAATACAAAATAAAAGAATACTTATCATAATCTTTAACCATGGTAATGTGTAGAGAATCAATCATGGTTAAAGGAATGGTTAGGGTCAAGCTAGAGACAAAATGGTCACTTAGTCAAAGTGTTCATGAAGCTTCATGAAAACAACAAAGAAAGCCACCATTTAATCATTATGCAAATCATTTTCCAAAAAGAATAAATAGATAAATAAATGAATAAGGAAATAGTAAACCCTAACCATTTCATTAACCAAGGTTTAATTCTTTACACTTAACCAAAAGGCATGTATCATCAAACATGATACAAGCAAGTGCACAAAAATCATATCGCATATGCAATGCGCACATCCGAGTGAGAAAATCCATTTAAAGTGAACCGATACTAGTTAATGCAAAGTAATATATCAAATATATAATTATGCATTAAATAATTAAATCAACACTTGATTCAATGATCCGGTCATGTCGCACACAACCGACTAGTATACAATGTATCGGCTTATCGAATCAATCCTTGATTCGATAACTAGGTTATATCGCATACAACCATTCGACACATTCATCGCGAGAATGGAATACGGTATCACATATACGTATTATTCTCGGTCCCGCACATATCTCATATGCGCTCCTATTTCGTTTCTCTTGAGCCTGGAAACCTCTGTGTAGGACTCTAAAGACTCGTCAATACGCCGGCAGCAGGTGATGATCATATCAAGCACCCACAAGCCGCAAGCGGTCTGCTAAACGTAACGGCCACCCGGGTATTGAGCGATCTGAAGATCGACGAGCAAGCCCGCTCACACTCCAGTGAATCCGACCAGTAACACTACCGTACAGTCCGGTCTGATCGTCTGATATGTCGCATATCTCGCCTAGGGGTGGTAAACGTCAGACCCCAATAGCTTGATAAGTCGTGTCGATATGAGGTCTATAACAATTCGAGAAACTACTGGTAACACTTACCAGTAAATCTCAGCAACCCTGGCCAGGGATTTCCTGTTATAGCCAATCGAACACAGCGCAACATCAACTCCCTATACCGGGAGAGACGAATCCCCTCCTATCGCTCATTGCCTCCATGTGACTCGGGACTGTACCCAAAAACCACCGTTTTGCACGCCCTCTTGGACGTGGTAAGATGGAAATCAAAGCACAGTGGGAACCACACAAGACTCTATGACGATCTCGGGTCAACAGACTACTCTGTACCAGTGTCACCAGAGAACTGCCATCTGACGTAAGGTATAATTCCATCTGGGAGTTCTCGGCGAGTCCGTCCAGTGTACCCAGTCTCTACTGAGCACCCGCATATCATCTCTGATGTCAAACACCAATGGATATGGGATCATCCATTGCCCATCTGTATGGGTCGAGAAGGTACACGCTAGTCTACTCTGGTATATCGATGCCCCGTCTCGATACACCCTCGACTAGGGACTTTGAAGGATGTACTTATGGACTACCATGTCCCTACTAGTATGATCCGCATCATAGTCCAGGTAGTCAAGTACAGATCCTAAGGGCTTTACCAACATGTAACAGGGAGACAATCAGTGTACACGTTAAGGTAAAGATCAACCAGATAGCGTACTATCATGTCGAGCAAGAAAGTCCTCCCTATATATGTCCCAGCATCCACTACAATATACATCCAATGTACAGTAATGGCCTCTAGGGCATACATATAACTAACAAAGGAAACCAGGGAAGGAGAAGGAAAGAGAAAGGCAAAAGTTTCGGGACTGGATATAGTAAAGGAGGGACGTTCCTATTATTGTGGAATTGGGCATTGGCAGAATGATTGCAGGGCTTTAGAAGCCAGTAGCCAGGATACGAAGCATGTTGTGGCTTCGACTTCGGGTGTGTTTATGATAGAGAACTGTATGTCAGTTAACCCTACTTCCTGGGTATTGGATACCGGATCAGGAACTCACATCTGTAATTCATTACAGGCTCTGAGAAATCGTAGGGTTATCAGGATAGGTGATATGACCCTCACAGTTGCTAACGGAATGAGCATGGACGCTGAATCCATAGGGGAATATCATCTTGGAATAACAACTGGGCAGATATTGATTCTGCGTAACTGTTTTTATGTACCAGGTACGACTTGTAATATCATATCTGTATCCTTACTTTCTAAGGAAGGATATGATTTTGCTTTTACAAGAGATGTGGTTCACATCCACCTAAATCAAGATTTGATTGGGTCGGGTACATTAGAAAACGGAATATACGTATTAAATCAAGCTCGGATTTTCAGTGTCCAGAACACACTTAAAAGAAAGTCTCCGGAATTAAATCAGGCTTTCTTATGGCATTGTAGACTAGGTCACATCAATGAGAGGAGGTTGACTAACTTACATAGAGAAGGATATTTGAATCCGTTCGAATATCAATCTTATGCTGCTTGTGAATCTTGTCTCATGGGAAAGATGACAAAGACTCCGTTTACTGGACACGGAGTAAGAGCGAGCGAGCTCTTAAGACTCGTACACAGTGACGTGTGCGGTCCAATGTCTACACATGCGCGAGGTGGTTATTCCTACTTCATTACTTTTACGGATGATTTCTCTAGGTATGGATATGTCTTCTTAATGAAGCATAAATTCGAGGCTTTTGAGAAATTCCAAGAATACAAGAATGAAGTGGAAAAACAAACAGGCAAGAGTATAAAGACACTGAGATCTGATCGAGGTGGTGAATACTTAAGTGCCGAGTTCCTGGGTTACTTAAAAGAGAATGGAATTCTCTCTCAGCTTACTCCTCCATACACACCACAACATAACGGTGTATCGGAAAGGAGGAATAGAACCCTATTGGATATGGTTAGTTCCATGATGAGTAAGGCTGAGTTACCACGATCATTCTGGGGATATGCACTAGAATCAGCTGCATATCTTTTGAACCAGGTTCCTACCAAAACTGTGCCTACCACACCATATCAGATGTGGAGTGGGAAGAAACCATGTCTAAAACATTTTAAGACATGGGGATGTCCAGCTTTTATAAAAAAGCAGCATGCGGACAAGCTCGAGGCACGCTCAGTAAAGTGTAAGTTTGTAGGATATCCAAAGAACTCAAAGGGATATTATTTCTATTACGCAGAGGAACAAAAGGTTTTTGTTTCTCGTCATGCCTGCTTCTTAGAAACTGAATTTTTAGAAAATCAGAAGAGTGGGAGCGCAATAGAACTGGAAGAAATTCCAGATCCACAAGCTATTACTGAAACCTTGGTAAAACAAGAAGGTTCAGGTGAACAGGACATCCCGACGCCACTCCGCAGGAGTAGTAGGCAATCTCATCCGCCCGAGAGATACTACGGTTTTCTCATAGACGGGGATAGAGAGGATTGCACTATTGATTATGATGAGCCTACTAGCTTCCAGCAAGCCATTCATAGCGGTGACTCGGTTAAATGGCTAGATGCAATGCGGACCGAAATAGAGTCCATGTACACCAACAAAGTATGGACTTTGGACATTGCTCCAGATGGGGTAAAACCCGTAGGATGCAAATGGATCTTCAAAAAGAAGATTGGTGTAGATAGACAGGTTGAAACCTATAAGGCTAGACTTGTTGCAAAGGGTTTCCGTCAAAGACCTGGTTTGGACTATGACGAAACCTTTTCTCCAGTGGCTATGCTTAAATCTATTCGGGTCCTTCTTGCTATTGCTGCCTTCCACGATTATGAAATCTGGCAGATGGACGTAAAGACGGCCTTTCTAAATGGAAATTTGGAAGAAAGCGTCTATATGGATCAGCCAGAAGGATTCATTCAGAGTGGGAGCAGCGGTAAATTATGCAAGTTGCTTAAGTCTATTTATGGACTAAAGCAGGCATCACGGAGTTGGAATATCTGTTTTGATGATGCTGTCAAAGAATTTGACTTTATCAAAAATCCAGATGAACCATGCATATACAGTAAGATTGTAGGGAGAGCTGTAGTATTCCTTGTCTTGTACGTGGATGACATTCTCCTAATAGGAAATGATATTCCTATGTTACAGTCAGTCAAAAGATTCTTGTCACATAAATTCTCCATGAAAGACTTCGGTGATGCCACCTACATTCTGGGAATCCGGATCTATCGTGATAGATCAAAGAGGATATTAGGACTTTCGCAGTCCAGGTACATAGACACCATAGTGAAGAGATTCAGTATGGATGATTCTAAGCGCGGTAACCTACCGGCTTGTCACGGAATCACCCTCTCCAAAGAGATGTCTCCCAAGACTGATTTGGAAAGGGATCGCATGTCGATTATACCCTACGCTTCTGCGGTAGGCTCTATAATGTATGCGATGTTATGTACCAGACCAGATGTAGCAATTGTTAGTTATATGTATGCCCTAGAGGCCATTACTATACATAGGATGTATATTGTAGTGGATGCTGGGACGTATATAGGAAGGACTTTCTTGCTCGACATGATATTATGCTATCTGGTTACACTTTACCTTAACGTGTATACTGATTGTCTCTCTGTTACATGTTGGTAAAGCCCTTAGGATGTGTACTTGACTACCTGGACTATGATGCGGATCATACTAGTGGGGACATGGTAGTCCATAAGTACATCCTTCAAAGTCCCTAGTCGTGGGTGTATCGAGACGGGGCATCGATATACCAGAGTAGACTAGCGTGTACCTTCTCGACCCATACAGATGGGCGATGGATGATCCCATATCCATCGGTGTTGACATCAGAGATGATATACGGGTGCTCAGTAGAGACTGGGTACACTGGACGGACTCGCCGAGAACTCCCAGATGGTATTATACCTCACGTCAGATGGCAGTTCTCTGGTGACACTGGTACAAAGTAGTCTGTTGACCCGAGATCGTCATAGAGTCTTGTGTGGTTCCCACTGTGCTTTGATTTCCATCTTACCACGTCCAAGAGGGCGTGCAAAACGGTGGTTTTTGGGTACAGTCCCGAGTCACATGGAGGCAATGAGCGATAGGAGGGGATTCGTCTCTCCCGGTATAGGGGGTTGATGTTGCGCTGTGTTCGATTGGCTATAACAGGAAATCCCTGGCCAGGGTTGCTGAGATTTACTGGTAAGTGTTACCAGTAGTTTCTCGAATTGTTATAGACCTCATATCGACATGACTTATCGAGCTATTGGGGTCTGACGTTTACCACCCCTAGGCGAGATATGCGACATATCAGACGATCAGACCGGACTGTACGGTAGTGTTACTGGTTGGATTCACTGGAGTGTGAGCAGGCTTGCTCGTCGATCTTCAAATCGCTCAATACCCGGGTGGCCGTTACATTTAGCAGACCGCTTGCGGCTTGTGGGTGTTTGATATGATCATCACCTGCTGCCGGCGTATTGACGAGTCTTTAGAGTCCTACACAGAGGTTTCCTGGCTCAAGCGAAACGAAATAGGAGCGCATATGAGATATGTGTGGGATCGAGAATAATGCGTGTATGTGATACCGTATTCTATTCTCGCGATGAATGTATTGATTGGTTGTATGCGATATAACCTAGTTATCGAATCAAGGATTGATTCGATAAATCGATACATTGGATATTAGTCGGTTATATGCGATATGACCGGATCGTTAAATCAAGTGTTGATTTAATGATTTAATGTATAATTATATATTTGATATATTACTTTGCATTAACTAATATTGGTTCACTTTAAATGGATTTTCTCACTCGAATGTGCACATTGTATATTCGATATAGCTTTGTGCACTTGATTGTATCATGTTTGATGATGCATGTTCACTTGTGTTTGTGTGAAGATTGAACCATGGTTATATGAATGGTTAGGGTTATGATTATTTATTCATTTATTTATCTATTTATTCTTTTTGGAAAAAGGATGGCATGACAAGAAAATGGTGGCTTGTTTTGTATTCTAGTTGAAGCTTCATGAAGCTTTGACCTAAGTGACCATTTTTGTCTCATGCTTAACCCTAACCATTCCAACTAACCTTGGTTTAATCTCTACACTTGACCATGGTTTACATTATGATAAGTTTTGATTTTCTATTGATTTTTAATTAACTTATCATAACATTTACCTTCTTCTTCTCCATTTCTTCAAGTGAAGAAAGCTTGCCTCCATCAATGGCAAGTGATGAAAAAGAGTGAGAAATCCAAATCTAAAGTCTACCCACTTCCTATTTATTCATCCTCTACCGCTTGCCAAGTAGTATAGTGTGTTTTCTTCACAAGTTTCATGACTTGGTGAAGTTGGAGCTTGATCTAGCGATGCCTCGACGTAGATCATCTTCGGCATGGACATCGACGACCTAGCTTGCCCATTCTCCGACGAAGCCGACGCTAGAGCCCGGGAACTCATTTAGACAGCGAGGGGACTTCGTTGCGGAGCTATGGAGGTGGAGCACCGGATCTACAAAGGTTGTATTTCCGTATTCTTTAGTTTAGATGTAAACTAGTTACCTTTTCGCCTAGATATCTAGCCAACGATCCGTAGTTTAGGGTTTCTCGGCACCGTAAATTTTTAAATTGGCATGTTTGATACCTTGTGAGACTTCATTAGGGTGCCTAGGAACCCTACAGTGGTATCAGAGCCTAGCTAGAGCCTTAGGCGAAGTCCAGACGGAGTTTGAAGTCCGAACGAACCCGAAACCCGATCACAAAAATGCTCTCTGTCCTTTTTTCAAAAACTGGGATTTTTCCAGATTAAAAATTGCCAAAAAATTCAGCAGGGAAACCTAAGAGTTACTGTGAAGCACGTGGCTCTATATCGACCAATGAGCCGCGGAACCGCGGCCCCACCCTGGGTTTAGCGGCGGTTCCGCGGCCATGTTGGTGATTTAGAGCACGTGTCTTGCACAGTAATTCTTGTGTAAAAGTGCTGAGTCTTCTGGAAATTTTTATATTTTATTCAAGAGTTGAATTTTCTGGAGTTGTTTTGGGGATTCGGTGTTTTGATCGGAGTATCAAATTTTTTCTATGTGGCTTTCCGGATAAATATTAGAATATGTTAAAAAGTTCGACCGGATATAAATACCCAATTTTTCCCCTGTCGGGAAATTTCCAAGTGTTGGATTTTTCCGTAGTTTAACGACGTTCTAAGTAGTGCAAGTAACGCGATGGTCCCTCTAGAAGACAACAAACCTTAACTCGATTATGTGACCGTCTTGAACTGCCATTTGAACCTTCGGGTTTGGGGCAGTACGGCGTGCCACATGTGAGGCGTTGGCTTGACCCTTCTACGGCTGGACCGTTGGTACTGAGGCACGAACTGAATGTTGTTAGACTCATATTTCATGTGTTGATCATTATCGGGAAAACTTGGGTGTTCGATTGTTCGATCGAAAAGTTTAACATTTTCTATTTTATCTGGAATGTGATACAATACTTGGAATTCGCAAATTGTTATGAGATAACTGAATGAATGTTATAAATCTAGCAATTTAGTCTCACTTGATCGGTTGCCACGGAATTTTGATGTGATCAAAAGTCCGTCGCAATCACGTAGCGTACGCGGATACTCGTCGGGTAAACTTAATAGACAGCCTCACTACATAGCCCCGACCAAGTGACTGTAGGAGAACCCCGTCGCCGAAAGCATCCGTTCGGGTGCTCGCGGTAGCGGTGTTCCGCCTTGGTGCACTTCGTCGACGGTAACGGGGGTGCGGCCGTCTACTGAAGTTTGCGACGAGCATTCGATCAGGATGTCGGGAATCTTGTTGAATTTCCCGACTTGATATTGAAAAGTGTTTTCGATAATGAGACTAAAATGCGGGGTTTATAATTGTTAGGCATGCGATGTCTAAGGAATTCATTTGGTCAGGCATGCGATGTCTGAGGTGGTTGCGGATTCCAACTGTTGTAGTTTTACACTTTCTTTTCTGTGACCGTAAGTGTAATATGTGATATCGCCAGTTTCGTTGCTATATGTCAACGACAATTGGGATGGACATATTTACTTACGTTGATGACATGTGATGTTATGTGTTGCTGGATATGTTATATTGGATCGTCGTGTTTGAATAGACGGGGGTTTTTATGTGAGATGAGTGTTTTCATTTTCATTCATGTAAAAATCTGTATGTAATATTCTTTTATTGGGGCACTTCAAGGTTGCGGAAGTTGTCACCTTTTGTATATTATTTACTTTTCCGCACTAGGATAGACCCAAGGAGGGGAGCACAAGTAACCGGGTTCTGGAGTCCAGTGGGAGACCAACTCGAGGAGTCGAGTCGGGGTCTCCTAACTCTAGAATTGGTAGGGTTGCTTGCCGCTCTCGTAGGGGTCTAGGGGTGTGGGTTTGGCTATTCATCACGACCGTGGAATCCGTGTTTTATACTGGCTCGTATTGAAAACACGGACGTCCTAGTATATCCAATATTTCATATGTTTCTTCTGCTGCGATATCTGTGATGTGATCATGTGATGTTCTGTGATAGATACAGTATATAGTATATATGATATATTATATAGGCGTTACTTATGTTTTACACCCGCGCTAGCCCTGCCCCGCTCTGCCGTTAGTTACCTAACCTAACGGTGCACGAGGGGACATCGAGGCGAATGTGGATGGCATAAGTGTACGTCGTATTTATCTGTGATGTTTAGGTACTTAAATGATGGGACTTCATTAATGTGATTAATGAAATAAAAGAAACCTAAGATGTTGTAGAATCGAATTTCAAAATAAAACAGGTAGCTACAGTTCTTGCTTTGCACAGAGGTATATGTGATATATCCTGCACCTTATTCGATGAGGAAAGGACCGAGATCCCTTCACCGGGAGTGACTCCTTTAGCAATAACTGGCAGATGCTACACACTCGGTTTGTCTTTTGATTGCTTTTAAGAGTTTTTGCTTTGCACAATGATATATGTGATATATCCCGCACCTCATTCGACGAGGAAAGGACCGACGATCCCTTCACCGGGAGTGACTCCTTTAGCAAAACTAGAAAAGCCTCAAAAGCACTCCATTTTAAAATCATTTGATTCTACAACGATATCAAGTTCATTACGCAATAGGTTTTCAGAAAAACCTGTCGTAGCCCTCCGTCATTTCAGATAAGTAGTAGTTAGTATTCGTGCTACGTTTGTTGGCCTGCGTCAAGGCGTAGTGTGCGGTAGCTAACTGGTGCTTATCTGCATAAGCATATGATGTGATTGGATTAGGGTAGTCGTGCGACTTTGTTGGCCTGCGTCAAGGGTCGTGCGGGTGGGTTTAATTCAATCAGGAAATGACGGGTTGAACTTGACTAGCAGACTATGGTTTCTTGGCCTGCGTCAAGGTCATAGGATGCTAGGAGCAAAATTATCGGGAATTTCAAGTGTTGAAATTTGCAATGAGATTGCATACCTTCTATGAGATAGTTGGATCCCGATACCCACTGCGAGTAAGAGTTACTCCTGGGAGAGTTTTATACATTACAATTAGCCGATCAAGTAGGTGTATAGAAAGGTGTTAACGAGGTTACGCCTCTGGGAAAACGAGGTTTACATTAATTAGGTTCGTACGAAAGCACGGGGGACCTCCCTCAAAGTACCGACACTGGCCTGGCTGAAAGATTGGCGAACTTGTAGTGTGTAATTAATCCCGGCTAGTCTTTCCTTTTAGGGTTTGAAGGAAGATTTGATAAAAAGCAGTGGGAGCCATCCTGATTAGATAAAATAATAACCAATCTATTCTTGTAAGAGCGCACGCTGAGTGTTTTCTTCTCTCTCTCTCCTGGTAGCAACCATATCACGCCTTAATCAAGATAATAATACGGATTATTGACCGAACCCGCTTGTTATACTGAGCTGGGGAACGTTGGTCCCGCTCCAACTTATAAATGTTATAAGACAGAGCAGGAAATTGGGGATTACCAGAATTCCCGTGCCACCCAAACGAAGAGAGTGCATGCTGATGCATCTTCTTCGGGTGTGTTCGTTACATAGAACTGTTTCTCAGTATGCTTTACGTCCTGGGTATGTGATACCAGATCAGGATCCCAGATATGTAATCTGTTACATAAGGCTACAGAAAGGTAGAGAACTGAGAACGGGTGATAAGTTTCATGAGACAGAAAACGGGGCAAGTGTTGCAGCCAAGTCTGTTGGTCACTGTCACCCTGTATTCCAAATACATTGATTCTGAACGAATGTTATTAGATACCGAACCTGATATACAAAATCATATCAGTCTCTTTATTAGTAAAGAAATGATAAAATTTTGTATTGTTGGATAATGTTTTGAACATTTCCTATATCAAAAGTTGATCGGTTCAGGCACGTTATATAAAAGCATTAATGTTCTAAATCAAACTACAGTTCTTTAGTATACTGAACACACACAAGAGGAAGAGTTCAGAAATGAACGAATCCTACTTGAGGCATTGTAGACTAGGTCATATCGATGCGACCCGACTAGCTGAAGTTACATGAAGATGCATATTTAAATCAGTTTGAATTTACATCTTGTGAAACTTGCCAGTCATGTCACAAAGATAAGATGACCATAGCTCCGTTTACTGAAAACCGAGAAAGAGTTGTGAACTCTTGGGATGATACATGTTGATGTATGCAGGTCCCCTGTCTACACATGCCAAGAATGGTTCTTTATACTTCATTACAATCTCTGATGATCTTTCGAGATTCAGACCTATGTTCCTGTTGAAACACAAGTCCGAACCTTTTGAGATATTCACAGAATATAAGTTAGAAGTAGAGAACCAATACGGGTATAAGTATTATGTCCTTTGATGTGATCAAGGAGGAGAATACTTGAGCATGGAAATCCTGGACTATTCTAAAGGAGAATGTGATTCTCTCTCAGCATTACTCCTCCGTATACACCATAGCACGATGGTATATCGGGGCGGAGCAATCACACCCTATATGATAAGGTGTGCTCTATGATGAGTACTACTGAGTTACCTATTTCCTTTTGGGAGTTATGCACTTGAGAAGCTGCATACCTATTGTATAGGGTTCGAATCAAATCAGTTGCCTACCACCTCATATATGATATAGTATGGGAAGAGCCTATGTCTTAAGCTAGTTAAGATTTGGGGCTGTCCGGCCTATGTCTAAAAGCAAAATCCGGACAAACTCGAGGCAAGATCTGTTATGTACAACTGGAAAGGTTCCAACTATGCAAACTATAGCAGATGATTTGGTAGAACCAAAGGATTCAGTAGATTCCAACGAACCTCAGCCTCTCCGCCGATCTAGTAGGGTTCCTCACCCACCTGAGAGATACTTCAGTTGCTCTGTGACAGTGGGAGCGAGGATTGCATCATGAGATGATGACCCAACTAGCTTCGAGCTGGCCATCAGGAGTAAGACTCTGTAAGAATGGCTGGATGCTTAGTGATCTGAGATGGAATCCTTATACACCAACAAAGTATGGACTTTAGTTGCTATATCTGAAGGGTTAAATCCCCATCAGGAGCAAGTATATCTTGAGAAGATTACTTGGTGTACATGGAAGAGTTGAGACTTTCAAAGCTAGACTTGTTAAAGGTCTACATCATTGACTAGGTATGGATGATGATGAAACATTTTCCAAGTAGCTATGCTTAAGTCCATCCAGATCCTACTTGCCACGGCTACATACCATGACTACGATATCTGGTGGTTGGGTGTCATGACAGCTTTTCTAAATGATGTTTAGAAGAGAGCGTCTATAAGTACACAGCCAGAGGGCCTCATAGACAGTGGGAGCAGCGGATACGTGTGCAAGATGCTTTATAGGATAAAGCAGGCATCGCGGAGATGGAACGTCTGTTTTGATGAATTAGTCAAAGAAGTTGACATCATCAAAATGGTAGATGAAAATGAGGTATAAACAAAAAGGTAGTAGGGAGTATGGTGACGATCCTCGTAGAGTACGTGGATGACATACTCTTGATAGGGAAGGAGTTTCCTATGCTACGCTCGATCAATCTCCGTTTATCACTAGGATTCTCCATATAGGATCAAATTGATACCTCCTAAATCCTGGGTTATGGATCTATGAGATAGATCTAATTGGATGTTAGGATTCTCACTAGTTGTAGTGAGATGGTATCAACCGATCCTGGAGAGAATCACTGGAAGGGTTCCAGGGTGATAAAGACAACTGAATGTCAGTCGCAGGCATTGTCTTTACCCTCAGTAAAGGGAAGGTATGTTGGAAGAGTTCCAAGATAGATACCGTGACATACTAGACGATAAAAGCTGAATACATCGCTACTTAAGATGCTACCAAAGAGGCTGTCTGGGTGTATATTAGTTCATGAGATGAACTTAGTTCCTCCCATTGTGTGACAATGGAGTTGTGGCTTATGCCAAGGAACGCAGGTCCCATCAGTGATCCAGACATATTCTAAGGCAGTATCACCTGATCATGGAGATAGTTGATCTCCAGGGAGATCGAGGTTAGGAGAGTAGACTCAGAGGACAACACAGCGGATCCACTCACAAAGGCCTGTTCCCAGAGAGAGACTTTTATGGGATGGTTGAGTATGAGATACTACAACAACTGCTATCAGATGGCCCTAGTGCAAGTGGGAGATTGTTAGTTATATGTATGCCCTAGAGGCCATTACTATACATAGGATGTATATTGTAGTGGATGCTGGGACGTATATAGGAAGGACTTTCTTGCTCTACATGATAGTATGCTATCTGGTTACACTTTACCTTAGCGTGTATACTGATTGTCTCTCTGTTACATGTTGGTAAAGCCCTTAGGATGTGTACTTGACTACCTGGACTATGATGCGGATCATACTAGTGGGGACATGGTAGTCCATAAGTACATCCTTCAAAGTCCCTAGTCGTCGGTGTATCGAGACGGGGCATCGATATACCAGAGTAGACTAGCGTGTACCTTCTCGACCCATACAGATGGGCGATGGATGATCCCATATCCATCGGTGTTTGACATCAGAGATGATATACGGGTGCTCAGTAGAGACTGGGTACACTGGACGGACTCGCCGAGAACTCCCAGATGGTATTATACCTCACGTCAGATGGCAGTTCTCTGGTGACACTGGTACAAAGTAGTCTGTTGACCCGAGATCGTCATAGAGTCTTGTGTGGTTCCCACTGTGCTTTGATTTCCATCTTACCACGTCCAAGAGGGCATGCAAAACGGTGGTTTTTGGGTACAGTCCCGAGTCACATGGAGGCAATGAGCGATAGGAGGGGATTCGTCTCTCCCGGTATAGGGGGTTGATGTTGCGCTGTGTTCGATTGGCTATAACAGGAAATCCCTGGTCAGGGTTGCTGAGATTTACTCGTAAGTGTTACCAGTAGTTTCTCGAATTGTTATAGACCTCATATCGACACGACTTATCGAGCTATTGGGGTATGACGTTTACCACCCCTAGGCGAGATATGCGACATATCAGACGATCAGACCGGACTGTACGGTAGTGTTACTGGTTGGATTCACTGGAGTGTGAGCGGGCTTGCTCGTCGATCTTCAGATCGCTCAATACCCGGGTGGCCGTTACGTTTAGCAGACCGCTTGCGGCTTGTGGGTGTTTGATATGATCATCACCTGCTGCCGGCGTATTGACGAGTCTTTAGAGTCCTACACAGAGGTTTCCTGGCTCAAGCGAAACAAAATAGGAGCGCATATAAGATATGTGCGGGACCGAGAATAATGCGTGTATGTGATACCGTATTCTATTCTCGCGATGAATGTATTGATTGGTTGTATGCGATATAACCTAGTTATCGAATCAAGGATTGATTCGATAAATCGATACATTGGATATTAGTCGGTTATATGCGATATGACCGGATCGTTAAATCAAGTGTTGATTTAATGATTTAATGTATAATTATATATTTGATATATTACTTTGCATTAACTAATATTGGTTCACTTTAAATGGATTTTCTCACTCGAATATGCACATTGTATATTCGATATAGCTTTGTGCACTTGATTGTATCATGTTTGATGATGCATGTTCACTTGTGTTTGTGTGAAGATTGAACCATGGTTATATGAATGGTTAGGGTTATGATTATTTATTCATTTATTTATCTATTTATTCTTTTTGGAAAAAGGATGGCATGAAAAGAAAATGGTGGCTTGTTTTGTATTCTAGTTGAAGCTTCATGAAGCTTTGACCTAAGTGACCATTTTTGTCTCATGCTTAACCCTAACCATTCCAACTAACCTTGGTTTAATCTCTACACTTGACCATGGTTTACATTATGATAAGTTTTGATTTTCTATTGATTTTTAATTAAATTATCATAACATTTACCTTCTTCTTCTTCAATTCTTCAAGTGAAGAAAGCTTGCCTCCATCAATGGCAAGTGATGAAAAAGAGTGAGAAATCCAAATCTAAAGTCTACCCACTTCCTATTTCTTCATCCTCTACCTCTTGCCAAGTAGTAGAGTGTGTTTTCTTCACAAGTTTCATGACTTGGTGAAGTTGGAGCTTGATCTAGCGATGCCTCGACGTAGATCATCTTCGGCATGGACATCGACGACCTAGCTTGCCCATTCTCCGACGAAGCCGACGCTAGAGCCCGGGAACTCATTTGGACAGCGAGGGGACTTCGTTGCGGAGCTATGGAGGTGGAGCACCGGATCTACAAAGGTTGTATTTCCGTATTCTTTAGTTTAGATGTAAACTAGTTACCTTTTCGCCTAGATATCTAGCCAACGATCCGTAGTTTAGGGTTTCTCGGCACCGTAAATTTTTAAATTGGCATGTTTGATGCCTTGTGAGACTTCATTAGGGTGCCTAGGAACCCTACAGCATACGCGTTGAGCGTTGTAAGCCGGTATTAGGCAAACCCAGGGGAGAAGCACTGGATAGCAGTAAAAAACATTCTCAAGTACCTGAGAAGGACTAAGGAGATGTTCTTGGTGTATGGCGGAAAAGACCTTCAGATGAAGGCCTTTGCCGACTCCGGCTTCCAGAGTGACAAAGATGACTCCAAGTCCATGTCGAGTTATGTCTTTACCCTCAATGGAGGGGCGGTCTGTTGGAAGAGTTCCAAACAGGAGACTGTTGCTGACTCAACGATGGAAGCAGAGTACATAGCTGCTTGCGATGCCGCAAAAGAAGCAGTCTGGATGAAGAAGTTCCTCACAGAACTTCAGGTGGTTCCTACCAGTGTTGGTCCAATACCTCTGTATTGTGACAACAACGGCGCTATAGCTTTAGCGAAAGAACCCAGGTCCCATCAGAAGTCCAGACACATCTTAAGGCGGGATCACCTGATCAGGGAGATCGTAGATCGCCGGGAGATCGAGGTGAAGAAAGTAGAGACAGAGAATAACATTGCTGATCCATTCACAAAGGCCCTTCCTCAGACCCAGTTCGAGAGGCTATTCGAGATGATAGGTCTACGATATGCCAGCTCATGGCCCTAGTGCAAGTGGGAGATTGTTAGTGTATATGCCTTAGGGGCCATTATTGTATCATACTAGATTGTATATTACTTAATGGAAGCTTGGGATATTCACAGTTATATATATACAGTCTTGCTAAAAATGGTAGTATGCTACTTGGTTTGTGTCTACTTTAATATGTGCATATGTTTCTTGTAACATATCACTTATACATATTAGTAGAGCCCATAAGATCTTTGCTTGATTACCAACGTCGTGATGGCAGTCACACTAGTGGGGGCTGGGTAGTCTGTAAGCAACATCCTATACAGGTCCCTGGTCGTTGGATTATCGAGATAGGGCATCGATATTCCAGAGTAGACTAAGTGTGTACGCTTCTCATCCCAGTTGGGGAAATGGTCTGTTCCACAGCCATTAGTACGTCGTACTGGAGATAGTATGCAGGTGCCCGTTAGGTTACGGGTATACCAGACAGGACTCGCCGGGGAACTGATTGGTTGGTATTATACCCATCGTCAGTTACCAGTTCACAGGTGACATGAGTACAGCATAGTCCGCAGACTTGACACTGCTACTTCGCCTCGAGTGTGTCCCACTGTTCTTAGATTGCTACCCTACCACGGCTCAAAGGAGTCGTGCAAACAGGTAGCAGTTGGGTGCAGTCCCGAGCACTTGGAGGTAGTGGCGGTTAGATAGGATTCGTCTCTCCCGGTATTGGGAGTTGATATCGCACTGTGTCAGAGAGCCATTACGCAAAGTCCCTGGCCAGGGCAAGCGAGATATACTGATAGGTTCCAGTAGCTTCTCATGGTGTAATGGGCTTCGCTCCGACACGACTTATATAGCTATTAGAGGACTGACGCTTGCCGCCCCCTAGGCTTGATATGCGATAGTCTTAGACGAACAGACCGGACTGTACGAAGATTGTCACATCAGGCTCAGTAGGAGTTCGGATGGTTTTCCTCATCGGCCTTCTTATCGACATCTACCGGGGGACCGTTACGTACAGCTAGTACCGCTTTCGGTCTATGGTTAAACCCACTGCCAGCGTAGTGTCGAGTCTTTAGAGTCCCACACAGAGAGTTTCCCTGCTCCAGGCGAAACGATATAGAGGTCGTATGGTTTTACGACAAGGGTTCGGATGCGTACATGTGTTTACGCACGTACGACTTTTCGGACAGTTTTTACTAGCCGGCTTTGGTTTAAGCCAGATTCTAGTATCGGGTTATTGGATTTATACAGTCTAAAATTTTTCCGTGTTTTCACGGATAGGAGGGGCGTTCTCGTAATTGCGCGAGAAGCTTCTAGAAGATGGTGACTAAGGAGGTTTAGGTGGCATATATATTGAATAAGATTAGTGAGTCATATGGATGATTCATCCATGTCATTAATGCTTCATAATTGCTTAATGACTCATGGAGATGAATCACCATAAGATATTTTATCAAGCATGGTTGTAAATTTTTTTCTGTTCTTTTCTTGAAAAACAATAATGCTTGATATATATTATGATAGCTTATTTTCTCATTTGATTATCATGTTCATCTTCTCTCTCCTCAAGCTCTCTCTCTTCAAACCCTAATCCTCCTCTCTCATGTGTTGAGTACAAGGGTTAGCTAGACTGATACATCCATAAGCTTACTCTATATCACCTAGTCAGCTTAGATTAGCGATTTGAGCAAACTAGTTATCTCAAGTTTGAGATTAAGCTTGGCGTAGGAACTTTCGGGTGGATCGTCTTTGATTCGAGGAGGTCGTTGAGTTGCCGATGTTCCAAGGAGCCTACGAGGAGTGGAGGACAGCGATGAAGACCCGAAGGACATGGTTCTTGAGGTATAATCACTTCACTAGTAGTTTAGAACTTCTATGTTTGATGTTAGTTATCGTTTAACTTCGATTCATGCGGTTAGTCGATGTTTAAGCAAAGAACAAGATCGTTTTTCATATTTCCGCCTCCCCGCAAGTCGTGGGGTGTTGCACATCGACTACACTTTACTTGTCTCAACAGCGATACGTTGAGACAGTTTTGAAACGTTTTGGTATGGCAGACGCTAAATTTGTAAGTACTTCGTTGGCAGCTCATTTCAGAATTTCAGCTCGTTCATCGCCGTAAACAGAGGATGAAATTGAGTATATGTCGCATGTTCCTTATTCGAGTGCGGTGGATAGCATTATATGTCATGATTTGTATCCGACCCGACATTTCACATGCAGTTAATGTTGTTGGTCGCTATATGGTATCTCCTGGTGAATTCCATTGGCAAGCTGTGAAGTGGATTTTACGATACCTGCGAGGTTCGTCTAATGTGGGGTTGGAGTTTGGAAGGAACAACGACGGTTTGGTTTGTTTTAGGGATTTCGATTATGCAGGTGATCTCAACAAAAGAAGGGCGATCACCGGCTATGTATTCTCTTTAGGAGGATATGCTATCGGTTGTGTGCTTAGTTATAGGCGACAGTTGCATTATCTACGACGGAGGCTGAGTATATGGCCGTTGTTAGGGCCGTTAAGGAAGCGATCTGGTTGAAAGGACTATTTTCGGAACTTGGTATTCAAAAAGATACCATAATAGTCTACTGTGATAGCCAAAATGCAATTCACTTGACGAAAGACCAGATGCATCATGATGGGATGAAGAAAATTGATTCTCGGTACTGATTTGTTCAGGATATTGTTAAAAAGGACGAGATAATCATGAAGAAAGTTGGTACAGCGGATAATCCAGCTGACATGTTGACAAAGTCTCTTTCGGTTGTTAAGTTTGAGTATTACTTGAACTTAATTTGAGTGTGTCGCACTCATTGATCCCTTTTAGGGGTTTGGTAGAGAAGCTGGAGCTACTATTAATTTTATGGAGGAGTTTTTGACGAATGCGAATTAAGGTGGAAATTTGTTGAGTATATTTTTGATCCCCATTGAACTTTTCCATGATTCGGCGTATCACGGAGGATTTTAAAGTTGAGACGGTTCAGGACAATCCTGAGTCGGCTCACAAGTTGTTCAGGACTGCCTCATCTTCTCTGCTTGCAAGAAACGGCTCAAGATCATTTTGAGGCGGCTCAAGAGACATTTAGGATTCGTCATCGCACCATGTGTACAAGAGACGGTTGAAGGTAATCTTGTGTCATCTCATGAGTATGGAATCAAAAATTATTCTCTGTTTGTATGTGCCCGCTCATCATCAACTTGAGCCGGCTCAAGTGTCGATCGAACCGAATTTTTCAGTTTCGAGATAATTGGAAAATTTGTTATTTGATCAGATCTTTTGTATACTATATATATTGTAGTATTTTGTAACCCTAAATCAGATAGCCTTTGAGATAGAATTTGATAGAACCCTTTGGTAATTTAAGAGCTAGCTAGGGTTTTGAGGAATTTGTGAGACTCATCCACCGTTTGTACTCCTCTATATTTTGGTAATTAATAAAGCTTTTCTTTCGCCCGTTGTTTTTCCGAAAGGGTTTTCCCCGTATATCTTGTGCCTTTTGGTTAATGCTCTTATTTTTTATTTGTCTGTGATTGGTTTGTGCTTTCTCTTTATCGTTTGTTTTATTTTATGATCGTTTTGTCGCAACACCATGCATGTAATATTTGGTAGAGAAAATGATATATAGATCCGACTAACCCTTCTCACTCACAAGCTGAAAGGAAAAATATGTCAGCTGTAGGAATCATTGATTTTATGGATTAAACAATATCATTTTCTTATCTCTATAAGCTACCTAAGATTGATGAGCATATTATATATATTTCCGTTCACTCATACGTTGCATGACTAAGATTGTGAAGCCTCGAGGAGAGTCAATAAAGACAGACACAAATTATTCAGTATATTCTTGGTGCGCGTATTCTCCACGAAACTGCCAAAAGCACGCAGATGGCTCAATTTTCCTGATCGGGTTAGTTTGCATGCTTTCAATTATATGCTCAGAAATATTATCTAGGATAAGACATCTCCAATCATTAATTTTACAACATTAATTAATGTGTGTGTTGGTCAGAACATAAACCAATTACAATATTTTTCTCCCAGATACGGAGATTTTACAACATGTATCCCTCTTAGATTTGGTGTGATCTATTACTAATATATTCTCCTAATTCTAGTAATAAGTAAAGTTGAAGCCTTATCTGAATTTAAAGCATTTTCTATACATTAATCATTTGATAATATAATTTTTCAAATATATAGTGAATTTCATCTCAACTGCAGGAAGTAGAAAGCTATTGCAAATGGAAAGACAAAACCGAGGAGCTAGAGATATGCCCTATCCTGTCGAGGGCCCCACAAAAACGCCGTGGTTTTTGTGTCCGATAATGAGGGAATTTCTGATGAGAGTCGAGCGAATGCAAAATGGACGAGGAAGACCTCATATACCAAATCTGGTGTGATGGAGGTCCTTTTCGGGTCTCCGTCAGATGTTGTCTTCCGTCGATCCCCGGTGGATTTTGGAGGTGATCTCCTGTTGTGTGTGGGTCTCAATGGGTTTTGAGGAGATAGGTGATTTGAGGAGTTTAGCGCCGAGTACCTGCAAGGAAGTCCCGAGGTGGTTTGGTACCACCGAGGACCCTTCGACGATCAAGTTAACACGAGATCCGAGCAGAGTAACGGCTAAGTGGAGTAAAAGATGGCTTACTTGACCCCTCTGTGATGGGGGTTTATATAATGGCGGCAACACGCGACAGCAGGCGCGAAAACCTCGCCGACAGTTACGCTCCCGGCGTCACGCCCGCGTAATGAGCGGATCGCCCATTAATGGGGATCGTGATGGCGTGGAACATGGGATGTTGCTAGCGGAGAATCTGCGCATGGCGAGATTTGTGGAGCGTCGGTTACGCTTGTGAGTGGTGGAGTTGGTCGGTCGGAGGGACCGAGGAAGATGGCCTCGGCAGGGGAGCTCGGGAACGAGCGGGAGGGCCGAGGAGTCTTGGCCTTGTGGAAGCTCGGGCGAGCCGAGAGGCCGAGGAGGCCAAATTGCACGGGGTCCTGAGGAGAGCCAGCTTGTACTTGCGGTTCGGGTACAGGGATGGCCTTGTTGATCGGCCCCTGTGGGCCCTTTCTTCTGAGCTCTGGGACACGTCATCTGCAACGTGTCCTGGTCTGGGAGATCGCCAGTATAGAGCATCATCATTAGCCCCCCACTCTTGTCCCGACCAACTAGTGGGTCGGATCAGGAGTGGACTGCCGGGCCGCCCGGGGTGAGCTCCCTCCTAAGTTTTCGTCGGGACGCGTCCCCGGGCTGTCAGCTGTCTTTTCCGCCAGCGAATTAGGATGAGATCTCAGTATTTAAGAAAGGTGCGCCGGTTCGTGCATCCTGTCACTGAAGCGACGGTCCGCGTGTAAAGCGTCGGTTGGCCGACACAACGTGTGCAGACCTGCGTCTGATGGGATGCGGCCCAGTGTGGGAACGACAAGTGGAGCGATCGGAGCTGTTGGACGTGAGGGGGAGATTTGGCGGGAGATGAAGGGCGCCGTTGGATGAGGTCGTTTGCGGTGATAAGTAGGGGTGGGGCCCAGTCCAGGGTCCCTACCCTTTCATATTTCCTTTCTTCTAAGTCTTGGCTGCTCGGCGCTCTTCCTCTTTTGGGTTGGATACATGGTTCATTCCCACTCCTTGGGTTTCTCATTCCAGAGGGAGGCTAGCGGCGCGGCCGTGCCCCTGGCTGGCTCGTGCTCTGCGCCAAATGTTCTGCTGGCGGCAGGGTCATCCGTTTCGTTGACGGCTCCCGGTGATTATTCTGGTGGCGGCCAGAGACGTCCACGGTCATCCGAGCCCCAGACGGGAGACAGAAGGGAGGGCGAGGAAGGGGTCCCCGTTAAGAGGAAAAGGACAATCTCTCGTGCGCCGCCGTCGAGGGTTCCTGAGGGGATTCCCGTGCAGGGGGGTGATGCCATCTTCATGGCTCCATCTGGGATTTCCGTCGCCAACGGCCTGCTGTCCGGGATGGAAGAGTCGGCCGGGGGGAGGCTTCTGCATGCTGTAAGTCCACGGTAGCGCCCCGGCCGTTTAACAGACGCCAAATGCGGAACAAAAACTTTTACAACTGGCGCTATCGCGTACTATAACCCGGATCTGCCATTAAAGCTAAACTAACAAACTACAAAGTGGGTAGAAATGTTATACTGAACGATCCGAGTCCTTCGGTCTTCAACCATCATCCCACGCTTTGTTGCGGCTGCTCCGATCTCCTGAATCTCCAGTCTTCTCGTCTAGGTGGCACCACGTCGACGGATCTTTAAACGGGCTCCCGCCTCTGAACCGAGGCAACTCGATCATCAAGTTTGCCAAAAGAGATGACCAAGAATGATGTAGAGAATGAGTAGAACACTTTGTCTCGTTACGTCCAAAGCTATGGACCAACGGTTAATGAATTTGCCTTTTTGGATCGAATGGAAATGAGAAATGGATCACATCTAATTTCTATCAACCAAAACTATCATAATCTTTTTCAAGCAACCATGCTCTCACAAGAGGGGAGAGGCCGGCCATATAATGAGGGAGGGTGAGTGTAGGAGGGAGAGGAAGGTGACCATAACATAAATGTACTAATGAGTCATGTTTACACCTTGTATGAACACATTTAATGAAACAATGAATCATAACCCTTAGTCGTCATATCATTAAATGAACCATTAAAGCAATAATGACTCACAAGCCTTATCACCACTTCTAGAACCTTCTAGAAGCATGACACACCCTCATGACTCACCCAAGAAGAAAAGATAAATCCGCATTTAACCGAATGTTAAATACGGCTAATAGAAAACTGGAAACTGGCAACTTCCAAAAGTGATCCTGAAACGAATTTCAGGATAACCCCGTATCAGTATAAACATACCCGCATTTTTATTACGACCGAATACAAATGCAACTAAGATAAAGATATTATATCTACACAGTATAATACTCGGATCCGGCTTAAACCAAAGCCGACCAGTATTATCTGCCCGAAAAATGACACGTGTGTGGCAGGGTTCGGAAAACGCACGTGCATTTTCCGAACCCTGCCATAAAACCATACGGCCTCTACAACGTTTCGCCCGAACTTGGGAAAGTGTCTGTGGGGGACTCTAATGACTCATCAACACACTGGCACTGGGTATAACCACTATCACGTCAGAGGTACAAGTTGTACGTAACGGTTGCCTATGTATTGATTGGAAAGGAAGCTGATGAGCGAACTCATCCATAAACCCTACTGAGCCTGACAGTGACAATATCCGTAAAGTCCGGTCCGTTCGTCTAAAGAGTATCGCATATCGAGTCTAGGGGGGTGGATAAAGTCAGACCTCTAATAACGCGATAAATCGTGTCGGCATGAAGCCCATCACCATCTGAGAAACTACTGATCCAAATCAGTAATTCTCCACTACCTCGGCCGAGGATTTCTAGTGATGGCCACCCGTGCACTGTGCGACATCAACCCCCAATACCGGGAGAGACGAATCCCCGAAGATCCAGTCACTGCCTCCATGTGGCTCGGGACTGTACCCAAAAAATACCTGTTTGCACGACTCCTTTGAGCCGTGGTAAGGTAGAAATCAAAGCACAGTGGGAACTCACACGAGACAAATGACGATCTCAGGTCGACAAACTAACATGTACACATGTCACCAGGGAACTGCTATCTGACGATATGTATAATACCAACTAGCATGTTCCCGGCGAGTCCTGTCCGGTGTACTCATAACCCAATGAGCACCTGTATACATCTTAGGTGATCCAACTGACACCAGTGGCTTGTGAGACCGGCCACCGCCCCTCGTCGGGGTCTCGACTGTATACACTAGTCTACTCTAGAGTATCGATGCCCTGTCTCGAAACTCCTATGACTAGAGACACTTTAAGGATGTGCTTACAGACCCCCAGCTCCCACGTATATGATCGCCATCATACTGCTGGCAGTCAAGCAAGAATCCTATGGCTCTATCAACATGCAATAGCAAACTAAAGCATGTATACGATGATAAAGACAAACCAGATAGCATACTATCATCTCGAGCAAGACTGTCATATCGGTATAGGTCCTGCCTCAATCATTGCAATCGCGTACCTGCGATCCAATAATTGACTTTGAGGGCACTATCTCCAACACATGGCACTCTGAGGGTCCAAATGGAGGCCATAGCCCAAGGGGCGGTCCGAGTACGAACTCCTCTACGCGTTATTTTTTTTTTTACCTTCCTTTCTTTGGCGCGAGCATCTCCAAGTTTCTCATCTATTTCCCGTCAGGTCCTTCCATACCGCGCCCTCGCTATTCGCATGGAGGCCGGCGTTCCACGCACCGAAGCCGGTAGAAGCGTTTCCTTCAGAGATCGAGGTCCTGCGGCTGGAGAGGGCGAGGGCCGATGTCCTAGCGGCCCGAGAAGAGATTGCGGTGCTCGTCAATTCAGCGAACCGGGGTGCCTATAGTCGCCTGAGTGCATCCCACCGAGTTTCCGAGAGGAAACTGGCGGATCTGTCCGATCGTTTCGCGGCCATGGAGAAGGAAAGAGACGCCAGCAGGGGAGATGCCAAGGCGGCGCTTCTTGCGGCCGAGACCGCCGAGATTCGGGCTAGGAAAGCTGTGGCCGATTACAAGGTGTCAGAGAAGTTTTACGTCGAGCTTGTCGAGCATTCCGCCGTCACGTGGAATAAGGCTCCGGATGCCGTGAAGGAGCAGCTTCCTGAGTTCGCCGATGGCGAGCTCCGTGCTTGGGTCCCACTCCCGGTGGCAAGGCCTCCGGCAGGCAGCGATGAGGGAAGCGAGGCGCGCCCCTTGTGGCAAAACCTCTGGTGGTGAAGCCTCCGGCAGACCGCGATGATAGTGATGAAGGGCTATCATCTGCTGTGCGCAGCAGGAGGGGGTTTGTGACTTAGGCCTTTTTGATATTTCCTCGCCCCCCCTTTTGTAAGTGTCTGGAACTTTGTAAGGCTGGGGAGCCCCCAATACCCTTGTAAAAATGTTTTTAATTGTGCGAATAAAACTCTTGCTATTTCATTGTTTTGTACATTATCTTTTGGATATGAAGAGTATTCGTAGAACATCCTTGCTTGCTTTGTTGGGCTTCCATGTCAGGCGATCGTACGTCGAGTTGATCTCGATCGCTTGTCAAGCGTGCCGAGTGCTGCTGAGAAGGAGGTATTCCCATAGCCCCGGAGTTGAGGAGGGATCACTCAGACTTGGATAGAGCCGATGCCCCTTGTTTGGGCCTCGTATCCTCTGCATGTGATGGGCAGAGGGATGTCTGTTGTATTTGTGCCGAGCATGAATGGGCTTAGAGGCCTCGCTATGAGGGCTACAAGCCCGCAACGCCTGTTGGGCATGAACGAGCCGGGAAGCTGGTCGGTTGCCCCTTGGAGAGGGCCTTTGATTTCTGGCGTTGCGAGCAACGACCACCAGCTGGAGATGGTCGAGCGAGGGTCGGACTCGACTGCCTCTGGGAGGACTTTGGTACTTAGTGCTGGAGGGGCTGTAAGAAGCCTGCTAAGGATAACCGGGCAGTGAAGTTACGTGGTTCCCTCTAGGTGAGGGCTTTGATCCCTGGCGTTGCGAGTAGGGAAGCTACCGGCCAGGGATAAGCAAGCAGGGAAGACGCTCGGCTGCCTCTACGGAGGACTTTGATCCTTAGTATTGGAGGGGCTATAAGAAGCCCAATAAGGATGACCGGGCAGTGAAACTGCGCGGTTGCCTCTTGGCGAGGGCTTTGATCTCTAGCGTCGTGGGTAGGCAACTACCAGCCTGGGATGACCGAGCGGGGTAGCCGCTCGGATGCCTCTTTCAAGGGCTTTGATCCCTGGCGTCATGGGTAGGGAGCTACCTGCCGGAGATGACCGAGCATGGTAGCCGCTCGGTTTCCTCTTGCGAGGGCTTTGATCCTTCAGGACGGGGACCGATCAGGGTTACTGCCCAGTGCCTCTTGGCGAGGACTTTGATCCCTGTCGGTTGTGGTAGGAAGCTACCAGCCGGGGATAGCCGAGCAAAGACTCGACTGCCTCTGGGAGGACTTTGGTCCTTAGCGCGAGAAGGGCTGTAAGAAGCCTACCAAGGACCCTTGGCCGGGCAGGGTTACTGCCCGGTGCCTCTTGGCGAGGGCTTTTGTCCTGAAGGATAGCCAAGCGAGGGTCGGGCTCGACTGCCTCTGGGATGGATTTTGATCCCTGTCGGTCATGGTAGGAAGCTACTAGCCGGGGATAGCCGAGCAGGGTAGCTGCTGAGCTGCCTCTAAGGAGGACTTGGATCCTTAGTGTTGGAGGGGTCATATGAGGCCTGCTAAGGATATCCGGGCAGTGAAGCTGCGCGGTTGCCTCTTGGCGAGGGCTTTGATCCCTGGCGTTGCGAGTAGGGGAGCTACCGGCCAGGGATAGCCGAGCAGGGAAGCCGCTCGGCTGTCTCTACGGAGGACTTTGATCCTTAGCGTTGGAGGGTCTTTAGGAGGCCTGCTAAGGATAACCGGGTAGTGAAGCTGCGCAGTTGCCTCTTTGGTGAGGGCTTTGGATCGCAAAGACTGAACTCTATTTTCAATGTTCCGACGTTTCTTTATTCAAATGGAAAGGATTTTTAGAAAACATTTACATCGTCTTTGCGAAATGAGGGGTATACACTTGTTGTCCTTGGCCTCATTGGTATAGCTTGAGCTTCTCGGCGTTGTAAGGTTGCGGGAGCTTGCGTCCGTCCGCGTCTTGTAGGAGATAGGCTCCGCCGGGGAGCACCTCGGAAACGAGGAAGGGACCGTCCCACCTTGGGGAGAACTTGTGTAGCCTGCCTTGATCAATGAACTCGTTTCGCCGTAGGACCAGATCCCCGGTCTGGAAAGAGCGGTGCTTGACCCGAGCGTTGTAGTATCGGTCCGTTTATTGTTGATAAGTGGCAGCCCTGATCTGAGCCCGGTCTCTCTTCTCCAACAAGATGTCCAGGTTGGTCCGTAGCGCCGAGGTGTTCGCATCATCGTCGAAGTGCTCGACCCGATGACTGGGTAGCCCTATCTCCGCTGGGACCATTTCCTCGGTCCCATAGCAGAGGCTGAAGGGGGTTTCCCCGATGGGGGACTTCTTTGACGTGCGTAGGGCCCATAAGACCCGGGGCAGTTCTTCGACCCAACTGCCTTGTCGCCCTTCTAGGCGGGTCCGGAGACCTCGGAGGACGTCTCGGTTAGCGACTTCGACCTGCCGGTTGCATTGGGGATGTGCGACCGCGGCGAACTTCATGAGGATATGGTATTCTTTGGAGAAGTCCTTCACTTTATCGTTCTCGAAGTTCGTCCCGTGGTCGATTATGATACATCTCGGGATGCCGAACCGGAGTATCAGATTGTTTTGCAGGAACCTGATAGTCGTGGCTATAAGTCTACGGTAGCGTCCCGGCCGTCTAACTGACGCCAAATGCGGAACAAAAACTTTTATACAACTGGCGCTATCACATACTATAACCCGGATCTGCCATTAAAGCTAAACTAACAAACTATAAAGTGGGTAGTAATGTTATACCGAACGATCCGAGTCCTTCGGTCTTCAACCATCATCCCACGCTTTGTTGCGGCGGCTTCGATCTTCTGAAACTCCAGTCTCGTCGTCCAGGTGGCACCACGTCGACGGATTTTTAAACGGGCTCCCGCCTCTGAACCGAGGCAACTCGATCATCAAGTTTGCTAAAAGAGATGACCAAGATTGATGTAGAGAATGAGTAGAACACTTTGTCTCGTTACGTCCAAGGCTATGGACGAACGGTTAATGAAGTTGCCAATTGGATCGGGTGAAATGAGAAATGAGTATATAATTTATTATGAACCAAATTACTTATTCTTTTTCCAACAACCATGATCCTTCTCACAAAGAGGGGCCGGCCTATATGAAGAGGGAGGGAGGTGAGTGTAGAAGTGGAAGAGGTTACCATAAGCACAAAATGAAAAGCATGAGTCAAATGAACACCTTGCTTAACAATTAATGCAAGAATTAATGCAAAATAAGAGTCACCATAACACATCACCACAACAATTAATGCTTAACAATGAATCATCATATCATTAAATGCTAACCATGAGTCACCTAATCTAGAACCTTCTAGAATCATGACTCACCCAAGAAAAGATAAATCTGTCTTTAACCGAATGTTAAAGACGGGTGATAGAAAACTGGAAACTGGCAACTTCCAAAAGTGATCCTGAAACGAATTTCAGGATAACCCCGTAACAGTATAAACATACCCGCATTTGTATTACGACCGAATACAAATGCAACTGAGACAAAAATATTATATCTACACAGTATAATACTTGGATCCGGCTTAAACCAAAGCCTACCAGTATTATCTGCCCGAAATATGACACGTCCGAAAACGCACGTGCATTTTCCGAACCCTGCCATAAAACCATACGGCCTCTACAACGTTTCGCCCGAACTTGGGAAAGTGTCTGTGGGGGACTCTAATGACTCATCAATACACCGGCACTGGGTATAACCACTAGCACGTCAGAGGTACTAGCTGTACGTAACGGTTGCCTATGTATTGATTGGAAGGGAAGCTGACGAGCGAACTCATCCAGAAACCCTACTGAGCCTGACAGTGACAATATCCGTACAGTCCGGTCCATTCGTCTATGAGTATCGCATATAGGGCCTAGGGGGCCGGTAAACGTCAGACCCCCAATAGCTGTATAAGTCGTGTCAGAGAGTAGCCAAGAACACCCTGAGATACTACTGGAATACCTTCCGGTAAATCTCGATTACCCTAGCCAGGGATTTCGTGTAATGGCTCTCCTAAACACAGCGCGATCTCACCCCCAATACCGGGAGAGACGAATCCCCGATGATCTGCTCACTGCCTCCATATGGCTCGGGACTGTACCCAAAATATACCTGTTTGCATGACTTCTTTGACCCGTGGTAGGGTATAAATCAAAGCACAGTGGGAACTCACACGAGACAAATGAAGACCTCAGGTCGATGAACTAACCTGTACACAAGTCACCAGGGAACTGCTATCCGACGATATGTATAATACCAACTAGCAAGTTCCCGGCGAGTCCTGTCCGGTGTACTCATAACCCAATTTGCACATGTATACATCTTAGGAGAACCAACTGACACCAATGGCTGGTGAGACCGGCTACCACCCCTCGTCGGGGTCTCGAATGTATACACTAGTCTACTCTGGAGTATCAATGCCCTGTCTCGAAACTCCCACGACTAGGGACACTTTAAGGATGTGCTTATAGACCCCAGCTCCCACATATATGATCGTCATCATACTGCTGGCAGTCAAGCAAGAATCCTATGGGCTCTATCAAAGTCTAACGGTGATAAAGACAAACCAGATAGCACACTATCATCTCGAGTAAGACTGTTCTATCGGTATAGGTCCTCCCTCAATCATTGCAATCACGTACCTGCGATCCAATAATTGACTTAGAGGGCACTATATCCAACAATATCCCACTTGCACTTAAGGCTATTATTGCGATGTTGCGTACTCACAGCTGGTGTGATACCGAACATCCAATTCCTCTACTAATCAGTTTCACAAAGCTCGTTTGCAAAACTATTGTGTTCGAGAAATAGCCTCAGTGAGTGGATCCGCCTCTGATGTTTCTTTCTATGTCTCTCTTAATCTCAAGTTCGTGGAGAAAGCCATCTCCCGAATCGAATAATACCTGTCTTAGAATATGTCTGGATATCTGATGGGACCTAGTTCATAAATGAACTCCAAACCCAAACTTCTTTAGACTGTATCGATCACTGAAACTAATCAGTGTCCAGCACTATGCCTCCCACAGTATCCTCTTGGACCACCTGTCCATGATACTGTCCCTCGTCAGAGGGAAAACTATAACTCTGACAATCACTCTGTCATCCAGGTCACCTTGGAAGCCTGGAATGATAACCGTCTCCTCAAGGAGGCTGCCATTATCAAATCCATAGAACATCCATTCATGTTCTAAAAACTACTTCTTAATGTTTCTCCAGGATTGGATTAAAATAAACTTATTGCATCTAGTGCAAAAACAACATCTGGTGTGGTACTTGACATCTCACGATTGACTCAATTGCCTAAGCAAGTGATCTGCCAATCATGCACGTCCCTCTCCCCTTTAGTCTGTAAGACACCTTTAGAGAGGGTGACTCCATCACCTGCAGGTACACTACCTTGCCAGGAGTCATCTATTCCAAAATACTATTCGAATAATGTCAAATTACCCATATTGGGAAACTACCCAAATCTAGATCTAAAACCATAGATCTAGTAACCAGAATGTCAAATATTATATCCATATCCTTTGTAGAGAAACAACTATGTGACGACCACAGTATAACCGATCGTAGTATAGGAATTTTACTTCCTACTCTGTGTATGTCATCCAAATACCAGGACATCACATCTTACTACCTTCTTAACAGATCCTTCCCCTATTCTGATGAAGTCAAACCTATGACTGTCATATCAAAATAAGATGATCTTATCTCCGCTATATTTGCTCAAGCCTATAAATAGACATAAGCTACTTGCCCACTATGCTTCCGCTGCTCCCACTGACTACAACAACCCTCTGGCAGAATAATATATACGTGTACTTCTAAAACTAGTTTAGAATGACGCTATACATATCCTCCTGCCGGGTCTCATAGTCTGGAACAACAGTAGTGTCAAGTCTGGGTAAACAAGAACCTCCCTGTCACCGTCCTTGAGGCTACCGAAGTACCTCTCGGGTGTCTGAGGTTACCCACCATATCTGCGGAGTGGCTAATGGAATGTCAAACCTGATTGAATATATAGGTCCTATTAAATTTTCCGTAATCGTTTGCGGTTCTGCAATCACTTCCAGTTCTACCATACTCCCACTAATGTTTTCTGAAAAAATTCATTTTTACTAAAACTGTGGCGAGTCTAGAACAATATCACTATTGATCTTCAAGATAGTAGAAAATCAACCCTCGTCAAAGCCAGGGTCAACCCACAAACATTCATTACAGAAACGTGCCTTGAGTTTTCCAGTGTCTGGTTTTAAGCATAAGCTGGACAACTCCCTGTACCTTAACATCGTTAAGATATGATCCATCCTATATCTAATATAGAAACATTGGCACTTATTTAATTGGAACCAGATTCTAATCATGCAGCTATCTCCAGTGCATATCAACTTAATGGAGAGAGGCTAATCAGCATTACTCAACTTAGGAATACATCCAATTATGAGTAACCTGAAAGAGAAACAAGTTTCTCAAAACCATTACTATCATCTGAATACCAATCACAAGAATCTACATCTTCGATTTCTTTGAAGAATCCCGATACTTGCGACACCTGGTTCTCTACTTTATTCCTATACCCACAACTTCTCGAAACTTAGACCTTGTATTTCTACGAAACACTTGTCTAAAAACTAGAGAAGTCACAAGTAAATAGAATATAGTATGAGGACCAACCCCTTTGTCCTGACGGACTCTGGACAACATACAATACTCTGTATAAGTCCGCTGAGTCGAATAACTCAAAACCTGTGCGTCGTAGGTTGAAAACTGTACCCAGGCGATTTCCTCAAATATCACCAATTACAAAGAATTCCGATATAATGAGGATGGTCACCTAATTCCCAATTGCTTACTCCCACTCATCATCTGTAAAAACATACAGATGTGAGAAGCATACATGGTAAATACATACCCAGGAGTAAGGATTTAATTGGGAAATCAGTTTATAATTAACAATGCATAGTGTAACTGAAACATGAAAATGTTTCGAATGGGTATCCTGGTATTCTTAGTAATGCCTCTTCCATAATCTAATTCATGACTTTAACCGTATATTTGTTTGCCATCTCCCCAAATCCCTTTATTTGTCTTTATTCATTATCTTCTGTACACCATCATTAGGCTAAATGGTTTTCTTCCTTCCCCACCGTTCGGCACCAGCCTATGGTTTGGAAGAAGACTATCCAGTAAGCATAATAGGTGTACTCTCCTAATCCTAGGAGTACTCGCAACTTAAGAGAAGGTGATGATAAAAGACAACTGAATAAACCTTATTCCTTTTTCTCCTGAACCAGAATACATCCTCGAAAAATATCCTTCGAGTTCGTATATAACCATACGATGGATTTATCCAATGGAATTAGATGTTCGTAGTGATACGGGTTGTTCTGGAGAAATTAAAGGTGAAGTAGGAGTGGCGATGAAATACGTGGTTTGGTCGTGAATGTGAATAGTCGCAATTTACTTTGCCCTCTTTCTAATTCCTTTATCTTGTTTTTATATATACCTTTTGCACACCCTACTTAGGCTAATCGGTTTTCTTCATTCCCTACCTTTCGGCACCTGCCTATGGTTTGGAATAAGACTATCCAATAAGCGTAATGGGTGTACTCTCCTAAATTAAGGAGCCCTCACAACCTGAGAGAATGTGATAATAAAAGACAACTGAATAAACCAATTCTATTTCTCCTGAACCTGGATCCATCCTTGAAGAAGTCCCTTCGAGTTCGTATATAACCATACGATGGATCTATCCAATGGAAGTGGATGTCTGTAGTAATACGGGGTGTTCTGAGAAATACAAAGGGTAAAAGAAGGAGCTGCAATGACTTATGCAACTATAAACAATCCAAAAGCCAGTATATTAAGAAGGTTCGGTCAACGTAGTCACTGAGTTATAGTCTAGGGTCGGTCAAAGGTCGCTGCCAAAAAGAGAGAGAAAAGAAACACTCTGCGTGCACTCTAACCAAGATCAGAATGGTTATCATTTTTTCTAATTAGGAAACCTCCCACTGTAATCTCAAATTCTCCTCCAAACCTGAAAGAAGAATTTGTCAGGATCACCCGAAGAGTAAACCAACTCATCAGTGGGAATCGGGATCCAACTCTCATCGCATGATAACGTGAAGGAATCCACTCATGTTATCATACTCCAGAAGGTATGCTCAAGTTTTGCAAGTTTCCTGTATGTTTGAAACTCCCGATATAATTTTTATCCCATTCTCTTATGACCTTGACGTAGGCCAACAAATCATAAGCCACATGTCAAGTTCTACCCGTCGTTGTCCTGATTAATTTAGGTCATCGTACATGCCCTTGACGTAGGCCAACAAGGTTGTACGTCTGTCCTAAACCAATGCATCTATCTACGCAACAAATGAATACCCAGCAGCTACCAAACACTATGCCTTGACGTAGGCCAACAAACATAGCTTGAATACTACTGATCATCCATATGAAATGACGGAGGATTACGGCTGGTTTTTGGCGAAAAACCTTTAACGTAATGAACTTGATCTCGTTGAAGGAACCTGATAGCTTTTTATAAAAATATAGTGGCGAAAACCTTTTGCTAAAGAAGTCACTCCCGGTAAAGGGATCTCGGCTCTTTCCTCGTGGAATGAGGTGCAGGATATTCCAACTGAATACCGCGATGCAAAGCAACTTGTAATTGACTATATTGATGTTATTATCCTGACGCAAACTTCTGCCCAAGGGGTCACTCCTGGTGAAGGGATCTCGGCCCTTTCCTCGTCGAATGAGGTGCAGGATATTCTAACTGAATACCGCTATGCAAAACAAAAGGAAACATCTTTGTAATAACACCTTTTAAAATTTGTTCCAACAACATCAAATATAGGTTTGTTTTATCCTTGCATTGATAAGAATTAATGCAGTCCCATCAATCAATCACACCAGAAAAGAACGAAAATAAAATGTACGTATATGCCATCCGCATTCGTCACTCGTTAGGTTACTTAACTAACGACAGAACGGGGACAGGGCTAGCACGGGTGCAAAACATATACAACATCTACTAGTATATATACTAATATACAATAATCACTCTAAGCGTGATAAATGCAACATTACAGAAAAGTAATAAGCATCACAGAACAATACAGATAATCTGGGATCCCCGGGTTTCACAGAGCCGCTACTGAAACCCGACGTTCCCTTGGTCGTGTGGATAGCCTGTGCAATGAAACCTAGACCCCTACGGGTGCGGCAAGTTACCTGCCAAAACCTGAAGCGAGACAGCCCCTTACAGCAAAATGAATGGACCACCCGGCACTTCACGGAATCCGGTAACTTGAGCTCCCCTCCTTGGGTCTGCCTGTACCCCCTACGAGTGCGGCGAATAGTCTGCCAATTCTAGAGTGAGGCCCCTTTGCCTCTCATAGTCATGAGATACGGACCAGTTGCCCTCCAGAACCCGGCTATCCGTGCACTCCGTCGCGGGGTAAACCTAGTACAGAAATAAAATATATATACAACGGGTACATCGACCTCAACCCGGTCGTGCCCCAAAAGAATATTATACAAACAGGCAGTGACGGCAGTCCACAAGTCGGACGCTCGCCCCGCAATATCAAATGTACAAATAAATCCAAACAGCACTACCATTGCACACTGCTATCCACCACGACAAATCCGCAACATCACAGCACAACACAGAACATCAACGCGAATGTCACGTTCGCAAATCCGTCTAAAAGGACTATAGCAATTAGACGCAATTTACCGCTCAAATGACATTCCCGGTCGGAGATATAATATAAGTACTGTAAACTAACACGTTTAAATTTCGATCGACAAAATTTCCCGAAGTGGGCCCCACGTACATCTGCTGTACAGTAATAAAAACTGGGCCCAAAAGAACAGTTCCAGAAACCACAATATCCCATGTAGAAGCTACAGAAGAAATATGGCCCACTGACTCACCAAGACGGCTGCGCTTCCGCGGCCAAAGCATGGCTTTGGCGGCGGATCCGCGGCTGTACGCATGCTTTGGCGGCGGATCCGCGGCCGTACGGTCGGATTAGTGGATCGAATTTCTTCTGTTTTCTACTAAAAGCCTGCACAATTTTCTGGTATATTCAAAATGATTTTTAGAGCAGTTTAAAAAACGACAGAAACTTTAACACATGAAATTGCGATTTTGAAAATTCCGCTCGATCGATATTTTAAACGCGTTAGCATAAGTTAGTATAGCTTAATGGCGAGGCTCTGATACCAATGTAAGTCTACGGTAGCGCCACGGCCGTCTAACTGACGCCAAATGCGGAACAAAAACTTTTATACAACTGGCGCTATCGCATACTATAACCCGGATCTGCCATTAAATCTAAACTAACAAACTACAAAGTGGGTAGAAATGTTATACCGAACGATCCGAGCCCTTCGGTCTTCAACCATCATCCCAGGCTTTTTTGCGGCGGCTTCGATCTTCTGAAACTCCAGTCTCGTCGTCCAGGTGGCACTACTGTTGGATATAGTGCCCTCAGAGTCAATTATTGGATCACAGGCACGTGATTGCAATGATTGAGGGAGGACCTATGCCGGTAAGACAGTCTTACTGAAGATGATAGTATGCTATCTGATTTATCTTTATCATCGTGTACTACTTTAGGTGACCTTACAGGTCACTATTGCACGTTGATAGAGCCCCTAGGATTCTTGCTTGACTGCCAGCAGTATGAGGGCGATCATATACGTGGGAGCTGGGGTCTATAAGCACATCCTTAAAAGGTCCCTAGTCGTGGGAGTTTCGAGACAGGGTATCGATACTCCAGAGTAGACTAGTGTATACAGTCGAGACCCCGACGAGGGCCGGTGGCCGGTCTCACAAGCCACTGGTGTCAGTTGGTTCACCTAAGATGTATACAGGTGCTCATTGGATTATGAGTACACCGGACAGGACTCGCCGGGAACATGCTAGTTGGTAATATACCTGACGTCAGATAGCAGTTCCCTGGTGACATGTGTACAGGTTAGTTCATCGACCTGAGATCGTCATTTGTCTCGTGTGAGTTCCCACTGTGCTTTGATTACTACCCTACCACGCTCAAAGGAGACGTGCAAATAGGTTTTAGTTGGGTACAGTCCCGAGCCACATGGAGGCAGTGAGCGGATCTGCAGGGGTTCGTCTCTCCCGGTATTGGGGGTGAGGTCGCGCTGTGTCTAGGAGAGCCATTACACGAAGTCCTTAGCCAAGGCAGGAGATTTACTGGTAGGTATTCCAGTAGTATCTCAGAGTGTTCTGGGCTACACTCCGACACGACTTGTACCGCTTTTGGGGGTCTAACTTTTACCACCCCCCTAGGCCCGCCATGCGATGCTCATAGACGAACGGACCGGACTGTACGGATATTGTCACTGACAGGCTCAGTAGGGTGTCAGGATGAGTTCGCTCATCGACGTCCCTTTTGGTCAATACCTGGTAGCCCGTTACGTATAGGCTAATACCTCTGACGTGCTAGTGGTTAAATCCACAACCAATGTATTGACGAGTCTTTAGAGTCCCCCACAGACCAGTTTCTCAAGTTTTGGGCGAAACGCTGTAGAGGACGTATGGATATATGGCAGGGTTCGATCAGATACGTGCGGTATTGCACGGATCCTGATCGGACGGTTTTTACTACCGGGCTTTGGTTTAAGCCGGATCCTAGTATTTGACAGTGTAGATTTTGTCTTTTTGCATTTGTATTCAGTGGGAATACAAATACGGGTATGTATATACAGTCGCGGGGTTTTCGTATAATTTATTACGGGATCAGTTTTCTGAAGTTGCCAGTTTGCATTCCATTCCGGCCAGTTTTCTTTTGTTCCTTCACGGCCGGATCTTTCTGATGGAGGGGCTAATTTGCAAGTTTGCAAATTAGCTATTGTGGAGGGTTTATTTGGATATGGAAAGATTATGATAGATTTAGCATCATGAGATTCCATTTTATTCTTATCCTTTGCATTAATGAGATAAGAAAAGATTTGAAATGGTGTGACTTTTATTCCTAGTTTTTTTCACATCTCTTATGGTCACCTTGAGCTATCCTACACTCACCTCCCTTCTTGATTTTTTCTCCACCATATTTCCTAGAAGGGGCCGGCCACTTTGAGAGGGAGAGAGGTTCATTTGCATGAGGGAAAAAAATTTATCATCTCATTCTATGCTTGGAAAAATTGGAGCTCCATTCTTTTTCAAAGATCATTCCTTCTCTCCTCCATCTAAAAAGGCAACTTCACAACCCCTAGAGACAATGGATTCTACACTTGCCTACAGTAATTCTTGAGCACGTCGACTAGCCAGCTTCGTGCCCGAGTTGCCTCGGTCCAGAGGTGGGAGCCCGTAAAAGAACCCGGCGATGTGGTACCCGTTTCGACGAGAAGGTGACGACCGGAGATTCCGCGAGGAGATCGGAGTGGAGGCGAAGACCGAAGGACACGGATCGCTTGGTATAGCCGTCTATCCCATCTTGTAGTTTGCTAGAGTTAGTTTAATGGCCCGATCCGGGATTCTAGTACGCAGTGGTGCCGGTTTCTAAGTTCTAGAAAAGTTTTCGTTTCTGCATTCCGGCGTCGGATTGACGGCCGGGGCACCGCCGTGCACTTACAGTGGTATCAGTGCCTCGCCATTAACCTAGTCTAGCTTGCTCTAACGTATTTAGAACTTCGATCGGACGAATTTTCAAAAACCGCGTTTTCATTGCATTAGTTTCTGTCGAAATTTTTTTAGGCTCTAAAAATTTTTCAGGTTGTTGCAGAAACACATGCAGGCAAATTTAAGCATTCTGCAAAAATTTGGTTGGGTGATGCTTCAGTTAGACCGCGGAAACGCGGCCAAACCCCTAGTTTGGCCGCGGTTCCGCGGTGGAAGGAAGTCAAAGCCGTACCAAAATTTTACAGAGGGCTTTATACATGGAAATAGGGTTTTTGGAATATTCTTTTTGGGCCCAGATTTTCTCTGAGTGCTACAATTGTGCTTGGGGCCCACTTGGGTAAATTTGATCGAACGAAAATTTTAAACATGTTAGTTCACAGTATTTACATTATATCTGCGACCGTGAATGTCACTCGATCGGTAAATCCAGTCTAACTGCTATAGCCCTTTTAGATGGATTTGCGAACGTGACATGCGATGTCTAAGTAATTCATTTGATTAGGCATGCGATGTCTAAAGAGGTTGCGAATTCCAACTGTTGTAGTTTTACACTTTCTTTTCTGTGACCGTAAGTGTAATATGTGATATCGCCGGTTTCGTTGCTATATGTCAACGACAATTGGGATGCGCATATTTACTTACGTTGATGTCATGTGATGTTATGTGTTGCTGGATATGTTATATTGGATCGTCGTGTTTGAATAGCCGGGGGTTTTATATGAGATGAGTGTTTTTCATTTTCATTCATGTAAAAACTTGTATGTAATATTCTTTTATTGGGGCACTTCCAGGTTGCGGAAGATGTCACCTTTTGTATATTATTTACTTTTCCGCACTAGGATAGACCCAAGGAGGAGGGCACAAGTAACCGGGTTCTGGAGTCCAGTGGGAGACCAACTCGAGGAGTCGAGTCCGGGTCTCCTAACTCTGGAATTGGTAGGGTTGCTTGCCGCTCTCGTAGGGGTCTAGGGGTGTGGGTTTGGCTATTCATCGCGACCGTGGAATCCGTGTTTTATACTGGCTCGTATTGAAAACACGGACGTCCTATTATATCCAATATTTCATATGATTCTTCTGCTGCGATATCTGTGATGTGATCATGTGATGTTCTGTGATAGATACAGTATATAGTATATATGATATATTATATAGGCGTTGCTTATGTTTTACACCCGCGCAAGCCCTGCCACGCTCTGCCGTTAGTTAGCTAACCTAACGGTGCACAAGGGGACATCGAGGCGAATGCGGATGGCATAAGTATACGTCGTATTTATCTGTGATGTTTAGGTACTTAAATGATGCGACTTCATTAATAAGATTAATGAAAGAAAAAGAAACCTAAGATGTTGTAGAATCGAATTTCAAAATAAAACAGGTAGCTACAGTTCTTGCTTTGCACAGCGGTATATATGATATATCCTGCACCTTATTCGATGAGGAAAGGACCGAGATCCCTTCACCGGGAGTGACTCCTTTAGCAATAACTGGAAGATGCTACACACTCGGTTTGTCTTTTGATTGCTTTTAAGAGTTTTTGCTTTGCACAGTGATATATATGATATATCCCGCACCTCATTCGACGAGGAAAGGACCGACGATCCCTTCACCGGGAGTGATCCCCTTTAGCAAAGCTAGAAAAGCCTCAAAAGCACTCCATTTTAAAATCATTTGATTCTATAACGATATCAAGTTCATTACGCAATAGGTTTTCAGAAAAACCTGTCGTAGCCCTCCGTCATTTCAGATATGTACTGGTTAGTATTCATGCTGCGTTTGTTGACCTCTGTCAAGGCGTAGTGTGCGGTAGCTGATTAGTGCTTATCTGTATAAGCATATGATGTGATTGATTTAGGGTAGTCGTGCGACCTTGTTGACCTCTGTCAAGGGTCGTGCGGGTGGGTTTACTTCAATCAGGAAATGACGGGTTGAATTTGACTAGCAGCCTATGGTTTGTTGACCTCTGTCAAGGTCATAGGACGCTAGGGGCAAAATATTATCGGGAATTTCAAGTGTTGAAATTTGCAATGAGATTGCATACCTTCTATAAGATAGTTGGATCCCGATACCCACTGCGAGTAATTGTTACTCCTGGGAGAGTTTTACATATTACAATTAGCCAATCAAGTAGGTGTCTAGAAAGGTGTTAACGAGGTTACGCCTCTGGGAAAACGAGGTTTACAGTAATTAGGTTCGTGCGAAAGCACGGGGGACCTCCCTCAAAGTACCGACACTGGCCTGGCTGAAAGATTGGCGAACTTGTAGTTTGTAATTAATCCCGGCTAGTCTTTCCTTTTAGGGTTTGAAGGAAGATTTGATAAAAACAGTGGGAGCCATCCTGATTAGATAAAATAAAAACCAATCTATTCTTGCAAGAGCGCACGCTGAGTGTTTTCTTCTCTCTCTCTCCAGGTAGCGACCATATCACGCCTTAATCAAGATAATAATACGGAATATTGACCGAACCCGCTTGTTATACTGAGCTGGGGAACGTTGGTCCCGCTCCAACTTATAATTGTTATAAGACAGAGTAGGAAATTAGGGAATACGAGATTTCCCGTGCCGCCCAAACGAAGAGAGTGCATGCTGATGCATCATCTTCGGGTATGTTCATTATATAGAACTGTTTCTCAGTGTCCTTTACGTCCTGGCTATATGATACCAGATCAGGATCCCAGATATGTAATCTGTTACATAGGGCTATAGACAGGTAGGGAACTGAGAACGGGTGATAAGTTTCATGAGGCAGAAAACGGGGCAAGTGTTGCAGCCAAGTCTGTTGGTCACTGTCACCCTGTATTACCAATACATTGATTCTGAACGAATGTTATTAGATACCGAACCTGATATACAAAATCATATCAGTCTCTTTATTAGTAAAGAAATGATAAAATTCTGTATTGTTGGATAATGTTTTGAACATTTCCTATATCAAAAGTTGATCGGTTCAGGCACGTTATCTAAAAGCATTGATGTTCTAAATCAAACTACAGTTCTTAGTATATGGATCACACACAAGAGGAAGAGTTCAGAAATGAACGGATCCTTCTTGAGGCATTGTAGACTAGGTCATATCTATGCGACCCGACTAGCTGAAGTTACATGTAGATGCATATTTAAATCAATTTGAATCTACATCTTGTGAAACTTGCCAGTCATGTCACAAAGATATAATGACACCAGCTCCATTTATTGGTAACAGAGAAAGAGTTAGTAAACTCTTGGGATGATACATGTTGATGTATGTAAGGTCCCCAGTCTACACATGCCAAGACCGGTTCTTTATACTTCATTAAATTCTCTGATGATCTCTTTTGATTCAGACATATGTTCCTGTTGAAACACAAGTCAGAACCTTTTGAGATATTCACAGAATATAAGTTAGAAGTAGAGAACCAAAATACGGGTATAAGTATTATGTCCTTTGATGTGATCAAGGAGGAGAATACTTGAGCACGAAATTCTTGGACTTTTCTAAAGGAGAATGAGATTCTCTCTCAGCATTACTCCTCCGTATACACCATAGCATGATGGTATATCGGGGCGGAGCAATTGCACCCTATTCGATATGGTGTGCTCTATGATGAGTACTACTGAGTTACCTATTTCCTTTTTTTTGGGAGTTATGCACTTGAGAAGCTGCATACCTATTGAATAGGGTTCAAATCAAATCAGTTGCCTACCACTTCATATTTGATATGATAAGGGAAGAGCCCATCTCTTAAGTTAGTTAAGATTTGGGGTTGTCCAGCCTATGTCTGAAAAGCAAAATCCGGACAAGCTCGAGGCAAGATCTGTAATGTAGAACTGGAAATGTTCCAGCTATACAAACTGCGGCTAATGATTTGATAGAACCAAAGGATTCAATAGTCACCAACGAACCTCAGCCTCTCCGCCGATCTAGTGAGGTTCCTCACCCGCCTGAGAGATACTTCGGTTACTCTATGACAGTGGGAGCGAGGATTGCATCATGAGATGATGACCCAACTAGTTTCGAGCTGGCCATCAGGAGTAAGACTCTGTAAGAATGGCTGGATGTTTAGTGATCTGAGATGGAATCCATGTACACCAACAAAGTATGGACTTTGGTTGCTATATCTGAAGGGTTAAATCCCCATCAGGAGCAAGTATATCTTGAGAAGATTACTTGGTGTAGATGGAAAATTTGAGACTTTCAAAGCTAGACTTGTTAAAGCTTTTCGTCATCGACCAGGCGTGGATAATGATGAAACCTTTTCAAGTATCTATGCTTAAGTCCATCCAGATCCTACTTGCCACGGCTACATACCATGACTACGATATCTGGCGGTTGGGTGCTATGACTGCTTTTCTAAATGGTGTTTTAGAAAAGTGCGTCTATAAGTACACAACCAGAGGGCTTCGTAGACAGTGGGAGCAGCGGAAACGTGTACAAGATGCTTTATAGGATAAAGCAGGTATCGCGGAGTTGGAACATCTGTTTTGATGTGGTGGTCAAAGAGTATGACTTCATCAAAATGGTAGATGAACCTTGTATATACAAAAAGGTAGTAAGGAGTATGGTAGTGATCCTCGTAGAGTACATGGATGACATACGTTTGATAGGGGAGGAGTTTCCTATGCTACGCTCGATCAATCTCCGCTTATCACAATAATTCTCCATATAGGATCAAAGTGATACCTACTAAATCCTGGGTTGTGGATCTATGAGATAGATCTAAATGGATGTTAGGAGCCTCACTAGTTGTAGTGAGACGGTATCAATTGATCCTGGGAAGAATCACTGGAAGTGTTCCAGGGTGATAAAGACGACTGAGTGTCAGTCACAGGCATTGTCTTTACCCTCAGTAAAGGGACGGTATGTTAGAAGAGTTCCAAGCTAGATACCGTAACATACTAGACGATAAAGGCAGGATACATCGCTACTAAAGATGCTACCAAAGAGGCTATTTGGGTGTATATTGGTTCATGTGATGAACTAGGTTCCTACCATTGTGTGACAATGGAGTTATGGCTTGTGCCAAGGAACGCAGGTCCCATCAGTGATCCAGACATATTCTAAGGCCGTATCACCTGATCATGGAGATGGTTGATCTCCAGGGTGATCGAGGTTAGGAGAGCAGACTCAGAGGATAACACGGCGGATCCACTCACGAAGGCCTATTCCCAGAGAGAGACTTTTATGGGATGGTTGAGTATGAGATACTACAACCACTGCTACGGATGGCCCTAGTGCAAGTGGGAGATTGTTAGTTATATGTATGCCCTAGAGGCCAATACTGTACATTGGATGTACATTGTAGTGGATGCTGGGACATATATAGGGAGGACTTTCTTGCTCGACATGATAGTATGCTATCTGGTTGCTCTTTACCTTAACGTGTACACTGATTGTCTCTCTGTTACATGTTGGCAAAGCCCTTAGGATGTGTACTTGACTACCTGGACTATGATGCGGATCATACTAGTGGGGACATGGTAGTCCATAAGTACATCCTTCAAAGTCCCTAGTCGTGGGTATATCGAGACGGGGCATCGATATACCAAAGTAGACTAGCGTATACCTTCTCGACCCATACAGATGGGCGATGGATGATCCCATATCCATTGGTGTTTGACATCAGAGATGATATACGGGTGCTCAGTGGAGACTGGGTACACTGGACGGACTCGCCGAGAACTCCCAGATGGTATTATACCTCACGTCAGATGGCAGTTCTCAGGTGACACTGATTGTATTATTTTCTTGATTGGATATAAAAGTATCGAATCTAATCAAATAGTCCCCGGCAACGGCGCCATTTTGATTGATCGTTTTCCCGTTGTGTAGTATATAGAGAAATTTGTAAAGAACTTCACAACCAAAAACTATTTTGACCGCAATCAAACTACGGTGTCGGATGTAGTTAATGAATGAGTGCGGATCGTCCACAGGGATTGCACAATTCAATTGTATTTTGATACGTTTGAAATGAAAAGTTAAGCAACAATAAAAGAAAACATGATTCAAGAATGATTTGTATTCGAGTGTCACTATTCTATGCAAGAATCAAGAAACTATAAACAATCAAGAATCGGTGTTTCGATAACATTTCCAATCAACAATCAAGAATATAAGAGAGGCTCGTAGGAATCGATAGGATCAATAGACGTGATGTAATCTAAAGATATCGTGTTCTTGTCCTTCGAAGGATTGATACTAGATTGATGATGATCGACGAGAGTTGGGGCTTTATCGTGAAACTAGGGTTTCATCCTATAACCCTTGTTCTTTCGTCGATATCATTCCTTTTCTAGCCTCTACCAAATTCAAGAAATGATCGTAACTCCCCAATTTCGATCGATGTCAATCAAGAAAGCATCGAAACGAAATGGGTTGTCGTTTCTTGAACTTGCTAGGGTTTACAAAACTCGTAGGAATCAAGAATCGATTAAAGCTATGTTACATCATCATTCTATTATCCGTCTCGACTCCTCGACGAGCGGAGTTTTATTCACACATCACCACACAGATAATATTCAAGAATTGTAAAGATAACATGATGCGGAATTTAAAGAAAACAAGATAAAAGAATATCACCTTTTATTTAATCAACAATTTCAATACATTCTTTCAAGAATCTACAAGAAGAAGAAATCGATCGTTGACTCGGCTTCGCTCGTCTCCGTGGATCGTGGATCTACTTTGATCTCTTGCCCGATTGAAGATCGGCTCGGCTCATAAAAGGGTTGAAGGCATCTTGCTTGGCTTGCACTCAAGATCTTGAATTGTGGTTGGATTTAGGGTTAGGGTTTCCTACAAGCTCTCTCACTAAACTTGAGGAAGAGGGGATGAAGAAAGAGATTGATTTTTCTAAGCTTTCCCAAGGTTGAATCCTCTTCTTACAATGAGCCTAGGGTCTTATTTATAGAACTCCCAAACCCTAGGTTTAGGTTTGAATTAGAACTTTCCCTCCCAAAGTTTGTTGAAGAGTTTCTAGAAGGAGTTTGTTAGGAGTTAGCTTAGGGTTTAAGCTAGGGTTTAGGGAAAGTTCTAGAATGATTAGGCTAGTTTGGGTGTTTGCTGATCTGGTGGAAGTATCTGGAATCTTCTGGAAGTTTGTGTGCATTATTGAGCTGTAGCCACTGAAACAGGAGTTTTGGTGAAATTTGAGGAGCTGATGTCCTGGACCCGCCGCGCAACCGCCGCAAGAAGTACCTTTTGGCCGCTCTTCCGCCGCGCATTGATGGGCTTGGGCCTTGGGCTTTCTTCTGTTGCTTGGTACTGCTGTTTGGGCCTTTCTTTGATGTTTAGAATTTCAGTTTCCCTTCTGTGTTGATACCAGATTTGAGTTCAGTGAGTTTACGAGCGATTGTAATGGTCGAGCACTGTAATGATCGAGCAAGCTTCTCTTTTCCTGCACAGACTTCGAAACAAGGGTTTCAATATATAGAAAATATGCCATGTAATGAAATGCAGTCAATTTCCCTAGAAATGCCGGTTTTAAGGTCGAATACATGTAATCTGATATTTTGCGACCGATTTGCTAATATGTAGAATATGAATGTCGAACACTTCTAATTGTATGCAAATGATATGGAAATTGCCGACTAAAATATGCAATATTTTCGACTGATCAAATACCCCCAAACTTAATTTCGATCGTCTCGAGCGAATGTTTTATTAAAAAGAGAGAAGGAGAAAATAAAGAAAGAGAAAAACTAACTAGCACACTTTCGTAGGCAACACGATTGCACTGAGCACGTGCAACAAGCCTTTAAACCTCTAGGTGTCCCTAGTAGGAGGAGTGTTGTCTCCTGAGGGTTTTCAGCGGATTGCACCCACAAAATCCAATAATAAAAGCAAGATCATGAATATTACATTTAAAGAAAAGAATCGCAAAAGAAAGACCTTGAAAATTAGGGTTTCCAACTAAGCTAGCTTTTCGGTTGTCATGAGCCCTATCTTAATGGTCATGAAAAGATGTTAGAAATCACGTCCTCCCTCAATAAAACATCGTCTTATTCTTCATTCCTATCTGTATTCCAAACATCGATCATATAACCCTGCGTGTGTGTAAAGACATCCCTACACCCGGAGAATTCAATTCAAGCTATCATACTCTTGCCCATCAGCCTCAGTACTTTTTAATCACTGAATATTTAGACGAAATTGCTCACACATTTTCATGCGACCGTTAATACTTCTTGAGGTACTAACCGACCGATTACTCATGTGCTTGCTTACTTGGTGTATTTTCCTCGTCTTGCACCACCTCAGACATAGCAATGACTCCCAGACCAGTTGGCCTTAGGGCACTAGGTGAAGAAGCACCCTCGCTATACATTTTTTATTGCCTTTGGTGATAACAAAACCAGTGTTCATTTTTCTCACCACTTTATATTTTCTTTATTCATTTTTTTTTTCTTTTTATTTCCTTCATACTTTTGGCTTTAAGACAAGAGCATTTCAAGGTATCCTCTACTATCCCAGGCTTCAAGACGTGTGTAAGTGCGAATAGCAGGGTAGCAACGTTCAAAATGTTTGGCTTCCAGAATAGAAACTATTTTTCAGACTTATTTTTATCCTCAGATTTGTGACGTCCTTCATCTTACTAACCCTTGGGACAACGGCTCATAACTACTTATTACTAGTTCGTATAAGAAAACTTCTAATTTTCTTAGTTTTCTAAAATTTTTCCAATCTCATGGATGTAATTTTTCACTATCTAATCTTTTATTATCTTATTTATGTACAAAAATCTTTTTATAGTTTTGAAAATTTTTAAATTTTTATAGGTTTTGAAAATTTTTCAATTTTTATAGATTTTTAAAGAAATGTTTTGTGCTTATGCAGATGATATGCAAATGATGCGAAAATAAGCACAAACCTCCCCCAAACTTGTTTTCAACAGTGTCCTCACTGTTGCTGTCCGCTAAATCTCGAAAAAAACCTGTAAGCTTGGGAGGAATTTATTAGTGGGGGCAAAATATTTAAGTGAAGACCCTCCCCCAAACTTATTTTTGGCTCAAAATTTTGTAAAAATTTTCTTTTCAGGAACCAGAAAAAATTATACCCCCCCAAACTTGAATTATGCAATGTTAAACTTTGAAAATCACAAGTGGGGGTCAAAAATCATTGGTCGATGCCAAGCTTTGCAAAGACCGAAGGTTAACACCAACCATTCAAAAATTTTATCAATGCAGTGCTCGGGTTGGTGGAAGAAAAAGTGGGGAAAAGGTAAGTGGTGGAAGAGAATGTGTGTGCGTCTCATTTTGGAGAGACGATGCAGTGTATGTGATGGATTACTCGCATTCTTCTTACATTTCAGAAGAAGGGGTGGAGGTTCAATTTCAGTGAGTAGAACCTGATTCATCTCAACACCCGTGTTATTTAGAAATGCGAGTTCATCAGCGAAGATCTCCTCAAAAGTTTCATCTATACCCCGAAGAATAATGTCATCACAAGGTGCGGGGTGATCTTCAGACTCTAAAAGCATTTCATAATCGGTGTTAATTGCAGACCCGGACATCTCGGTGGAAGAGTCCGTATGTGTATGATACATAGTTGGGTCAAACAATAACGTATGAAAAGAGTCTAGATCGGTATCAGGAGGATTATCTAATTCGCTGCTGTCGACATCCATTAAGTCGACAGAACAGACCTGAACAGTAGGTTCGGAGGGTACACTTCCTAACTTGTAAATGTTCATCTCAATTGTCCTGTTTCCAAAGGATAGGGTCATGGAACCGTTACGACAATTGATGATAGCATTGGAAGTGGCCAAAAAGGGGCGACCTAGAATCACCGGAATTTGATTCCGTGAGTTCGCTACAGGTTGTGTATCAATTACAATAAAATCCACCGGGAATATAAATTCTCCGATTTTTATCAACACATCCTCTAGTTCACCCCTAGGTCTGGTGATTGATCGGTCAGCCATCTGGAGAGTGTAAGGAGATGGTTTCAACTCTCCGATTCCTAACTGCTCATAAACTGAGAAAGGAAGCAGGTTAACACTTGCCCCAAGATCTAGTAGAGCACGGTTAATGTGTTTCTCCCCAATAGAGATGGAAATCGTAGGATATCCAGGATCCTTACGTTTCCTCGGTAATTGCTGGGGGAAAGCTGTGTCTACTGTCTTAGCCATGAATATCTTCTTGGGCATTTGTTTCTTCCTCTTTCTAGTGCAAAAATCTTTAAGAACTTTAGCATATGCAGGGACTTGTTGAATTGCATCTAGAAGAGGGATATTGATGTTAACCTGTTTAAACATCTCAGTGATCTTCTCCATTTGTGGACTTGGTGTGTTAGCCCTTAACCGATTAGGATAAGGTGCTTTAGCAATAAGCGCTGGGTCCATCATAGGAGAAGGAAGTGTGTGTGGAACCGGTCCCAGTATAGAAGTGGGGATCGTCCGTGGAGGGGTAAAAGAGGTGGGCTGTAGTGGCGAGCCTTTTGGGAAATAGAGAATAGGCTCGGAAGAAGGTGGTGGGGTAGAAGAAGTAGGGTCAGAAGTGTGTGTGTGTGGAAAGGTCTCAGCCGGGGTGTTAATATGATTTTCAGTATCATCAACTTCTTCCCCAACATGATTGTCAAGCACTCGTCCAGATCTCAACGTGGTGATTGCATTCACATGATGTGAATAACCAGGATTGGGTAAGGGTTGAGCTGGAAGTTTCCCTTTCTCTCTTGTACTTAGTTCGGCTTTTAATCTTGCAATTTCTTCTTCCATCGATTTAATACTCTCATTTTGGGACGCAGAGTTTTTCTTCATGTCATCGACGGAAGATTTCATTTCAGCCGCAACTTGCATGATATTTGTCAAGACCAAATTCATGTATTGTGCAAAAGAAGAGGATTCATCAATTCCGGTCAACTGTAAAGGACTAGACAGTGCAGGTGTGTTGACCGTATTTTGAAAATTATGTGCTTGAAAGGGGTGCTGACTTAATTGAAGTTGTGGCTGCTGTTGTGGTGGAGGGACCCTTTGGAAATTGTTTTGGTTTGGAACCGTGTTTTGTGATTGTGATTGGTTCCAAGAAAAATTGGGGTGATTCCTCCATCCCTGATTATATGTGGAAGAAAAATGATCGTTTCTCGGTCTTTGAAATGTGGCATTGGTATGCTCACGACCTTGAAACGGACATTCTTCCGTCAAGTGAGACGGATCAGAACAGCAGCTACATACAGTTTTGGAAAGTGACATTTGGTTAAGGGAGGCGGCTAAAAGTTTGTTTTCCATAGTCTCGAGTTTCTTTTGTATAGCTGAAATGTCAGCTCTAACTCCTATGGAAACATCTGATTGGTTGTTGCCACTCCTAAATGATGGACTTTCCCACTGTAAAGACTTTTCAGCGAACTCTTCTAAGTATCGCCAAGCTTCCCCATCATCCTTAGACATGAAGGTACCTTGACACATGTTTTCAAGGCTCTGTTTAGTGTTAGGGTTACTGCCCTCATATATAATTCGGCAAAGCTCCTATCTCGGGATGCCGTGATGAGGACATTGAACCAATAGATCCTTGAAACGTTCAAAGCATTTAGAAAATGGTTCAGCGGGGAGCTGGGCAAATTGATTCAGTTCGCTACGGATTCGAGCTGTCTTTTGGATTGGGTAAAATTTCTTAAGGAATGCCGCGACGAATTCTCCCCAATTCGTAATAGAGTGTGCGATAGTGTTGTATAGCCACTTCTCGGCTATATCGCATAAGGTAAATGGGAGAAGTCGTAGACGCATTGCATCCACTGAAAGTTGTGACGTACCCATCATTGCGCATACGTTTTCAAATTTGGTAATGAAAACGTAAGCGTCCTCAGTCTCGAGTCCGTGGAATTTGGGTAAAAGATTGATATACTGGGGCTTAATCTCAAAGTTATCCCCATTGGCTGGTGGTGTGGATAAGCAGGTCGAAAGAGGACCTCTATGTGGATAGCATCTTTCCTGGAGAGAAATGTGGGGTGGATTCTGCGCACCAACGGACGGTGGCAGATTAGGGTCAAAGAAGTTCGATGGATTCGGGTCCATCGGTGTGGATGTGGTAGTGGGTAAAGAAAAGGTAAATGGAGAATTATCGACTTCGGAGTCGATAAAGGGTACGCGGACTAAACGGGCACTAGAATCCCGTGTCCAGCCTATCTTGCACTAAAATGGGTTAGTACAAGTGGCAGCGTTGGCTTATAATTAGGGGTAAAATGAATGCGGTGCTTGCTTTTGAAAAAGGGTCGGATTTTTGAAAAAAATGATGCGACAAAACAAATGCAGCATACAACCCTAGAATCTAGTGGTCACCTAGGTCCGATCTCTAGACCGCTCCTAACTGCCAAAAGACAAGTCGCAGGATAGAATCCTCCACTGCCTCTTTGTCCCCCTGTGGCCGGATAAGTGCCAGGTAAGTGGGAAGGAACCACCATTACAGTGGACCTAATTAATAACCACTAGCCTTAGACACACTCGCCTTAGGCACCACAAGAAAACGCGGATAAGCAATGAATTACCCACGACCTTCTCTTGTCCTATTGAGCGCGACAGTCCTTAGAGTCTTCTCTAGATTTCTTTTAATTAATGGAGGTAATGCGGATGCAAGTTTTGCGATTTTCGGGGCCTAGGAAGGGTAATGAAATCCCCACCTAATTTGGATTTGGCCGTGCCCCTTAAATTTCCGTATTAGAATGCAAACAACCAAGAAATCAAAATCACACACAAATTTTTATTTTGCTTTTGCGCGCTGCGATTTATTTGCAAAGAATCCTGCAGCAAAGTGTTAGTTGGAGCTAAAAAGAGGAGAGGGGAGAGAGCAAGAAATTACCTGCACTGAAAATTTTTCAGTGAACCCCCTAGGAGGCCGCGGATCCGCCGCGTATTATGGCTTTGTGCCGCCCTTCCGCGCTCCGACATTGAGCTCACTGTACAATATTTCTTCAGGGAGCTTATCTTGGCTCCCTCAGCTCTCTGGTATATCCCAAATAATTTTCCAGACCCCCAGTAAGCTCCAGATCACCTTGCAATCAATTCACAACACACGTATAAGAGTTTGTACGAATTTTGATTTCAAGAAGTAAAATGTAATAATTCTTTCACTTCAAACTAAAAATGTAAATGAATTAGCGCGATCCCCGGCAACGGCGCCATTTTGATTGTATTATTTTCTTGATTGGATATAAAAGTATCGAATCTAATCAAATAGTCCCCGGCAACGGCGCCATTTTGATTGATCGTTTTCCCGTTGTGTAGTATATAGAGAAATTTGTAAAGAACTTCACAACCAAAAACTATTTTGACCGCAATCAAACTACGGTGTCGGATGTAGTTAATGAATGAGTGCGGATCGTCCACAGGGATTGCACAATTCAATTGTATTTTGATACGTTTGAAATGAAAAGTTAAGCAACAATAAAAGAAAACATGATTCAAGAATGATTTGTATTCGAGTGTCACTATTCTATGCAAGAATCAAGAAACTATAAACAATCAAGAATCGGTGTTTCGATAACATTTCCAATCAACAATCAAGAATATAAGAGAGGCTCGTAGGAATCGATAGGATCAATAGACGTGATGTAATCTAAAGATATCGTGTTCTTGTCCTTCGAAGGATTGATACTAGATTGATGATGATCGACGAGAGTTGGGGCTTTATCGTGAAACTAGGGTTTCATCCTATAACCCTTGTTCTTTCGTCGATATCATTCCTTTTCTAGCCTCTACCAAATTCAAGAAATGATCGTAACTCCCCAATTTCGATCGATGTCAATCAAGAAAGCATCGAAACGAAATGGGTTGTCGTTTCTTGAACTTGCTAGGGTTTACAAAACTCGTAGGAATCAAGAATCGATTAAAGCTATGTTACATCATCATTCTATTATCCGTCTCGACTCCTCGACGAGCGGAGTTTTATTCACACATCACCACACAGATAATATTCAAGAATTGTAAAGATAACATGATGCGGAATTTAAAGAAAACAAGATAAAAGAATATCACCTTTTATTTAATCAACAATTTCAATACATTCTTTCAAGAATCTACAAGAAGAAGAAATCGATCGTTGACTCGGCTTCGCTCGTCTCCGTGGATCGTGGATCTACTTTGATCTCTTGCCCGATTGAAGATCGGCTCGGCTCATAAAAGGGTTGAAGGCATCTTGCTTGGCTTGCACTCAAGATCTTGAATTGTGGTTGGATTTAGGGTTAGGGTTTCCTACAAGCTCTCTCACTAAACTTGAGGAAGAGGGGATGAAGAAAGAGATTGATTTTTCTAAGCTTTCCCAAGGTTGAATCCTCTTCTTACAATGAGCCTAGGGTCTTATTTATAGAACTCCCAAACCCTAGGTTTAGGTTTGAATTAGAACTTTCCCTCCCAAAGTTTGTTGAAGAGTTTCTAGAAGGAGTTTGTTAGGAGTTAGCTTAGGGTTTAAGCTAGGGTTTAGGGAAAGTTCTAGAATGATTAGGCTAGTTTGGGTGTTTGCTGATCTGGTGGAAGTATCTGGAATCTTCTGGAAGTTTGTGTGCATTATTGAGCTGTAGCCACTGAAATAGGAGTTTTGGTGAAATTTGAGGAGCTGATGTCCTGGACCCGCCGCGCAACCGCCGCAAGAAGTACCTTTTGGCCGCTCTTCCGCCGCGCATTGATGGGCTTGGGCCTTGGGCTTTCTTCTGTTGCTTGGTACTGCTGTTTGGGCCTTTCTTTGATGTTTAGAATTTCAGTTTCCCTTCTGTGTTGATACCAGATTTGAGTTCAGTGAGTTTACGAGCGATTGTAATGGTCGAGCACTGTAATGATCGAGCAAGCTTCTCTTTTCCTGCACAGACTTCGAAACAAGGGTTGCAATATATAGAAAATATGCCATGTAATGAAATGCAGTCAATTTCCCTAGAAATGCCGGTTTTAAGGTCGAATACATGTAATCTGATATTTTGCGACCGATTTGCTAATATGTAGAATATGAATGTCGAACACTTCTAATTGTATGCAAATGATATGGAAATTGCCGACTAAAATATGCAATATTTTCGACTGATCAGACACTGGTACAGAGTAGTCTGTTGACCCGAGATCGTCATAGAGTCTTGTGTGGTTCCCACTGTGCTTTGATTTCCATCTTACCACGTCCAAGAGGGCGTGCAAAACGGTGGTTTTTGGGTACAGTCCCGAATCACATGGAGGCAATGAGCGATAGGAGGGGATTCGTCTCTCCCGGTATAGGGGGTGATGTTGCGCTGTGTTCGATTGGCTATAATAGGAAATCCCTGGCCAGGGCTGCTGAGATTTACTGGTAAGTGTTACCAGTAGTTTCTCGAATTGTTATAGACCTCATATCGACACGACTTATCGAGCTATTGGGGTCTGACGTTTACCACCCCTAGGCGAGATATGCGACATATCAGACGATCAGACCGGACTGTACGGTAAGTGTTACTGGTTGGATTCACTGGAGTGTGAGCGGGCTTGCTCGTCGATCTTCTGATCGCTCAATACCCGGGTGGCCGTTACGTTTAGCAGACCGCTTGCGGCTTGTGGGTGCTTGATATGATCATCATCTGCTACCGGCGTATTGACGAGTCTTTAGAGTCCTACACAGAGGTTTCCTGGCTCAAGCGAAACGAAATAGGAGCGCATATGAGATATGTGCGGGACCGAGAATAATACCTGTATGTGATACTGTATTCGATTCTCGCGATTTGTAACATTGATCGGTTATATGCGTTATAGCCGGGTTATCGGATCAAGTGTTGATTCGATAAGTTGTTACTATTAATATTAGTCGGTTATATGCGATATGACCGAGTCGTTAAATCAAGTGTTGATTTAATGATTTAATGTATAATTATATATTTGATATATCACTTTACATTAACTAATATAGGTTCACTTAAAAAGGATTTTCTCACTTGAAGTGCACATTGTATATATGATATACTTTTATGCATTTGATTGTATCATGTTTGATGATACATGATTGTTTGGTGTATAGTTTAAACCATGGTTGGTCAATGGTTAGGGTTTCTTTTGCTTCATTTACTTATTCATTTATTCATTTATCCATTTTGTTTATTTTTGCAAAAGAAAAGGATAAATGAGGAAAATGGTGGCTTTCTTTGTTTGTAGTTGAAACTTCATGAAGCTTTGACTACATGACCATTTTGTCTCATGCTTAACCCTAAACCATTAAACCTTACCATGGTCTATTCTCTACACCTAACCAAGGTTAGGATATGATAAGTATTCATTTTATTATTCATTTTGGATAATACTTATGACATTCTTTCTTCTTCTTCTTCATCTTCAACATTGAAGCAAGCTTGCCTCCATCAATGGCAACTTGTGAAAAAGAGTGAGAAATCCAATTCTAAAGTGAACCCACTTCCTATTTCTTCATCCTCTACCTCTTGCCAAGTAGTAGAGTGTGTTTTCTTCACAAGTTTCATGGCTTAGTGAAGGTGGAGCTTGATCTAGTGATGCCTCGACGTAGATCATCTTCGGTATCGTCGTCGATGACCTAGCCCGCCCATTCTTCGATGAAGCCGATACTAGAATCTTGGTTCGATTTGGACAGCGGAGAGGACTTCATCGCGGAGCTATGGAGGTGGAGGACCGGATCTACAAAGGTTGTATTTCCGTTCTTTTAGTAAAGTAGTTTACTAGTTGCATCTTTCGCCTAGACATCTAGTTAACGATCCATAGTCTAGGGTTTCTCGGCACCCCTAAAATTTGAAATTGGCATGGTTGATGCCTTGTGAGACCTCATTAGTGTGCCTAGGAACCCTACAATATTTCGGGCAGATAATACTGGCAGGCTTTGGTTTAAGCCGGATCCAAGTATTATACTGTGTAGATATAATATCTTTGTCTCAGTTGCATTTGTATTCGGTCGTAATACAAATGCGGGTATGTTTATACTGTTACGGGATTATCCTGAAATTCATTTCAGAATCACTTTTGGAAGTTGCCAGTTTCCAGTTTACTATCACCCGTCTTTAACATTCGGTTAAAGACGGATTTGTCTTTTCTTGGGTGAGTCATGATTCTAGAAGGTTCTAGATTAGGTGACTCATGGTTAGCATTTAATGATATGATGATTCATTGTTAAGCATTAATTGTTGTGGTGATGTGTTATGGTGACTCTTGTTTTGCATTAATTCTTGCATTAATTGTTAAGCAAGGTGTTCATTTGACTCATGCTTTTCATTTTGTGCTTATGGTAACCTCTTCCACTCCTACACTCACCTCCCTCCCTCTTCATATAGGCCAGCCCCTCTTTATGAGAAGGATCATGGTTGTTGGAAAAAGAATAAGGAATTTGGTTCATAAAAAATTAGATACTCATTTCTCATTTCACCCGATCCAATTGGCAACTTCATTAACCGTTCGTCCATAGCCTTGGACGTAACGAGACAAAGTGTTCTACTCATTCTCTACATCAATCTTCGTCATCTCTTTTAGCAAACTTGATGATCGAGTTGCCTCGGTTCAGAGGCGGGAGCCCGTTTAAAGATCCGTCGACGTGGTGCCACCTGGACGACGAGACTGGAGTTTCAGAAGATCGAAGCCGCCGCAACAAAGCGTGGGATGATGGTTGAAGACCGAAGGACTCGGATCGTTCGGTATAACATTTCTACCCACTTTGTAGTTTGTTAGTTTAGCTTTAATGGCAGATCCGGGTTATAGTATGCGATAGCGCCAGTTGTATAAAAGTTTTTGTTCCGCATTTGGCGTCAGTTAGACGGCCGGGGCGCTACCGTAGACTTACATTGGTATCAGAGCCTCGCCATTAAGCTATACTAACTTATGCTAACGCGTTTAAAACATCGATCGAGCGGAATTTTCAAAATCGCAATTTCATGTGTTAAAGTTTCTGTCGTTTTTTATACTGCTCTAAAAATCATTTTGAATATACCAGAAAATTGTGCAGGCTTTTAGTAGAAAACAGAAGAAATTCGATCCACTGATCCGACCGTACGGCCGCGGATCCGCCGCCAAAGCCATGCTTTGGCCGCGGAAGCGCGGCCGTCTTGGTGAGTCAGTGGGCCATATTTCTTCTGTAGCTTCTACATGGGATATTGTGGTTTCTAAAACTGTTCTTTTGGGCCCAGTTTTTATTACTGTACAGCAGATGTACATGGGGCCCACTTCGGGAAATTTTGTCGATCGAAATTTAAACGTGTTAGTTTACAGTACTTATATTATATCTCCGACCGGGAATACATTTGAGCGGTAAATTACGTCTAATTGCTATAGTCCTTTTAGACGGATTTGCGAACGTGACATTCGCGTTGATGTTCTGTGTTTTGCTGTGATGTTGCGGATTTGTCGTGGTGGATAGCAGTGTGCAATGGTAGTGCTGTTTGGATTTATTTGTACATTTGATATTGAGGGGCGAGCTTCCGACTTGTGGACTGCCGTCACTACCTGTTTGTATAATATTCTTTTGAGGCACGACCGGGTTGAGGTCGATGTACCCGTTGTATATATATTTTATTTCTGTACTAGGTTTACCCTGCGACGGAGTGCATGGATAGCCGGGTTCTGGAGGGCAACGGGTCCGTATCTCATGACTATGAGAGGCAAAGGGGCCTCACTCTAGAATTGGCAGACTATTCGCCGCACTCGTAGGGGGTACAGGCTGACCCAAGGAGGGGAGCTCAAGTTACCGGATTCCGTGAAGTGCCGGGTGGTCCATTCATTTTGCTGTAGGGGGCTGCCTCGCTTCAGGTTTTGGCAGGTAACTTGCCGCACCCGTAGGGGTCTAGGTTTCATTGCACAGGCTATCCACACGACCAGAGGAACGTCGGGTTTCAGTAGCGGCTCTGTGAAACCCGGGGATCCCAGATTATCTGTATTGTTCTGTGATGCTTATTACTTTTCTGTAATATTGCATTTATCACGTCTGGAGCGATTATTGTATATTAGTATATATACTAGTAGATGTTGTATATGTTTTGCACCCGCGCTAGCCCTGTCCCCGCTCTGTCGTTACTTAAGTAACCTAACGAGTGATGACGGGAATCAGTGACGAATGCGGATGGCATATACGTACATTTTATTTTCGTTCTTTTCTGGTGTGATTGATTGATGGGACTGTATTGATTCTTATCAATGCAAGGATAAAACAAACCTATATTTGATGTTGTTGGAACAAATTTTAAAAGGTGTTATTACAAAGATGTTTCCTTTTGTTTTGCATAGCGGTATTCAGTTAGAATATCCTGCACCTCATTCGACGAGGCAAGGGCCGAGATCCCTTCACCGGGAGTGACCCCCTGGGCAGAAGTTTGCGTCAGGGTAATAACTTCAATATAGTCGATTACAAGTTGCTTTGCATCACGGTATTCAGTTGGAATATCCTGCACCTCATTCCACGAGGAAAGAGCCGAGATCCCTTCACCGGGAGTGACTTCTTTAGCAAAAGGTTTTCGCCACTATATTTTTATAAAAAGCTATCAGGTTCCTTCAACGAGATCAAGTTCATTACGTTAATGGTTTTTCGCCAAAAACCAGCCGTAATCCTCCGTCATTTCTTATGGATGGTCAGCAGTATTCAAGCTATGTTTGTTGGCCTACGTCAAGGCATAGTGTTTGGTAGCTGCTGGGTATTCATTTGTTGCATAGATAGATGTATTAGTTTAGGACAGACGTACAACCTTGTTGGCCTACGTCAAGGGCATGTACGATGACCTAAATTAATCAGGACAACGACGGGTAGAACTTGACATGTGGCTTATGATTTGTTGGCCTACGTCAAGGTCATAAGAGCATGGGATAAAAATTATATCGGGAGTTTCAAACATACAGGAAACTTGCAAAACTTGGGCATACCTTCTGGAGTATGATAACATGAGTGGATTCCTTCACGTTATCATGCGATGAGAGTTGGATCCCGATTCCTACTGATGAGTTGGTTTACTCTTCGGGTGATCCCGACTAATTCTTCTTTCAGGTTTGGAGGAGAATTTGAGCCTACAGTGGGAGGTTTCCTAATTAGATAAATTGATAACCATTCTGATCTAGGTTAGAGTGCACGCAGAGTGTTTCTTTTCTCTCTCTCTCTTTTTGGCAGCGACCTTTGACCGACCCTAGACTATAACTCAGTGACCAAGTTGACCGAACCTTCTTAATATACTGGCTTTTGGATTGTCTATAGTTGCATAAGTCATTGCAACTCCTTCTTTTACCCTTTGTATTTCTCAGAACACCCCGTATTACTACGGACATCCACTTCCATTGGATAGATCCATCGTATGGTTATATACAAACTCGAAGGGACTTCTTCAAGGATGGATCCAGGTTTAGGAGAAATAGAATTGGTTTATTCAGCTGTCTTTTATTATCACCTTCTCTCAGGTTGCGAGGGCTCATTAGTTTAGGAGAGTACACCCATTACGCTTATTGGATAGTCTTATTCCAAACCATAGGCAGGTGCCGAAAGGTAGGGAATGAAGAAAACCAATTAGCCTAAGTAGGGTGTACAGAAGGTAATATGTAAAAACAAGATAAAGGAATTAGAAAGAGGGCAAAGTAAATTGCGACTATTCACATTCACGACCAAACCACGTATTTCATCGCCACTCCTACTTCACCTTTAATTTCTCCAGAACAACCCGTATCACTACGAACATCCAATTCCATTGGATAAATCCATCGTATGGTTATATACGAACTCGAAGGATATTTTTCGAGGATGGATTCTGGTTCAGGAGAAAAGGGAATAATGTTTATTCAATTATCTTTTATCATCACCTTCTCTCAAGTTGTAAGTACTCCTAGGATTAGGAGAGTACACTTATTATGCTTACTGGATAGTCTTCTTCCAAACCATAGGCTGGTGCCGAACGGTGGAAAAGGAAGAAAACCATTTAGCCTAATGATGGTGTAAAGAAGATAATGAATAAAGACAAATAAAGAGATTTGGGGAGATGGCAAACAAATATACGGTTAAAGTCATGAATTGGATTATGGAAGAGGCATTACTAAGAATACCAGGATACCCCTTCGAAACATTTTCATGTTTCAGTTACACTGTACATTATTAATTATAAACTGATTTCCCAATTAAATCCTTGCTCCAGGGTATGTATTTACCATGTATGCTTCTCATATCTGTATGTTTTACAGATGATGAGTGGGAGTAAGCAATTGGGAATTAGGTGACCATCCTCATTATATCGGAATTCTTTGTAATTGGTGATATTTGAGGAAATCGCCTGGGTACAGTTTTCAACCTACGACGCACAGGTTTTGAGTTATTCGACTCAGCGGACTTATACAGAGTATTGTATGTTGTCCAGAGTCCGTCAGGACAAAGGGGTTGGTCCTCGTACTATATTCTATTTACTTGTGACTTCTCTAGTTTTTAGACAAGTGTTTCGTAGAAATACAAGGTCTAAGTTTCGAGAAGTTGTGAGTATAGGAATAAAGTAGAGAACCAGGTGTCGCAAGTATCGGGATTCTTCAAAGAAATCGAAGATGTAGATTATTGTGATTGGTATTCAGATGATAGTAATGGTTTTGAGAAACTTGTTTATCTTTCAGGTTACTCATAATTGGATGTATTCCTAAGTTGAGTAATGATGATTCGTCTCTCTCCATTAAGTTGATATGCACTGGAAACAGCTGCATGATTAGAATCTGGTTCCAATTAAATAAGTGCCAATGTTTCTATATTGGATATAGGATGGATCATATCTTAACGATGTTAAGGTACGGGGAGTTGTCCAGCTTATGGTTAAAACCAGACACTGGATAACTCAAGGCACGTTTCTGTAATGGCTGTTTGTGGAACCCTGGCTTTGACGATGGTCGATTTTCTATCATCTTGAAGATCAATAGTGATATTGTTATAGACTCGCCACAGTTTTAGTAAAAATGGATTTTTTCAGAAAACAGTAGTGGGAGTATGGTAGAACTGGAAGTGATTCCAGAACCGCAAACGATTACGGAAAATTTAATAGGACCTATATATTCAATCAGGTTTGACATTCCATTAGCCACTCCGCAGATATGGTGGGTAACCTCAGACACCCGAGAGGTACTTCGGTAGCCTCAAGGACGGTGACAGGGAGGTTCTTGTTTACCCAGACTTGACACTACTGTTGTTCCAGACTATGAGACCCAGCAGGAGGATATGTATAGCGTCGTTCTAAACTAGTTTTAGAAGTACACGTATATATTATTCTGCCAGAGGGATGTTGTAGTCAGTGGGAGCAGCGGAAGCATAGTGGGCAAGTAGCTTATATCTATTTATAAGCTTGAGAAAATATAGCGGAGATAAGATCATCTTATTTTGATATGACAGTCATAGGTTTGACTTCATCAGAATATGGGAAGGATCTGTTAAGAAGGTAGTAGGGTGTGATGTCCTGGTATTTGGATGACATACACAGAGCAGGAAGTAAAATTCCTATACTACGATCGGTTGTACTGTGGTCGTCACACAGTTGTTTCTCCACAAAGGATATGGATATAATATTTGACATTCTGGTTACTAGATCTATGGTTTTAGATCTAGATTTGGGTAGTTTCCCAATATGGGTAATTTGACATTATTCGAATAGTATTTTGGAATAGATGACTCCTGGTAAGGTAGTGTACCTGTAGGTGATGGAGTCACACTCTCTAAAGGTGTCTTACAGACTAAAGGGGAGAGGGACGTGCATGATTGGCAGATCACTTGTTTAGGCAATTGAGTCAATCGTGAGATGTCAAGTACCACACCAGTTGTTGTTTTTGCACTAGATGCAATAAGTTTATATTAATCCAATCCTGGAGAAACATTAAGAAGTAGTTTTTAGAACAAGAATGGATGTTCTATGGATTTGATAATGACAGCCTCTTTGAGGAGACAGTTATCATTCCAGGCTTCCAAGGTGACCTGGATGACAGAGTGATTGTCAGAGTTATAGTTTTCCCTCTGACGAGGGACAGTATCATGGACAGGTGGTCCAAGAGGATACTGTGGGAGGCATAGTGCTGGACACTGATTAGTTTCAGTGATCGATACAGTCTAAAGAAGTTTGGATTTGGAGTTCATTTATGAACTAGGTCCCATCAGATATCCAGACATATTCTAAGACAGGTATTATTCGATTTGGGAGATGGATTTCTCCGCGAACTAGAGATTAAGAGAGACATAGAAAGAAACATCAGAGGCGGATCCACTCACTGAGGCTATTTCTCGAACACAATAGTTTTGCAAACGAGCTTTGTGAAACTGATTAGTAGAGGAATTGGATGTTCGGTATCACACCGGCTGTGAGTACGCAACATCGCAATAATAGCCTTAAGTGCAAGTGGGAGATTGTTGGATATAGTGCCCTCTAAGTCAATTATTGGATCGCAGGTATGTGATTGCAATGATTGAGGTTGGACCTATACCGATAGAACAGTCTTACTCGAGATGATAGTGTGCTATCTGGTTTGTCTTTATCCTGTTACACTTTGATAGAGCCCATATGATTCTTGCTTGACTGCCAGCAGTATGATGGCGATCATATATGTGGGAACTGGAGTCTATAAGCACATCCTTAAAGTGTCCCTAGTCGTGAGAGTTTCGAGACAGGGCATCGATACTCTATAGTAGACTAGTGTATACATTCGAGACCCCGACGAGGGGCGGTGGCCGGTCTCACAAGCCATTGGTGTCAGTTGGTTCACCTAAGATGTATACAGGTGCTCATTGGGTTATGAGTACACCGGACAGGACTCGCCGGGAACTTACTAGTTGGTATTATACATATCATCGGATAGCAGTTCCCTGGTGACATGTGTACAGGTTAGTTCATCGACCTGAGGTCGCCATTTGTCTCGTATGAGTTCCCACTGTGCTTTGATTTATACCCTACCACGGGTCAAAGGAGTCGTGCAAACAGGTATATTTTGGGTACAGTCCCGAGCCACATGGAGGCAGTGAGCAGATCATCGGGGATTCATCTCTCCCGGTATTGGGGGTGAGATCGCGCTGTGTTTCGGAGAGCCATTACACGAAATCCCTGGCCAGGGTAATCGAGATTTACTGGAAGGTATTCCAGTAGTATCTCAGGGTGTTCTGGGTGATTGATGTTTATTTTCCGTTGTCGGTTTAGAAAAATGAATAGAATCACAACCAAAAATATTTGACCCCAATCAATAACGGTGTCGGTTTGTAGCGCTTTAGTGAGTGCGGATCGTCCACAGGGATTGTGCGATTCGTTCGTATTTTGTTTTATTTGAATCGAAAATTTTTAAAGAAAAGAAAACAAACAATTCATGATTTGTAATTGAAGTTCAAGAATTAGAAAATCTAGATCTAATAACAAGAAAACGATAAAATCAAGAATTAAGAGTTTGATGATTTTTCCAAACCAAATATCAAGAATCGAAATGAGGCTCGTAGGAATCGATCGGATCTATAGATGTGATGTAATCTCACGATGACGTATTCTTATCCATCGATGAATTGATACTAGATCGATGATGATCGACGAGAATTAGGGATTTCTAGTGAAACTAGGGTTTCATCAATTATTCCTTGTTCCTTCGTCGATATCATTCACATTCTAGCCTCTAGTAAATTCAAGAAACAATCGTAGACCCCTAATTTCGAGCGATAACAATCAAGAAAGCATCGCAACGAAACTAGGTCGCCGATTCTTCAATTTGCTACGGTTTACAAAACTCGTAGGACTTAAGAATCGTTTTAAGATTTGTTACATCATCATTCTATTGATCGTCTCGACTCCTTTTCGAGCGGAGTTTTACTCAAACATCACAACAAGAACTACAATTATAAATTGAGATCGAATCATGATGCAAGAATTTAAAGAAAGCAAGATTAAAGAATTTCACCTTTTATTTATATCAACAATTCCGTTACAATCACTCAAGAACTACAAGAGGAAGAACTCGATCGTCGATTTCGCTTCGCTCGTCTTCTTGAGTCGCGGATCGGTTTGGATCACTTGCTCGATTGAAGATCGGCTCCGCTCCTAAAAGGTTGAAGGCTTCTCGCTTGATTTGGTATTCGGGATCTTGAATTTGGATTGGAATTAGGGTTAGGGTTTCGCACAAGTCGTGTCACTCAACTTGTGGAAGAAGATGGAGATTAATGATTGATTAAAGATTAAGGAAGAAATTCAACCCTAGATCTAGGCTCCTTTTTATAGACCATCAAAACCCTAGATCTAGGATTTCAAATTTGAATTTTCCCTCCAAAAGTTTGTTAAAGAGAGCCTTCTAGATGAAGTTTGTTAAGCCGAGCCTTCTAGATGTGCCACGTGGCGTTTCTACAATGTTCTGGAAGCTTGGGCCGTTATTTGAGACACGTGGACAAAAATTGAGGAGCTGAAGCCATATAGCCGCCGCGGTTCCGCGGCGCAAGCTGGCTCCCGCCGCGGAACCGCGGCGCTTCTGAAGCCTTGTGTCTTTGGATCTCTGGTACTCATTTGGGCTTAGACTTGGGCCTTTTCCTGATATTTTGAATTTTATTTTTCCCTCTAGATTTCTACCAGATCTCAAAACTTGGAGTTGGTGTATTTTTGATCAGCTTCTTTTGGCTTTGTTCCTGCAATTTCCTGCACAAATCTCGAAACAAGTGTTGCGCAATACAGGGATGATGCGATGCCATGATACACACACAATTCCCTTAGAAATGTCGGTTTTAGAGTATAACACATGCAATCTGGTATTTCAGGACTGTTTTGCTAATATGTGCAATACGAATACCGAACACTTCTAGATGAGTGCAAATGATAGGGAAATTGCCGTGTTAAAAATGCAGTATTTTCGACTGATCAAATTCCCCCAAACTTATTTTCGATCGTCTCGAGCGAACTTTATTAAAAAGAGAAGGAGAAGATAAAGAAAGAGAAAAACTAACTAGCACACTTTCGTAGGCAACACGATTGCACTGATCACATGCAATAAGACTTTAAACCTCTAGGTGTCCCTAGTAGGAGGAGTGTTGTCTCCTGAGGGTTTTCAGCGGATTGCACCCATAAAATCCAATAATAAAAGGAAGATCATGAATATTACATTTAAAGAAAAGAATTGTAAAAGAAAGACTTTGAAAATTAGGGTTTCCAACTAAGCTAGCTTTTCGGTTGTCATGAGCCCTATCTTAATAGTCATGAAAAGATGTCAGAAATCACGTCCTCCCTCAATAAAACATCGTCTTATTCTTCATTCCTATCTTTCTTCCGAACATCGATCATATAACCCTGCGTGTGTGTAAAGACATCCCTACACCCGGAGAGTTCAATTCAAGCAATCATACTCTTGCCCATCAGCCTCAGTACTTTTTAATTAATGAATATTTAGATGAATTTGCTCACACACTTTCATGCGACCGTTAATACTTCTTGAGGTACTAACCGACCGATTACTCATGTGCTTGCTTATTTGGTGTTTATCCTCGTCTTGCACCACCTAAGGCTTAGCAGTGACTCCCAAACCAGTTGGCCTTAGGGCACTAGGTGAAGAGGCACTCTCGCTATATTTTTTTATTGCTGCCTTGGCGATAACAAAACCAGTGTCCATTTTTCTCACCACTTTATATTTTCTTCATCATTTTTTTTTATTTCCTTCATACTTTTGGCTTTAAGACAAGAGCATTTCAAGGTATCCTCTACTATCCCGAGCTTCAAGTGTTAGTTATATGTATGCCCTAGAGGCCATTACTATACATAGGATGTATATTGTAGTGGATGCTGGGACATATATAGGGAGGACTTTCTTGCTCGATATGATAGTATGCTATCTGGTTGATCTTTACCTTAACGTGTACACTGCTTGTCTCCCTGTTACATGTTGGTAAAACCCTTAGGATCTGTACTTGACTACCTGGACTATGATGCGGATCATACTAGTGGGGACATGGTAGTCCATAAGTACATCCTTCAAAGTCCCTAGTCGTGGGTGTATCGAGACGGGGCATCGATATACCAGAGTAGACTAGCGTGTACCTTCTCGACCCATACAGATGGGCGATGGATGATCCCATATCCATTGGTGTTTGACATCAGAGAAGATATACGGGTGCTCAGTAAAGACTGGGTACACTGGACGGACTCGCGGAGAACTCCCAGATGGTATTATACCTCACGTCAGATGGCAGTTCTCTGGTGACACTGGTACAGAGTAGTCTGTTGACCCGAGATCGTCATAGAGTCTTATGTGGTTCCTACTGTGCTTTGATTTCCATCTTACCACGTCCAAGAGGGCGTGCAAAACGGTAGTTTTTGGGTACAGTCCCGAGTCACATGGAGGCAATGAGCGATAGGAGGGGATTCGTCTCTCCCGGTATAGGGAGTTGATGTTGCGCTGTGTTCGATTGGCTATAACAGGAAATCCCTGGCCAGGGTTGCTGAGATTTACTGGTAAGTGTTACCAGTAGTTTCTCGAATTGTTATTGACCTCATATCGACACGACTTATCGAGCTATTGGGGTCTGACGTTAACCACCCCTAGGCGAGATATGCGACATATCAGACGATCAGATCGGACTGTACGGTAGTGTTACTGGTTGGATTCACTGGAGTGTGAGCGGGCTTGCTCGTCGATCTTCAGATCGCTCAATACCCGGGTGGCCGTTATGTTTAGCAGACCACTTGCGGCTTGTGGGTGTTTGATATGATCATCATCTGCTGCCGGCGTATTGACGAGTCTTTAGAGTCCTACACAGAGGTTTCCTGGCTCAAGCGAAACGAAATAGGAGCGCATATGAGATATGTGCGGGACCGAGAATAATGCGTGTATATGATACCGTATTTTATTCTCGCGATGAATGTATTGATTAGGTTATATGAGATATACCTTAGTTATCGAATCAAGGATTGATTCGATAAGCCGATACATAGGATACTAGTCGGTTATGTGCGACATGACCGGATCATTGAATCAAGTGTTGATTTAATGATTTAATGTATAATTATATATTTGATATATTACTTTGCATTAACTAGTATTGGTTCATTTTTAAATGGATTTTCTCACTCGGGTGTGTGCATTGCATATGCGATATGATTTTTGTGCACTTGATTGTATCATGTTTGATGATACATATCTTTTTTGTTAAGTGTAATGAATTAAACCTAGGTTAAGTAAATGATTAGGGTTTTCTTTTATTCATTCATTTATCTTTTCATTTGCATTTAAAAGATAAATGAGAAAAGGAAAAGAAGTGAAAAATGGTGGCTAGTTTTGTTTTCAACATGAAGCTTCATGAAGCTTTCATTAAGTCACCATTTTTTGTCTCATCTCCTTAACCCTAACCATTCTTTAACCTTGGTCAATTCTCTACACTTAACTTGGGTTATGTTATGATAAGAATGGATTATTCTTTTCTTTTTAAATTATCTTATCATATCATTTCTTCTTCTTCTTCCTTGAACTCAAGAAGAAAACCTTGAGGTCATCAATGGTGATTGATGATAAAGAGTGAGAAATCCAATTCTAAATTGTACCCACTTCCTATTTCTTCATCCTCTACCTCTTGCCAAGTATTAGAGTGTGTTTTCTTCACAAGTTTCTTGACTTGGTGAAGTCGGAGCTTGATTTAGCGATGCCTCGACGTAGATCATCTTCGGCATGGACATCGATGACCTAGCCCGTCCATTCTCCGATGAAGCTGACGCTAGAGCCCGGGACTTGTTATGGACAGCGAGGAGACTTCATTGCGGAGCTATGGAGGTGGAGAACCGGATCTACAAAGGTTGTATTTCCGTATTCTTGTAGTTAAGTGTTAACTAGTTTCCTTTTTCGCCTAGATTTCTAGCCAACGATCCGTAGTCGGGTTTCTCGGCACCTAGATTTTTTGAAATTGGCATGGTTGATGCCTTGTGAGACCTCATTAGGGTGCCTAGGAACCCTACAGTGGTATCAGAGCCTAGCTAGAGCCTTAGGCGAAGTCTAGACGGAATTTGAAACCCGAACGAACCCGAAACCCGATCACAAACTTGCTCTCTGTCCATTTTTTAAAATCTGGTCTTTTTCCAAATTAAAAATATGCAGAAAATCAAGCAGGGTTTTCTAAGAATTACTGCAAATTTCGTGGACCTAATTCCACTTTACCACCGCGGTTCCGCGGCATGAGCAAGGCTCATGCGGCGGATCCGCGGCCGTACGGCCCCAGTATTTAAATTATTTTACACAGTAATTCTTAGTTTCCAGTGCTGATTTTTCTGGGAATTTTTAATAATTTTTCAAGAGTTGAATTTTCTGCAGTTGTTTTGGGGATTCGGTGTTTCGATCGGGGTATCAAATTTTGTCTATTTGGCTTTCCGGATAATTTTTTAGAACATGTTAAAAAGTTCGACCGGATATAAATACCCAATTTTTCCCCTGTCGGGAAATTTCCAAGTGTTGGATTTTTCCGTAGTTTAACGACGTTCTAAGTAGTGCAAGTAACACGATGGTCCCTCTAGAAGACAACAAACCTTAACTCGATTATGTGACCGTCTTGAACTGCCCTTTGAACCTTCGGGTTTGGGGCAGTACATCATGCCACATGTGAGGCGTTGGCTTGACACTTCTACGGCTGGACCGTTGGTACTGAGGCACGAACTGAATGTTGTTAGACTTATTTCATGTGTTGAGCTGTATCGGGAAAACTTGGGTGTTTGACTGTTCGATCGAAAAGTTTAACATTTTCTGTTTATCTGGAATGGGATACAATAATTGGAATTCACAAGTAGTTATGTGATAACTGAATGAATGTTATAAATCTAGCGGTTTAGTCTCACTTAATCGGTTGCCACGGAATTTTGATGTGATCAAAAGTCCGTCGCAATCACGTAGCGTACGCGGATATTCGCCGGTAAACTTAATAGACAGCCTCACTCCATAGCCCCGACCAAGTGACTGTAGGAGAACCCCGTCGCCGAAAGCATCCGTTCGGGTGCTCACGGTAGCGGTGTTCCGCCTTGGTGCACTTCGTCGACGGTATCAGGGGTGCGGCCGCCTACTAAAGTTTGCGACGAGCATTCGATCAGCATTTGGGGAATCTTGTTGAATTGCCCGACTTGATATTGAAAAGAGTTTTCGATAATGAGACTAAAATGCGGGGTTTATAATTGTTAGGCATGCGATGTCTAAGTAATTCATTTGGTCAGGCATGCGATGTCTGAGGTGGTTGCGGATTCCAACTGTTGTAGTTTTACACATTCTTTTATGTGACCGTAAGTGTAATATGTGATATCGCCGGTTTCGTTGCTATATGTCAACGACAATTGGGATGCGCATATTTACTTACGTTGATGACATGTGATGTTATGTGTTACTGGATATGTTATATTGGATCGTCGTCTTTGAATAGCCGGGGGTTTTTATGTGAGATGAGTGTTTTTCATTTTCATTCATGTAAAAACTTGTATGTAATATTCTTTTATTGGGGCGCTTCCAGGTTGCGGAAGTTGTCACCGTTTGTATATTATTTACTTTTCCGCACTAGGATAGACCCAAGGAGGAGAGCACAAGTAACCGGGTTCTGGAGTCCAGTGGGAGACCAACTCGAGGAGTCGAGTCCGGGTCTCCTAACTCTAGAATTGGTAGGGTTGCTTGCCGCTCTCGTAGGGGTCTAGGGGTGTGGGTTTGGCTATTCATCACGACCGTGGAATCCGTGTTTTATACTGGCTCGTATTGAAAACACGGACGTCCTAGTATATCCAATATTTCATATGATTCTTCTGCTGCGATATCTGTGATGTGATCATGTGATGTTCTGTGATAGATACATATATAGTATATATGATATATTATATAGACGTTACGTATGTTTTACACCCGCGCTAGCCCTGCCCCGCTCTGTCGTTAGTTACCTAACCTAACGGTGCACGAGGGGACATCGAGGCGAATGCGGATGGCATAAGTGTACGTCGTATTTATCTGTGATGTTTAGGTATTTAAATGATGGGACTTCATTAATGTGATTAATGAATTAAAAGAAACCTAAGATGTTGTAGAATCGAATTTCAAAATAAAACAGGTAGCTACAGTTCTTGCTTTGCACAGCGGTATATGTGATATATCCTGCACCTTATTCGATAAGGAAAGGACCGAGATCCCTTCACCGGGAGTGACACCTTTAGCAATAACTGGCAGATGCTACACACTCGGTTTGTCTTTTGATTGCTTTTAAGAGTTCTGCTTTGCACAGTGATATATATGATATATCCCGCACCTCATTCGACGAGGAAAGGACCGACGATCCCTTCACCGGGAGTGACTCCTTTAGCAAAACAAGAAAAGCCTCAAAAGCACTCCATTTCAAAATTCATTCGATCCTACAACGATATCAAGTTCATTACGCAATAGGTTTTCATAAAAACCTGTCGTAGCCCTCCGTCATTTCAGATAAGTGCTGTTTAGTATTCGTGCTGCGTTTGTTGACCTCCGTCAAGGCGCAGTGTGCGGTAGCTAACCAGTATTTATCTGCTTATGCATATGATGCAGATTGAGTTAGGGTAGTCGTGCGACCTTGTTGACCTCCGTCAAGGGTCGTGCGGGTGGGTTTAATTCAATCAAGAAATGACGGGTTGAACTTGACTAGTAGCCTATGGTTTGTTGACCTCCGTCAAGGTCATAGGACGCTAGGGGCAAAACATTATCGGGAATTTCAAGTGTTGAAATTTGCAATGAGATTGCATACCTTCTATGAGATAGTTGGATCCCGATACCCGCTGCGAGTAAGAGTTGCTCCTGGGAGAGTTTTATACATTACAATTAGCCGATCAAGTAGGTGTCTAGAAAGGTGTCAACGGGGTTACGCCTCTGGGAAAACGAGGTTTACATTAATTAGGTTCGTGCGAAAGCACGGGGGACCTCCCTCAAAGTACCGACACTGGCCTGGCTGAAAGATTGGCGAACTTGTAGTGTGTAATTAATCCCGGCTAGTCTTTCCTTTTAGGGTTTGAAGGAAGATTTGATTGTAGGGTGTTTTTCGTCACCCCAGTGAGATGGGAATACGCGAGCGCTTGTCAGGCGTACTACAGATTCCCCCTGCCTAGGGTAGGCCGGGGTTTAATGATGGTGGGGATCCGAATCTCCGGCAGCCGCGGACTAAGCTGCCGTTAATTACCCATCGCCTTTGGGGCGAGGGAACCTCCGATTAACGGGTTAAACTGGTCATGCGAACTCAATGTTCAGTATACGTGTGTTCAATTCTGAAAGGGGGGGTTTGGATATATCGGGAGCCACGCAGAGTTTTTACGGGGGACAGTGTCGTGGAGTACGTGTATGTATAAATTTGTATACATATGTATGTGTGTATATATGTACACAAAAGAGGGGGAAAAGACATCCAAGGGATGCGCAGGTGCGCAAGCGCGCGCGCCACGTGTCGGCACGCGGGCGCCTTGCGCACTTGCGCAGTTGCGCAAGCGCGCGCGCCACGTGTCGGCACGCGGGCGACTTGCGCACTTGCGCAGTTGCGCAAGCGCGCGCGCCACGTGTCGGCACGCGGGCGCCTTGCGCACTTGCGCAGTTGCGCAAGCGCGCGCGCCACGTGTCGGCACGCGGGCGACTTGCGCACACAACAGGCTTTTAGCCTAAAAAGATTTCTCTGAAGAGAAATCAAAGAGGAGTTAGACTCCTGAGTGTTTTTTTTTTGTTGGGTTAATGGAAGGGTTCTTCTTCTTCCTCCTGTTGCTTGCTGGATCTTGAAGATCAAGAGATGTAAAATCTCAAAATCTCTCCTTTTTAAGATCTGATGGCAGATCCAAGTTCCCCTTTGTGGGTTTTGTGGTGGAAAACTATTTAGTTTTGAAAAAGGAAGAGTAAAACTCTTGATTTAATTCAAGAGAAAGAAGAAGGTTTTGGAACCTTGAAGAAGGAAGAAAGAGCTCAGCTCTAAATTAAATTTTTGAGAGAATGAAAAGTCTTATTTTATTCATCATCATTTTGCCTTTTATAGGCTTACATATTTGCATATAGCCCCTTGGGCTTTACAAAATGGCATTTTGCCTATTCCATGGCTCATGTGCCATTACATTTTTGCACATAAGCCATGGGCTTACAAAATATTGGCTTTATGCCCATTTTACATACATTCATGTATAAAAAACTACATAAAAATTATTTATTACATGATTTTTTTTTGTTGGCATGGCGGAAGGCCAGACGCTTCGTGTTCGGGCTCGACCTGGGCATTGGCCCACTTGCTTGGGCTTGGGCCCACCTGGCTTGGGGTTGACCTTGACTTTGACTCGGTCAACAGGGGTGTAAATTTTTACCCCAACAAAGTGCCCCCCATCAATAAATGCACACAGCATATGTAGGTCGTGTGCATGAAATTGATGGATCTTCTTTCACGTGGAGGCGGCTTGATTTGGTTCCCACCTTTTGGGAAGCTGGCACTGCCCTTTTTACGACATGGACGGTCGTTGCTTGACATGTCTCTGAGACGGAGTGTCCGTGATAGACGTTTCCCTGGCCCGGAGTGATCTGGTTCCCGCTTTGTAGGAATCCTGTGCTGCCCTTTTTACGACGTGGACGGTCGTTGCTGCCCTTTTAGCGACGTGGACGGTCGATGCTGCCATTTTTGCGACTTGGACGGTCGATGCTGCCCTTTTAGCGACGTGGACGGTCGGTGCTGCCCTTTTTGCGACTTGGACGGTCGGTGCTGCCCTTTTAGCGACTTGGACGGTCGGTGCTGCCCTTTTTGCGACGTGGACGGTCGTTGCTGCCCTTTTAGCGACTTGGACGGTCGATGCTGCCCTTTTTGCGACGTGGACGGTCGTTGCTGCCCTTTTAGCGACTTGGACGGTCGATGCTGCCCTTTTAGCGACTTGGACGGTCGATGCTGCCCTTTTTGCGACTTGGACGGTCGATGCTGCCCTTTTTGCGACTTGGACGGTCGGTGCTGCCCTTTTTGCGACTTGGACGGTCGATGCTGCCCTTTTTGCGACTTGGACGGTCGGTGCTGCCCTTTTAGCGACTTGGACGGTCGGTGCTGCCCTTTTTGCGACGTGGACGGTCGTTGCTGCCCTTTTAGCGACTTGGACGGTCGATGCTGCCCTTTTAGCGACGTGGACGGTCGGTGCTGCCCTTTTAGCGACGTGGACGGTCGGTGCTGCCCTTTTAGCGACGTGGACGGTCGGTGCTTGATTTGACTTGCTCTGCTTCTTGCAGTGTCAGGGGTAGACTTGACTTGCTCCGCTTCTTGCGGTGTCGGGATTGGATTCTGACTCGCTCCGCCTTCTGCGGTGTCGGAGTGGAAGTTGACTTGTTGATTTTGATTTGAGTTGACATCAGCATCGCTATACTGGAATATGGTACCAGGAGAGAATCATCATCTGTCATTGAGAGGATTCTGGGATTTTGGTTTTTGTTTGGCATCTGCATTGCTGCACTGGAATAATGCCAGGAGCAACTCATCATTTGCCCCGAGAGGATTTGGGAGAAATTGGGATTGTTTTACGCCCGTGGATTGTATACGGTTTTGCAAGATGTATGATCCAGACCGTAGGGCCGGAAAAATTTCGGGACTTTGTCGGCGTCTGCATCGCTGCACTGGAATATGGTACCAGGAGCGACTCGTCATTCGCCGTTGGGGTATGGAATTTGGAATTTGGTTGGCGTCTGCATCGCTGCACTGGAATATGGTACCAGGAGCGACTCATCATTCGCCATTTGGGGATTGGGGAGCGATGGCTTAGGAGACAGGCTTAGATCCCTATCGCCTAAGGCTTTTCAATTTTATGGGCCGTGAGGGTCCCATAAAAGCATTTCCTCCCTACGAGTCGTAAGGATCCCGTAGGTGTATTTTCTCCTTAGGAATCGTGAGGATTCCTAAGTGTGTTGCTCCATTGTGAGTCGTAAGGATCTCACGCAGGGGTTTTCTCCTCACAAGGTCGAGAGGACTTTGCGAGTGTATTTCATCTCTTTTCTTTTTTTACGAGTTTGCGCCCTTTCGGGTTTTCACAGACTCGCCGGTAGTCCTGCTGTTTTTACTCACGGAGCCCTTTCGGGTTTTCATCCGTGCCCGTTTTGCTTGTGGACATACCGTTTATTTATTTTTTTTTTTATTATATTTTTTTTTCTTTTTCTATTTTAATTTTTTTTTTTTGGAGAGATCGGGATTGTTTTACGCCCGTGGATTGTATACGGTTTTGCAGGATGTATGATCCAGACCGTAGGGCCGGGAAGATTTCAGGGATTTGTTGGCGTCTGCATCGCTGCACTGGAATGTGGTACCAGGAGCGACTCATCATTCGCCGTTGGGGTATGGGATTTGGAATTTGGTTGGCGTCTGCATCGCTGCACTGGAATATGGTACCAGGAGCGACTCATCATTCGCCATTTGGGGACTTGGAATTTGGATCTTGTTTGGCATCAGCATTGCTGCACTGGAATAATGCCAGGAGCAACTCATCATTTGCCTTGGGAGGACTTGGGATTTGGGGTTTTTGGTCGGCATCAGCACCGCTAACACTGAAGCGAGATGCCAGGAGCGAATCATCATTTGCCGTTGCCCGTTGGGGAATGATGGCTTAGGAGTTAGGTTTGGGTCCCTACCACCTAAGGCTTTTCAATTTTATGGGCCGTGAGGGTCCCATAAAAGCATTTTCTCCCTACGAGTCGTAAGGATCCCGCAGGTGTATTTTCTCCTTAGGAATCGTGAGGATTCCTAAGTGTGTTGCTCCTTTGCGAGTCGTAAGGATCTCACGCAGGGGTTTTCTCCTCGCAAGGTCGAGAGGACTTTGCGAGTGTATTTCATCTCCTTTCACGAGTTTGCGCCCTTTCGGGTTTTCACAGACTCGCCGGTAGTCCTGCTGTTTTTACTCACGGAGCCCTTTCGGGTTTTCATCCGTGCCCTTTTTGCTTGTGGACATACCGTTTATTTTTTTTTTCTTTTATATATATTTTTTTTCTTCTTTTTTTTTCTTCTTTTTTTTGCCGCTGGTGGGACTTTAAAAGTAGTCTCACCGGCAGGATTTGGGAGAGATAGGGGTCATTTATGCCCGTGGATTGTATACGGTTTTGCAGGATGTATGATCCAGACCGTAGGGCTGATATGCTCAATTCGCCTGCGACTTGGAGCATTCACGTGTAGTATTTCTTGAGATATCGGCCATTGATGGGTGGCATGGGCCTTTCTCCCTCGGCACTTATTAGTTGGTAGGATCCTCCGTCGAACACTTTCTCGATGACGTATGGTCCCTCCCAGTTCGGCTCGAATTTTCCCTTGGCATGTCGATTGGGGATGATCGGTCTTTTGAGGACCAACACCAATTCACCTTTCTTGAAAGCGCGGAGACGAGTTATCTTGTCATAGGCCCGTGACATTTGGGCTCGGTATAGCTCCAGATTTTGCTGCACCGCGAGCCTCTTTTCTTCGAGGGCATCGAGTTCTTCAAGTCGAAGGAGCACGTTTTCTTCCTCCGTCAACTCATGTTGGACGGCCATTCTTAAGCTTGGGACTTCGACTTCGAGGGGGAGGACCGCCTCCACTCCGAAGAGCAATGAGTATGGAGTGGACTGAGTTGGAGTACGGTGTGTGGTACGATATGCCCACAACGCCTCGTGAAGTTTGAGATTCCAGTCTCTCTTGTTGGCTGAAGCATTTTTCCTCAGGAGCTTGCATAGAGTCTTATTGAAGGCTTCGGCTAGCCCGTTGGCTCTTGGATTATAGATGGAGGAATATCTCCAGTCTATCTTGTGCTGAGTAGCGAACCTTGAGACATTGAAGCTCTTGAAAGAAGGCCCGTTGTCAGAAATGATTCTTCTTGGTGTACCGAAGCGGTATAGAATATTATGCTGGAAGAATGTCAGAATATCCTTTGTCTTAACTTCTTTTAGCGGGACAGCTTCAGCCCATCTGGAGAAGTAGTCTGTCGCGGCCAGTATAAACCGATGGCCTTTGGATGACGGAGGATCAATTGGGCCAACAATGTCGGTGCCCCAGACTTCGAAGGGCCACGACGCCACTGTAGGATGCAATGGATTGGGATGCTTGTGAATAAAATCACCATGAATTTGGCAGATATAACATTTCTTTGCATGCTCTCCGCAATCCCGTATCATGGTGGGCCAGTAATACCCAAGCCGTTTGATTTGAAGTCGCATCTTGGGGCCAGATTGGTGAGCACCGCAAACGCCCGAGTGGACATCTTTCATGACCTTTTGGGCTTCGGCCAATGACAGACACCTGAGCCATAGTTGGTCGTATGACCTGCGGTATAACGTGTCATTTACAAACACGTATCGGAGAGCTCTTTTCTTCAGCTGAATCCTCGCAGATTTTTCTTCGGGCAGCTTGTCGTATCGGAGGTACTCTATGAAGGGTTCTCTCCAATCGGGCTCGTCTTGGATGATCGAAGCTTCTTCTGCAGGACTGCTCTTCTGTTCCGCGCTTTCCTCTTCTCGTAGAGAGACTGGGGGTAGAATTTGCCGGCTCCTGACTGTGATCAGAATTTCGTCCATTTCAGGATCAGCCAGTTCCTTGGCCAAGCGAGCGAGTACATCAGCCTTTCCGTTCAACGCTCTAGGGACTCTCGTTAGTTCAATATGAGTGAACCGTTTCATGAGTTCCACCACTCGACCTCTGTACCGAGCTAACTCGGGTTTGTATATCTTATAGTCGCCGCTTACTTGGTTGACGACGAGCTGGGAGTCACCGTAAACTCGTAGCCGACGGATTTCCATTTCTATGGCGAGCTCCAAACCAGCTATCAGAGCTTCATACTCAGCTTCATTGTTTGTCCGAGGCTCGGTGAGAGCAAAAGAACGCCGTAGGGTTCCCATTGATGGTGTGATGAACACCAATCCTATCCCTGCTTTTATCTCCGGGACGCTTGATTTACTGGAGGTTCTTATCGATGAGGCCCCATCGAAGTAGAGCTCCCAACATGGCTCGTCATTCTCGAGATGCAGCACTTGTTCGTCGGGTAACTCACAATTTAGTGGCGACCCTTCTGGTATGGGATGAGCAGCGAGAAAGTCTGCAAGAGCTTGCCCTTTTACTGCTTTCTGAGGAGTGTAAACTATGTCAAACTCAAGTAGCATGACAGCCCATCTTGCCATTCTGCCGGCTAGGCTTGCTTTGGTCATCAAGTGTTTGAGCGGGTCGACCTTGGAGATCAGCATAACCCGATGAGCGAGCAGATAGTGCCTCAGCTTCTTCACAGCAAATATCAGAGCCAGGCATTGCTTTTCGATTGGGGAGTAGTTGTGTTCCGCCCCGACTAGAGTTCGACTGAGGTAGTAGAGGGCATTTTCTTTTCCTTCCTCATTATTCTGGGCGAGGAGCGCACCGAGTGACTCATCTAGCGCGGCAGTGTAGAGAATCAACGATTTGTTTGGAATGGGAGCAGCCAGCACTGGAGGGTGCAACAAGTATTGTTTGATGCTTTCGAACGCTGCTTGACATTCGGCATCCCAGATAAAAGGAGCTCCTTTCTTCATGAGCTTTGATAGGGGCCTACATCTCCCCGATAAATTTGAGATAAACCTCCGTATATAAGCAAGCTTGCCTTGAAAAGATCTTAGCTGCGTCAGACTCTTCGGAGGGGGCATCTCTATGATGGCCTTTATCTTCGACGGGTCAACTTCGATCCCTCGATGTCGGACTATGAAGCCCAAGAATTTTCCCGATGACACGCCAAAAGCGCATTTCAGAGGATTCATCTTCAGATCAAATTCCCTCAGTCTGGTGAGAACGGTCCTAAGATCCTGGATATGATCGGCCTTGGTTTCAGTCTTAACGACCAGATCATCAACATAACATTCGACGACTTTATGAATTAGGTCATCGAAGATATTAGTCATCGCCCTTTGATATGTAGCACCTGCGTTCTTCAGTCCGAATGGCATTACCTTGTAGCAATATATTCCGATCGGGGTTCGAAATGCTGTGTGCTTCTCATCCTCAGGTGACATCTTGATCTGATTATATCCAGACGAGCCGTCCATAAAGGTGAACAGTTCGTAATTTGAGGTGTCATCGACCATCATTTCCATGACCGGCAGTGGAAAGTCGTCTTTAGGACATGCCTTGTTGAGGTCCCTGAAATCGACACAAACTCGGATCTGCCCATTTTTCTTCTTCACTGGGACTATGCATGCGATCCAGTCTGCATATTTCTCTTCCCTGATGAAGCCGGCATGATGAGTTTCTTGGTTTCCTCAATGACCTTTTCTTCCAACTCCCTTCTCATTCTTCGAGGAGCTTGTTTGACTGGCTTAGCATCAGGAGATATAGCCAGCTTATGCACGGCTACCTCAGGGGAAAGGCCAGGCATTTCTTTGTACGTCCACGCGAAGCAGTCGACGAACTCACGCAGCAGGGCAATTATCTGCTCTTTCATTTCCTCCGACAAGAGTGAGCTGATGTAGGTCGGCCTTGGATTATCGGGCGTTCCTAAGTCAATCTCGGTTAGCTCGTCAAAGGTTGCTTGTCCGCCATCTTCGAGCTCTTGAGGAGCTTCTTCTGGCTCGGCTATCTCGTCGTCATCTTTTGATCTTTCGCTGGCCTCACCAACATGGATCATGTAGCACGCTTTGGAATCAGGTTGAATGTAGCCTATGCCCCGTCTATCTGGAATTCGTCCATCGATGAGTGCTCGGACCTGGGGCGGATGCCATAGCCCTTCGTAAAACTTTGCTTCGGACTCCGTTTGATATAACCGGCATCCGCACTTCTTAAAGTATTCCCGCATCTCGGGCGCATAGTATCTGGGATTGAGGACGGCTCTTATGCCTCTCTCATATGGAAGGCACGCGACAGACAAATCGTCCGGGTGCGCAACGGGGTTTGACCCATAAAACAAGATGCCCTTCTGTCCACTTTTCCTCCCGGGAACGTAGAAAGTTTTCAGCTGGTCCACGGTGGATATTGATAATGCATCGAGCTCTTTGCACATTTGCTCTGGTACCCTTGTAACGGCTAGGGATCCTTCTGCAACTTCGAAGGTCTCTCGCAGTTTCGCTTGTTGCGTGGGGGTCCAATCTGCACCGCTATTGCACGACAGGTCCTCCTCCTCTGACTCTTCAGTGTCGCTGCCAAGATGAGGGCGGACTTTACTGCTAGATGGGCCTTCGGTAACAGATTCGTCCGTATCGCTGCCGAAACGAGGGCGAGTTTTACGGGAGGACGGGCTTCCAGCATCGGACTCATCAGTGTCGCTGCCGAAATGAGGGCGCACTTGGGTATTTTTGCTTTTGAAAGTGACAGCCGGCGCAGATTTGCTTTTGAATTTTGGGGCCGGTCTATCCTCGGTCAGTTGTAGCTTAGCATTTTGGTGGTTCATAAAGTACCGAGAATCTTCGTAGCGGACTTCATGCACACCGAACGGCTGGATGTCTCCGTCAATACGTCTTTCTTCGCCATTTTTAGTATACTTCATGCATTGATGGAGAGTCGACGGAATGATGCCGTAATCATGGATCCACGGCCGCCCCAAGAGAATCTTATAAGATGTGTCGGCGTCGATCACGTATATCTTAGCTTCAGTTTGCAGATCCCCAAATTTGATTGGCAAAGCTATAGACCCTAGAACTTGCTGGCAATTTTGGTTGAACCCTTGAATGACAATCCTTTCCCTCGACAGGTGTCGGACGTCCATTGACAAACTCTTCAGAGTTCGCAAGTTCATGATGTTCACTGAGGACCCCGGATCAATCAATATACGATTAATTCGATCTCCGTCGCTGTACCCGGTCACGTAAAGCGGCCGATTATGCTCAGCCGTTCCCAGTAGCAAGTCTTCATCCTTAAATGTGACTGCGGCGGCATGCAAAGCGTGCTGGGCTTCTTTCATATTAATTTCCGCAAAGTGAGCCTGATACCGCTCGGGGTTTTGTAGAGCATGGATGAGAACGTCTCTAAGCTCCTTAGATAGGACCAAGGCGTCGTAGATGCTCAGGAGAGATGGAAGCTTCCGGAGATGTGCCAAGACATTATAGTCCACCGAGGAAGGACTTATGTTTTCATCGGCCGGTTCTCTGCCATCTTCTTCATTAGCGACATGTTTTTCCTTCCCTTTTGGGGCGTTGCCCTGATTTTGCGGTAGAGCCCTGCCGCTTCTGAGCTGGATTTGATTGGCCTTTGTGGTGAGCTCCTCGTCCTCTTCGGGAAAACAGAGATCATCCTCGGAGTCGCTGCCAAGATGGATGGCATAGCAGGTCACTACTGGGATCTCTTCATTGGAGTCTTCTTCTAACTCCTCTAGAATTTCAGCCGCTTGTACAGGGAAGAACTCCTTCAATTGAATCAATGTTCTTTCCTTTTGTTCATATTCTTCGAGGGAATCGATATATTTTTGAATGGTCGATCTCCCTGCAGACTCTTTTTCGTGCCGAGCTGCACTTTTCTTCTTCTTGAGCTTCTTGGATTTTGAGCCTGATGGAGCCGCATAGGCAGCTGGACTGGTAGGCTTCTTCTGTTCTTCCCATTCCATCCTGGGCTCTTTCTGAAGTAGCTTTAGCATCTTCTTCGTCTTATTAGATATGTGCGTACTCCATGGAGGCCGCGATGAGTCAGTTTCATTTCTTAGGGCCGCGGGTTCGGCTGTCTGCTCCCAGAAGGCTTCGGCTTCTGTCTGTATAAAGTTGGCGGTTGCAACTTGATTGTTCACCAACACGCTTTTGGATAGCTCGATCTCTCCAGCCTTGTACTGCTTCTCGACCCAGTCTTTGAAGATATAGCAATCCTCGATCGCATGGCTCACTACTCGGTGGTACGGGCAATACAGAGGATTGTCGGTCATTTTTGCTTCTTGGGGTCTTTTCGACTCCGGCAATTGTAAGCCGTTGTTCAAGGCATCTTTAAATATCTTACGGACCTTGTCCCTTCTGAAAGAGTAAACCTTGTTCTTCTTCTCTTCTAGGGAAGGCCCATCTCCTCCCAGCAATGGCTTTCGAGACCGGTTGGTTTTGGATTCGCCCGCCCTTCGCTTTTCTTCATTGTCGGAGGCATTGAAGACATTGGTACTGCTGGAACTCCCGCTTCTACGGTTGTCGTCCCGCTTGCTTTTCCAGGTTTTGTCTCTCTGAGTGTCCGGCGGGGACTCTTGCTTTGAGCGTTCCAGCATTTGGACTTTCTTGGTTAGCTCCTGAAATGTCTTGAGGCCCGCTGTACACAAGAATGGGACCATCCAATTGCTGAGGTTCCCAATGAGAAGGCTGACGGACTGGTCCTGCTCCAGCGGCGGTTCGCATTTGACTGTGAGATTACGCCATCGGGCGATAAAGTCGGTGTTGCTTTCATTCTTCCCCGGCTTAGTCCTCACAAGGTCGGCAATGGAGATTTTATCACTGACACTCATGAACCTTTGCCGAAACAGGGACTCCATTTGGGCAAAGGTAATGACGGACCCGTCCGGTATGCTCGCGTACCAGTCGAAAGCAACACCGGTCAGGCTGTTGACAAACTGACGAAGAAGGAGCGCATCATTGCCCCCTGTATTTCCGCACGATGCTTTGAAGTGGGCAACGTGCTGATTTGCATTCCCCGTTCCATCAAATCTTCCGAACTTAGGAATGACGTAGCCGCTTGGGAACTCGATCAGATCGTATTGCGCGGGATATGGACGGCCACTACTGCCGATTTCTTTCTGAGCTTCAGCTTCGGCCACCAATGTTTTAACCTTGCTGGTGACCAAATCCATTATCCGATCCTGTGTTAGCGGGATAGTGCTATCTGGGGCCAAGGCGTCCCCAGAAGCGGAGTGTGGCCGGCTTTCATGCGGCTCGACCAGTCTTGGACCCAAAGGAACAGGCATTGGCTGCCTCAGATTGTCATCACCCGGCTGATTAGTAGCGGCTTGTGCTTGATTGGGCGGCGCTCGAGCAATTTGAGCCGTAAGCTGCATCACCACGTTCGTTAAGTCGTCTATCTTCGAATAGAGCTTGGCCATCTCTTTATCTTTGCTCCTGAGCTGTTTTCGAAGCTCTTGAAGCAGCTCTTGCTCCGCAGTCCTGGGGCGGAAAGTCGGCTCTTCCTCGCTGTCCGAGCTTGACTCTGCATGGACCGAGGGGTCTTTCTGCCTATCATCCTCATCGAGAGGGTTTTCTTCATCCAGCAGGGGCGGCTGTTCTTGGGCGGCGGCAACCACATTCAGGCTAGATTGGGCTTGGGATGTGGTGGCCCCGTCCTTGCTTTTGCTGCGAAGGTTGTCGCTGGGGCGCCCGCCCGCCATATAGACCGTATGGATGATATATCCGGCCGTCTTTCTATCATTGGCAGTTGATTTCGTGGATCGCTGTCTTGACCCCCTCGTTTCGGTAGCTGGTAGTCGATTGAAGGCGGCTGGCCAAACCAGGTTCTTAAATGGTGCTGGCGCATCTTTTCTGGGTTTGCCCCGCTGCTTTCGTGCGGCACAGAGCGCTTGATAGACTCTTGAAGAGATAGTGTCGTACGTTTTCTGTTGGGGCGGGGACACGTCTCTTTGTGGCACTGTTCGGACCGCTGTCTTCTTGATTCTGGCGGTCATGGCGTTTTTCTGAACCCACTTCAGAGGCTCGAAGGAATTGCTGATTCTTACGTCCGACTCAGCCGTCGTCGCGGGGAAACCCTGCACTTGGAACTTCACATGATTCCATTTGGCCGAAGCCTTGGCCCTTTTGTTGGCTCGATACCTGAGCCGCTTCTGCCTTAACTTTTCTGTTCTAAGCACCTGGCAGACTTCAGCTCTTTGGGAAGACGCCGCAGACCGGGCGACGGAGGGCTTTGGAGATACGCTCGATTGTGCGTTTGTTGGAGTCATCGCTTGATCTCGTCCGCGACATTTGTTGTTGCCCTTCGCACCGGAAGTCTTGCCCCCAGCTAGAGCGTCAGGGAATCGTTCAGATACCATCTTAAGTTTCGGTTGTGGTGCCTTAGCAATCACAACATTCGGCCTCTTGCCCCTTGGGACCGGCTTGACCACCTGTTCCGCCGGGATTTCCGCCAGATGAGCGCTTCCAGCAGGATAGATGATGACGGAGCCAAACTGGCGGGGCGGTTCCTCCCACTGTCGACTGAGGCTTGCAGGGAAAACCACACGAGCGTTGATCTTGACCACGTATGGAATCGGGGTCGCTTTGGAAGTTGAATTCGTCTGGGAAGACATTGTCGTTGAAGGTTGATTGCTGCACGAAAAGAAAACATCATTTCAGTATAGGCAATCGATATGTGTATTGATTGAGTTCGCATGAACGTTTAACCCGAAATATGAGAGGAGAGATTGGTCCCACCGGGCGTGCCAGAGTCTGTAGGGTGTTTTTCGTCACCCCAGTGAGATGGGAATACGCGAGCGCTTGTCAGGCGTACTACAGATTCCCCCTGCCTAGGGTAGGCCGGGGTTTAATGATGGTGGGGATCCGAATCTCCGGCAGCCGCGGACTAAGCTGCCGTTAATTACCCATCGCCTTTGGGGCGAGGGAACCTCCGATTAACGGGTTAAACTGGTCATGCGAACTCAATGTTCAGTATACGTGTGTTCAATTCTGAAAGGGGGGGTTTGGATATATCGGGAGCCACGCAGAGTTTTTACGGGGGTCCCGCTACCCGGATAGCGGGCTGGGGGTCAAGGGGGCTAGCAGCCCCCTTGCGGGGTGCGGGGCAGCGCCCCGTTAGAAATTTTTTTCTAACAGGGACAGTGTCGTGGAGTACGTGTATGTATAAATTTGTATACATATGTATATGTGTATATATGTACACAAAAGAGGGGGAAAAGACATCCAAGGGATGCGCAGGTGCGCAAGCGCGCGCGCCACGTGTCGGCACGCGGGCGCCTTGCGCAGTTGCGCAAGCGCGCGCGCCACGTGTCGGCACGCGGGCGACTTGCGCACTTGCGCAGTTGCGCAAGCGCGCGCGCCACGTGTCGGCACGCGGGCGCCTTGCGCACTTGCGCAGTTGCGCAAGCGCGCGCGCCACGTGTCGGCACGCGGGCGACTTGCGCACTTGCGCAGTTGCGCAAGCGCGCGCGCCACGTGTCGGCACGCGGGCGACTTGCGCACACAACAGGCTTTTAGCCTAAAAAGATTTCTCTGAAGAGAAATCAAAGAGGAGTTAGACTCCTGAGTGTTTTTTTTTTTTTGTTGGGTTAATGGAAGGGTTCTTCTTCTTCCTCCTGTTGCTTGCTGGATCTTGAAGATCAAGAGATGTAAAATCTCAAAATCTCTCCTTTTTAAGATCTGATGGCAGATCCAAGTTCCCCTTTGTGGGTTTTGTGGTGGAAAACTATTTAGTTTTGAAAAAGGAAGAGTAAAACTCTTGATTTAATTCAAGAGAAAGAAGAAGGTTTTGGAACCTTGAAGAAGGAAGAAAGAGCTCAGCTCTAAATTAAATTTTTGAGAGAATGAAAAGTCTTATTTTATTCATCATCATTTTGCCTTTTATAGGCTTACATATTTGCATATAGCCCCTTGGGCTTTACAAAATGGCATTTTGCCTATTCCATGGCTCATGTGCCATTACATTTTTGCACATAAGCCATGGGCTTACAAAATATTGGCTTTATGCCCATTTTACATACATTCATGTATAAAAAACTACATAAAAATTATTTATTACATGATTTTTTTTTGTTGGCATGGCGGAAGGCCAGACGCTTCGTGTTCGGGCTCGACCTGGGCATTGGCCCACTTGCTTGGGCTTGGGCCCACCTGGCTTGGGGTTGACCTTGACTTTGACTCGGTCAACAGGGGTGTAAATTTTTACCCCAACATTGATAAAAAGCAGTGGGAGCCATCCTGATTAGATAAAATAATAACCAATCTATTCTTGCAAGAGCGCACGCTGAGTGTTTTCTTCTCTCTCTCTCCAGGTAGCGACCATATCACGCCTTAATCAAGATAATAATACGGATTATTGACCGAACCCGCTTGTTATACTGAGCTGGGGAACGTTGGTCCCGCTCCACCTTATAATTGTTATAAGACAGAGCAGGAAATTGGGGAATACCAAGATTCCCGTGCCGCCCAAACGAAGAGAGTGCATGTTGATGCATCATCTTCGGGTGTGTTCATTATACAGAACTATTTCTCAGTATCCTCCGCATCCTGGTATATGATACCGGATCAGGATCCCAGATATGTAATCTGTTACATAGGGCTACAGAAAGGTAGAGAACTGAGAACGGGTGATAAGTTTGATGAGGCAGAAAACGGGGCAAATGTTGCAGCCAAGTCTGTTGGTCACTGTCACCCTGTATTACAATACATTGATTCTGAACAAATGTTATTAGATACCGAACCTGATATACAAAATCATATCTCTCTCTTTATTAGAAAAGAAAGGATATAATTTTGTATTGATGGATAATGTTTTGAACATTTTCTATATCAAAAGTTGATCAGTTCAGGCACGTTATCTAAAAGCATTGACGTTCTAAATCAAACTACAGTTCTTAGTATATGGAACACACAAAAGAGGAAGAGTTCAGAAATGAACGAATTCTTCTTGAGGTATTGTAGACTATGTCATATCAATGCGACCCGACTAGCTAGAGTTACATAAAGATGCATATTTAAATTAGTTTGAACTTACATCTTGTGAAACTCGCCAGTCATGTCACAAAGATAAGATGACCGTACCTCCGTTTACTGCAAACAGTGAAAGAGTTAGTGAACTCTTGGGATGATACATGTTGATGTATGTAAGTCCCCTGTCTACACATACCAAGACCGATTCTTTTTACTTCATTACATTCTCTGATAATCTTTCGAGATTCAGACCTGTGTTCCTGTTGAAACACATGTCCGAACCTTTTAAGATATTCACAGAATATAAGTTAGAAGTAGAGAACCAGAATACGGGTATAAGTATTATGTCCTATGATGAGATCAGGGAGGAGAATACTTGAGCACGGAAATCCTGGACTTTTTAAAGGAGAATGAGATTCTCTCTCGGCATTACTCCTCCGTATACACCATAGCACGATGGTATATCGGGGCGGAGCAATCACACCCTATATGATAAGGTGTGCTCTATGATGAGTACTACTGAGTTACCTATTTCCTTTAGGGAGTTATGCACTTATGAAGTTGCATACCTATTGAATAGGGTTCGTATCAAATCAGTTGCCTACCATTTCATATGTGATATGGAAAGGGAAGAGCCCATCTCTTAAGTTACTTAAGATTTGGAGTTGTCCGGCCCATGTCTAAAAGCAAAATCCGGACAAACTCGAGGCAAGGTCTGTAATGTAGAACTGGAAATGTTCCAGCTATACAAACTACAGCACATTATTTGATAGAACCAAAGGATTCAGTAAATTCCAACGAACCTCAGCCTCTCCGCCGATCTAGTAGGGTTTCTCACCCACCTGAGAGATATTTTGGTTTCTCTATGACAGTGGGAGCGAGGATTGCATCATGAGATGATGACCCAACTAGCTTCGAGCTGGCCATCAGGAGTAAGACTCTGTAAGAATGGCTGGATGCTTAGCGATCTGAGATGGAATCCTTATACACCAACAAAGTATGGACTTTGGTTGCTATATCTGAAGGGTTAAATCCCCATCAGGAGCAAGTATATCTTGAGAAGATTACTTGGTGTAGATGGAAAAGTTGAGACTTTCAAAGCTAGACTTGTTAAAAGTTTGCATCATTGACCAGGTGTGGATAATGATGAAACCTTTTCAAGTAGCTATGCTTAAGTCCATCCAGATCCCACTTGTCACGGCTACATACCATGACAACGATATCTGGTGGTTGGGTGTCATGACTGCTTTTCTAAATGATGTTTTAGAAGAGTGCGTCTATAAGTACACAGCCAGAGGGCTTCATAGACAGTGGGAGCAGCGGAAACGTGTGCAAGATGCTTTATAGGATAAAGCAGGCATCGCGGAGTTGGAACATCTATTTTGATGTGGTAGTCAAAGAGTTTGACTTCATCAAAATGGTATATGAACCTTGTATATACAAGAAGGTAGTAGGGAGTATGGTGACGATCCTCGTAGAGTACGTGGATGTCATACTCTTGATAGGGAAGTAGTTTCCTATGCTACGCTCGATCAATCTCCGTTTATCACAATGATTCTCCATATAGGATCAAAGTGATACCTCCTAGATCCTGGGTGTTTGGATCTATGAGATAGATCTAATTGGATGTTAGGACTCTCACTAGTTGTAGTGAGATGGTATCAATCGATCCTGTGAAGAATCACTGGAAGTGTTCCAGGGTGATAAAGACGACTGAATGTCAGTCGCAGGCATTGTCTTTACCCTCAGTAAAGGGACGGTATGTTGGAAGAGTTCCAAGCTCGATACCGTGGCATACTAGACGATAAAGGCAGGATACATCGCTACTTAAGATGCTACCAAAGAGGCTGTTTGGGTGTATATTGGTTCATGAGATGAACTACGTTCCCACCATTGTGAGACAATGGAGTTGTGGCTTATGCCAAGGAACGCCGGTCCCATCAGTGATCCAGACATATTCTAAGGCAGTATCACCTGATTATGGAGATGGTTGATCTCCAGGGGATCGAGGTCAGGAGAGTAGACCAAGAGGACAACACAGCGGATCCACTCACAAAGGCCTGTTCCCAGAGAGAAACTTTTATGGGATGGTTGAATATGAGATACTGCAACCACTGCTATCAGATGGCCCTAGTGCAAGTGGGAGATTGTTAGTTATATGTATGCCCTAGAGGCCATTACTATACATAGGATGTATATTGTAGTGGATGCTGGGACATATATAGGGAGGACTTTCTTGCTCGATATAATAGTATGCTATCTGGTTGATCTTTACCTTAACGTGTACACTGCTTGTCTCCCTGTTACATGTTGGTAAGCCCTTAGGATCTGTACTTGACTACCTGGACTATGATGCGGATCATACTAGTGGGGACATGGTAGTCCATAAGTACATCCTTCAAAGTCCTTAGTCGTGGGTGTATCGAGACGAGGCATCGATATACCAGAGTAGACTAGCGTGTACCTTCTCGACCCATACAGATGGGCGATGGATGATCCCATATCCATTGGTGTTTGACATCAGAGGAGATATACGAGTGCTCAGTAAAGACTGGGTACACTGGACGGACTCGCCGAGAACTCCCAGATGGTATTATACCTCACGTCAGATGGCAGTTCTCTGGTGACACTGGTACAGAGTAGTCTGTTGACCCGAGATCGTCATAGAGTCTTGTGTGGTTCCTACTGTGCTTTGATTTCCATCTTACCACGTCCAAGAGGACGTGCAAAACGGTGGTTTTTGGGTACAGTCCCGAGTCACATGGAGGCAATGAGCGATAGGAGGGGATTCGTCTCTCCCGGTATAGGGAGTTGATGTTGCGCTGTGTTCGATTGGCTATAACAGGAAATCCCTGGCCAGGGTTGCTGAGATTTACTGGTAAGTGTTACCAGTAGTTTCTCGAATTGTTATAGACCTCATATCGACACGACTTATCGAGCTATTGGGGTCTGACGTTAACCACCCCTAGGCAAGATATGCGACATATCAGACGATCAGACCGGACTGTACGGTAGTGTTACTGGTTGGATTCACTGGAGTGTGAGCGGGCTTGCTCGTCGATCTTCAGATCGCTCAATACCCGAGTGGCCGTTACGTTTAGCAGACCGCTTGCGGCTTGTGGGTGTTTGATATGATCATCATCTGCTGCCGGCGTATTGACGAGTCTTTGGAGTCCTACACAGAGGTTTCCTGGCTCAAGCGAAACGAAATAGGAGCGCATATGAGATATGTGCGGGACCGAGAATAATGCGTGTATGTGATACCGTATTTCATTCTCGCGATGAATGTATTGATTAGGTTATATGAGATATACCTTAGTTATCGAATCAAGGATTGATTCGATAAGCCGATACATAGGATACTAGTCGGTTATGTGCGACATGACCGGATCATTGAATCTAGTGTTGATTTAATGATTTAATGTATAATTATATATTTGATATATTACTTTGCATTAACTAGTATTGGTTCATTTTTAAATGGATTTTCTCACTCGGGTGTGCGCATTGCATATGCGATATGATTTTTGTGCACTTGATTGTATCATGTTTGATGATACATATCTTTTTTGTTAAGTGTAATGAATTAAACCTAGGTTAAGTAAATGATTAGGGTTTTCTTTTATTCATTCATTTATCTTTTCATTTGCATTTAAAAGATAAATGAGAAAAGGAAAAGAAGTGAAAAATGGTGGCTAGTTTTGTTTTCAACATGAAGCTTCATGAAGCTTTCATTAAGTCACCATTTTTTGTCTCATCTCCTTAACCCTAACCATTCTTTAACCTTGGTCAATTATCTACACTTAACTTGGGTTATGTTATGATAAGAATGGATTATTCTTTTCTTTTTAAATTATCTTATCATATCATTTCTTCTTCTTCTTCCTTGAACTCAAGAAGAAAACCTTGAGGTCATCAATGGTGATTGATGATAAAGAGTGAGAAATCCAATTCTAAATTGTACCCACTTCCTATTTCTTCATCCTCTACCTCTTGCCAAGTAGTAGAGTGTGTTTTCTTCACAAGTTTCTTGACTTGGTGAAGTCGGAGCTTGATTTAGCGATGCCTCGACGTAGATCATCTTCGGCATGGACATCGATGACCTAGCCCGTCCATTCTCCGATGAAGCCGACGCTAGAGCCCGGGACTTGTTATGGACAGCGAGGAGACTTCATTGCGGAGCTATGGAGGTGGAGAACCGGATCTACAAAGGTTGTATTTCCGTATTCTTGTAGTTAAGTGTTAACTAGTTTCCTTTTTCGCCTAGATTTCTAGCCAACGATCCGTAGTCGGGTTTCTCGGCACCTAGATTTTTTGAAATTGGCATGGTTGATGCCTTGTGAGACCTCATTAGGGTGCCTAGGAACCCTACATCAAGACGTGTGTAAGTGCGAATAGCAGGGTATCAACGTTCAAAATGTCTGGCTTCCAGAATAGAAACTATTTTTCAGACTTATTTTTATCCTCAGATTAGTGACTTCTTTCATCTTACTAACCCTTGGGACAACGGCTCATAACTACTTATTACTAGTTCGTATAAGAAAACTTCTAATTTTTTTGGTTTTCTTAACTTTTTTCTAATCTCATGGATGTAATTTTTCACTATCTAAACTTTTATTATCTTATTTATGTATAAAAAATATTTTTATTTTTGAAATTTTTATTGGTTTTCCAAATGTTTTGTGCTTATGCAAATTATGATGCAAATGATGCGAAAATAAGCACAAACCTCCCCCAAACTTGTTTTCAACAGTGTCCTCACTGTTGCCATCCGCTATATCTCAAAAACCTGTAAGCTTGGGAGGAATTTATTAGTGGGGGCAAAATATTTAAGTGAAGAACCTCCCCCAAATGTATTCTTGGCTCATCATTTTGTAAAAATTTTCTTTTCAAGAGCCAGATTATACCCCTCCCCCAAACTTGAGTTAAACAATGTTAAACTTTGAAAATCATATGAGGGGGTCAAGAATCATTGGTCGATGCCAAGCTTTGCAAAGACCGAAAGTTAACACCAACCATTCAAAAATTTTATCAATGCAGTGCTCTGGTTGGTGGAAGAAGAAGTGGGGAAAAGGTAAGTGGTGGAGTAGAATGTGTGTGCGTCTCATTTTGGAGAGACGATGCAGTGAATGTGATGGATTACTCGCATCCTTTTTACAATTCAGAAGAAGGGGTGGAGGTTCAAATTCATTGATTTGATGTGGATTCATCTCAACACCCGTGTCATTCAAAAATGCGAGTTCATCAGCGAAGATTTCCTCAAAGGTTCCATCAATACCCCGATGAATAATGTCATCACAAAGTGCAGGGTGATCTTCAGACTCTAAAAACAGTTCATAATCAGTGTTAATTGTTGACCCGGACATCTCGGTGGAAGAGTCCGTATGTGTATGATACACAGTTGGGTCAAACAATAACGTATGAAAAGAGTCAAGATCGGTATCATGAGGATCATAAAATTCGCTGCTGTCGACATCCATTAAGTCGACAGAACAGACATGAGCAGTAGGTTCGGAGGGTACACTTCCCAACTTGTAAATGTTCAGTTCTATTGACCTATTCCCGAAAGATAGGGTCATAGAACCATTTCTACAGTTGATGATAGCATTGGAAGTGGCCAAAAAGGGGCGACCTAAAATCACCGGAATTTGGTTCCGTGGGTTCGCTACAGGCTGTGTATCAATTACAATAAAGTCCACAGGGAATATGAATTCCCCAATTTTTATTAACACATCCTCCAGTTCACCCCTAGATTTGGTGATTGATCGGTCAGCCATCTGGAGAGTGCAATGGGCCGGTTTCAACTCTCCGATTCCTAGTTGCTCATAAACCGAGTATGGAAGCAAGTTAACACTAGCGCCAAGGTCTAGTAGAGCACGGTTGATGTGTTTTTCCCCAATAGAAATGGAAATAGTAGGACAGCCAGGGTCCTTACGTTTCCTCGGAACTTGTTGGGGGAAAACCGTGTCTACAGTCTTTGCCATGAATATCTTCTTAGGCACTTGAGTCTTCATCTTCCTAGTGCACAAGTTCTTAAGAGTTTTCGCATAGGACGGAACTTGTTGGATGGCATCTAGGAGAGGGATGTTGATGTTAACTTGCTTAAACATGTCTATAATCTTCTCCATATATGGACTCGAAGTGTTAGCCCTTAACCGATTAGGATAAGGTGCTTTAGCAATAAGCACTGGGTCCATCATAGGAGAAGGAAGTGTGTGTGGACCCGATCCAAAAATAGAAGTGGGGATCGTCGTTGGTAGACTAGAAGAGATGGGCTGAGGTGGCGGGCCTTGTGGGAAACGAAGAATAGGCCCGCAAGAAGGTGGTGGGGGAGAAGAACTGGGGTCAGAATTAGAAGTAGAAGTGGAAGGAAAGGTCTCAGCCGGGGTGTTATTGATTGATTTTTCTGTATCATCAAACTCTTCCCCAACGTGGTTGTCAAGCACTCTTCCAGATCTCAACGTGATTGCACTCACATGATGTGAATAGCCAGGATTGGGCAAAGGTTGAGCTGGAAGTTTCCCTTTCTCTCTTGCACTCATTTCGGCTTTTAATCGTGCAATTTCTTCTTCCATGGATTTAATACTCTCGCTTTGGGACGCAGAGTTTTTCTCAATTTTATCGACAGAAGACTTCATTTCAGCCGAAACTTGCATGATGTTTGTTAAGACCAAATTCATGTATTGTGCAAATGAAGAGGATTCATCAGTCCCGGTCAACTGTAAAGGACTAGACAGTGCAGGTGTGTTGACCGGATTTTGAAAGTTATGTGCTTGGAAGGGGTGCTAACTCAATTGAAGTTGTGGTTGCTGTTGTGGTGGAGGGACCCTTTGGAAATTGTTTTGGGTTGGAACCATGTTTTGAGATTGTGATTGGTTCCAAGCAAAATTTAGGTGATTCCTCCAACCCTGATTATATGTAGAAGAAAATGGTTCGTTTCTAGGTCTTTGAAATGCGGCATTGGTATGCTCGTGACCTTGAAACAGAGAATTTCGTGGACATTCTTCCGTCAAATGAGAAGGATCAGAACAGCATCCACATACAGTTTTGGAGAGTGATATTTGACTTAGGGCGGCTAAAAATTTGTTTTCCATAGTATCAAGTTTCTTTTGCATAGCTGAAATGTCAGCTCTAACTCCTATGGAAATATTATTGCCATCCCTAGACGATTGACTCACACCCTCCCACTGTAAAGATTTTTCAGCGAAATCTTCTAGAAATTTCCAGGCTTCCCCATCATCTTTAGTCATGAAGTTGCCTTGACACATGGATTCAAGGGTCTGTCTTGTGTTAGGATTAATGCCCTCATAAATGATTCTGCACAGTTCCCATCTAGGGATTCCGTAATGTGGACATTGGACTAACAGATCCATGAAGCGTTCAAGACATTTTGAAAATGGTTCATATGGAAGCTGGGTGAATTGATTGATTTCGCTGCGGACTCGAGCTGTTTTATGATGTGGGTAGAATTTCTTAAGGAATGCTTTGACGAATTCTTCCCAGTTTGAAATGGAATGTGCGGTAGTGTTATACAGCCACTTCTCGGCTATATCGCACAAGGTGAATGGGAGAAGACGTAGACGCATTGCATCCATAGAAAGCTGTGAGGTACCCATCATTGCGCATACATTTTCAAATTTGGTGATAAAGGCATATGCGTCTTCAGTCTCGAGACCGTGAAATTTTGGTAGAAGGTTGATGTATTGGGGTTTAATTTCAAAATTTTCCCCGTTGGCTGGTGGAATGGAGAGACAGGTGGAAAGGGGACCTCGTGTAGGATAGCACCTCTCTTGGAGAGAGATGCGGAGTGGATTCTGCGCACCAACGGACGGCGGCAGAGTAGTAGTAAAGAAGTTCGATGGAGACGGATCCATCGATGTGGGTGTGGTGGTGGGTAAAGAAGAAGTAAATGGAGAAATACCGACTTTAGGGTCGATCGAAGGAAACGCGGACTAAATGGGCACTAGAATCCCGTGTCCAGCCTATCTTGCACTAAAAAGGGTTAGTACAAGTGGCAGCGTGAATTTATAATTAGGGGAGATGAATGGATGCGGTGTTTGTTTTGAAAATTGGACGGATTTTTGAAAATATGATGCGATCACAACAAATGAAACAAGCAAAACCCTAATTCTAGGGGTCACCTAGGTCAAAGCTCTAGACCGCTCCTAACTGCCAAAAGACAAGTCGCAGGATAAATCCTCCACTGTCTCTTTTTCTCTCCTGTGGCCAGGTAAGTGCCAGGTAAGTGGGAGGTTCTCCACTACGTAAGTAGTGGGCCTAATTAAGTAACCACTAGCCTTCGACACACTTGCCTTAGACACCACAAAAGAAACGCGGATAAGCAATGAATTACCCACGGCCTTCTTCTGTCCTAAGTGAGCGCGACGGTTCTTAGAGTCATCTCTAGATTTCTTTTAGTTAATTGGGGTAAATGCGGATGCAATTTTTGCGATTTTTGGGGCTTAGGAAGGGTAATGAACTCCGCACCTAATCTGGATTTGGTCTTTGCCCCTTAATGTCCGTATTAATTATGCAAACAACCACAAAATCAAAACAAGCACAATTTAATTTTGCTTTTTGCGCGGCGCTGTGATTTTTTGCAAAGAATCCTGCACAAAATGTTAATTGGAGCAGATTTGGGAAGAGATAAGAAAGATAGAAGTTCACCTGAGAATTTTGGTGCAGTGATGACGTAAGGCTGCCGTGGAACCGCCGCAGGAGGTGGGTATATGTCGCGGAATCGCGGTCGTAGCTTGGGTTCTCTGCATACAATTTCTTGACAATGATCAACTTGAACTCCTCAGCTCTCTGGAAATTTCAGAAAAAAATTTCTCCAGCTCCAATGACTCCAGATTTCCTCGCACAAATCACAACAACTCGTATTAGTGTTTGCGTGAATTTTGATCTAAAAATTATAATGGAATAAAACTTTCAATTCAAATTTCAATATAGAATGAATTAGCGCGCGATCCCCGGCAACGGCGCCATTTGATTGATGTTTATTTTCCGTTGTCGGTTTAGAAAAATGAATAGAATCACAACCAAAAATATTTGACCACAATCAATAACGGTGTCGGTTTGTAGCGCATTAGTGAGTGCGGATCGTCCACAGGGATTGCGCGATTCGTTCGTTTTTTGTTTTGTTTGAATCGAAAATTTTTAAAGAAAAGAAAACAAACAATTCATGATTTGTAATTGAAGTTCAAGAATTAGAAAATCTAGATCTAATAACAAGAAAACGATAAAATCAAGAATTGAGAGTTTGATGATTTTTCCAAACCAAATATCAAGAATCGAAATGAGGCTCGTAGGAATCGATCGGATCTATAGATGTGATGTAATCTCACGATGACGTATTCTTATCCATCGATGAATTGATACTAGATCGATGATGATCGACGAGAATTAGGGATTTCTAGTGAAACTAGGGTTTCATCATTTTTCCCTTGTTCCTTCGTCGATATCATTCACATTCTAGCCTCTAGTAAATTCAAGAAACAATCGTAGACCCCTAATTTCGAGCGATAACAATCAAGAAAGCATCGCAACGAAACTAGGTCGTCGATTCTTCAATTTGCTAGGGTTTACAAAACTCGTAGGACTTAAGAATCGTTTTAAGATTTGTTACATCATCATTCTATTGATCGTCTCGACTCCTTTTCGAGCGGAGTTTTACTCAAATATCATAACAAGAACTATAATTACAAATTGAGATCGAATCATGATGCAAGAATTTAAAGAAAGCAAGATTAAAGAATTTCACCTTTTATTTATATCAACAATTCCGTTACAATCACTCAAGAACTACAAGAGGAAGAACTCGATCGTCGATTTGGCTTCGCTCGTCTCCTTGAGTCGCGGATCGGCTTGGATCACTTGCTCGATTGAAGATCGGCTCTGCTCCTAAAAGGTTGAAGGCTTCTCGCTTGATTTGGTACTCGGGATCTTGAATTTGGATTGGAATTAGGGTTAGGGTTTCGCACAAGTCATGTCACTCAACTTGTGGAAGAAGATGGAGATTAATGATTGATTAAAGATTAAGGAAGAAGTTTAACCCTAGATCTAGGCTCCTTTTTATAGACCATCAAAACCCTAGATCTAGGATTTCAAATTTGAATTTTCCCTCCAAAAGTTTGTTAAAGAGAGCCTTCTAGATGAAGTTTGTTAAGCCGAGCCTTCTAGATGTGCCACGTAGCATTTCTACAATGTTCTGGAAGCTTGGGCCGTTATTTGAGACACGTGGACAAAAATTGAGGAGCTGAAGCCATATAGTCGCCGCGGTTCCGCGGCGCAAGCTGGCTCCCGCCGCGGAACCGCGACGCTTCTGAAGCCTTGTGGCTTTGGATCTCTGGTACTCATTTGAGCTTAGACTTGGGCCTTTTCCTGATATTTTGAATTTTATTTTTCCCTCTAGATTTCTACCAGATCTCAAAACTTGGAGTTAGTGTATTTTTGATCAGCTTCTTTTGGCTTTGTTGCTGCAATTTCCTGCACAAATCTCGAAACAAGTGTTGCGCAATACAGGGATGATGCGATGCCATGATACACACACAATTCCCTTAGAATTGTCGGTTTTAGAGTATAACACATGCAATCTGGTATTTCAGGACTGTTTTGCTAATATGTGTAATATGAATACCGAACACTTCTAGATGAGTGCAAATGATAGGGAAATTGCCGTGTTAAAAACGCAGTATTTTCGACTGATCACTGGGCTACACTCTGACACGACTTATACAGCTATTGGGGGTCTGACGTTTACCGGCCCCATAGGCCCTATATGCGATACTCATAGACGAATGGACCGGACTGTACGGATATTGTTGTTAGTGTATATGCCCTAGAGGCCATTACTGTATCATACTAGTTTGTATATTACTTAACGGATGCTTGGGATATTCACCTTGTATAGACAATCTTGCTCAATATAGTAGTATGCTACTTGGTTTGTTTCTGCTTCAATGTGTACATGTGTTTATTTTAGTATATCACCAATACACATTAGTGGAGCCCTTAAGATCTTTGCTTGATTACCAGCGTTGTGATGGCAGTCACACTAGTGGGAGCTGGGTAATCCACAAGCATATCTTTATGCAGGTCCCTAGTCGTAGGACTATCGAGACAGGGCATCGATACTCCGGAGTAGACTAGCGTATGTGCTTCTCATCCCAGTGTGGGAGACGGTCTGTCCCACAGCCGTCAGTACGTCGTACTTGAGATAGTATGCGGGTGCTCGTTAGGTTACAAGTACACTGGACATGACTCGTTGGGAACTGTTGGTTGGTACTATACCTATCGTCGGTTGTCAGTTCCCAAGTGACATGAGTACAGCTTAGTCCGCTGACTTGACACTGTCACTTCGTCTCGAGTGTGTTCCCACTGTACTTAGATTACTACCCTACCACGGCTCAAAGGAGTTATGCAAATAGGTAGTAGTTGGGTGCAGTCCCGAAGCACTTGGAGGCAGTGACGGTTAGACAGGATTCGTCTCTCCCAGTATTGGGGGTTAGCATCGCGCTGTATCTAGGAGAGCCATTACACAAGTAGTCCCTGGCCAGGGCAAGCGAGATATATTGGTAGGTTTCAGTGTTATCTCAGGGTGTTCTGGGCTACACTCCGACACAACTTGTACCGCTATTAGAGGACTGACGTTTACCTCCCCCTAGGCCCGCCATGTGATGTTATCAGACGAACAGACCGGACTGTACGGAGATTGTCACATTCAGGCTCAGTAGGAGTTCAGATGGGTTTCACCTCATCAGTCTTCTTGTCGGCATCTACCTGGGGACCGTTACGCACAGCTAATGCCGCTTGCGGTCTGTGGTTAAACCCACTGCCAGCGTAGTGTCGAGTCTTTAGAGTCCCACACAGAAAGCTATTCGCCTTTAGGCAAAAGAGTAGAGGTCGCATGGTTTTGCGACAGGTCGCATGGTTTTGTGACAGGGTTCGGTCACATCCGTGCACTTGTGCATGTTTAGTGTCCGGACAGTTAACACTAGCGGGCTTTGGTTTAAGCCAGATCCTAGTGTACGTTTTGGGATTGGTTTTATCTCGTTTGTATTCGTGTTCCTCGGAACGCGGATGCGGGTGTGTATGCACAGTTGACAGAGAGACAGAGGCAGAGGATTCTCATTGGGGTTGTTGACTGTTGACTGTTGACTATTGACTTTTTGCTAAACCCTAATGAGAATAAGAAATATGATTAACAATAATATTAATTAAGTATTATAGTGACATGGTTGTTGAGGGGTTGACTTTGTTGACTTGTTGACTTTGTTGACCGGTTGACTAGGTTGGACTAGTTGACCATCATCCTGACAATGGCTATCATTTCATGGCAAAGACTTTTGCTTGCTTGTTTCTTTTTGCAAAATGAGTGCATGAAATGATATAGCCATTTTGACTTGAACCATCACATAATACTTGATTACTATTTTTTGTTATGATGTTTTTGGATTATGAGAGCTTGGATGGCAAAAGACTTTCTCATTCTCTCATTTTGCTTTCTCTCTCTTGCTTGAGCTCTCCCTCTTGCTCTTCCTCTTGCTCTCTCTCTAGCTCAACAACTCCCTCTCATGAGTTGAGAAATATTGCCTTAGAGATAAAAGAAAACCCAAATCACTTCTCTACTCATCCTAGTTCACAAGGTTTGGCAAACCAAGTGTTCTAGTTTCTTCAAGTTCGAAGAAGAAGCCAAAGGTAGAAGCTTTCAGGTGGATCCATCTTCGGCGCAAGGAGACGACGAGATGAGGCCGATCCGTACACCGCAAAGAGTTGAAGATGAAGGAGTTCAAGAAAGGTATAGCCCCCTAACCGAGTAGGTAAAACTCCTAGTTAGGTTGTTAGGTAGTTGTTTAACAAAGATCCGTATTTTGAGTCCATGTTACCACCTCTTGAAAAATCATTTTTCATCATTTTCGCAAGCCCGTAAGTACCGGGAGAGGTAACGTGGACTTACAGTAGTATCAGAGCCTAGTTAAACACTATCTAACTTGTTAGCAAAGTAACTAGAAGTTCGATCGGAGATAAAGTCGCGAAACATGCCCGAAAAATCAAGTTTCTGCCGATTCTGTTTTCTGTTCAAAAATTAATAAATCTGACAGTAAAAATCGGCTCAGGCTTTTTAAAACCCACACAAGAAATTTGGTCCACCGACTCGGTAAAAGCGCCGCGGAAACGCGGCGGGAGAATGCTCCCGCCGTGGTTCCGCGGCCGAGTTGACTCGGTCGTGGAACAAGTTTCATGCAGTGTTTTTCTGGGGCTGTTTTGGGATTTTTGGGATATGTTTTTTCTGCCCAGATTTTACAGAAAGGAAAATTTGTTTATGGGGTCTGAAAATCCGTATTTTGATCGAACTTCTAAAGACTTAAGCTGACGGATATATATCTGTGATGTGTTATATGTATTGAACGTCCGCTAATCGCTATACGTCGATTAGTGGGGGTTATACATATCAGTGATCTGTAATGTTGATGGTATGTGTATATGAATTCATTGGATTGTCGCGAATGAATAGCCGGGGGGTTGTGAGATGAGAGTTTTCTTTTCTTTCAATTCATGTAAATTTGTGATTGATGTAATATTATTTTATGGCCGCACAACCGGGATGGGGTTGTAGCCGTCATTGTATAATTTCTTTTACTGTTTTTGCTCCTAGGATAGACCCAAGGTGGGGTGCACAAACTACCGGGTATCTCGAAGTGCCGAGTGGCCTACTCATGGTGTTGAGGGAGGTTGCTTCGCTTCGGGTACTTGGCGGGTAGTTTGCCGCACCCGTAGGTGTCTAGGGTGGGGTCTTGGCTATTCATCGCGACCGTGTAATCCGCTTTTCGTTACAGGCTCGTACGGATTGCGGATTCCTAGTATATCCAATGTGTTCATCTGTGATTTGGAATGGCTATCATTGCATGTGACGAATGTGTATATCTATATATGATATTATTTAGGCGTTGCTTATGTTTTGCATCCGCGCTAGTCCATCCCCCGCTCTGTCGTTAGTTAAGTAACCTAACGGGTAATGACGGGGCCCCATGGCGAATGCGGATGGCATAAGCGTACGTCATATTTTCGTTGTTTTCTGCAATGGTAGGATTAAATGATGGGACGCATTAAAATTAATGCAAGAAAAATAAACCAAGTAAAAGTCGTTGGAACACTTTCAAAAACCACTCGGTTTCTTTTCAAAAAGAACTTTTAAACGCGGAGCTTAAGCCACTCCTTTTAAAAGCTATCTCGTTCCATCGATTATATCAAGTTCATTACGTTCACGGTTTTACCAAAACCATCCGTAGCCCTCTATCATTTCAGTTAAATATTCGGTAGTATTCAAGCTATGTATTTTGACCTCACGCCAAGGCATAGTGATTGGTAGCTGCCGGATATTTATCTGTTGCATAGATAGAATGCGTTGGTTTGAGACAGTCGTACTGCCATTTTGGCCTACGTCAAGAGTAGGTACAGGTGGGTTCAAATTAACCTGGATAATGATGGGAAGAACTTGACATGTGACTTATGACATTTTGACCTCACGCCAAGGTCATAAGAGCATGGGGCAAAAATCCACATCGGGAGTTTCAAAAGAACTGAAACTTGCTAGCGCTGCATACCATTTGGAGTGTGATGATTCTGGTAGGATTCCTTCAGTTTTGTCACGCAATGATATTTGGATCCCGATCCTACTATGAGTATATGCTACTCCTCGGGAAATTTCTCACTTAACGATCAATGCTATAAACCAAGTAGGTGTCTAGAAAGGTGTTAACGGGGCTACGCCCCCAAGGAAAAGAGGTTATTTAATTAAGGAACTTCGCGAAAGCGTTGGAAAACCTCCCTCGAAGTACCGACACCAGCCTGGCCGAACGGTTAAGCAAGTATTGTACGGTGAGATTGATCCTGACTAATTCTTCCTTTTTGGTTTGAGGAGGGATTCGAGAGACAGTGGGAGCCATCCTGTTTAGACAAATTAAAAACCACTCTAAACTTGCAAGAGCATCATGCTAAAGTGTTTCTTCTCTCTCTCCTAATTGCAGCGACCAAACATCATGACCGGACTTAAGTTACTACTAGATAAAAACATACCGACAGGCCCAAACTATAAAGATTGGCTCAGGAATGTCAAAATGGCAATCACTTATGACAAGTTGGGGTATCTCCTTACCACCAAAGCTCCCCCTGTCCCAGGTCCCAAAACCAGCGTCGCGGATAGGGAAATCCATAAGACCTTGGAAATCGATTGCGCGAAGGCCAAGTGCCTCGTGCTTTCCTCTATGGACAGTGAACATCAGAGGAGGCACGAGAATATGGACCTCGAATCCATATTTCTCCATACAAAAGAACTGTATGGAGAGCAATCTCGTATCGCCAGATACGAAGTGTCGAAAAAGCTGTTTTCGGCAAGGTTGGCCGTCGGATCATCGGTAGCGGAACATGTGCTTAAGATGATTGGCTTCATTGAGGAGCTCGCAGACCTTGGGACCATGTTGGAGAATGAGCTCTATATAGACTTGATTCTTCAGTCCCTTCCTTCCACTTACGCCCAGTTCATCCTGAATTTCAATTTGCAAGAAAAGGAAGTTGAACTTTCAGAGCTCCTCAGCATGCTGAGGAGTGCAAAGGGCACCCTACAGAAAGGTAGGGAAACATCCACTTTGTTTGTAGGAGGATCTTCCTCTTCTAGGTCCAAGGCGAAAGCCTAGGGAAAGAAGAAGAAAACCCCCGCTAAACTAAGGGGCGGTGTTAGTAAAGTGGATACGAAGGGAAAAGAAAAAGCAACAAAGATAGCGGGAAAGCTTGTGGGAAAGGAAGAATGCTTTTACTGTCACAAGAGTGGACACTGGAAAAAGGATTGCAGGGCTTGGAAGACCAGAACCCAGGATCTGAAGCAAGTTACGGCTTCAGCTTCAGGTGTGTATATTATTGAAAACTGTCTATCAATAAACTCTACTTCCTGGGTATTGGATACCGGATCAGGATCTCATATCTGTAATTCTTTACAGGCGTTGAGAAAGTATAAGTTTTTTAAGGCAGGTGACATGACCCTCAAAGTTGCAAACGGAGCTAGCATGGATGCTAAGGCCGTGGGGGACTATCACCTGGGAATGTCAGATGGACATGTTTTGGTTTTACGTAATTGTTTTTTTGTACCCAACGCAACTTGTAATATCATTTCTGTATCTTTGATTTCTAAAGAAGGTTATGAATTTGCGTTTGTAAGTAATGTTGTAAACATTCACCTTAATCAAGTTCTGATTGGGTCAGGTACATTAAGCAATGGTATATACGTACTAAACCAACCACAGATTTTCAATGTCCAGAATACATACAAAAGAAAGTCTCCGGAAATAATCCAGGCTTTCTTATGGCATTGTAGACTGGGTCACATCAATGAGAGAAGGTTGACGAAGTTACATACAAAAGGATATTTGGATCCATTTGAATATCAATCGTATGCCACTTGTCAATCCTGTCTCAAAGGAAAGATGACAAAGACCCCGTTCACTGGACACGGAGTAAGAGCGAGCGAGCTCTTGGGACTCGTACACAGCGACATGTGCAGTCCAATGTCTACACATGAGCGAAGCGGTTATTCTTACTTCATTACTTTTACGGATGACTTTTCAAGGTACGGATATGTCTTCTTAATGAAACATAAATACGAAGCCTTTGGAAAATTCCAGGAATATAAGAATGAAGTAGAAAAACAGAGAGGCAAAAGTATCAAGACACTAAGATCTGATCGAGGTGGTGAATACTTAAGTGCCGAATTCCTGGATTACTTAAAAGAGAATGGTATTCTCTCTCAGCTTACTCCTCCATACATTCTGCAACATAACGGTGTATCGGAGAGACGGAACCGGACCCTATTGGATATGGTACGTTCCATGATGAGTAACACTGAGTTACCGTGATCATTCTGGGGATATGCACTAGAATCAGCTGCATACCTTTTGAACCGAGTTCCAACTAAAACTGTGCCTACCACACCATATGAGATATGGAGTGGGAAGAAACCCTATCTTCAATATCTGAAGATCTGGGGATGTCCGGCTTTTGTCAAAAAGTAGCATGCGGACAAACTCGAGGCACGCTCAGTACTGTGCAAGTTTGTAGGATACCCAAAGAACATCAGGAGGTATCTCTTCTATTACGTAGAGGAGCAAAAGATCATTGTTTCTCGTAATGCCCATTTTCTGGAACACCAGTTCTTAGAAAAGGAAACAAGTGGGAGCAAAATAGAACTGGAAGAAATTCTAGAACCACAGACTATTACTGAAAGCTTAGTAGAACCAGAGGGTTCAAAAGAACATGACATTCCTACGCCGCTCCGCAGGAGTAGTAGGCAGTCTCATCCGCCCGAGAGATACTACGGTTTTCTCATAGACGGAGATCGAGAGGATTGCATCATTGATTATGATGAGCCGACTAGCTTCCAGCAGGCCATTCAGAGCGTTGACTCGGTAAAATGGCTGGATGCAATGCGGACCGAAATGGAGTCCATGTACACCAACAAAGTATGGACGTTGGACGTTGCTCCAGATGGGGTAAAACCCGTAGGATGCAAGTGGATCTTCAAAAGGAAGATTAGTGTAGATGGACAGGTTGAGACCTATAAAGCTAGACTTGTTGCAAAGGGTTTTCATCAAAGACCTGGTTTGGACTATGACGAAACCTTTTCTCCAGTGGCTATGCTGAAATCCATTCGGATCCTTCTTGCCATTGCTGCCTTCCACGATTATGAGATTTGGCAGATGGACTTAAAGACCGCTTTTCTGAATGGAAATTTAGAGGAGTGTGTCTATATGGACCAACCAGAGGGTTTCATTCAGAGTGGGAGCAGCGGAAAGGTGTGCAAGTTGCTTAAGTTCATCTATGGACTAAAGCAGGTATCGCGGAGTTGGAACATCTGTTTTGATGAGACGGTCAAAGAATTTGGCTTTATCAAAAATCCAGATGAACCATGCATCTATAGTAGATTTGTAGCGAGAACTGTAGTATTCCTCGTTTTATACGTGGATGACATTCTCTTAATAGGAAATGACATTACTATGCTACAATCTGTCAAAGGGTTCTTGTCACACAGGTTCTCCATGAAAGACCTGGGTGATGCCTCATACATTCTGGGGATCCGGATCTATCGTGACAGATCCAAGAGGATACTGGGACTCTCACAGTCCAGGTACATCGACACCATACTGAAAAGATTCAGTATGGAAGATTCCAAGCACGGTAATCTACCGGCTTGTCACGGGATCACCCTTTCCAAAGAGATGTCTCCCAAGACTGATTTGGAAAGGGATCGCATGTCTATTATACCCTACGCTTCTGCGGTAGGCTCTATAATGTATGCGATGTTGTGTACCGGACCAGATGTAGCTTATGCACTGAGTGTGGTAAGCCGGTATCAGTCAAACCCTGGGGAGAAACACTGGATAGCAGTAAAGAACATTCTCAAGTACCTGAGAAGGACTAAGGAGATGTTCTTGGTGTATAGCGGAAAAGACCTCCAGATCGAGGCCTTTGCTGACTCCAGCTTCCAGAGTGAAAAGGATGATTCCAAGTCTATGTCGGGTTATGTCTTTACCCTCAATGGAGGGGCGGTGTGTTGGAAGAGTTCCAAACAGGAAACCGTTGCTGACTCGACGATGGAAGCGGAATATATCGCTGTTGTAGATGCCGCAAAAGAAGCCGTCTGGATAAGGAAGTTCTTATCGGAACTTCCGGTGGTTCCGTCCATTGTTGATCCAATACCGCTGTATTGCGACAACAACGGGGCTATAGCTTTAGCGAAGGAACCCAGGTCCCATCAGAAGTCCAGACACATCTTGAGGCGGTATCACCTGATCAGAGAGATCGTGGGTCGCCAGGAGATCGAGGTTCGGAGAGTTTCTACAGAAGATAACACTGTTGATCCACCCACAAAGGCCTTACCCCAGACTCAGTTCGAGCGGCTGATCGAGATGATAGGTCTTCGATACGCCAGTACATGGCCTTAGTGCAAGTGGGAGATTGTTAGTGTATATGCCCTAGAGGCCATTACTGTATCATACTAGTTTGTATATTACTTAATGGAAGCTTGGGATATTCACCTTGTATAGACAATCTTGCTCAATATAGTAGTATGCTACTTGGTTTGTTTCTGCTTCAATGTGTACATGTGTTTATTTTAGTATATCACATATACACATTAGTGGAGCCCTTAGGATCTTTGCTTGATTACCAGCGTTGTGATGGCAGTCACACTAGTGGGAGCTGGGTAATCCACAAGAACATCCTTATGCAGGTCCCTAGTCGTAGGACTATCGAGACAGGGCATCGATACTCCGGAGTAGACTAGCGTATGCGCTTCTCATCCCAGTGTGGGAGACGGTCTGTCCCACAGCCGTCAGTACGTCGTACTTGAGATAGTATGCGGGTGCTCGTTAGGTTACGAGTACACTGGACAGGACTCGTCGGGAACTGTTGGATGGTATTATATCTATCGTCAGTTATCAGTTCCCAGGTGACATGAGTACAGCTTAGTCCGCTGACTTGACACTGTCACTTCGCCTCGAGTGTGTTCCCACTGTACTTAGATTACTACCCTACCACGGCTCAAAGGAATCGTGCAAACAGGTAGTGGTTGGGTGCAGTCCCAAAGCACTTGGAGGCAGTGACGGTTAGACAGGATTCGTCTCTCCCGGTATTGGGGGTTGGCATCGCGCTGTGTCTAGGAGAGCCATTACACAAGTAGTCCCTGGCCAGGGCAAGCGAGATATACTGGTAGGTTTCAGTGTTATCTCAGGGTGTTCTGGGCTACACTCCGACACGACTTGTACCGCTATTAGGGGACTGACGTTTATCGCCCCCTAGGCCCGCCATACGATGTTATCAGACGAACAGACCGGACTGTACGGAGATTGTCACATTCAGGCTCAGTAGGAGTTCAGATGGGTTTCACCTCGTCAGTCTTCTTGTCGGCATCTACCTGGGGACCTTTACGCACAGCTAATGCCGCTTGCGGTCTGTGGTTAAACCCACTGCCAGCGTAGTGTCGAGTCTTTAGAGTCCTACACAGAAAGCTATTCGCCTTTAGGCAAAAGAGTAGAGGTCGCATGGTTTTGCGACAGGTCGCATGGTTTTGCGACAGGGTTCGGTCACATCCGTGTACTTGTGCATGTTTAGTGTCCGGACAGTTAACACTAGCGGGCTTTGGTTTAAGCCAGATCCTAGTGTACGTTTTGGGATTGGTTTTATCTCGTTTGTATTCGTGTTCCTCGGAACGCGGATGCGGGTGTGTATGCACAGTTGACAGAGAGACAGAGGCAGAGGATTCTCATTGGGGTTGTTGACTGTTGACTGTTGACTATTGACTTTTTGCTAAACCCTAATGAGAATATGAAATATGATTAACAATAATATTAATTAAGTATTATAGTGACATGGTTGTTGAGGGGTTGACTTTGTTGACTTGTTGACTTTGTTGACCGGTTGACTAGGTTGGACTAGTTGACCATCATCATGACAATGGCTATCATTTCACGGCAAAGACTTTTGCTTGCTTGTTTCTTTTTGCAAAATGAGTGCATGAAATGATATAGCCATTTTGACTTGAACCATCACATAATACTTGATTACTATTTTTTGTTATGATGTTTTTGGATTATGAGAGCTTGGATGGCAAAAGACTTTCTCATTCTCTCATTTTGCTTTCTCTCTCTTGCTTGAGCTTTCCCTCTTGCTCTTCCTCTTGCTCTCTATCTAGCTCAAGGCAACTCCCTCTCATGAGTTGAGAAACATTGCCTTAGAGATAAAAGAAAATCCAAATCACTTCTCTACTCATCCTAATTCACAAGGTTTGGCAAACCAAGTGTTCTAGTTTCTTCAAGTTCGAAGAAGAAGCCCAAGGTAGAAGCTTTCAGGTGGATCCATCTTCGGCGCAAGGAGACGACGAGGTGAGGCCGATCCGTACACCGCAAAGAGTTGAAGACGAAGGAGTTCAAGAAAGGTATAGCCCCCTAACCGAGTAGGTAAAACTCCTAGTTAGGTTGTTAGGTAGTTGTTTAACAAAGATCCGTATTTTGAGTCCATGTTACCATCTCTTGAAAAATCGTTTTTCATCATTTCCGCAAGCCCGTAAGTATCGGGAGAGGTAAAGTAGACTTACAATTGTCACTGTCAGGCTCAGTAGGGTTTCTGGATGAGTTCGCTCGTCAGCTTCCCTTCCAATCAATACATAGGCAACCGTTACGTACAGCTAGTACCTCTGACGTGCTAGTGGTTATACCCAGTGCCAGTATATTGATGAGTCATTAGAGTCCCCCACAGACACTTTCCCAAGTTCGGGCGAAACGTTGTAGAGGCCGTATGGTTTTATGGCAGGGTTCGGAAAATGCACGTGCGTTTTCGCACGTGTCATATTTCGGGCAGATAATACTGGTAGGCTTTGGTTTAAGCCGGATCCAAGTATTATACTGTGTAGATATAATATCTTTGTCTCAGTTGCATTTGTATTCGATCGTAATACAAATGCGGGTATGTTTATACTGTTACGGGATTATCCTGAAATTCGTTTCAGGATCACTTTTGGAAGTTGCCAGTTTCCAGTTTTCTATCACTCGTCTTTAACATTCGGTTAAAGACGGATTTATCTTTTCTTGGGTGAGTCATGATTCTAGAAGGTTCTAGATTAGGTGACTCATGGTTAGCATTTAATGATATGATGATTCATTGTTAAGCATTAATTGTTGTGGTGATGTGTTATGGTGACTCTTGTTTTGCATTAATTCTTGCATTAATTGTTAAGCAAGGTGTTCATTTGACTCATGCTTTTCATTTTGTGCTTATGGTAACCTCTTCCACTCCTACACTCACCTCCCTCCCTCTTCATATAGGCCGGCCCCTCTTTGTGAGAAGGATCATGGTTGTTGGAAAAAGAATAAGGAATTTGGTTCATAAAAAATAGATACTCATTTCTCATTTCACCCGATCCAATTGGCAACTTCATTAACCGTTCGTCCATAGCCTTGGACGTAACGAGACAAAGTGTTCTACTCATTCTCTACATCAATATTGGTCATCTCTTTTAGCAAACTTGATGATCGAGTTGCCTCGGTTCAGAGGCGGGAGCCCGTTTAAAGATCCGTCGACGTGGTTGTAAGTGCACGGCGGCGTCCCGGCCGTCAATCCGACGCCGGAATGCGGAAATGAAAACTTTTCTAGAACTTAGAAACCGGCACCACCGTGCACTAGAATCCCGGATCGGGCCATTAAACTAACTTTAGCAAACTACAAGATGGGATAGAAGGCTATACCAAGCGATCCGTGTCCTTCGGTCTTCGCCTCCACTCCGATCTCCTTGCGGAATCTCCGGTCGTCACCTCCTCGTCGAAACGGGCACCACATCGCCGGGTTCTTTTACGGGCTCCCACCTCCGGACCGAGGCAACTTGGGCATGAAGCTGGCTAGTCGACGTGCTCAAGAATTGCTGTAGGCAAGTGCAGAATCCATTGACTCTAGGGGTTGTGAAGTTGCCTTTTTAGATGGAGGAGAGAAGGAATGATCTTTGAAAAAGAATGGAGCTCTAATTTTTCCAAGCATAGAATGCGATAGATTTTTTTCCCTCATGCAAATGAACCTCTCTCCCTCTCAAAGTGGCCGGCCCCTTCTAGGAAATATGGTGGAGAAAAAATCAAGAAGGGAGGTGAGTGTAGGATAGCTCAAGGTGACCATAAGAGATGTGAAGAAAACTAGGAATAAAAGTCACACCATTTCAAATCTTTTCTTATCTCATTAATGCAAAGGATAAGAATAAAATGGAATCTCATGATGCTAAATCTATCATAATCTTTCCATATCCAAATAAACCCTCCACAATAGCTAATTTGCAAACTTGCAAATTAGTCCCTCCATCAGAAAGATGCGGTCGTGAAGGAACAAAAGAAAACTGGCCGGAATGGAATGCAAACTGGCAACTTCAGAAAACTGATCCCGTAATAAATTACAGGTAAACCCCGCGACAGTATATACATACCCGCATTTGTATTCCCACTGAATACAAATGCAAAGAGACAAAATCTACACTGTCAAATACTAGGATCCGGCTTAAACCAAAGCCCGGTAGTAAAAACCGTCCGATCACGATCCGTGCAATATCGCACGTATCTGATCGAACCCTGCCATATCTCCATACGGCCTCTACAGCGTTTTGCCCGAAACTTGAGAAACTGGTCTGTGGGGGACTCTAAAGACTCGTCAATACATTGGTTGTGGATTTAACCACTAGCACGTCAGAGGTATTAGCCTATACGTAACGGGCTACCAGGTATTGACCAAAAGGGACGTCGATGAGCGAACTCATCCCGACACCCTACTGAGCCTGTCAGTGAAAATATCCATACAGTCCGGTCCGTTCGTCCATGAGCATCGCATGGCGGGCCTAGGGGGTTGGTAAAAGTCAGACCCCTAAAAGCGGTACAAGTCGTGTCGGAGTGTAGCCCAGAACACCCTGAGATACTACTGGAATACCTACCAGTAAATCTCCTGCCTTGGCCAAGGACTTCGTGTAATGGCTTTCCTAGACACAGCGCGACCTCACCCCTAATACCGGGAGAGACGAACCCCTGCAGATCCGCTCACTGCCTCCATGTGGCTCGGGACTGTACCCAACTAAAACCTGTTTGCACGTCTCCTTTGAGCGTGGTAGGGTAGTAATCAAAGCACAGTGGGAACTCACACGAGACAAATGACGATCTCAGGTCGATGAACTAACCTGTACATATGTCACCAGGGAACTGCTATCTGACGTCAGGTATAATACCAACTAGCATGTTCCCGGCGAGTCCTGTCCGGTGTAATCATAACCCAATGAGTACCTGTATACATCTTAGGTGAACCAACTGACACCAGTGGCTTGTGAGACCGGCCACCGCCCCTCGTCGCGATCTCGACTGTATACACTAGTCTACTCTGGAGTATCGATGCCCTGTCTCGAAACTCCCACGACTAGAGACCTTTTAAGGATGTGCTTATAGACCCCATCTCCCATGTATATGATCGCCCTCATACTGCTGGCATGTCAAGCAAGAATCCTAGGGGCTCTATCAACGTGCAATAGTGACCTGTAAGGTAACCTAAAGCAGTACACGATGATAAAGATAAACCAGATAGCATACTATCATCTTGAGTAAGACTGTCCTACCGGCATAGGTACTCCTTCAATCATTGCAATCACGTGCCTGTGATCCAATAATTGACTCTGAGGGCACTATATCCAACAATCTCCCACTGGCACTCAAGGCTAATTATTGCGATGTCGCATACTCACAGCCCGTGTGATACCGAACACCCAACTCCTCTACTAATCAGTCTCACAAAGCCTGTTTGCGAAACTATTATGTTCGAGGAATAGCCTCAGTGAGTGGATCCGCTCTGATGTTTCTTTCTATGTCTCTCTTTATCTCAAGTTCGCGGAGAAACCATCTCCCGAAATGAGCAATACCTGTCTTAGAATATGTCTGGATATCTGATGGGACCTAGCTCATAAATGAACTCCAAATCCAAACTTCTTAGACTGTATCGTCAACTGAACTTAATCAGTATCCTGCGCCATCCTTGCCTCAGTATCCACCTGGACCACCTGTCCAAAATACTGCCCCTCGTCAGAGGGAAAACTTCAACTCTGACAGCCACTCTGCCGTCCAGGTCACCTTGGAAGCCTGGAATGATAACTGTCTCCCGAAGGAGGATGCCGTTATCATATCCCTAGAACATCCACTTATGTTCTAAAACTGCTTCCGAATGTTTCTCCAGGATTGGATCAATATCAACTTATTGCACCTACTGCAAAAACAACATCTGGTGTGGTACTCATGATCGACTCAATTGCCTAAGCAAGTGATCTGCCAATCATGCACATCCCTCTCCCCTTTAGTCAGTAAGACACCTTTAGAGAGGGTGACTCCATCACCTGCAGGTACACCACCATGCCAGGAGTCGTCCATTCTAAATACCTTTAGAATGTTGTCTAAGTACCCAGATTGGGAAACTACCTAAATCTAGATCTAAAACTATAGATCCAGTAACCAGAATGTCTGATATAATACCCAATGCCTATGTGGAGAAACCACTGTGTGACAACCAAAATATAACCGATCGTAGTATAGGAATTTCACTTCCTACTCTGTGTATGTCATCCAAATACCAGGACATCACACCCTACTACCTTCTTAACAGATCCATCCCCTATTCTGATGAAGTCAAACTTATGACTGTCACATCAGAAATAGATGATCTATCTCCGCTACAACTGCTTTAGTCTATAAATAGACATAAGCCACTTGTCCACCAATGCTTCCGCTGCTCCCACTGACTACAACAACCCTCTGGCAGAGTCATATACACGTGCACTTCTAAAGCTAGTTTAGAATGACGCTATATTCATCCTCCTGCCGGGTCTCACAGTCTGGAACAACAGCAATGGCAAGTCTGGGTAAACAAGAGCCTCCCTGCCACCGTCCTTGAGCATACCGAAGTACCTCTCGAGCGCCTGAGGTTACCCACCATATCTGCGGAGTGGCCAATGGAATGTCAAACCAGATTGAATCTTTAGGTTCTTATCAAATTTTCAGTAATCGTTTGCGGTTCTGGAATCACTTCCAGTTCTACCATACTCCCACTACTGTTTTCTGAAAAAATCCAATTTTATTAAAACTGTGGCGAGTCAAGAACAATATCACTATTGATCTTCCGGATGGTAGAAAGTCAACCCTCGTCATAGCCTGGGTCAACCCACAAACAGCCATTACAGAAACGTGCCTTGAGTTATCCAGAGTCTGGTTTTAAGCATAAGCCAGACAACTCCCCGTACCTTAACATCGTTAAGATATGAACTGTTCTATATCCAATATAGAAATAGAGGCACTGATTTAATTGAACCAGATTCAAATCATGCAGCTATCTCCAGTGCATGTCAACTAAATGGAAGGAGGCTGATCAGCGTTACTCAACTTAGGAATGCTTCCAATTATGAGTAACCTGAAAGAGAAGCAAGTTCTCTTAATCATTACTATCAACTGAATACCTTTCACAAGTATCTACATCTTCGATCACCTTGAAGAATCCCGATACTTGCAACACCTGGTTCTCTACTCTATTCTTATACCTATAACTTCTCAAAACCTGGACCTTGTGTTTCTACGAAACACTTGTCTAAAAACTAGAGAAGTCATAAGTAAACCGAATATAGTACGAGGACTAACCCCTCTGTCCTAATGGACACTGGACAACATACAATACTCTGTACAAGTCCCTTGAGTCTAATAACTCATTCCCTGTGTGTTGTAGGTTGAAAACTGTACTTATGGCTAAGAAGAATTACACCGCTGTTTAATGCTCCTTACCTAACCATCCACTGATATAGGTAAATGTTATGGACATAATTTCAAAAAGGTATATCTCACTCTATAAAAATAGACGTACAGATATATCAATTTGAAATTGGTGCATAACAGCGGATATTCAAAACCAAATATTTGCCGTCCGGCAAACTAGCCAGGTGATTTCCTCAAATATCACCAATTACAACGAATCCCGATATAATGAGGATGATCACCTAATTCCCAATAACTTACTCCCACTCATCATCTGTAAAACCATACAGATGTGAGAATCAAACCTGGTAAATACATACCCTGGAGTAAGGACTAATTGGGAAATCAGTTTTCTATTAACAGTACACAGTGAAACTGAAACATTGGAATGTTTCGATGGGGTATCCGGGTATTCCTAGTAATGCCTCTTCCATTATCCAGATTCACAACTGTAACCGTATATCTCTTTGCCATCTCTCCAAATCCCTTTATATGTCTTTAGTCATTACCTTCTGTACACCCATTTAGGCCAAATGGTTTTCTTCCTTCCCTACCGTTCGGCACCAGCCTATAGTTTGGAAGAAGACTATCCAATAAGCATAATGGGTGTACTGTCCTAATCCTAAGAGCACTCGCAATGCGAGAGAAGGTGAAGATAAAAGACAACCGAATAAACCTTATTCCTATTTCTCCTGAACCAGAATCCATCTCCAAACTGGAACAAGTTCCTTTCGAGTTCGTATATAACCATACGATGGAGTATCCAAATAAACTGTGGATCTTCGTAGTGATACGGAGTGTCCTGGAGAAATACAAAGGTGAAGTGGGAGTGGTAATGAAATACTTGGTTTGATTTTGAATAGCAGTCGCAATTTACTTTGCCCTCTTACTAATCCCTTGATATGTCTTTATTTAATACCTTCTGTACACCATCGTTAGGCTAATTAGTTTTCTTCATTCCCCATCGTTCGGCACCAGCCTATGGTTTGGAAGAAGACTATCCAATTTGCGTAATAGGTGTACTATCTCCTAAACCAAGGAGTACTCGCAACCTGAGAGAAGGTAAAAGGAAAAGACAACTGAATAGTCCTATTCGTTTTCTCCATAACTGGAAACCATCCTCGAATAAATTCCTTCGAGTTCGTATATAACCATACGATGGTTTTATCCAATAGAAGTGGACGTTCGTAGTAATACGGGGTGTCCTAGAGAAAAGGGTAAAAGTAGGAGTGGCAATGAGGTTTGCAACTCTGACAATCCAAAAGCCAGTGTTTAAGAAGGTTTGGTTAATTTTGGTCACTGAGTCATAGTCTTAGGGTCGGGTCAATGGTCGCTGCCAAAGAGAGAGAGAAAAGAAACACTCAGCGTGCACTCTAACCTAGATCAGAATGGTTATCACTTTATCTAATCAGGAAACCTCCCACTGTAACCTCAAATTCTTCTCCAAACCCGAAAGAAGAATTAGTCGGGATCACCCGAGGAGTAAACCAACTCATCAGTGGGAATCAGGATCCAACTATCATCGCATGATAACGTGACGGAATCCGCTCACGTTATCACACTCCAGAAGGTATGCGCATATCTGGCAAGTTTCAGTTTCTTTAGAAACTCCCGATGTGATTTTTGCCCCATGCTCTTATAACCTTGACTAAGGCCAACAAATCATAAGTCACATGTCAAGTTCTACCCGTCATTGTCCAGGTTAATTTGAACCCACCCGTACAAGCCCTTGACTAGGGCCAACAAGGCTATACGACTGTCCCAAACCAACGTATCTATCTATGCTGCATATGAATATCCAATAGCTACCAAACATTGTGCCTTGACTATGGCCAATAAACACAGCTTGAATACTATTGACTATCCATATGAAATGACGGAGGGCTATGAATGGTTTCTGGCGAAAACCTTTAATGTAATGAACTTGATATCGTTGAAAGAACCGGATAGCTTTTAAAAAATATAGTGACGAAAACCTTTGCTAAAAAGGTCACTCCCGGTGAAGGGATCTCGGCTCTTTTCCCGTAGAATGAGGTGCAGGATATTCCAACTGAATACCACGATACAAAGAAAAAGTAATCGGCTATAGTGAAGTTATTGCCCTGACGCAAACTTCTGTCCAAGGGGTCACTCCCGGTGAAGGGATCTCGGCCCTTGCCTCGTCGACTGAGGTGCAGGATATTCCAACTGAATACCACTGTGCAAAACAAAAGAGAACGCCCTTGCAATAACAGCTTTTTGAAAAGTGTTCCAACAACATCAGAATAGGTTTGTTTAGCTTGCATTGATCCGAATCAACGCAGTCCCAACAATTGATCACACTACAAAAGAACAAAAATAATGATGTACGTATATGCCACCCGCATTCGCCACTGGGTCCCGTCATCACCCGTTAGGTTACTTAACTAACAGCAGAGCGGGGACTGGTCTAGCGCGGGTGCAAAACATGTACAACATCTACTAGTATATATATCAATATACAATATCGCTCAAGGCGTGATAAAATGCAACATCACATAAATGTAATAAGCATCACAGAACAATACAGATATCTGGGATCCCCGGGTTTCATAGAGCCGTTACTGAAACCCGACGTTCCCCTGGTCGTGTGGATAGCCTGTGCTGTAGGGTTGCTAGGCACGCGCACAAGGGTCTACGAGGCATCAACCATGCCTGATTAAAAATTTAGCCGTGCCGAACAACCCGAAGCCGGATCTTTAAACTAGGGTTTAGGCGAAAACATGCATGTTAAACTCTTTAACACTAAGTGAGAGAGATTACAACCTTTGTAGATCCGGTCCTTCACTTCTTAAGCTCCATGTTGAGGTCCCTTCGCTGCGATCATCGTGTTCTGAACTCTCGAGAGGCTTCACGAAGAGAATGATGCAACCTTTGCTTCCGATCTTCGATACAAAGATGATCTACCTTGAAGTTTTGTTAACACAAGCTAACACTCATAATATGAAGTGAACACCCTCATCTAAATGGCAAGGATAGACGAGGATGATGAAGTAGGATTTTTGCTCTCATTTATAAGAACGTTCTAAGTCGTGCAAGTAACGCGGTGGACCTTGGATCCATCAATCAAATAAAATAGATCGTTACCATGACATTAGAAGATCCAATCAAGAATTTCATTATATCCCTTCCTTGTAAAAGTAAAATTATTCTTTTTTGTATGGTATCGTATAGGGATAAATGATACGTATACCGTACAGAGTAGAACTAAGAAAACTAATAAAAGAGACCTTCGATGTATCTTATTAATTCTAATGAATGAGATCTTGTGATTTGTAATAAAGTAATAGCATATTATGCTCTATGAAAGTAGAATGTAGATTCATACGGGCACTTCTATATTAAGATGGAAACACTTATACATTCAGATAAGAATACACTAGACTAAGTTGCAAAAAAATAGTTTTTTCATCATGCCGGGAATCCCTGGCCAGGGTTGCTGAGATTTACTGGTAAGTGTTATCAGTAGTTTCTCGAACTATTATAGACCTCATATCGACACGACTTATCAAGCTACCGGGGTCTGATGTTTACCACCCCTAGGCGAGATATGCGACATATCAGACGACGAGACCGGACTGTACGGGAGTGTTACTGGTTGGATTCACAGGAGAATGTACAGGCTTGCTTGTTGATCTTCTGAGCGCTCAATACCTGGGTGGCTGTTACGTTTAGCTGACCGCTTGCAGCTTGTGGGTGTTTGATATGATCATCACCTACTGCCGGCGTATTGACGATTCTTTAGAGTCCTACACAGAGGTTTCTTAGCTCAGGCAAAACGGAGTAGGAGCACATATGTGATATGTGCGGGACCGAGGATAATGCGGTATATGATACCGTATTGGATTCTCGCGATATGAGATATCTGCCGGGTATATGTGATATAGCCGGGTCATCGTATTAGTCGGTTATATGCGATATAGCCGGATTATCGGATCAAGTGTTGATTCGATAATTTAATGTATAATAATATATATGATATATTAAATTACATTAACTAATATTAGCTCACTAAAAGATTCATTTTCTCACGGGATAATACATTGATATATATGCGATATATGTTAATTGTATTATTTTCTATTGTTACAAAATATATTGTATATGTGATATATAATATTGTAACATGTTAGGGTTACAAATTTAACAATGGATTAGGGTTTAAACTTGGTTAGGGTTTGGATTAGGGTTAGCTTTTGCATGAAGCTTCCTTGAAGCTTCATGAAGCATTGACTTTGTGGTTGCTTGATATTTTTTGTAAGATATTATGTTAACCCAATCCAAACCATTAACTCTAGTTAACTCTCTACAAGGGTTAACTCTCTCATGCTTAACCCTTGGTTAGATTTGTAACCACTACAATAATTCATTGTTCATCACAAAAGGAAATAAGTTATCATCTTCATTCATCTTCTTCTTCCTAGAGTTCCTTCATGAAAAAGCTTTCTTTTGTGATGAAAGTGAGTGAGAAAAAGATTATAAATGAGAGCAAAAATCCTACCTCATCATCCTCATCTATCCTTGCCATTTAGATGAGGGTGTTCACTTCATATTATGAGTGTTAGCTTATGTTAACGAAACTTCAAGGTAGATCATGTTTGTATCGAAGATCGGAAGCAAAGGTTGCATCATTCTCTTCGTGAAGCCTCTCGAGAGTCCCGAACACGATGATCGCAGCGAAGGGACCTCAACATGGAGCTTAAGAAGTGAAGGACTGGATCTACAAAGGTTGTAATCTCTCTCACTTAGTGTTAAAAAGTTTAACATGCATGTTTTCGCCTAAACCCTAGTTTAAAGATCCGGCTTCGGGTTGTTCGGCACGGCTAAATTTTTAATCGGGCATGGTTGATGCCTCGTAGACCCTTGTGTGTTAGTTATATGTATGCCCTAGAGTCCATTACTGTACATAAGATGTATATTGTAGTGGATGCTGGGACATATATAGGGAGGACTTTCTTGCTCGACATGATAGTATGCTATCTGGTTGCTCTTTACCTTAACGTGTATACTGATTGTCTCTCTGTTACATGTTGGTAAAGCCATTAGGATGTGTACTTGACTACCTGGACTATGATGCGGATCATACTAGTGGGGACATGATAGTCTATAAGTACATCCTTCAAAGTCCCTAGTCGTAGGTGTATCGAGACGGGGCATCGATATACCAGAGTAGACTAGCGTATACCTTCTCGACCCATACAGATGGGCGATGGATGATCCCATATCCATTGGTGTTTGACATCAGAGATTATATACGGGTGCTCATTGGAGACTGGGTACACTGGACGGACTCGCCGAGAACTCCCAGATGGTATTATACCTTACGTCAGATGGCAGTTCTCTGGTGACACTGGTACAGAGTAGTCTGTTGACCCGAGATCGTCATAGAGTCTTGTGTGATTCCCACTGTGCTTTGATATCCACCTTACCACGTCCAAGAGGGCGTGCAAAACGGTGGCTTTTGGGTACAGTCCCGAATCACATGGAGGCAATGAGCGATAGGAGGGGATTCGTCTCTCCCGGTATAGGGAGTTGATGTTGCGCTGTGTTCGATTGGCTATAACCGAAAATCTCTAGCCAGGGTTGCTGAGATTTACTGGTAAGTGTTATCAGTAGTATCTCGAACTGTTATAGACCTCATATCGACACGACTTATCGAGCTACTGGGGTCTGACGTTTACCACCCCTAGGCGAGATATGCGACATATCAGACGAACAGACCGGACTGTACGGTAAGTGTTGCTGGTGGATTCACAGGAGTGTGAGCGGACTTGCTCGTCGATCTTCTGATCATTCAATACTCGGGTGGCCGTTACGTTTAGCAGACCGCTTGCGGCTTGTGGGTGTTTGATATGATCATTACCTGCTGCCGGCGTATTGACGAGTCTTTAGAGTCCTACACAGGGGTTTCCTGGCTCAAGCGAAACGAAATAGGAGCGCATATGAGATATGTGCGGGGCCGAGAATTATACCAGTATGTGATACTGTATTCTATTCTCGCGATTTGTATCATCGGCAGGTTATATGTGATATAGCCGGGTTACCGCGGTTCCGCGGCCGTATGTACTAATTAGGGATTCGTTTTGATACAGTAATGCCCGTATCTGTTTCCTCTGTTCTCTGGGAAGTTTTAATCTGCACTCAAGAGTTGGGTTTTATGGGTTGTATTGGGGACTCGGTGTTTCGATCGGGATGTCTAATTTTGTCTATGTGTTTTCCGGATAATTTTTGAATATGTTAAAAAGTTCGACCGGATATAAATACCCACTTTTTCCCCTACCGGGAAATTTCCAATTGTTGGATTTTTCCATAGTTTTAAGAACGTTCTAAGTATTGCAAGTAACGCGATGGACCCTCTAGAAGACAACAAACCTTAACTCGATTATGTGACCATCTTGAACTGCCCTTTGAACCTTAGGGTTTGGGGCAGTTCGGCGTGCCACATGTGAGGCGTTGGCTTGACCCTTCTACGGCTGGACCGTTGGTACTGAGGCATGAACTGGATGTTTTTAAACTTGTTTCATGTGTTGATCTGTTTCGGGAAAACTTGGGTGTTTGATTGTTCGATCGGAAAGTTTAACATTTTCTATTTATCTGGAATGTGATACAATACTTGGAATCCACAGGTAGTTATGAGATAACTGAAATGAATGTTAAAAACATAGCACTTTAGTCTCACTTGATCGGTTGCCACGGAATTTTGATGCGATCAAAAGTCCGTCGCAATCACGTAGCGTATGCGGATACTCGCCGGATAAACATAATAGTCTGCTACACCCCATAGCCCCGACCAAGTGACTGTAGGAGAACCCCGTTGCCGAAAGTATCCGTTCGGGTGCTCGCGGCAGTTGTGTTCCGCCTTAGTGCACTTCGTCGACGGTATCGGGGATGCGGCCGCCTACTAAAATTTGCGACGAGCGTTCGATCAGAATATCGGGAATCTTGTTGAATTGCCCGACTTAATATTGAAAAGTGTTTTCGATAATGAGACTAAAATGCGGGGTTTATAATTGTTAGGCATGTAATGTCTAAGAAATTCAGATGGTTGGGCATGTGATGTCTAAGTAGGTTGCGGATTCCAACTGTTGTAGTTTTACACTTTCTTTTCTGTGACCGTAAGTGTAATATGTGATATCGCCGGTTTCGTTGCTATATGTCAACGACAATTGGGATACGCATGTTTACTTACGTTGATGACATGTGATGTTATGTATTGGTGGATATGTTATATTGGATCATCGTGTTTGAATAGCCGGGGTTTTTTTTATGTGAGATGAGTGTTTTTCATTTTCATTCATATAAAAACTTGTATGTAATATTCTTTTATTGGGGCACTTCCAGGTTGCGGAAGTTGTCACCGTTAATGTATATTATTTACTTTTCTGCACTAGGATAGACCCAAGGAGGAGGGCACAAGCAACCGGGTTCTGGAGTCCAGTGGGAGACCAACTCGAGGAGTCGAGTTCGGGTCTCCTAACTCTAGAATTGGTAGGGTTGCTTGCCGCTCTTGTAGGGGTCTAGGAGTGTGGGTTTGGCTATTCATCATGATGGTGGAATCCGTATTTTATACTGGCTCGTATTGAAAACATGGACGTCCTAGTATATCCAATATTTCATATATGTTTCTTCTGCTGCGATATCTGTGATGTGATCATGTGATGTTCTGTGATAGATACAGTATATAGTATATATGATATATTATATAGGCATTACTTATGTTTTACACCCGCGCTAGCCCTGCCCCGCTCTTCCGTTAGTTACCTAACCTAACGGTGCACGAGGGGACATCGAGGCGAATGCGGATGGCATAAGTGTACGTCGTATTTATCTGTGATGTTTAGGTAAATTTAAATGATGGGACTTCATTAATGTGATTAATGAAAGAAAAAGAAACCTAAAGATGTTGTGGAATCGAATTTCAAAATAAAACAGGTAGCTACAGTTCTTGTTTTGCATCGCGGTGTTCCTTGTAGAACATCCTGCACCTTATTCGATAAGGAAAGGACCGAGATCCCTTCACCGGGAGTGACTCCTTTAGCAATAACTGGCAGATGCTACAACTCTCGGTTTGTCTTTTGATTGCTTCTATAGTTTCTGCTTTGCACAGTGATATATATGATATATCTCGCACCTTATTCGATGAGGAAAGGGCCGACGATCCCTTCACCGGGAGTGACCCCTTTAGCAAAACTAGAAAAGCCTAAAAAACACTCCATTTTAAATTCATTCAATCCTACAACGATATCAAGTTCATTACGCAATAGGTTTTCAGAAAAACTTGTCGTAGCCCTCATTTCAGATAAGTAGTAGTTAGTATTCGTGCTGCGTTTGTTGGCATTTGTCAAGGCGTAGTGTGCGGTAGCTGACTGGTGCTTATCTGCTTATGCATATGATGCAGATTGGGTTAGGGTAGTCGTGTTAGTTGTATGTATGCCCTAGAGGCCAATATTGCACAGATGATGTATATTATATTGGATGCTTGGACATATATAGAGATGACTTTCTTGCTCGATATGATAGTATGCTATCTGGTTGCTCTTTATCTTAACATGTACACTTGTCTCTTTAAACTGTCTTATAGTTACATGTTGATAAAGCCCTTAGGATGTGTACTTGACTACCTGGACTATGATGCAGATCATACTAGTGGGGACATGGTAGTCGATAAGTATATCCTTCAAGGTCCCTAGTCATGGGTGTATAGAGACAGGGCATCGATATACCAGTGTAGACTAGCGTATACGCTTCTCGACCCATGAGATGGGTGATGGATGATCACACATCTATTGGTGTTTGACATCAGAGATGGTGTACGGGTGCTCAGTGGATACTGGGTACACTGGACGGACTCGCCGAGAACTCCCAGATGGTATTATACCTCACGTCAGATGGCAGTTCTCAGGTGACACTTGTACAGGTTAGTCTGTAGACCCGAGATCGTCATAGAGTCTTGTGTGATTCCCACTGTGCTTTGATCTCCACCTTACCACGTCCATGAGGGCGTGCAAAACGGTGGTCTTTAGGTACAGTCCCGAGTCACATGGAGGCAATGAGTGATAGGAGGGGTTTCGTCTCTCCCAGTATTGGGGGTTGATGTTGCGCAGTGCTCGATTGGCCGTAACAGGGAAGTCCCTGGCCAGGGCTGATCAGAGATTTGCTGGTAAGTGTTACCAGTAGTTTCTCGACCCGTTATGAGCCTCACATCGGCACGACTTATCGGTTATTGGGGTCCGACGTATACTACCCCTAGACTTGATATGCGACATATCAGACGAACAGACCGGACTGTACGGTAAGTGTTACTGGTTGGATTCACAGGAGTGTGAGCGGACTAGCTCGTCGATCTTCTGATCGCTCAATACCCGGATGGCCGTTACGTTTAGCAGACTGCTTGCGGCTTGTGGGTGCTTGATATGATCATCATCTGCTACCGGAGTATTGACGAGTCTTTAGAGTCCTACACAGAGGTTTCCTGGCTCAAGCGAAACGAAATAGGAGCGCATATGAGATATGTGCAGGACCGAGAATAATGCGTGTATGTGATACAGTATTCCATTCTCGCGATGGATGTATCGATTGGTTATATTCGATATAACCTAGATATCGAATCAACGATTGATTCGATAAGCCGATACATAGGATACTAGTCGGTTATATGCGATATGACCGGATCGTTAAATCAAGTGTTGATTTAATGATTTAATGTATAATTATATATTTGATATATTACTTTGCATTAACTAGTATTGGTTCATTTTTAATGGATTTTCTCACTTGATGTGCAAGTTGTATATATGATATACTTTTGTGCACATGTTTGTATCATGTTTGATGATACTTGCTCACATGGTTAAGTGTAAAGAATTAAACCATGGTTAAGTAGATAATTAGGGTTTTGATTTATTCTCTCATTTATTTATCCATTTATTTATCCATTTATATAAATACTGTAGGGTTCCTAGGCACTCTAATGAGGTCTTACAAGGCATCAACCATGCCAATTTCAAAAAAATACGGGTGCCGAGAAACCCTAGACTACGGATCGTTAACTAGATGTCTAGGCGAAAGATGCAACTAGTAAACTCCAGAACCCGGTTACTTGTGCTCCCCTCCTTGGGTCTATCCTAGTGCGGAAAAGTAAATAATATACAAAGGGTGACAACTTCCGCAACCTGGAAGTGCCCCAAATAAAAGAATATTACATACAAGTTTTTACATGAATGAAAATGAAAAACACTCATCTCACATAAATACCCCCGGCTATTCGAACACGACAATCCAATATAACATATCCAGCAACACATAACATCACATATCATCAACGTAAGTAAATATGCGCATCCCAATTGTCGTTGACATATAGCAACGAAACCGGCGATATCACATATTACACTTACGGTCACAGAAAAGAAAGTGTAAAACTACAACAGTTGGAATCCGCAACCTCTTTAGACATCACATGCCTAATCAAATGAAATACTTAGACATCACATGCCTAACAGTTATAAACCCCGCATTTTAGTCCCATTATCGAAAACTCTTTTCGATATTAAGTGAAACTAAACCGCTAGATTTATAACATTCATCCAGTTATCTCATAACTGTTTGTGAATTCCAATTATTGTATCCAATTCCGGATAAATAGAATATATCAAACTTGGGTGTTCGAATGTTTTAGGCGGCGGTTCCGCGGCTAAAGAATGACGTCAGCCTTCCTCCTCTGCACAGTAATTCATAGTTTCTGCAGCTGAGTTTTATGGGTATTTTTAATAATTATTCAAGAGTTGAATTTTCTGGGGTGTTTTAGAGCTTCGGTGTTTCGACCGGATTATCAAACTTCGTCTTTGTGTTTTTCCGGATAATTTTTGAATTTGTTAAAAAGTTCGACCGGATATAAATACCCAACTTTTCCCCTGTCGGGAAATTTCCAAGTGTTGGATTTTTCCGTAGTTTAACGACGTTCTAAGTAGTGCAAGTAACGCGATAGACCCTCTAGAAGACAACAAACCTTAACTCGATTATGTGACCGTCTTGAACTGCCCTTTGAACCTTCGGGTTTGGGGCAGTACGGCGTGCCACATGTGAGGCGTTGGCTTGACCCTTCTACGGCTGGACCGTTGGTACTGAGGCACGAACTGAATGTTGCTAGACTTATTTCATGTGTTGAGCTGTATCGGGAAAACTTGGGTATTCGACTGTTCGATCGGAAAGTTTAACATTTTCTGTTTATCTGGAATGTGATACAATAATTGGAATTCACAAGTAGTTATGAGATAACTGAATGAATGTTATAAATCTAGCCGTTTAGTCTCACTTGATGTTGAAAAGAGTTTTCGATAATGAGACTAAAATGCGGGGTTTATAATTGTTAGGCATGTGATGTCTAAGTAATTCATTTGATTAGGCATGTGATGTCTAAAGAGGTTGCGGATTCCAACTGTTGTAGTTTTACACTTTCTTTTCTGTGACCGTAAGTGTAATATGTGATATCGCCGGTTTCGTTGCTATATGTCAACGACAATTGGGATACGCATGTTTACTTACGTTGATGACATGTGATGTTATGTGTTGCTGGATATGTTATATTGGATTGTCGTGTTTGAATAGCCGGGGGTTTTTATGTGAGATGAGTGTTTTTCATTTTCATTCATGTAAAAACTTGTATGTAATATTCTTTTATTTGGGGCACTTCCAGGTAGCGGAAGTCGTCACCTTTTGTATATTATTTTCTTTTCCGCATTAGGATAGACCCAAGGAGGGGAGCACAAGTAACCGGGTTCTGGGGTCCAGTGGGAGACCAACTCGAGGAGTCGAGTCCGGGTCTCCTAACCCTAGAATTGGCAGGGTTGCTTGCCGCTCTCGTAGGGGTCTAGGGGTGTGGGATTGGCTATTCATCACGACCGTGGAATCCGTGTTTTATACTGGCTCGTATTGAAAACACGGACGTCCTAGTATATCCAATGTTTCATATGTTTCTTCTGCTGCGATATCTGTGATGAGATCATGTGATGTTCTGTGATAGATACTTTACATAGTATATATGATATATTATATAGACGTTACTTATGTTTTGCACCCGCACTAGCCCTGCCCTGCTCTGTCGTTAGTTACCTAACCTAACGGTGCACGAGGGGACATCGAGGCGAATGCGGATGGCATAAGTGTACGTCGTATTTATCTGTGATATTTAGGTATTTAAATGATGGGACTTCATTAATGTGATTAATGAAAGAAAAGAAACCTAAGATGTTGTAGAATCAAATTTTAAACAAAATAGGTAGCTACAGTTCTTGCTTTGCATAGCGGTATATATGATATACCCTGCACCTTATTCGATGAGGAAAGGACCGAGATCCCTTCACCAGGAGTGACTCCTTTAGCAATAACTGGCAGATGCTACACACTCGGTTTGCTTTTGATTGTTTTTGAGTTTTTCTTTGCACAGTGATATATATGATATATCCCGCACCTTATTCGACGAGGAAAGGGCCGACGATCCCTTCACCGGGAGTGACCCCTTTAGCAAAACTAGAACAGCCTCGAAATCACTCCATTTCAAAACTTCATTTGATTCTACAACGATATCAAGTTCATTACGCAATAGGTTTTCAGAAAAACCTGTCGTAGCCCTCCGTCATTTCAGATAAGTCCTATTTAGTATTCGTGCTACGTTTGTTGACCTCCGTCAAGGCGTAGTGTGCGGTAGCTAACTAGTATTTATCTGCTTATGCATATGATGCAGATTGGATTAGGGTAGTCGTGCGGCCTTGTTGACCTCCGTCAAGGGTCGTGCGGGTGGGTTTAATTCGATCAAGAAATGATGGGTTGAACTTGACTAGTAGCCTATGGTTTGTTGACCTCCGTCAAGGTCATAGGGTGCTAGGGGCAAAATATTATCGGGAATTTCAAGTGTTGAAATTTGCAATGAGATTGCATACCTTCTATGAGATAGTTGGATCCCGATACCCACTGCGAGTAAGAGTTACTCCTGGGAAAGTTTTACACATTACAATTAGCCGATCAAGTAGGTGTCTAGAAAGGTGTTAACGAGGTTACACCTATGGGAAAACGAGGTTTACATTAATTAGGTTCGTGCGAAAGCACGGGGGACCTCCCTCAAAGTACCGACACTGGCCTGGCTGAAAGATTGGCGAACTTGTAGTGTGTAATTAATCCCGGCTAGTCTTTTCTTTTAGGGTTTGAAGGAAGATTTGATAAAAAGCAGTGGGATCCATCCTGATTAGATAAGATAATAACCAATCTGATCTTGCACGAGCATACGCTAAAGTGTTTTCTTCTCTCTCTCTCCAGGTAGCGACCATTTCATGCCCTAATGAAAATAATAATATGGATGTATTGACCGAACCCGCATGTTATACTGTGCTGGGGAACGTTGGTTCCGTTCCTTCTTATAAGAGTTATAGGAATGAACAGGAAATAGGGGAATACCAGGATTCCCATGCCACCCGATTGAAGAAAGTACATGTTGATGCATTTTCTTCGGGTGTGTTCGTTACAGAGAACTGTTTCTCCATTTACTCTACGTCCTGGGTATTAGATACCGGGTCAGGATCCCATATATGTAATCAGTTACATGGGCTTAGGAAAGGTAGAGAACTTAGAGAAGGTGATAAAGACATTAGAGTTGGAAATGGTGCAATTGTTGCAGCTAAGACTGTCGGGGAATATCACCTTGTATTACCAACTGGTAATACATTGGTTCTGAACGAATGCTATTACATGTCGAACCTGATATGCAACATTATATCGGTTTCTTTATTGAGTAAAGAGGGATATAATTTTGTATTACAGGATAATGTTATGAACATTTTCCGTAACCAAAAGTTGGTTGGATCAGGCACGTTGTGCAATGGCATTTATATTCTAAATCAATCAACAGTTCTGAGCATAACAAACACACACAAGAGGAAGAGTTCAGAACTGAACGAATCCTTCTTGTGGCATTGTAGACTGGGTCACATCAATGCGACACGATTAGCTAAGTTGCATAAGGATGGATATTTAAATCCGTTTGAATTTTCATCTTATGACACTTGCCAATCATGTCTCAAAGGCAAGATGACCAAAACTCCGTTTACGGGACACGGAGAAAGAGTTACCGAACTCTTGGGACTGATACATAGTGATGTATGCGGTCCCATGTCTACACATGCCATGGATGGTTCTTCGTACTTCATTACATTCACTGACAATCTCTCTAGATTCGGATATGTGTTCCTGATGAAACACAAATCAGAAGCTTTTGAGAAATTTAGAGAATATAAACAAGAAGTCGAGAACCAAACCGGAAAAAGTATTAAAATCCTACGATCTGATCGAGGAGGTGAATATTTGAGCAATGAATTCCTGGACTTCCTAAAAGAGAATGGGATTCTCTCTCAGCTGACTCCTCCATATACACCACAGCACAACGGTGTATCAGAACGGAGGAACCGCACCCTATTAGATATGGTGCGCTCTATGATGAGCACAGCTGAGTTACCTGTTTCCTTCTGGGGATATGCACTGGAAACAGCAGCATACCTACTGAATAGGGTTCCCACCAAATCTGTGCCTACCACACCATATGAGATATGGGAAGGGAAGAGACCATATCTTAATTTTATAAAGATATGGGGTTGCCCGGCCTCTGTCAAAAGACAAAAACAGGACAAACTCGAGGCAAGATCTGTTTTGTGTAAATTTGTTGGATATCCCAAACATTCGCGAGGGTATATCTTCTACCACAGTGAGGAACAAAGAGTATTTGTTGCTCAACATGCCACCTTTTTAGAAAAGGAATTTCTTGCAAAAGAAATTAGTGGCTCTGAAGTAGAACTGGAAGAGGTTCCAGCTGAACAAAACACAACAGAAGATTTAGTGGAACCAGAGCATTCAGTAGCTTCCGACGAACCTCAGCCTCTCCGCCGATCTAGTAGGGTTCCTCGCCAACCTGAGAGATACTACGGTTTTCTCATGGATGGTGGGAGCGAGGATTGCATCATGGAGGATGATGACCCAACTAGCTTCGAGCAGGCCATCACGAGTGGGGACTCAGTGAAATGGCTGGATGCTATGCGGTCCGAGATGGATTCCATGTACACCAACAAAGTATGGACTTTGGAAGTTGCTCCTGAAGGGGTAAAACCAATTGGGAGCAAATGGATCTTCAAGAAAAAACTTGGTGTAGATGGGAAAGTGGAGACTTTCAAAGCTAGACTTGTTGCAAAAGGTTTTCGCCAAAGACCAGGTGTGGACTATGACGAAACCTTTTCTCCAGTGGCTATGCTTAAATCCATCCGGATCATGCTTGCCATCGCTGCATACCATGATTACGAAATCTGGCAAATGGATGTTAAGACCGCCTTTCTAAATGGTGATTTAGAAGAGTGCGTGTACATGACTCAGCCAGAGGGCTTCGTAGACAGTGGGAGCAGCGGCAAGGTGTGCAAGCTGCTTAAATCCATTTATTGATTAAAGCAAGCATCGCGGAGTTGGAACATCTGCTTTGACGTCGTTATCAAAGAGTTTGATTTCGTCAAAAACCCAGATGAACCTTGTATCTACAGGAAGGTGGCAGAGAGTAAGGTTGTCTTCCTCGTATTGTACGTGGACGACATACTCTTGATAGGAAATGATATTCCTATGCTGCAATCGGTCAAGCTCTTCTTATCACAAAGATTCTCAATGAAAGATCTTGGTGATGCCTCCTGCATATTGGGAATTAGGATCTATAGAGATAGATCCAAACGGATTTTGGGATTGTCCCAATCCAGGTACATTGACACCATACTAAAGAGGTTTAGTATGGAAGAATCCAAGCGTGGGAACTTGCCCACGATCTCTGGAGTCACTCTCTCCAAAGAGATGTCTCCCAAGACTGATTTGGAGAGAGCTCGCATGCAAGGGATACCCTATGCTTCAGCTGTAGGCTCTATCATGTATGCGATGCTATGTACTAGACCCGATGTTGCATACTCACTAAGTGTAGTGAGCAGGTATCAAGCTGATCCTGGAGAGAGTCACTGGACAGCTGTGAAGAGCATTCTCAAGTACTTACGAAGGACTAAAGAGATGCTCTTGGTGTATGGTAACGGAGAACTCCAAGTGGAGTCCTTTACCGATTCGAGCTTCCAGAGTGATAAGGACGACTCTAAGTCGCAGTCGGGCTTTGTCTTTACCCTTTACGGAGGGGCGGTTAGCTGGAAGAGTTCCAAGCAGGAAACCGTGGCAGACTCGACGATGGAGGCTGAATACATCGCTGCCAACGATGCTGCCAAAGAGGCTGTCTGGATCAAGAAGTTCATTACTGAACTTGGAGTGGTTCCATCCATTGAGCATCCAATACCTTTGTATTGTGATAACAATGGAGCGGTGGCTTTGGCCAAGGAACCTAGGTCCCATCAGCGATCCAGGCATATTCTAAGGCGGTATCACCTGATCCGGGAGATAGTTGATCGCCGGGAGATCGAGGTCAGGAGAGTTGACACGAAGAACAACACGGCGGATCCACTCACGAAGGCCATTCCCCAGATACAGTTTGAGAGACTCTTCGGGATGCTCGGTATGCGATACTACAGCAGCTGGCCCTAGTGCAAGTGGGAGATTGTTAGTTGTATGTATGCCCTAGAGGCCAGTATTGCACAGATGATGTATATTATATTGGATGCTTGGACATATATAGAGATGACTTTCTTGCTCGATATGATAGTATGCTATCTGGTTGCTCTTTATCTTAACATGTACACTTGTCTCTTTAAACTGTCTTATAGTTACATGTTGATAAAGCCCTTAGGATGTGTACTTGACTACCTGGACTATGATGCAGATCATACTAGTGGGGACATGGTAGTCGATAAGTACATCCTTCAAGGTCCCTATTCGTGGGTGTATCGAGACAGGGCATCGATATACCAGTGTAGACTAGCGTATACGCTTCTCGACCCATGAGATGGGCGATGGATGATCCCACATCCATTGGTGTTTGAAATCAGAGATGGTGTACGGGTGCTCAATGGAGACTGGGTACACTGGACGGACTCACCGAGAACTCCCAGATGGTATTATACCTCACGTCAGATGGCAGTTCTCAGGTGACACTTGTACAGGTTAGTCTGTAGACCCGAGATCGTCATAGAGTCTTGTGTGATTCCCACTGTGCTTTGATCTCCACCTTACCACGTCCATGAGGGCATGCAAAACGGTGGTCTTTGGGTACAGTCCCGAGTCACATGGAGGCAATGAGCGATAGGAGGGGTTTCGTCTCTCCCGGTATTGGGGGTTGATGTTGCGCAGTGCTCGATTGGCCGTAACAGGGAAGTCCCTGGCCAGGGCTGATCAGAGATTTGCTGGTAAGTGTTACCAGTAGTTTCTCGACCCGTTATGAGCCTCACATCGGCACGACTTATCGGTTATTGGGGTCTGACGTATACCACCCCTAGACTTGATATGCGACATATCAGACGAACAGACCGGACTGTACGGTAAGTGTTACTGGTTGGATTCACAGGAGTGTGAGCGGACTAGCTCGTCGATCTTCTGATCGCTCAATACCCGGATGGCCGTTACGTTTAGCAGACCGCTTGCGGCTTGTGGGTGCTTGATATGATCATCATCTGCTACCGGAGTATTGATGAGTCTTTAGAGTCCTACACAGAGGTTTCCTGGCTCAAGCGAAATGAAATAGGAGCGCATATGAGATATGTGCAGGACCGAGAATAATGCGTGTATGTGATACCGTATTCCATTCTCGCGATGGATGTATCGATTGGTTATATTCGATATAACCTAGATATCGAATCAACGATTGATTCGATAAGCCGATACATAGGATACTAGTCGATTATATGCGATATGACCGGATCGTTAAATCAAGTGTTGATTTAATGATTTAATGTATAATTATATATTTGATATATTACTTTGCATTAACTAGTATTGGTTCATTTTTAATGGATTTTCTCACTTGATGTGCAAGTTGTATATATGATATACTTTTGTGCACATGTTTGTATCATGTTTGATGATACTTGCTCACATGGTTAAGTGTAAAGAATTAAACCATGGTTAAGTAGATAATTAGAGTTTTGATTTATTCTCTCATTTATTTATCCATTCTTTATTTATATAAATGGATAAATGAAAACATAATGGTTTCTTTTTATCATGAAGCTTGTTGAAGCTTCATGAAGCTTTGACTAAAGAAACCATTTTGTCTTCTAGCTTAACCCTAACCCTTCTCATTTACCATGGTCTTTTCTCTACACTTAACCTTGGTTAAGATATGATAAGTATTGATTTATTTTTCTATTATGAAAACACTTATCATATTCTAGCTTCATCTTCTCCTTCTTCTTCAAGAAAGAAAACTAGATGCCATCAATGGCAACTTGAGCAAAAGTGAGTGAAATCCAATTCTAAAGTGAACCCACCTCCTATTTCTTCACCCTCTACCTCTTGCCAAGTTGTTTTGGGTGTTTTCTTCACAAGTTTCACAACTTGGTGAAGTTGGAGCTTGAACTTGTGCAACCTTGACGTAGATCATCTTCGGCACGAAGCCGACGACCTATTTCGCTCATTCCTTTTGATGAAGCCGATGCGAGAGTCCGAGATCCGACTAGGACAGCGAGAGGACGTCTACGTGGAGCTAAGGAAGTGGATAACCGGATCTACAAAGGTTGTAGCCTCTCTCCTTTAGTTAAAGTGTTAACTAGATTCGTTTTTCGCCTAGAATTCTAGCCGACGATCCGTATTAGGGTTTCTCGGCACCAATAAAATTTGAAATTGGCATGGTTGATACCTTGTGAGACCTCTATAGTGTGCCTAGGAACCCTACAAGTCATGCGGCCTTGTTGACCTTGTCAAGGGTCGTGCGGGTGGGTTTGATTCAATCAAGAAATGACGGGTTGAACTTGACTTGCGGTCTATGGTTTGTTGACCTTGTCAAGGTCATAGATCGTTCGGGACAAAATTATCGGGAATTTCAACTGTTGAAATTTGCAATGAGATTGCATACCTTCTATGAGATAGTTGGATCCCGATACCCACTGCGAGTAATTGTTACTCCTGGGAGAGTTTTACACATTACAATTAGCCGATCAAGTAGGTGTCTAGAAAGGTGTCAACGGGGTTACGCCTCTGGGAAAACGATGTTTACTGTAATTAGGTCCGTGCGAAAGCACGGGGAACCTCCCTCAAAGTACCGACACTGGCCTGGCTGAAAGATTGGCGAACTTGTAGCGTGTAATTAATCCTGGCTAGTCTTTCCTTTTAGGGTTTGAAGGAAGATTTGATAAAAACAGTGGGAGCCATCCTGATTAGATAAAATAATAACCAATCTGATCTTGCAAGAGCGCACGCTGAGTGTTTTCTTCTCTCTCTCTCTCCAGGTAGCGACCATGCCACGCCTTAATCAAGATAATAAAACGGATATATTGACCGAACTCGCTTGTTATACTGAGCTGGGGAACGTTGGTCCCGCTCCAACTTATAATTGTTATAAGACCGAGCAGGAAATAGGGGATTACCAGAATTCCCGTGCCGCCCAAACGAAGAAAGTGCATATTGATGCATCATCTTCGGGTGTGTTCATTACAAAGAACTGTTTCTCAGTATTCTTTACGTCCTAGGTATGTGATACCAGATCAGGATCCCGCATATGTAATTAGTTACATGGGCTACAGATAGGTAAAGAACTGAGAACGGGTGATAAGTTTCATGAGGCAGAAAACGGGGCAAGTGTTGCAGCCAAATCTGTTGGTCACTGTCACCCTGTATTACCAATACATTGATTCTGAACAAATGCTATTAGATACCGAACCTGATGTACAAAATCATATCAGTCTCTTTATTATTAAAGAAATGATAAAATTTTGTATTGTTGGATAATGTTTTGAACATTTCCTATATCAAAAGTTGATCGGTTCAGGCACGTTATCTAAAAACATTGATGTTCTAAATCAAATTACAGTTCTTAGTATACGGAACACACACAAGAGGAAGAGTTCAGAAATGAACGGATCCTTCTTGAGGTATTGTAGACTAGGTCATATCAATACGACCCGACTAGCTGGAGTTACATAAAGATGCATATTTAAATGAGTTTGAATTTACATGTTGTGAAACTCGCCGGTCATGTCACAAAGATAAGATGACCATAGCTCTGTTTATTTGTAACACTTTGGATTTCCGTTTGAATGTCTTTCGTGATAATTAGTGATCGTACGTGTTATTATATGTGTTCCTAGGATTATTAGTCATATTTAGTAGTGTTTGCACATTGGGAATTTTCTTGTTCTAGTGCACACTTGCACACTTAGACATTTTTGAGACTTAGGACTTTGGTAACATGTTAACCATTTTTGTGTTGCATGGTTGTTAATTTTCCCCACCATTTTAACCTAAACAAAAACCCTTTCTCATAATTCAAATCCTATTAAACAATGAGGCATGGGGGTTAGGTAAAAGCTTGACTTTTGACCCATTTTTCCCTCTCTTCTCTCTCTCTTTCCCCACTCCAGAATTCTGGAGAATTCCAGCAGCAAACCCTCCCATTTTCTTCATCTTTTCTTCTCTTTTCAATTTCCATTTTGGATCTACACAAATCCTACACAAAAACCACTCTTTTTCTTCACTAAACCTTAGTAAAAGTGAGCTTTTTGAGGTGTTTTGAAGCAATCTGCTCACTAGAGGGGGAAAGCTAAAACTTTTGGTGTTTTAAGGTCATTTGAAGGTATAAATCTCAATCCTAGCACCCAATCTTCATAACTTGCATGTTTAGTTTAAAATATCATCTTTTTGTGCAATTTTAGTGCTATTGAAGGGGGTTAGTGTTAATATGTTAAAATTTATGTTGTTGTGGCTTGATTAGCTTGTTAATGAGTTATTAGTGTGGGATTAGACCTAGGTTTGTTTCAGATTTCAGCAAAATACCATAAAGTTCCATTTTTGTGCAAAATGTGTGATTTTAACTAGAAATAAGGCCCTGTAGGATCTGCTGTTACCCGAGACTTTTCAGTGTAAATCTAGATGTCACTGTAGCATACACAGGGGGTGTAGAGTGCACCCACCAAACCTGAGAGCCCAATTCCCAAGTCTGGCCGCCAAAATGTGCATTCTGGCCGCCAATTGCGGCCAGATGGGGGAGTTTGGGGTTGGGGTTTGGGGTGTGGGTGTCTGCTACTATGTGGGTTGTTCTGGTATATATATTTTTGCTATATCTTTCCTGTATCAAAATCTGGAGGTGATTACCTATTTTCCTGTATTTTCAATCTTTCGCGACACGCGTGATACGTGTGTGTGGGTTTAGGGTTTCTGCGTATCGCGACACGTCGGAGTGGGTTCAGGCGCGTAACCACACGTTTTAACGTATCGAGCACACGCGCGCTTGGTTCACGACACGAGTTACTAGTTCGGCTTTAATGTCGCGTTTGTGTGACTTCAAGCTTACGTGAGATATATTATGTAATTCTAGGTTCGCAGGCGAGTACGGCGGATGCCGCGCAGAAGGGGAAACAAGTTGTTGGCTACACCTAGCGAGAGACTACGGTGAGTAGATTTCACATCTACGGGGATATCGCCCGCATGGCGTTCTACGTCAGGGCTGATAGGACCTTATAGTTTCCTTAGTATACTTTGACTATTCATGGCTACTATTTAGTGCATGCTGCATTCCCTGCTATTTAGATATAAACTAGAATTGATAGAACACCGCACCATTACTAACGGTCCATGTTGCACGAGCACTATCCTGCATGTTACACACACACCGTTAGTACTTGTCATGACACTCACACTGTAGTATATCACATCGGATCATTGCATTGTAGCTCATCTATATATGACATGACTTGATATTCATACTTGATGCCTATATCACATCGGATCATTACATTATAGCTCATCTATATATGACATGACTTGATATTCATACTTGATGCCTATATCACATCGGATCATTGCATTGTAGCTCATCTATATATGACATGACTTGATATTCATACTTGATGCCTATATCACATCGGATCATTGCATTGTAGCTCATCTGTATGTGACTTGACATGCTATTCATACTTGATGCCTATATCACATCGGACCATCATATTGTAGCTCATCTGTATGTGACTTGACATGCTATTCATACTTGATGCCTATATCACATCGGACCATCATATTGTAGCTCATCTATATGTGACTTGACATGCTATTTATATTTGACGCACATATCATATCGGATCATTGACTTGTATTTTGGTTTGGATTACACGTGATTTCTGGATTTGGGAACCGTGGCTATTGCAAATATATAATCATTTAAAAATCCGGTTCCCTTGATATGATATTTCGGTGCGTCCACCATGTGTTTTCTCGGTGCTAGAGTGGTATATGTGAACCCGAATCGAGGAGCTGGTTGAGGCCGATTACGGGTACATGGTGGACCCGGTATGGTACCCCGGGGCGAGAACGGTTTCGCTGTGCAGTAGACGGTGAGCCTGGAAGAGGGACTACTACCTACCGGTGATTGGTTGGACCTGACAGTTATCCGGAGGGTACTGATCAGAGTCTATAGATGGATGCGGGGTGATCCGTACTGCCGGGGCCGAGGCCCGATACCGCAGACGGAGCCCGTGGGCTGACCCGGACTGACGGGGCCCGATGGATGAGGATTTGAGTGTCGATACTGGACACGAGTATTTATGATATTTGGGTGCCGATGTTGGGCACTCGGGATTCTCAGAGATGTACAGGATTTGAGGGCCGATGAGAGTGCCGGCGCCTGAGCTATTTGGGGGATCTGGGTGCATTGAGGGACACCGATTATATATTCCACGTTGACATTCCGTGTAAACATTATATTGCCCCTGGTCAGCATTTACTATTGTACCTCATCCTGTAGTTACATTACCTGATAGAGCATTGTACCTCATCCTGTAGTTACATTACCTGATAGAGCATTTGCATGATTATTGCACCTACTGCTTATCACACATTGATATCATCTGTTGGCATATGATAGAGTAGCGTAGTATGTACATGCTCGCGATTACCTTTATATGTTATCTCTATTCACGAGTTGGCAACTCACCCCCGTTGTGCCACAGTGTTTGCAGGTTGCCCTTCGGAGTAGTCGCGGCAGGCTGCGGTTGCATCTTTTGACACAGATACCCCCATAGTTGGTGTACTGGCTCTTTTGCTGATAGGTGGGTTTTGTGCGGTATCTGTTTATCTTTCTGTATGTACATTGTTGTATCTAGTATTCTCCATCTACCATGTATGTATTTGACTTAGAGGCAGTGTGAGGACGATGATGTATTTTATTTGTATTCTGGTGTCGAGCTCGTTGTGAGCCGACTGTACTTGCAGTTATCCTATCTGTGTTATTCCCACTTGTGGATTTTGATCTTCGCTACGGCGTCGTATATTACTATCTTGGTGATTGTTTACTTAGATTTCTTATCATGTTGTAAGTGCTTTCTTTTAAAAACTTATAACACTCTATACTTTCACTGGTTTGATTTCTGGGTTTTCGGTTCACTTAGTCGCGTTACGCCTGTAGACGTTACGTGGTTAAGTACCGGTCACGGGCCAAACTTTGGGTCGTGACATTATTGAAAACAGAGAAAGAGTTAATGAACTCTTGGGACTGATACATGTTGATGTATGTAGGTCCCCTGTCTACACATGCCAAGACCGGTTCTTTGTACTTCATTAAATTCTCTGATAATCTCTTAAGATTCAGACATATGTTCCTGTTGAAACACAAGTCCGAACCTTTTGAGATATTCACAGAATATAAATTAGAAGTAGAGAACCAAAATATGGGTATAAATATTATGTCCTATGATGAGATCAGGGAGGAGAATACTTGTGCATGGAATTCCTGGACTATTCTAAAGGAGAATGAGATTCTCTCTCAGCATTACTCCTCCGAATACACTACAGCACAACGTTGTATCGGGGAGGAGCAATCACACCCTATATGATATGGTGCGCTCTATGATGAGTACTACTGAGTTACCTATTTCCTTTTGGGAGTTATGCGCTTGAGAAGCTGCATACCTATTGAATAGGGTTCAAATCAAATCAGTTGCCTACCACTTCATATGTGATATGGAAAGGGAAGAGCCCATATCTTAAGTTAGTTAAGATTTGGGGTTGTCCGGCCTATGTCTAAAAGCAAAATCCGGACAAGCTCGAGGCAAATTCTGTTATGTAGAACTGGAAAGGTTCCAGATATACAAACTGCAGCTGATGATTTGGAAGAACCAAAGGATTCAATAGTTACCAATGAACCTCAGCCTCTCCGCCGATCTAGTAGGGATCCTCATCCACCTGAGAGATACTTCCGTTTCTCTATGACAATGGGAGCGAGGATTGCGTCATGAGATGATGACCCAACTAGTTTCGAGCTGGCCATCAGGAGTGAGACTCTGTAAGAATGGCTGGATGTTTAGCGATCTGAGATGGAATCCTTATACACCAACAAAGAATGGACTTTGGTTGCTTTATCTGAAGGGTTAAATCCCCATCAGGAGCAAGTATATCTTGAGAAGATTACTTGGTGTAGATGGAAAAGTTGAGACTTTCGAAGCTAGACTTGTTAAAGGTTTTCGTCATCAACCAGGCGTGGAAAATGATGAAACCTTTTCTAGTAGCTATGCTTAAGTCCATCCAGATCCTAATTGCCACGGCTACATACCATGACTACAATATCTGGCGGTTGGGTGTCATGACTGCTTTTCTAAAATGATGTTTTAGAAGAGAACGTCTATAAGTACACAGCCAGAGGGCTTCGTAAACAGTGGGAGCAGCGGAAACGTGTGCAAGATGTTTTATGTGATAAAGCAGGCATCGTGGAGTTGGAACCTCTGTTTTGATGTGTTAGTCAAAGAGCTTGACATCATCAAAATGATAGATGAACCTTGTATATACAAAAAGGTAGTAGGGAGTATGGTCGTGATCCTCGTAGAGTACGTGGATGACATACTCTTGATAGGGAAGGAGTTTCCTATGCTACGCTCGGTCAATCTCCGCTTATCATAATGATTCTCCATATAGGATCAAATTGATACCTCCTAAATCCTGGGTTTTGGATCTATGAGATAGATCTATTTGGATGTTAGGATACTCACTAGTTGTAGTGAGAAGGTATCAGTTGATCCTGGGGAGAATCACTGGAAAGGTTCCAGAGTGATAAGGATGACTGAAAGTCAATCACAAGCATTGTCTTTACCCTCAGAAAAAGGGACGGTATGTTGGAAGAGTTCCAACCTAGATACCGTGGCATACTAGACGATAAAGGCTGGATACATCGCTACTTAAGATGCAACCAAAGAGGCAGTCTGGGTGTATATTTGTTCATCAGATGAACTTAGTTCCTCCCATTGTGTGACAATGAAGTGTGGCTTTGGCCAAGGAACGTCCGTCCCATCAGTGATCCAGACATATTCTAAGGCAGTATCACCTGATCATGGAGATGGCTGATCTCCAAGGTGATCGAGGTTAGGAGAGGAGACTCAGAGGGCAACACGGCGGATCCACTCACAAAGGCCTTTTCCCAGAGAGAGACTTATATGGGATGGTTGAGTATGTGATACTACAACCACTGCTACAGATGGCCCTAGTGCAAGTGGGAGATTGTTAGTTATATGTATGCCCTAGAGGCCATTACTGTACATAGGATGTATATTGTAGTGGATGCTGGGACATATATAGGGAGGACTTTCTTGCTCGACATGATAGTATGCTATCTGGTTGCTCTTTACCTTAACGTGTATACTGATTGTCTCTCTGTTACATGTTGGTAAAGCCATTAGGATGTGTACTTGACTACCTGGACTATGATGCGGATCATACTAGTGGGGACATGATAGTCTATAAGTACATCCTTCAAAGTCCCTAGTCGTAGGTGTATCGAGACGGGGCATCGATATACCAGAGTAGACTAGCGTATACCTTCTCGACCCATACAGATGGGCGATGGATGATCCCATATCCATTGGTGTTTGACATCAGAGATTATATACGGGTGCTCATTGGAGACTGGGTACACTGGACGGACTCGCCAAGAACTCCGAGATGGTATTATACCTTACGTCAGATGGCAGTTCTCTGGTGACACTGGTACAGAGTAGTCTGTTGACCCGAGATCGTCATAGAGTCTTGTGTGATTCCCACTGTGCTTTGATTTCTACCTTACCACGTCCAAGAGGGCGTGCAAAACGGTGGCTTTTGGGTATAGACCCGAATCACATAGAGGCAATGAGCGATAGGAGGGGATTCGTCTCTCCCGGTATAGGGAGTTGATGTTGCGCTATGTTCGATTGGCTATAACCGGAAATACCTGGCCAGGGTTGCTGAGATTTACTGGTAAGTGTTATCAGTAGTATCTCGAACTGTTATAGACCTCATATCGACACGACTTATCGAGCTACTGGGGTCTGGCGTTTACCACCCCTAGGCGAGATATGCGACATATCAGACGAACATACCGGACTGTACGGTAAGTGTTGCTGGTTGGATTCACAGGAGTGTGAGCGGACTTGCTCGTCGATCTTCTGATCGCTCAATACCCGGGTGGCTGTTACGTTTAGCAGACCGCTTGCGGCTTGTGGGTGTTTGATATGATCATCTCCTGCTGCCGGCGTATTGACGAGTCTTTAGAGTCCTACACAGGGGTTTCCTGGCTCAAGCGAAACGAAATAGGAGCGCATATGAGATATGTGCAGGACCGAGAATTATACCAGTATGTGATACTGTATTCTATTCTCGCGATTTGTATCATTGGTCGGTTATATGTGATATAGCCGAGTTACCGAATCAAGTGTTGTTTCGATACATTGATACACTTGATATTAGTCGGTTATATGCGATATGACCGGATCGTTAAATCAAGTGTTGGTTTAATGATTTAATGTATAATTATATATTTGATATATTACTTTACATTAACTAGTATTTGTTCACTTAAGATGAATTTTCTCACTTGATGTGCACATTGTATATATGATATAGTTTTGTGCACTAGTTTGTATCATGTTTGATGATACATGCAAACTTGGGTGTGTATGATTAAACCATGGTTATGTTAATGGTTAGGGTTTTGATTTACTTATTTATTTATTTATTCTCTTAATTCATTTTTGGCAAAAAGAGAAATGGTGGTTTGCTTTGTTTTATAGTTGAAGCTTCATGAAGTTTTGAATAAGTCTACCATTTTTGTTTCATGCTAAACCTAACCATTCACTTAACCTTGGTTTATTCTCTATACTTAACCATGGTTGATAAAATGATAAGAATGACTTTATTTCCATTTATTCATAATTCTTATCATATTATCTTCTTCTTCTTCTTCTTCAAGAAGAAAGAAGCTTGCTAGCTTCAATGGTGACTTGAGAAAAAGAGTGAGAAATCCAATTCTAAAGTGAACCCACATCCTATTTCTTCATCCTCTACCACTTGCCAAGGAGTATAGGGTGTTTTCTTCACCAGTTTCATGACTTGGTGAAGTTGGAGCTTGATCTTGAGTTGCCTCGACGTAGATCATCTTCGGCATCGAAGTCGACGACCTAGCCCGCCCATTTCTCCGATGAAGCCGACGCTAGAGCCCGGGATCCCATGATCGTAGCGAGGGGACATCATCACGGAGCTATGGAGGTGGAGGACCGGATCTACAAAGGTTGTATTTTCCGTTCACTCTTAGTTAAGTTGTTAACTAGTTGCATGTTTCGCCTAATCTCTAGTCAACGATCGCATTAGGGTTTCTCGGCACCGGAAATTTTTGAATTTGGCATGGTTGATGCCTTGTGAGACCTCCTTAGAGTGTCTAGGAACCCTACATTGTGCACGTGCCTAGCAACCCTACAGTGGTATTAAAGCCAAGCTAGAGCTTTAGGCGAAGTCTAGACGAAGTTAAAAGTCCGATCGAACCCGAAAACCCCGATGTAAACCCTTCTCTGTACATTTTTTTGAAATGTGTTTTTTTATGAATTAAAAATGCTCAGAAAAACAAGCAGGAAAAACTAAGAATTACTGTGAAGTACGGTCCGCTAAGTCCCTGAAATGACTGCGGAACCGCGGCCAAACCAAGGGTTTGGCTGCGGTTCCGCGGCCAAAATTGTGACTTAGTCCCTGGAATTTCATGTAATTATTCTTAGGTCCTTTCTTGTTAATTGTTTCTGGGAATTTTTCAATTCCACTCAAGTGTTGAGTTTTCTAGGGTTGTATTGGGGACTCGTTGATTCGATCGGATAATTTAACTTTGTTTAGTTTGTCCGGGTAATTTTTTAGAAACTGTTAAAAAGTTCGAACGGATATCAATAACTCACTTTTTCCCCAGTCGGAAAATTTTTCAAAAGTTGGATTTTTTCTCGAGTTTAAGAACGTTCTGAGTCGTGCAAGTAACGCGGTGGACCCTCTAGAAGACAACAAACCTTAACTCGATTATGTGACCGTCTTGAACTGCCCTTTGAACCTTAGGGTTTGGGGCAGTACGGCGTGCCACATGTGAGGCGTTGGCTTGACCCTTCTACGGCTGGACCATTGGTACTGTGGCATGTGATGGATGTTTTTAAACTGATTTCAAGTGTTGAGATATATTGGGGAAATCTTGGGTGTTTGATTATTCGATCGGAAAGTTTAACATTGTCTATTTATCTGGAATGTGATACAATAATTGGAATCCACATGTAGTTATGAGATAACTAATTTGAATATTATAAACATAGCAGTTTAGTCTCAATTGATCGGTTGCCACGGAATTTTGATGTGATCAAAAGTCCGTTGCAATCACGTAGTGTACGCGGATACTCGCAGGGTAAACTTAATGGATAGCCATGCCCCAAAGCCCTGACCAAGTGACTGTAGGAGAACCCCGTCGCCAAAAGCATCCGTTCGGGCAGCGGTGTTCCGCCTTAGTGCACTTCGTCGATGGCATCTGGGGGTACGGCAGTCTACTAAAGTTTGCGACGAGCATTCGATCAGGATGTCGGGAATCTTGTTGAATTGCCCGACTTGATATTGAAAAGAGTTTTCGATAATGAGACTAAAATGTGGGGTTTATAATTGTTAGGCATGCGATGTCTAAGAAATTCATTTGGTTAGGCATGCGATGTCTAAAGAGGTTGCGGATTCCAACTGTTGTAGTTTTACACTTTCTTTTCTGTGACCGTAAGCGTAGTATGCGGTGTATCGCCGGCTTCGTTGCTATACATCAACGACAATCGGGATACGCATACTTGCTTACGTTGATGATATGAGATATTATGTGTTGCTGTGATATGTTATATTGGATCGTCGCGTTTTGAATAGCCGGGGGTTTTATGTGAGATGAGAGTTTTTCTTTTTCATTCATGTAAAATTCATTTGTATGTAATATTCTTTTATTGGAGCACTTCCGGGCTGAGGATGATGTCACCATTGTATATTATTTACTTTTCCGCATTAGGTAGACCCAAGGCGGGGAGCACAAGTAACCGGGTTCTAGGGTCCAGTGGGAGACCATCTCGAGGAGTCGAGACCGGGTCTCCTAACCCTAGAATTAGCAGTGTTGCTTGCCGCTCTCGTAGGGGTCTAGGGATGTGGGTTTGGCTATTCATCGTGACCGTGGAATCCGTGTTTTATACTGGCTCGTATTGAAAACACGGACATCCTAGTATATCCATTATTTCATATGTTTCTTCTGCTGCGATATCTGTGATGTGATCATTTGATATGTTGTGATAGATACAGTATATAGTATATATGATATATTATATAGACGTTACTTATGTTTTACACCCGCGCTAGCCCTGCCCCGCTCTGTCGTTAGTTACCTAACCTAACGGTGCACGAGGGGGCATCGAGGCGAATACGGATGGCATAAGTGTACGTCGTATTTATCTGTGATGTTTAGGTGACTTAATTGATGGGACTTCGTTAATGAGATTAATGAAATAAAAGAAACCTAAAGATGTTGTGGAATCGAATTTTCAAAAACAGGTAGCTACGGTTCTTGCTTTTCATCGCGGTGTTCCTTGTAGAACATCCTGCACCTTATTCGATAAGGAAAGGGCCGAGATCCCTTCACCGGGAGTGACCCCTTTAGCAATAACAGGCAGATGCTACAACACTCGGTTTGTCTTTTGATTGCTTCTATAGTTCTTGCTTTGCACAGCGGTATATATGATATACCCTGCACCTTATTCGACGAGGAAAGGGCCGACGATCCCTTCACCGGGAGTGACCCCTTTAGCAAAACTAGAAAAGCCTCAAAAACACTCCATTTAAAAAATCACTCGATTCTACAACGATATAAAGTCATTACGCAAAGGGTTTTCTTAAAAACCTGTCGTAGCCCTCCGTCATTTCAGATAAGTAATAGTTAGTATTCGTGCTGCGTTTGTTGACCCAGTCAAGGCGTAGTGTGCGGTAGCTGATTTGTACTTATCTGCAAAGCATATGATGCGATTGGATTAGGGTAGTCGTGCGGCCTTGTTGACTCAGTCAAGAGTCGTGCGGGTGGGTTTAATTCAATCGGGAAATGACGGGTTGAACTTTACTTACGGTCTATGGTTTGTTGACTCAGTCAAGGTCATAGATCGCTTGGGGTAAAATATTATTGGGAATTTCAAGTATTCAAATTTGCAATGAGATTGCATACCTTCTATGAGATAGTTGGATCCTGATACCCACTGTGAGTAAGAGTTACTCCTGGGAGAGTTTCACACATTACAATTAGCCGATCAAGTAGGTGTCTAGAAAGGTGTTAACGGGGTTACGTCTCTGGGAAAATGAGGTTTACTTTAATTAGGTTCGTGCGAAAGCATGGGAGACCTCCCTCAAAGTACCGACACTGGCCTGGCTGAAAGATTGGCGAACTTGTAGGGTGTAATTAATCCCGGCTAGTCTTTCCTTTTAGGGTTTGAAGGAAGATTTGATTAAAACAGTGGGAGACATCTTGATTAGATATATTAAATAACCAATCTAATCTTGCAAGAGCATACGCTGAGTGTTTTCTTCTCTCTCTCTCCATGTAGCGACCATATCACGCCTTAATCAAGATAATAATACGGATGTATTGACCGGACCCGCTTGTTATACTGAGCTAGGGAACATTGGTCCCGCTCCAACTTATAATTGTTATAAAACAGAGCAGGAAATTGGGGAATACCAGATTTCCTGTGCCGCCCAAACGAAGAAAGTGCATGCTGATGCATCATCTTCGGGTGTGTTCATTACATAGAACTGTTTCTCAGTATCCTTTATGTCCTGGGTATGAGATATCGGATCTGGATCCCACATATGTAATCTGTTACATAGGCTACAGATAGGTAGAGAACTGAGAACGGGTGATAAGTTTCATGAGATAGAAACGGTGCAAGTGTTGCAGCCAAGTCTGTTGGTCACTATCACCCTGTGTTACTAGAATACATTGATTCTGAACGAATGTTATTAGATACCGAACCTGATATACAACATCATATCAGTCTCTTTATTAGTAAAGAAATGATATAATTTTGTATTGTTGGATAATGTTTTGAACATTTCCTATATCAAGAGTTGATCGGTTCAGGCACGTTATCTAAAAGCATTGACGTTCTAAATCAAACTACAGTTCTTAGTATACAGAACACACACGAGAGGAAGAGTTCAGAAATGAACGAATCCTTCTTGAAGCATTGTAGACTAGGTCATATCAATGCGACCTGACTAGCTAAGTTACATTAAGATGCATATTTAAATTTGTTTGAATTTACATCTTGTGAAACTTGTTGGTCATGTCACAAAGATAAGATGACCATAGCTCTGTTTATTGGAAACAGAGAAAGAGTTAGTGAACTGTTGGGATTGATACATGATGATGTATGATGGTCTCCTGTCTACACATACCAAGACTGGTTCTTTATACTTCATTACATTCTCTGAAGATCTCTCAAGATTCAGACATATGTTCCTGTTGAAACACAAGTCCGAACCTTTTGAGATATTCGGAGAATATAAGTTAGAAGTAGAGAACCAAAATACGGGTATAAGTATTATGTCCTTTGATGAGATCAAGGAGGAGAATACTTGAGCACGGAATTCCTGGACTATTCTAAAGGAGAATGAGATTCTCTCTCACCATTACTCCTCTGTATACACCACAGCACGTCGGTGTATCGGGGCGGAGCAATAGCACCCTATGTGATATGGTGTGCTCTATGATGAGTACTACTGAGTTTCCTATTTCCTTTTGGGTGTTATGCGTTTGAGAAGCTGCATACCTATTGAATAGGGTTCAAATCAAATCAGTTGCCTACTACTTCATATGTGATATGGAATGGGAAGAGCCCATATCTTAAGTATGTTAAGATTTGGGGTTGTCCGGCCTATGTCTAAAAAGCAAAATCCGGACAAGCTCGAGGCAAAGTCAGTTCTGTGGAAGTTTGTTGGATATCCCAAGCATTCGCAAGGGAATATCTTCTACCAAACCGAGGAACAAAAGATGTTTTGTTTCTCAGCATGCCACCTTTGTGAAAGGGGATTTCTTATGAAGAAATTAGTGGTCACGAGGTAAAACTGGAAGTAGTTCCAGCTATACAAACTACAACAGATGATTTGGTAGAACCAAAGGATTCAATAGTTTCCAACGAATCTCAGTCTCTCCACCGATCTAGTAGGGTTCCTCACCCACCTGTGAGATACTTCGGTTTCTCTGTGACAGTGGGAGCGAGGATTGCATCATGAGATGATGACCCAACTAGTTTCGAGCTGGCCATCAGGAGTGGGACTCTGTAAGAATGGCTGGATGCTTATCGATCTGAGATGGAATCCTTATACACCAACAAAGTATGGACTTTGGTTGCTTTATCTGAAGGGTTAAATCCCCATCAGGAGCAAGTATATCTTGAGAAGATTACTTGGTGTACATGGAAAAGTTGAGACTTTCAAAGCTAGACTTGTTAAAGCTTTGCATCATTAACCAGGTATGGATTATGATGAAACCTTTTCTAAGTAGCTATGCTTAAGTCCATCCAGATCCTACTTGCCACGGCTACATACCATGACTACGATATCTGGTGGTTGGGTGTCATGACTGCATTTCTAAATGATGTTTTAGAAGAGAGCGTCTATAAGTACACAGCAAGAGGGCTTCGTAGACAGAGGGAGCAGCGGAAACGTGAGCAAGATGTTTTATGTGATAAAGCAGGCATCGCGGAGTTGGAACATCTGTTTTGATGTGGTAGTCAAAGAGTTTGACTTCATCAAAATGGTAGATGAACCTTGTATATACAAAAAGGTAGTAGGGAGTATGGTGGTGATCCTCGTAGAGTACGTGGATGACATACTCTTGATAGGGAAGGAGTTTCCTATGCTACACTCGGTCAATCTCCGCTTATCACAAGGATTCTCCAAATAGGATCAAAATGATACCTCCTAAATCCTGGGTTTTGGATCTATGAGATAGTTCTAATTGGATGTTAGGATACTCACTAGTTGTAATGAGATGGTATCAATCGATCCTGGGGAGAATCACTGGAAAGGTTCCAGGGTGATAAGGACGACTGAATGTCAGTCGCAGGCTTTGTCTTTACCCTCAGTGGAGGGATGGTATGTTGGAAGAGTTCCAAGCTAGATACCGTGACACACTAGACGATTAAAGGTGTCACGACCCAAATTTGGTCCGTAACCGGCACTTAAACTACGTAACATCTAAAGGCGTACGCAACTTAAGTAAGCCGAAACCCAGAAATCTAAACCACCCAAAACTGGATCAACGGAGAAAACATTGTTTTAAACATTCGGAATTTTTCATGTAAAAATCTTTAAGTTTAATTTCGTTCTTAAAAATTTCGGCAGCACCTCCTTTGTAAAAACTAACCTCGAAAACGGGTACAACATAGATAATAATAAAAGCATCCCAAACGGGAGGAAATCACGCCCAACGGCGGAGACAACCACCACAACATATATACGACGCCGAAGCGAAGAAATATAAAAGAAAACTGCATAAAGAAGTAAAACTTTTCAACAAAACCGGCTCCCACGAGCACGGAACCTAAAGTCACCATAAAATAATAACACTGAATCCTCACAAGTCGTCTCTAAGTCATATACAACATAGTGGTAGATGGAGAATACTAGATCCAACAAAAAATATACAAAGTACAAACAGATAACCGCAACCCACCTAAAAGCAAGGCTTCACAGCCAACCGTAGCGGTATCCGCAAAAGTAGAGATGAAAAGATGCCCTGCCGCGACTACTCAGAGGGTAAGTCCTGCACAACACTGTAGCACAACGGGGATGAGTTGCCAACTCGTGAATAGTAAATAACATCATACAGTAATCGCAAGTATGCACGAACAGCGATCTATCTATCACAAGTAATCCGATAGCATAAGTATGATAGGTGAATATGCAACAATCATGTAAAGGTACATCATCGGGGTACTACAACTACATGAAACAATGCATATCAACATAATCCTGAGTGTGAGATGATATAATATAAAATCTCATGCAAAATCATCAGCATGGAAAAACACCAGTGTCCCTCACTAACACATCAAATCCCAAATACTCAGGCACCGCATCCTCAGATCGGCCCTCACATCCTGTATGTCTCACGAAAACCTGAGTGTCAAACACCGACACTCGAAACATCATGAAACCCGTGTCTAGCATCGACACGTAAATCCTCATAACTCAGGCACTGTCACCATGACTGACCCTGACGATATGTCATACCTCACTCCGGTCGGTATCTCCATGATAACCGCCGAGTCCAAATACAATCACCGGTAGGTAGTGGTCCCACCGTCAGGCTTATCGTCTACACCACGAAATCACCACTCATCCCGGGGTACCATACCGGGTCCACCATGTACCCGCAGACGGTGCGTCCCGCTCCTCGAATCGGGTATCACAAGCCAAATTTCAGAACCGAGAAATCACATGGTGGACGCATCAAATATCATATCAAGAGAAACCGGGTTTTCAAACAATACATAGTTTTCTTGAAAATATCCCCCACGGTTCTCAAATCCATAAATCATATGAAATCCATATCTCAATGCGTAAAATCCATATAAAACTGATATATGCAACATAAAACACCAATATGAGCATATAAAGGGAAAACCGCTCTTTAAATTGAATCTAGCTTTAAAACACATCATGCGGTTCCCAATTCCTTCGAAAATAAATGCAGTATCATATGAAGTGTACATGTAAGTGTAGTAAGGTTTAAGTATCTACATGTAATCAAGTACGAGGGTGTACATGTCAATATGTATGCATGATGTATAAGTAATTATAGCAAGATATAAGTGAAGTGGAATAAGGTTCACTACCTTAACTATTCCTGCCCAATGGAATATCACGTATGTATGTGCCCACAGTATTTCATATGCACAATAGAATAAGAGTTACTACTCCAATCATTCCTATCCACTATCACATCATATAGGTAGGTGTTTGTGCGTGTCATGGCAATTACAGACGGTGTGGGTGTAGCATACAATTTAGTGCTCGTGCAACATGAACCGTCAGTAATGTGTTATATCTAAAGGTACGAGTCTAGTACAACAGATAATGCTATGCAATGACATTCATATGAAAGTAACTAATATGCAAATACATGCCGCTATCATATCATATTCGCCCCGACGCATAACGCCATACGGGCGATTTCCCCGTAGATGTTAAATCTACTCATCGATGGTCTCGAGCTATAAAAATCCGACCACCTGCTTTCCCTTGTCCGCAGCACCCGAAGTCCCTGCTTGCGAACCTAAAATTTCATAAATACAACACATAAGCTAAATATCCTAAAATGACGAAAAGACAATGAAACGCGACGAAAACGCCCGGAAAATTACACTGCGCGCTTAGCGCATCTATCGCGCACGATACCGGCCAAAACCCTAATTGGGGTCGCTAAACTACAAAACACCAAGTCTGGACCCCGATCGTCCCGATCGCGCAACACAACACAAAAATTATGAGGAATACACTGGATATAACCTCGCAACTACCAAACAAACCCTACGTCGGAAAAACCCCGAAATTTAGTAAGCAACCTATCGCAATATATCGCACTAGATTCAAGATAACACAAATATAACAATTACAAATACCTTAAAATAGCTTAACTAAGATATCTAAACCAATCATATATTTTTAACACTCGCTAATTATGTTTTAGCAAAAATCTAGTAAGCAACTTTGCTTAATTAAACAAAATGCTTATTAGCAAATTTTAACACTTTCTACTAGATTAATCTTTTCCAAAACACAATTTAACACTTCAATTAAACACTAATCACTTAATCAAAATTTAACCCTAACATGAATTTCTTAAACCAAAGATAATGAATTAATCATGAATTAAAAGCTAAACTAAGCACTTAAATAGTTAACTAAATTAGCTAGTTTAAGATTAAAGCAATTAATTATGGATTAAGGTAAGAAATTATACCTCCTCAAGAACACCAAAACAAAAATAGATCCATCATTTTAGCCTCCAAAAATCAAGCTTTGAAGGTGATCCATGAAGGATTAGTGAAGGAAAAATGGTTTAATTTTTATATATGAATTTTTGGATTTATTTTTGGAATTCTTTTTGTGTTTTTGATTGAAAATGAGTGAGAAATGAGTTTGGAATTGTTAAGGACAGAAATTGGGGGGATGAGCTCGGCCAAGGGGGTGAGAGGGGGTTTTTGTGAATATTTTGTGAAGAAAAAGTAAGGAAAAAGAGTAATAAATGGTAATTAAAGCAAACATGCCACCTTTTCACCCTTTTCTTTTATTTTTAAAAACAAACCATTAGTCACCAAAAAAAATCTAGATATTTAAAAAGAACCTTCTAAAATAATTCTAGTGACAAAATTAATTTATTCACAAAAGAAAAATTTTCCCAATTTACGTGCACAAAATACCGCTTAAAATAATATTTTATTCGGGAAAAAATCTATCTGAAACAAAACCTCCCAAATACTCCCAAAGTTCGCGCACAAGCTTTATTTTGGCCAAATTAGGTGTCGGTAAGTTTATACGGTCGTTTGATCGAAATCGGTTTAAAACGGGAAAAACCGACAATTTTGCCCTAAAACTGGAAAATTCGCAAAACGATTTCTAAAACGTTACAATCTCCCCTCCTTATAGAAATTTGGTCCCCGAATTAAAATTTCATACTAAGCGTACCTTCAAAAAGATGAGGGAATTTCTTCCGCATCTCGCTCTCGGCCTCCCAAGTGATCTCCTCACTAGTCGGGCTACGCCAAAGAACCTTCACAGATGGCAAGATCTTTGACCGAAGTTTCTTCACCTGCCGATCCAAAATAACTACCGGCTGCTCCGTGAATGGAAGATCGCGCTCAAGCTGAACGGTCTCGTGCTGAATCGTGTGAGAAGGATCATGAAGGTATCTACGAAGCATCGACACATGAAAAACAGGGTGAACATCCGGAAAACTGGGCGGGAGCGCCAAACGATAAGCAACAGAACCCACTCGATCAAGGATCTCAAAAGGACCTACAAATCTGGGACTGAGCTTCCTTCTCTTCCCAAATCGCATAACGCCCTTCATCGGAGAAATCCTCAGGTATACATGATTCCCCACTGCGAACTCAAGTCTGCGACGACGATGGTTGGCATAAGACTTCTGCCTGCACTGGGCTGCTCTCTGTAGGGTTCCTAGGCACACTATAGAGGTCTCACAAGGCATCGAACATGCCAATTTAAAATTTTATGGGTGCCGAGAAACCCTAATACGGATCGTCGGCTAGATTTCTAGGCGAAACTATAAACTAGTTAACACTTTAACTAAAAGTTAGATGCTACAACCTTTGTAGATCCGGTTACCCTCTTCCTTGGCTCCACGAAGGCATCCTCTCGCTGTCCATCTCGAATCTCGGACTCTCACGACGGCTTCATCGGAGAAGTGAGCGGAATAGGTCGTCGGCTTCGTGCCGAAGATGATCTACGTCGAGGCATCACAAGTTCAAGCTCCGACTTCACGAAGTTGTGAAACTTGTGAAGAAAACACCCGAAACAACTTGGCAAGAGGTAGAGGGTGAAGAAATAGGAGGTGGGTTCACTTTAGAATTGGATTTCACTCACTTTTGCTCAAGTTGCCATTGATGGCATCAAGCTTTTCTTGAAGAAGAAGATGATGAAGAAAAAAGAATATGATAAGTTTCTTATTTGAAAAAGAAACTAATATGAATACTTATCATATCTTGACCATGGTCAAGTGTAGAGATTAAACTAAGGTTAATAGGAATGGTTAGGGTTAAGGATGAGATAAGGATGGTGGACTTTGTCAAAGCTTCAAGAAACTTCAACAAGAGACAAAGAAAGCCACCATTCTCATCTAAACCTTTTCTAAATAAATAAACAAATAAATAAATAAAAAGGCAAAACCCTAATCATCTCTTAACCATGGTTTAATACTTCACACTTAACCTAATGAGCAAGCATCATCAAACATGATACAAAGATGTGCACAAAAGTATATCACATATACAACATGTACATCAAGTGAGAAAATCCATTTAAAGTGAACCAATACTAGTTAATGCAAGGCAATATATCAAATATATAATTATGCATTAAATCATTAAATCAACATTTGATTCAATGATCCGGTCATGTCGCACATAACCGACTAGAATTCAATGTATCGATTTATCGAATCAATGATTCGATAACTAGGTCATATCGAATATAACCAATCGAAACATATATCGCGAGAATGAAATGCGGTATCACATACACGCATTATTCTCGGTCCTGCACATATCTCATATGCGCTCCTATTTTGTTTCACTTGAACCAGGAAACCTCTGTGTAGGACTCTAAAGACTCGTCAATACGCCGGTAGCAGATGATGATCATATCAAGCACCCACAAGCCGCAAGCGGTCTGCTAAACGTAACGGCCATCCGGGTATTGAGCGATCAGAAGATCGACGAGCTAGTCCGCTCACACTCCTGTGAATCCAACCAGTAACACTTACCGTACAGTCCGGTCTGTTCGTCTGATACGTCGCATATCAAGTCTAGGGGTGGTAAACGTCAGACCCCAATAACCGATAAGTCGTGCCGATGTGAGGCTCATAACGGGTCGAGAAACTACTGGTAACACTTACCAGCAAATCTCTGATCAGCCCTGGCCAAGGACTTCCCTGTTACGGCCAATCGAGCACAGCGCAACATCAACTCCCAATACCGGGAGAGACGAAACCCCTCCTATCGCTCATTGCCTCCATGTGACTCGGGACTGTACCCAAAGACCACCGTTTTGCACGCCCTCATGGACGTGGTAAGGTGGAGATCAAAGCACAGTGGGAATCACACAAGACTCTATGACGATCTCGGATCTACAGACTAACCTGTACAAGTGTCACCTGAGAACTGCCATCTGACGTGAGGTATAATACCATCTGGGAGTTCTCGGCGAGTCCGTCCAGTGTACCCAGTCTCCACTGAGCACCCGTACACCATCTCTGATGTCAAACACCAATGGATATGGGATCATCCATCGCCCATCTCATGGGTCAAGAAGCGTATACGCTAGTCTACACTGGTTTATTGATGCCCCGTCTCGATACACCCATGACTAGGGACCATGAAGGATGTACTTATGGACTACCATGTCCCCACTAGTATGATCTGCATCATAGTCCAGGTAGTCAAGTACACATTCTAAGGGCTTTACCAACATGTAACTATAAGACAGTTTAAAGAGACTAGTGTACATGTCAAGATAAAGAGTAACCAGATAGCATACTATCATATCGAGCAAGAAAGTCATCTCTATATATGTCCAAGCATCCAATATAATATACATCATCTGTGCAATACTGGCCTCTAGGGCATACATACAACTAACAATCTCCCACTTGCACTAGGGCCAGCTGCTGTAGTATCGCATACCGAGCATCCCGAAGAGTCTCTCAAACTGTATCTGGGGAATGGCCTTCGTGAGTGGATCCGCCGTGTTGTTCTTCGTGTCAACCCTCCTGACCTCGATCTCCCGGCGATCAACTATCTCCCGGATCAGGTGATACCGCCTCAGAATATGCCTGGACCGCTGATGGGACCTGGGTTCCTTGGCCAAAGCCACCGCTCCATCGTTATCGTAATACAAAGGTATTGGATGTTCAATGGATGGAACCACTCCTAGTTCAGTAATGAACTTCTTGATCCAGACAGCCTCTTTGGCAGCATCGTTGGCAGCGATGTATTCAGCCTCCATCGTCGAGTCTGCCACGGTTTCCTGCTTGGAACTCTTCCAGCTAACCGCCCCTCCGTAAAGGGTAAAGACAAAGCCCGACTGCGACTTAGAGTCGTCCTTATCACTCTGGAAGCTCGAATCGGTAAAGGACTCCACTTGGAGTTCTCCGTTACCATACACCAAGAACATATCTCTAGTCCTTCGCAAGTACTTGAGAATGCTCTTCACAGCTGTCCAGTGACACTCTCCAGGATCAGCTTGATACCTGCTCACTACACTTAGTGAGTATGCTACATCGGGTGTGGTACATAGCATCGCATACATGATAGAGCCTACTGCCGAAGCATAGGGTATCCCTTGCATGCGAGCTCTCTCCAAATCAGTCTTAGGAGACATCTCTTTGGAGAGAGTGACTCCAGAGATCGTGGGTAAGTTCCCACGCTTGGACTCTTCCATACTAAACCTCTTTAGTATGGTGTCAATGTACCTGGATTGGGACAATCCCAAAATCCGTTTGGATCTATCTCTATAGATCCTAATTCCCAATATGCAGGAGGCATCACCAAGATCTTTCATTGAGAATCTTTGTGATAAGAAGAGCTTGACCGATTGCAGCATAGGAATATCATTTCCTATCAAGAGTATGTCGTCCACGTACAATACGAGGAAGACAACCTTACTCTCTGTGACCTTCCTGTAGATACAAGGTTCATCTGGGTTTTTGACGAAATCAAACTCTTTGATAACGACGTCAAAGCAGATGTTCCAACTCCGCGATGCTTGCTTTAATCCATAAATGGATTTAAGCAGCTTGCACACCTTCCCGCTGCTCCCACTATCTACGAAGCCCTCTGGCTGAGTCATGTACACGCACTCTTCTAAATCACCATTTAGAAAGGCGGTCTTAACATCCATTTGCCAGATTTCGTAATCATGATATGCAGCGATGGCAAGCATGATCCGGATGGATTTAAGCATAGCCACTGGAGAAAAGGTTTCGTCATAGTACACACCTGGTCTTTGACGAAAACCCTTTGCTACAAATCTAGCTTTGAAAGTCTCCACTTTCCCATCTACACCAAGTTTTTTCTTGAAGATCCACTTGCTCCCAATGGGTTTTACCCCTTCAGGAGCAACTTCCAAAGTCCATACTTTGTTGGTGTACATGGAATCCATCTCAGACCGCATAGCATCCAGCCATTTCACTGAGTCCCCACTCGTGATGGCCTGCTCGAAGCTAGTTGGGTCATCATCCTCCATGATGCAATCCTCGCTCCCACCATCCATAAGAAAACCGTAGTATCTCTCAGGTGGGCGAGGAACCCTACTAGATCGGCGGAGAGGCTGAGGTTCATCGGGAGCTACTGAATCCTCTGGTTCAACCAAATCTTCTGTTGTAGTCTGTATTGCTGGAACCTCTTCCAGTTCTACCTCCTTGCCACTAATCTTTTTTTCAAGAAATTCCTTTTCTAAAAAGGTGGCATGTCGAGAAACAAATACTTTTTGTTCCTCGGTATGGTAAAAGATATACCCTCGCGAATGTTTGGGATATCCAATAAACTTACACAGAATAGACCTTGCCGCGAGTTTGTCCGGATTTTGCGTTTTTACATAGGCCGGACAACCCCATATCTTAACATAATTAAGACATAGTCTCTTTCCTTTCCATATCTCATATGGAGTGGTCGGCACGGTTTTGGTGGGAACCATATTCAATAGATCTGCAGCTGTTTCCAGTGCATATCCCCAGAAGGAAATAGGTAACTCAGCTGTGCTCATCATAGAGCGCACCATATCTAATAGGGTGCGGTTCCTCCGTTCTGATACACCGTTGTGCTGTGGTGTATATGAAGGAGTCAGTTGAGAGAGAATCCCATTCTCTTTTAGGAAGTCCAGGAATTCATTGCTCAAGTATTCACCTCCTCGATCAGATCGTAGGATTTTAATACTTTTTCCAGTTTGGTTCTCAACTTCTTGTTTATATTCCCTAAATTTCTCAAAAGCTTCTGATTTGTGTTTCATCAGGAACACATACCCGAACCTAGAGAGATCGTCAGTGAATGTAATGAAGTATGAAGAACCATCCCTGGCATGTGTAGACATGGGACCGCATACATCACTATGTATCAGTCCCAAGAGTTCGGTAACTCTTTCTCCGTGTCCCGTAAACGGAGTTTTGGTCATCTTGCCTTTGAGACATGACTGGCAGGTGTCATAGGATGAAAATTCAAACGGATTTAAATATCCATCTTTATGCAACTTAGCTAGTCGTGTCGCATTGATGTGACCCAGTCTACAATGCCACAAGAAGGATTCGTTCAGTTCAGAACTCTTCCTCTTGTGTGTGTTTGTTATGTTCAGAACTGTTGATTGATTTAGAACATAAATGCCATTGCACAACGTGCCTGATCCAACCAACTTTTGGTTATGGAAAATGTTCATAACATTATCCTGTAATACAAAATTATATCCCTCTTTACTTAATAAAGAAACCGATATAATGTTGCATATCGGGTTCGGCATGTAATAGCATTCGTTCAGAACCAATGTATTACCAGTTGGTAATACAAGGTGATATTCCCCGACAGTCTTTGCTGCAACAATTGCACCATTTCCAACTCTAATGTCTTTATCACCTTCTCCAAGTTCTCTACCTTTTCTAAGCCCATGTAACTGATTACATATATGGGATCCTGACCCGATATCTAATACCCAGGACGTGGAGCAAATGGAGAAACAGTTCTCTGTAACGAACACACCCGAAGAAAATGCATCAACATGTACTTTCTTCATTCGGGTGGCATGGGAATCCTGGTATTCCCCTATATCCTGTTCAGTCCTATAACTCTTATAGGTAAGAACGGAACCAACGTTCCCCAGCACAGTATAACATGCGGGTTCGGTCAATATATCCATATTATTATCTTTATTAAGGCATGAAATGGTCGCTACCTGGAGAGAGAGAGAAGAAAACACTTTAGCGTAAGCTCGTGCAAGATCAGATTGGTATTATCTTATCTAATCAGGATGGCTCCCACTGTTTTTATCAAATCTTCCTTCAAACCCTAAAAGGAAAGACTAGCCGGGATTAATTACACACTACAAGTTCGCCAATCTTTCAGCCAGGCCAGTGTCGGTACTTTGAGGGAGGTCCCCCGTGCTTTTGCACGAACCTAATTAATGTAAACCTCGTTTTCCCAGAGGAGTAACCTCGTTAACACCTTTCTAGACACCTACTTGATCAGCTAATTGCAATGTGTAAAACTCTCCCAGGAGTAACTCTTACTCGCAGTGGGTATCGAGATCCAACTATCTCATAGAAGGTATGCAATCTCATTGCAAATTTCAACACTTGAAATTCCCGATAATATTTTGCCCCTAGCGTCCTATGACCTTGACGCAGGCCAACAAACCATAGTGCACTAGTCAAGTTCAACCCGTCATTTCCTGATCGAATTAAACCCACCCGTACGACCCTTGACGCAGGCCAACAAAGTCGCACGACTACCCTAATCCAATCTGCATCATATGCATAAGCAGATAAATACTAGTTAGCTACCGCACACTACGCCTTGACGCAGGCCAACAAACGTAGCACGAATACTAACTACTACTCATCTGAAATGACGGAGGGCTACGCCAGGTTTTTCTGAAAACCATGAGCGTAATGAACTTGATATCATTGTAGAATCAAATGAAGTTTTGAAATGGAGTGATTTTGAGGCTTTTCTAGTTTTGCTAAAGGAGTCACTCCCGGTGAAGGGATCTCGGTCCTTTCCTCGTTGAATGAGGTGCGGGATATATCATATATATCGCTGTGCAAAGCAAAAACCCAAAAGCAGTCAAAAGCAAACCGAGTGTGTAGCATCTGCCAGTTATTGCTAAAGGAGTCACTCCCGGTGAAGGGATCTCGGTCCTTTCCTCGTCGAATGAGGTGCGGGATATATCATATATATCGCTGTGCAAAGCAAAAACTGTAGCTACCTGTTTTTATTTTGAAATTCGATTCCACAACATCTTAGGTTTCTTATCTTTCATTAATCACATTAATGAAGTCCCATCATTTAAATACCTAAACATCACAGATAGATATGACGTACACTTATGCCATCCGCATTCGCCTCGATGTCCCCTCGTGCACCGTTAGGTTAGGTAACTAACGACAGAGCAGGGCAGGGCTAGCGCGGGTGTAAAACATAAGTAACGTCTATATAATATATCATATATACTATATACAATATCCATCACAGAACATCACATGATCACATCACAGATATCGCAGCAGAAGAAACATATGAAACATTGGATATACTAGGACGTCCGTGTTTTCAATACGAGCCAGTATAAAACACGGATTCCACGGTCGTGATGAATAGCCAATCCCACACCCCTAGACCCCTACGAGAGCGGCAAGCAACCCTGCCAATTCTAGGGTTAGGAGACCCGGACTCGACTCCTCGAGTTGGTCTCCCACTGGACCCCAGAACCCGGTTACTTGTGCTCCCCTCCTTGGGTCTATCCTAATGCGGAAAAGTAAATAATATACAAAGGGTGACAACTTCCGCTACCTGGAAGTGCCCCAAATAAAAGAATATTACATACAAGTTTTTACATGAAAGAAAATGAAAAACACTCATCTCACATAAAAACCCCCGGCTACTCAAACACGACAATCCAATATAACATATCCAGCAACACATAACATCACATGTCATCAACGTAAGTAAATATGCGCATCCCAATTGTCGTTGACATATAGCAACGAAACCGGCGATATCACATATTACGCTTACGGTCACAGAAAAGAAAGTGTAAAACTACAACAATTGGAATCCGCAACCTTTTTAGACATCACATGCCTAACAGTTATAAACCCCGCATTTTAGTCCCATTATCGAAAACTCTTTTCGATATCAAGTGAAACTAAACCGCTAGATTTATAACATTCATTCAGTTATCTCATAACTACTTGTGAATTCCAATTATTGTATCACATTCCAGATAAACAGAAAATGTTAAACTTTCCGATCGAACAGTCGAATACCCAAGTTTTCCCAATACAGCTCAACACATGAAATAAGTTTAGCAACATTCAGTTCGTGCCTCAGTACCAACGGTCCAGCCGTAGAAGGGTCAAGCCAACGCCTCACATGTGGCACGCCGTACTGCCCCAAACCCGAAGGTTCAAAGGGCAGTTCAAGACGGTCACATAATCGAGTTAAGGTTTGTTGTCTTCTAGAGGGTCCATCGCGTTACTTGCACTACTTAGAACGTCGTTAAACTACGGAAAAATCCAACACTTGGAAATTTCCCGACAGGGGAAAAATTGGGTATTTATATCCGGTCGAACCTTTTAACATATTCTAAAATTTATCCGGAAAGCCACAAAGACGAAATTTGATACCCCGATCGAAACACCGAATCCCCAAAGCATCCCAGAAAATTCAACTCTTGAATAATTATTAAAAATACCCAGGAAAATCACCACTGGAAACTAAGAATTACTGTGTAAAATTCCTTATATATTGATGCCGTACGGCCGCGGAACCGCCGCATGAGCCAGGCTCATGCCGCGGATCCGCGGCTAGTTAGTGGAATTAGGCTGTCGAATTTCACACAAACTCTTATATTTTCCTAATGGTTTTTCTGCATATTTTTAATCTGGAAAAATCCCAGATTTTGGAAAAAGTCCAGAGAGCATCTTAAAGTTAGGTTTTCGGGTTCGATCGGGTTTCAAACATCGTCTAGACTTCGCCTAAGGCTCTAGCTTGGCTCTGATACCACTGTAGGGTTCCTAGGCATACTATAGAGGTCTCACAAGGTATCGAACATGCCAATTTAAAATTTTATGGGTGCCGAGAAACCCTAATACGGATCGTCGGCTAGATTTCTAGGCGAAACTATAAACTAGTTAACACTTTAACTAAAAGTTAGATACTACAACCTTTGTAGATCCGGTTACCCTCTTCCTTGGCTCCACGAAGGCATCCTCTCGCTGTCCATCTCGAATCTCGGACTCTCGCGACGGCTTCATCGGAGAAGTGAGCGGAATAGGTCGTCGGCTTCGTGCCGAAGATGATCTACGTCGAGGCATCACAAGTTCAAGCTCCGACTTCACGAAGTTGTGAAACTTGTGAAGAAAACACCCGAAACAACTTGGCAAGAGGTAGAGGGTGAAGAAATAGGAGGTGGGTTCACTTTAGAATTGGATTTCACTCACTTTTGCTCAAGTTGCCATTGATGGCATCAAGCTTTTCTTGAAGAAGAAGATGATGAAGAAGAAAGAATATGATAAGTTTCTTATTTGAAAAAGAAACTAATATGAATACTTATCATATCTTGACCATGGTCAAGTGTAGAGATTAAACTAAGGTTAATAGGAATGGTTAGGGTTAAGGATGAGATAAGGATGGTGGACTTTGTCAAAGCTTCAAGAAACTTCAACAAGAGACAAAGAAAGCCACCATTCTCATCTAAACCTTTTCTAAATAAATAAACAAATAAATAAATAAAAAGGCAAAACCCTAATCATCTCTTAACCATGGTTTAATACTTCACACTTAACCTAATGAGCAAGCATCATCAAACATGATACAAAGATGTGCACAAAAGTATATCACATATACAACATGTACATCATGTGAGAAAATCCATTTAAAGTGAACCAATACTAGTTAATGCAATGCAATATATCAAATATATAATTATGCATTAAATCATTAAATCAACATTTGATTCAATGATCCGGTCATGTCGCACATAACCGACTAGAATTCAATGTATCGATTTATCGAATCAATGATTCGATAACTAGGTCATATCGAATATAACCAATCGAAACATATATCGCGAGAATGAAATGCGGTATCACATACACGCATTATTCTCGGTCCTGCACATATCTCATATGCGCTCCTATTTCGTTTCGCTTGAACCAGGAAACCTCTGTGTAGGACTCTAAAGACTCGTCAATACGCCGGTAGCAGATGATGATCATATCAAGCACCCACAAGCCGCAAGCGGTCTGCTAAACGTAACGGCCATCCGGGTATTGAGCGATCAGAAGATCGACGAGCTAGTCCGCTCACACTCCTGTGAATCCAACCAGTAACACTTACCGTACAGTCCGGTCTGTTCGTCTGATACGTCGCATATCAAGTCTAGGGGTGGTAAACGTCAGACCCCAATAACCGATAAGTCGTGCCGATGTGAGGCTCATAACGGGTCGAGAAACTACTGGTAACACTTACCAGCAAATCTCTGATCAGCCCTGGCCAGGGACTTCCCTGTTACGGCCAATCGAGCACAGCGCAACATCAACTCCCAATACCGGGAGAGACGAAACCCCTCCTATCGCTCATTGCCTCCATGTGACTCGGGACTGTACCCAAAGACCACCGTTTTGCACGCCCTCATGGACGTGGTAAGGTGGAGATCAAAGCACAGTAGGAATCACACAAGACTCTATGACGATCTCGGGTCTACAGACTAACCTGTACAAGTGTCACCTGAGAACTGCCATCTGACGTGAGGTATAATACCATCTGGGAGTTCTCGACGAGTCCGTCCAGTGTACCCAGTCTCCACTGAGCACCCGTACACTATCTCTGATGTCAAACACCAATGGATATGGGATCATCCATCGCCCATCTCATGGGTCGAGAAGCGTATACGCTAGTCTACACTGGTATATCGATGCCCCGTCTCGATACACCCACGACTAGGGACCATGAAGGATGTACTTATGGACTACCATGTCCCCACTAGTATGATCTGCATCATAGTCCAGGTAGTCAAGTACACATCCTAAGGGCTTTACCAACATGTAACTATAAGACAGTTTAAAGAGACTAGTGTACATGTCAAGATAAAGAGTAACCAGATAGCATACTATCATATCGAGCAAGAAAGTCATCTCTATATATGTCCAAGCATTCAATATAATATACATCATCTGTACAATACTGGCCTCTAGGGCATACATACAACTAACACTCTCATCCTATCCTGAATCAGCTGGATCTTCTCCGTGGTCTCCTGAACTAGCTGGGGTCCCAAAACCAAACTCTCACTAAGCTCGGTCCAACAGACTGGCGATCGACACTTCCTATCATATAAAGCCTCAAAAGGTGCCATCTGAATAGTCTCCTGAAAGCTGTTGTTGTAGGAAAACTCAATCAACAGCAAGTGACGATCCCAACTGCCACCAAAATCAAGCACGCATGCACGGAGCATATCCTCTAGAGTCTGTATAGTCCGCTCCGACTGGCCATCGGTCTGTGGATGAAAAGCGGTACTAAAACTCAGCCGGGTACCCAAGGCTTCCTGAAGTTTCTGCCAAAGACGGCTAGTAAACTGGGTGCCTCTGTCGGATACTATGCATGTGGGAACACCGTGCAAATGCACAATCTCATCTATGTACAACTGAGCATACTGAGCATAACCGAAAGTGGTCTTCACCGGAAGAAAGTGAGCCACTTTCGTCAACCGGTCTACAATAACCCAAATGGAGTCATACCCTCGACTGGTCCTGGGTAGACCCACAATAAAGTCCATGGAAATCTGCTCCCATTTCCACTCCGGAACGGGTAAAGGCTGCAACTCTCCAGCCGGTCTCTGATGCTCAGCCTTGACTTGCTGACAAGTCAGGCACCTCGAAACGAAGTCCGATATATCACGCTTCATCCCTTCCCACCAGTAGAAGTCCCTCAAGTCACGGTACATCTTGGTGGAACCTGGATGAACGCTAAAGGCCGATTGATGTGCCTGCTCTAGGATCTCGCGTCTCAACCCATCAACATCTGGTACACACAAGCGAGTCCCGCATCGTAGCACACCCTGGTCATCAATCGTGAACTCCGAAACTCTTCCCTGCCGAACAAGCTCAAGAATCTCAATCAAACGGGCATCACTGGGCTGCGCCTCACGGATACGATCAAATAGAAGTGGACGGGCGCGGACATGAGCAAGCTGTCCCCCAGCGGAAGTGAACTCGAACTGCACTCTACTATCACACAAGAGCTGCCAATCTGCAGAAGACTGACACTGAACTGTGCTCAACTGGGACAAGCTACCCACGGGCCTACGACTCAAAGCATCAGCTACCACATTCGTCTTGCCCGGGTGATAAAGGATCTCACAATCATAATCCTTTACTAGCTCCATCCATCGGCGTTGTCTCAGGTTCAGATCTCGCTGCTGGAAGATATACTTCAAACTCTTGTGATCCGTGAAGATCTGACATGACTCTCCGTACAAGTAGTGTCTCCAAATCTTCAACGCAAAAACTACCGCTGCCATCTCAAGATCGTGAGTGGGGTAATTCTGCTCGTGCTTCTTCAGCTGCCTAGAAGCATATGCAATCACCCTATCATGCTGCATCAAAACACAGCCGAGCCCCACTCGAGAAGCATCACAATAAACAACATAGCCGCCCGATCCAGAAGGTAAAGAAAGAACTGGTGCTGTCGTCAACCGAGTTTTCAACTGCTGAAAACTCTGCTCGCACGCATCAGTCCAGAGAAAAGGAATTCCCTTCCGGGTCAGTCCAGTCAGCGGTGCAGCGATACTCGAGAAATCCTGCATAAAACGGCGATAATAACCAGCTAAGCCCAAAAAGCTGCGGACCTCCGTCACCGATACAGGTCTGGGCCAAAGCTGTACAGCCTCGATCTTCCTCGGGTCCATAAGAATACCATCACCAGTCACCACATGACCCAGGAAGTCAACTCTATCAAGCCAAAATGTGCACTTTGAGAATTTAGCATACAGCCGGTGCTCTCTCAATATCTGCAAAGTAATCCTCAAGTGTTGCTCATGCTCCTCATGACTCCTAGAGTAGACCAGTATGTCATCAATAAACACTATAATGAACTGGTCGAGGAACGGCCTGAAAATCCGGTTCATCAGATCCATGAACGCTGCTGGCGCATTGGTGAGTCCGAAACGACATCACCAAAAACTCATAATGCCCATAGCGCGTACGAAAAGCAGTCTTCGGAATGTCATCATTCCGAACCCGCAACTGATGATAACCCGAACGCAAATCAATCTTCGAAAAATGTTTCGCTCCCTGGAGCTGATCAAATAAATCATCAATGCGGGGTAAAGGATACCTGTTCCGCACCGTAACTCGGTTCAACTGACGATAATCCACACAACCTCAAACTGCCGTCCTTCTTCTTGACGAACAGAACAGGAGCTCCCCACGGCGAAACACTCGGACGCACAAGTCCCAAAACAAGCAACTCTTGCAATTGATCTTTAAGCTCTCTAAGCTCTGCCGGAGCCATCCGATAAGGCGGTATAGAAATAGGCTCCGTGCCAGGAATCAAATCAATGCAAAACTCAATATCGTGCTCTGGCGGCAACCCAGGCAACTCATCGGGAAAGACATCGGGAAACTCTCGCACGGTAGAAACCTGGTCCAACGACTCCACCGTAACTCCAGTATCATGAATGAAAGCCAAGAATCCCCGACATCCCCTCCTCAAAAGCCGACTAGCGCACAGAACAGAAACAAAACTGTGAGGGGCGGCACCACGGTCCCCCTGCACAACAAACACTGACTCGCCGGGAAAACAAAATCTAACTGTCTTCTCGCGGCAGTCCACGGACGCATAGCAAGTAGCTAGCCAATCCATGCCCAGCAGAACGTCGAAGTCCAACATCTCAAGAAGGATCAAGTCGACGGACAGATCTCTGTCTCCTAAACGGACAACACATGATCGGAACACGTGCCGCGCAACAAACGACTCTCCCATAGGAGTAGTCACTACTAGCAGCTGATCCAGCAAACACGACTCTCGGCCTAACCTCGGCGCGAAGTGCATAGAAACATACGAATGCGTAGATCCCGGATCGAAAAGAACATGTGCATCAAAAGAACATAAGGAAAGGGTACCTGAAACCACAGCATTGGACGCCTGAGCGTCCTGGTGAGTCAAGGCAAAAACTTGTGCCTGCCCTCTACCGGCTAATGGCTAAACTCTGCCTCTGCCACCTCGTCCTCTCGGCACAAAACCACCGCGACCACGACCCCTCTGAGTAGGAGTCTGATGCGGCGCAACAACAGGAATAAGAGGCAACGCTCTCTGAGGCGGAGAAGGTGGTAAGGTAACCTGCGGTACTGCTGGCCCTCTCTGACGCACCACAGTACAATTCCGAACAAGATGATGCAAACTGCTACAACCGAAGCATCCATAAGACGGTCGCTGGCCCTCCTGGGAATAAGAACTGAATAACTGGCCACGTCCCACGTCTCTGCTACTCCCCGAGTCTGAAGGAACTCTGCCTCTGCGGACAAACCTCGGTCCCCGTGCTGGCTCATCCGTACGAGTCCTCTTCGGTTCTGGAACAACCGATGACTCAGTCAGACGCTCCTCCACCAATAGGGCTACATCGACAGCTGCCGCATACGTGTCGCAATGCTGAATGCTGATGGCTAGGAACAACTGGGTAAGCAGGCCTCGAACAAACCTCTTCACCCTCATCTCCTCAGTCGCCACCAGGTACGGAGCATACACCGACAGCTCAGTAAACAAAACATCATACTCCAACACCGTCATCCCCGGCGTCTGACGTAACGAATCAAATCTGCGCGCTCGCGCATCCCTGACGCTCGGTGGAAGAAAACAGGCAAGAAACGACGTCACAAACTCAGCCCAGGTCATAGGAGCAAGACCAGCGGCTCTACCTCTCTCCAACGACTCACACCACTTCTGGGCCATACCCTCCAGCCGGAAACTCGCAAACTCTACCCATCTCTCATCGGAGCATCGGAGTGAGCGACGAATCCTGGCCATCCGGTCGATGAACGACTGCGGATCCTCAGTAACATCTGTGCCAGTAAACACCGGAGGCCTCAGCCTCATTGTCACGACCCGAAAGTACGGAACGCGACTGGCACTTAGATTACGAGACGTCTAAAGGCGTACCGTAACCTAAGTCAGCCAAAGCCCAGAAGAATCTAAACCAAAATCAAAAGAGAGTGAAGGAAAACCTTTAATGAAAATGGTTTTTAAAATCATTTAAATTGCATAGAATCCCTTTTTAAAACATCAAAAATTTCTGTATAATAGCTAAGTACCATCAAGAAATCATCTGAAAACCCGTGTCAAGCATCGACACCAAATAGGAATCATATCTGTCTCAATATCGGGCTCCGTCAGTCCGGATCGGCCCATATCATAAATCTCACGACAACGGTCGGTATCCTCCGGATATCCGCCGCGCCAGACATCACCGGTAGGTAGTCTTCCCCTGCCAGGCTCATCGTCTACAACTCGATCTTCTTGCCCCGGGGTACCATACCGGGCCCACCATGTACCCGAGACGGTTCATCCACTCCTCGAATCGGGTCTCGAAATCCAACAGAAAACATGAAAACTCATGGTGGACGACACATACATCACGAGAAAACCGCAACTTTGTTTTGAAAATGATAAATATAAGGTTTTGTTAAATTCTTGCGGTTTTCCCCAAAAATCCAGAAATCGCAGCAATACCGAAATCATCAAGAAAATCATAATGTCCACATGTTATATATGATAAATGTCTATGATATCAATGCATACGATGTGAATTTTGCTAGAAATCTATATAAATATGATGATGATGCGAGGTATACGTATGCTATGCAATTTCATATATCAAGTATGAATGCAAGTGGCGATATTATGATAAACAGGTTCTAAACTGCACGTGGCATGGCAATTACCAAAGGCGTGTGTGTCACATGAATAGTGCGCGTGCAACAGATGCCAATGGTAATGGTGTTCGTGTCCTACAAAGTGATATCGCATAAGTATGGATGAATGTCCATGCAATCTAATATACTGTTCGCTATAAGGGTATGCAGTGTACATGAATGGATAAGCTAGCTAACAATATGAATCTTGCAAAAGTATGGTAATCCTAACTAGAGGGGGGTGCCTCGCGCCATTCAGACGATTCCCCCATAGATGAATACATCTACTCACCTGAAATCTCCGCTAATCCGATCCGGCCACCGCCTTGCCTTTTCGCGCCGTGTCCGATGTTTCCCCGATCGATCCTATATTTGCACAATATCAAGCATAAGATTACAAAACCTAAGACGATGCAAGTCACAATATACAATTATCAACGCTCTCGAATTACTCATAGCATGCACTCGGTACGCGGGAAAACGCACGAAAATCGCAATCCTTTAACTAGAATCGTCATTTCGGGGAAATCGGCAAAACTACAACCCGACTAGACGAAACCCCACGTTCGTGCACTCTAATAGTCCTATACGAAGCTAATTATATCGCTAACATAACGCAATTTGATCGCATTCTAATTTTCGTAAAAATCTAGCAAGCAATTTTCTAGCCGATTCGATACAAACATCGCAATTTGTCGATTTAGCAAGCGTATCATTACACAATTAACCATTCTAATCAATTATATAACCAAAACCCTAACTTAATTTTTACAACCATGTTTCAAACCCTAACTCAACCTCAAAACCCATTCTTGATTTTTCATGAACAAGGATTTACACTAAATTAATACTTCAAAATTAGATTTTAGCACAAATAAACTACAAGTTAGCAAACTAGTTTAGAATTTTTTACCTCACCAATTGAATCCTAGCATGATCAAGTCACCAAGAAGCCTCCTTTCATCAAGTTCTCAAACAAATTAGGGTTTGGGAAAGGTTGGATTAGGGTTTTGGTTTGAATAGAGATGGAAATTGTGAATTTTAGTTGAATTTTTAGCAAGAAAAAGAAGCAAAAAGAAGTGGGGAGATGGAGAATTCTGCTGAAATGGGGGTCGGCCAGCAGCAAGGGTGAGGAGGTGGGGAAAATTGGAGAAGTTTCTAGGTCCAAAAACACCCCATATTATCATTTAATGCTTTCATGTCAACCTTTTTACAAAAAAACCCATTTTTACTTCATTTTTTCACAAATTTTCCCACCCTAAAACCAAAAGTTTGCAAGACATGATATAATTTTATTAACACCATATTTTAGCTTATAAAGACTCCTAATTATGAAATTTACCTAATTAAATTTGTATTTATCACTAATTTAATGTATTTAAAAAGGCTTAAAATAATAAAAAAATAATTAATTACGAAAAAAAAATTATTTAACTAGATAATTATACGTGACATTTTAGTGACAAAATTATAGTAATATATTATCTAAATTTTGTATAATTAGGTCTACAATGAAAAATACCTATTTTGACTTTTTACGGAAAAAGCCGAAAAATTAGCCGATTACCGAAAAACTGCCTAAACGATTTTCGAAGGGTTACAATCTTCCCCCCTTAAAGAAATTCGGTCCCCGAATTTAGAATTTAACTACGCGTACCTTCAAAAAGATGGGGATATCTCTTCCTCATCTCGACCTCGATCTCCCAGGTGACCTCCTCGCTGTTCGGGCCACGCCAAAGGACCTTGACGGACGATATGACCTTCGACCTCAATTTCTTCACCTGCCGATCCAAAATGACCACCGGATGCTCGGTGAAAGAAAGATCATGCTCTAGCTGGATCTTCTGGAGCTGAATCGCCTGGGAAGGATCATGAAGGTACTTGCGGAGCATCGAGACATGGAATACGGGGTGAACATCGGGGAAGCTGGGCGGAAGAGCTAACCGATAAGCGACTGGACCAACACGCTCTAGGATCTCGAAAGGACCAACATATCTAGGACTCAGTTTCCCTTTCCGCCCAAATCTCATCACACCCTTCATCGGAGAGACCTTCAGGAAAACATGATCGCCAACAACGAACTCGAGTCGGCGACGGCGCCTGTCAGCATATGATTTCTGCCTGCTCTGTGCCGCTCTCATCCTGTCCCGAATCAGCTGTATCTTCTCGGTCATCTCCTGTACAATCTGCGGCCCCAAAATGCTGCTCTCCCTGAGCTCTGTCCAACATACCGGCGATCGACATCTCCTCCCATATAAAGCCTCGAAAGGTGCCATCTGAATCGTCTCCTGGAAGCTATTATTGTAGGAAAACTCGATCAAAGGCAAATGACGATCCCAGCTACCACCGAAATCTAAAACACAAGCTCTGAGCATGTCCTCAAGAGTCTGAATCGTACACTCCGACTGACCGTCAGTCTGCGGATGAAAGGCTATGCTAAAACTCAATCGGGTGCCCAAAGCTTCCTGTAGTTTCTGCCACAATCGGCTGGTAAACTGGGTGCCACGGTCGGACACGATGCAAGTCGGAACACCATGCAGTTGCACTATCTCATCAATATAAACCTGGGTGTACTGAGAAAATCCAAAAGTGGTCTTCACTGGCAGGAAGTGAGCCGCTTTCGTCAGTCGATCAACAATCACCCATATAGAGTCATACCCTCGACTAGTCCTGGGTAGACCGACAATGAAGTCCATGGAGACCTGCTCCCACTTCCACTCAGGGATGGGCAAAGGCTGTAACTTGCCGGCTGGCCTCTGATGCTCGGCCTTGATTTGCTGACAAGTCAGGCATCTGGACACAAAGTCTGTAACATCCTTCTTCATCCCGTCCCACCAGTAAACCTCTCTCAAATCACGGTACATCTTGGTGGAACCTGGGTGAACACTGTATACTGATCTATGTGCCTCCTCGAGAATATCACGCCTCAGTCCCTCTGAATCTGGCACGCACAGTCGAGTCCCAAATCGAAGTATCCCCTGATCATCAATCACGAACTCAGAAACTCTGCCCTGCCGAATCTGCTCAATAATCTCTAAGATACGGGCATCGCCGGACTGTGCCTCGCGGATACGGTAAAGTAACTGTGGGCGTGCTCTGAAATGGGCCAGCTGTCCCCCTGTAGGAGTAAACTCGAACTGCACTCTGCTATCACATAACACCTGCCAATCCGCCGTCGACTGCATCTGCACTGCGCTCAAACAAGATAAGCTACCCCAGGCCTCCTACTCAAAGCATCTGCCACCACATTCGCCTTGCCCGGATGGTATAAAATCTCGCAGTCATAATCCTTCACCAACTTCATCCAACGGCGCTGTCTCAGGTTCAGATCTCGCTGCTGGAAGATATACTTCAAACTCTTGTGGTCAGTAAATATCTGGCACGACTCACCGTATAGGTAATGTCTCCAGATCTTAAGTGCAAATACCACTGCAGCCATCTCTAAATCATGGGTGGGGTAGTTCTGCTCGTGTTTCCTCAGCTACCGAGAAGCATACGCGATAACTCTGTCTTGCTGCATCAATACACATCCCAGCCCCACTCGAGAAGCATCACAATAAACCACGAACCCGCCTGATCCTGAAGGCAATGCTAACACTGGAGCAGTAGTCAGACGAGTCTTCAACTGCTAGAAACTATCCTCACATACCTGGGTCCAATCAAAAGGAACCCCCTTCCGGGTCAACCCGGTCAGTGGTGCAGCAATGCGGGAGAAATCCTGGACGAAACGTCGATAATAGCCGGCCAGACCTAGAAAACTGCGAACCTCCATAACTGATACTAGTCTAGGCCAACGCTGAACTGCCTCGATCTTCTTTGGGTCCACACAAATACCATCTCTCATCACCACATGACCCAAGAAATCGACACTGTCTAGCCAGAATGCGCACTTGGAGAATTTGGCGAACAGCTGATGCTCCCTCAAAGTCTGTAATATGATACGTAAGTGCTGCTCATGCTCCTCCCGGCTCCGAGAATAAACCAAGATGTCGTCAATGAACACAATGATGAACTGATCGAGATACGGCCTGAATACGCGGTTCATCAAATCCATAAATGCTGCCGGGGCATTGGTGAGCCCGAACGACATCACCAAGAACTCATAATGACCATATCGAGTACGGAAGGCGGTCTTCGGAATATCCTCCTTCCGAACTCGCAATTGGTGATAACCTGACCGTAAATCAACCTTCGAGAAAAACCCTGCACCCTGGAGCTGATCAAATAAGTCATCAATGCGGGGTAGGGGATACCTGTTCCGCACAGTAACCCGGTTCAGCTGACGATAATCAATGCATAAGCGCATACTTCCGTCCTTCTTCTTAACAAACAGGACGGGAGCACCCCACGGTGACACACTCGGTCGGATAAGCCCTTTGTCCAGCAAGTCCTGTAACTGATCCTTTAGCTCTCTCAGCTCCGCCGGGGCCATCCGATAAGGCGGTATAGAGATAGGCCCCGTGCCAGGGATCAAGTCAATACAGAACTCAATCTCGCGCTCTGGTGGCAGACCAGGCAGCTCGTCAGGGAATACATCAGGAAACTCTCTCACAACAGGGACCTGGTCCAACGGAACCTCTGTGGAGCTAGTATCACAAATATAGGCTAAGAATCCCTGACACCCTTTCCTTAAGAGCTGACCAGCGCGAAGAGATGAAATCAAGCTGGGAAGGGTAGCGCTACGATCTCCCTGAATAATAAGAACCGGCTCGCCAGGAAAACTGAATCTGACTGCTTTTTCACGGCAGTCCACGGATGCATAACAGGTGGCTAGCCAGTCCATACCAAGAAGAACGTCAAAGTCTAGCATATCGAGGAGAATCAAATCCACTGAAGAATCTCTCTCCCCGATACGAACGGAACACGATCGGTACACAAAACGGGCAACAAAAGACTCGCCTACCGGGGTAATAACGGCAAGCGGCTGATCTAACGGAGAAGACTCTCGGCCCAACCTCGGTGCAAAGTACGTGGATACATAGGAATGTGTGGAGCCTGGATCAAATAATACCCGTGCATCAAAAGAACATACTGGCAGAGTACCTGTCACGACGGCATTGGATGCCTGTGCATCCTGAGGAGTCAACGCGAACACTCGGGCCTGTCCACCACTAATAGCTGGCTGTGCTCTGCCTCTACCTCGTCCTCTGCCTCTGCCTCTGTCGCCTCGTCCTCTCTGAACCGGACCGCCACGCCCACGGCCTCTAGAAGCATCTGGCTGGCGTGGAACATCATCAGGAGTAAGGAGTAAAGCTCTCTGAGAAGGTGGTGAGGGTGGTAAAGTCGCATGCGGGACTATCGCCGCGCCCTGGCGTCCCATGGTACAGTCTCTGACACGGTGGTACTGACTCCCACACCGAAAACATCCTGGAGACGACTGCTGGGTCTGTGGATATGAACCAAATAACTGACCTCGTCTCAATCCTCTGCCTCCACCATCTCCCGGAAATAATCTATCACGATGTCTGCCCATCTGCCGCTGAGCTGGCGTATCAGTACGGATCCTCTTCGGCCCAGAAACGACCGGAGTCTCAGAAATACACTCCTCCAAAAGTAAGGCTGCGTCCATCGCGGCTGCGTATGTATCAAAGTGCTGGGTGCCGATGGCAAGGAATAGCTGTGTATCAAGCCCTCGTACAAACCTCTTTATTCTCTTCTCTTCTGTGTCGACTAAGTACGGAGCATATCGAGACAACTGGGTAAACTATATATCATACTCCGACACTGTCATCCCAGGAGTCTTGCGCAAAGACTCAAAACTACGGGCTCGAGCATCTCGGACACTCTCCGGAAGAAAACGGGCAAGAAATGCAGATGTAAACTCATCCCAGGTCATAGAAGGCAGACCTGCAGCTCGGCCTCTCTCTACTGAGTCGTACCATGTCTGGGCAAGACCCTCCAGACGAAAACTCGCAAACTCCACCAATCTATCATCAGAACACCTCAACGAACGGCAAATCCGAGCCATCCTATCAAGAAATGCCTGTGGGTCCTCTGTCGCATCTGTACCGGTAAAAGCTGGAGGTCTCAATCTCATGAACTCCTGTAGTGAAACAGGGATAGTCTCCGTAGTAGCAGCGGGAGTGACCATCTGTGCAGCAGGTACGATCGTGGTCTGTGCGGTGGAAGGAACGTCCTCGGATCTCTGTGCCCGGCTGGACTCAACTAAAGATCCCATCATCTGCCATAACTCTTGCACGCAGGCCTCTAATCTGGCAATACGGTCAGGATAAGGAGGATCAGTATGACCCTGAGGGGTAGGTGTATCATCCCGCTCGATCCTCGCCTCAGACGGGCCTGCCCGAATCTCATCCCTAGCGGCAGCCCGCTGAGCTCTCGTAGTCTTTGGCGGCATCGAAGCTGGAATAAGAAACAGGACTGATAAGATCATTGCAATTGAATCAAGGAATGCAAGGAATCAAGAAAGGAAATACAAGCAATTATGTCCTAAGGTCACTTAGGCGGAGTACCGTATCGTAAGTATGCCGCGGATCATACCCACGCTACGCCACTCTGCTTAAGTCACCTACTCCATCTACCAAGGTCGTCCTACACTCAGAAAGGTAAAACCTACGTTCTGATACCAACTTTGTCACGACCCGAAAGTACGGAACGCGACTGGCACTTAGATTACGAGACGTCTAAAGGCGTACCGTAACCTAAGTCAGCCAAAGCCCAGAAGAATCTAAACCAAAATCAAAAGAGAGTGAAGGAAAACCTTTAATGAAAATGGTTTTTAAAATCATTTAAGTTTCATAGAATCCCTTTTTAAAACATCAAAAATTTCTGTATAATAGCTAAGTACCATCAAGAAATCATCTGAAAACCCGTGTCAAGCATCGACGCCAAATAGGAATCATATTTGTCTCAATATCGGGCTCCGTCAGTCCGGATCGGCCCATATCATAAATCTCACGACAACGGTCGGTATCCTCCGGATATCCGCCGCGCCAGACATCACCGGTAGGTAGTCTTCCCCTGCCAGGCTCATCGTCTACAACTCGATCTTCTTGCCCCGGGGGTACCATACCGGGCCCACCATGTACCCGAGACGGTTCATCCACTCCTCGAATCGGGTCTCGAAATCCAACAGAAAACATGAAAACTCATGGTGGACGACACATACATCACGAGAAAACCGCAACTTTGTTTTGAAAATGATAAATATAAGGTTTTGTTAAATTCTTGCGGTTTTCCCCAAAAATCCAGAAATCGCAGCAATACTGAAATCATCAAGAAAATCATAATGTCCACATGTTATATATGATAAATGTCTATGATATTAATGCATACGATGTGAATTTTGCTAGAAATCTATATAAATATGATGATGATGCGAGGTATACGTATGCTATGCAATTTCATATATCAAGTATGAATGCAAGTGGCGATATTATGATAAACAGGTTCTATAGTGCACGTGGCATGGCAATTACCAAAGGCGTGTGTGTCACATGAATAGTGCGCATGCAACAGATGCCAATAGTAATGGTGTTCGTGTCCTACAAAGTGATATCGCATAAGTATGGATGAATGTCCATGCAATCTAATATACTGTTCGCTATAAGGGTATGCAGTGTACATGAATGGATAAGCTAGCTAACAATATGAATCTTGCAAAAGTAGGGTAATCCTAACTAGAGGGGGGCGCCTCACGCCATTCAGACGATTCCCCCATAGATGAATACATCTACTCACCTGAAATCTCCGCTAATCCGATCCGGCCACCGCCTTGCCTTTTCGCGCCGTGTCCGATGTTTCCCCGATCGATCCTATATTTGCACAATATCAAGCATAAGATTACAAAACCTAAGACGATGAAAGTCACAATATACAATTATCAACGCTCTCGAATTACTCATAGCATGCACTCGGTGCGCGGGAAAACGCACGAAAATCGCAATCCTTTAACTAGAATCGTCATTTCGGGGAAATCGACAAAACTACAACCCGACTAGATGAAACCCCGCGTTCGTGCACTCTAATAGTCCTATACAAAGCTAATTATATCGCTAACATAACGCAATTTGATCGCATTCTAATTTTCGTAAAAATCTAGCAAGCAATTTTCTAGCCGATTCGATACAAACATCGCAATTTGTCGATTTAGCAAGCGTATCATTACACAATTAACCATTCTAATCAATTATATAACCAAAACCCTAACTTAATTTTTACAACCATGTTTCAAACCCTAACTCAACCTCAAAACCCATTCTTGATTTTTCATGAACAAGGATTTACACTAAATTAATACTTCAAAATTAGATTTTAGCACAAATAAACTACAAGTTAGCAAACTAGTTTAGAATTTTTTACCTCACCAATTGAATCCTAGCATGATCAAGTCACCAAGAAGCCTCCTTTCATCAAGTTCTCAAACAAATTAGGGTTTGGGAAAGGTTGGATTAGGGTTTTGGTTTGAATAGAGATGGAAATTGTGAATTTTAGTTGAATTTTTAGCAAGAAAAAGAAGCAAAAAGAAGTGGGGAGATGGGGAATTCTGCTGAAATGGGGGTCGGCCAGCAGCAAGGGTGAGGAGGTGGGGAAAATTGGAGAAGTTTCTAGGTCCAAAAACACCCCATATTATCATTTAATGCTTTCATGTCAACCTTTTTACAAAAAACCCATTTTTACTTCATTTTTTCACAAATTTTCCCACCCTAAAACCAAAAGTTTGCAAGACATGATATAATTTTATTAACACCATATTTTAGCTTATAAAGACTCCTAATTATGAAATTTACCTAATTAAATTTGTATTTATCACTAATTTAATGTATTTAAAAAGGCTTAAAATAATAAAAAAAATAATTAATTACGAATTTTTTTTTATTTAACTAGATAATTATAAGTGACATTTTAGTGACAAAATTATAGTAATATCTTATCTAAATTTTGTATAATTAGGTCTACAATGAAAAATACCTATTTTGACTTTTTACGGAAAAAGCCGAAAAATTAGCCGATTACCGAAAAACTGCCTAAACGATTTTCGAAGGGTTACACTCATGAACTCCGTCAGTGAAACGGTAATAACCTCTAGAGCTGCAACTACGACTGCCGGATCAGTAGGTACCATCGTGGTCCCTGCAACGGGTGGAACAACAGCCTGCCCCTGTGCTCGAATGGCCTCTACTAAAGTCCCCACAATCTGGCGCAGATCCTGCATACCAGCCCCAATCATAGCAATGTGCTCCGGTACCACAGGTGTATCGCCCTGGTCAACCCTCGCCTCAGACGAGTCGACTCTGGCCTCGGCCTTCGCGGCCGCTCTCTGTGCCCTCGTAGTCTTCGGCGGTATATAGGCTGGAAATTGAAACAAGATTCGATAAGGAAACGGAAATCGAATCACAAAGATGTATATCAATCATGGAAGGAATTTCAATCAATAAGTCCTAAGGTCACTTAGGCGGAGTACCGTATCGTAAGTATGCCGCGGAACATACACACGCTATGTCACTCGGCTTAAGCTACCTACTCCATCATACCAAGGTTATCCTACACTTCGAAAGGTAAAAACCTAGCGCTTTGATACCAACTTTGTCACGACCCAAATTTGGCCCGTAACCGGCACTTAAACTACGTAACGTCTAAAGGCGTACGCAACTTAAGTAAGCCAAAACCCAGAAATCTAAACCACCCAAAGCTGGATCAACGGAGAAAACATTGTTTTAAACATTCGGAATTTTTCATGTAAAAATCTTTAAGTTTGGTTTTCGTTCTTAAAAATTTCGGCAGCATCTCCTTTGTAAAAACTAACCCCGAAAACGGGCACAACATAGATAATAATAAAAGCATCCCAAACGGGAGCAAATCACGCCCAACGGCGGAGACAACCACCACAACATATATACGACGCCGAAGCGAAGAAATATAAAAGAAAACTGCATAAAGAAGTAAAACTTTTCAACAAAACCGGCTCCCACGAGCACGGAACCCAAAGTCACCACAAAATAATAACACTGAATCCTCACAAGTCGTCTCTAAGTCATATACAACATAGTGGTAGATGGAGAATACTAGATCCAACAAAAAATATACAAAGTACAAACAGATAACCGCAACCCACCTAAAAGCAAGGCTTCACAGCCAACCGTAGCGGTATCCGCAAAAGTAGAGATGAAAAGATGCCCTGCCGCGACTACTCAGAGGGTAAGTCCTGCACAACACTGTAGCACAACGGGGGTGAGTTTCCAACTCGTGAATAGTAAATAACATCATACAGTAATCGCAAGTATGCACGAACAGCGATCTATCTATCACAAGTAATCCGATAGCATAAGTATGATAGGTGAATATGCAACAATCATGTAAAGGTACATCATCAGGGTACTACAACTACATGAAACAATGCATATCAACATAATCCTGAGTGTGGGATGATATAATATAAAATCTCATGCAAAATCATCAGCATGGAAAAACACCAGTGTCCCTTATTAACACATCAAATCCCAAATACTCAGGCACCGCATCCTCAGATCGGCCCTCACATCCTGTATGTCTCACGAAAACCTGAGTGTCAAACACCGACACTCGAAACATCATGAAACCCGTGTCTAGCATCGACACGTAAATCCTCATAACTCAGGCGCTGTCACCATGACTGGCCCTGACGATATGTCATACCTCACTCCGGTCGGTATCTTCATGATAACCGCCGAGTCCAAATACAATCACCGGTAGGTAGTGGTACCACCGTCAGGCTTATCGTCTACACCACGAAATCACCACTCACCCCGGGGTACCATACCGGGTCCACCATGTACCCGCAGACGGTGCGTCCCGCTCCTCGAATCGGGTATCACATGCAAAATCTCAGAACCGAGAAATCACATGGTGGACGCATCAAATATCATATCAAGAGAAACCGGGTTTTCAAACAATACATAGTTTTCTTGAAAATATCCCCCACGGTTCTCAAATCCATAAATCATATGAAATCCATATCTCAATGGGTAAAATCCATATAAAACTGATATATGCAACATAAAACATCAATATGAGCATATAAAGGGAAAACCGCTCTTTAAATTGAATCTAGCTTTAAAACACATCATGCGGTTCCCAATTCCTTCGAAAATAAATGCAGTATCATATGAAGTGTACATGTAAGTGTAGTAAGGTTTAAGTATCTACATGTAATCAAGTACGAGGGTGTACATGTCAATATGTATGCATGATGTATAAGTAATTATAGCAAGATATAAGTGAAGTGGAATAAGGTTCACTACCTTAACTATTCCTGCCCAATGGAATATCACGTATGTATGTACCCACAGTATTTCATATGCACAATAGAATAAGAGTTACTACTCCAATCATTCCTATCCACTATCATATCATATAGGTAGGTGTTTGTGCGTGTCATGGCAATTACAGACGGTGTGGGTGTAGCATACAATTTAGTGCTGTGCAACATGAACCGTCAGTAATGTATTATATCTAAAGGTATGAGTCAAGTACAACAGATAATGCTATGCAATGACATTCATATGAAAGTAACTAATATGCAAATACATGCCGCTATCATATCATATTCGCCCCGACACATAACGCCATACGGGCGATTTCCCCGTAGATGTTAAATCTACTCACCGATGGTCTCGAGCTATGAAAATCCGACCACCTGCTTCCCCTTGTCCGCAGCACCCGAAGTCCCTGCTTGCGAACCTAAAATTTCATAAATACAACACATAAGCTAAATATCCTAAAATGACGAAAAGACAACGAAACGCGACGAAAACGCCCGGAAAATTACACTGCGTGCTTAGCGCATCTATCGCGCACGATACCGGCCAAAACCCTAATTGGGGTCGCTAAACTACAAAACACCAAGTCTGGACCCCGATCGTCCCGATCGCGCAACACAACAAAAAAATTACGAGAAATACACTGGATATAACCTCGCAACTATCAAACAAACCCTACGTCGGAAAAACCCCGAAATTTAGTAAGCAACCTATCGCAATATATCGCACTAGATTCAAGATAACGCAAATCTAACAATTAAAAATACCTTAAAATAGCTTAACTAAGCTATCTAAACCAATCCTATATTTTTAACACTCGCTAATTATGTTTTAGCAAAAATCTAGTAAGCAACTTTGCTTAATTAAACAAAATGCTTATTAGCAAATTTTAACACTTTCTACTAGATTAATCTTTTCCAAAACACAATTTAACACTTCAATTAAACACTAATCACTTAATCGAAATTTAACCCTAACATGAATTTCTTAAACCAAATATAATGAATTAATCATGAATTAAAAGCTAAACTAAGCACTTAAATAGTTAACTAAATTAGCTAGTTTAAGATTAAAGCAATTAATTATGGATTAAGGTAAGAAATTATACCTCCTCAAGAACACCAAAATGAAAATAGATCCATCATTTTAGCCTCCAAAAATCAAGCTTTGAAGGAGATCCATGAAGGATTAGTGAAGGAAAAATGGTTTAATTTTTATATAGGAATTTTTGGATTTATTTTTGGAATTATTTTTGTGTTTTTGATTGAAAATGAGTGAGAAATGAGTTTGGAATTGTTAAGGACAGAAATTGGGGGGATGAGCTCGGCCAAGGGGGTGAGAGGGGGTTTTTGTGAATATTTTGTGAAGAAAAAGCAAGGAAAAAGAGTAATAAATGCTAATTAAAGCAAACATGCCACATTTTCACCCTTTTCTTTTATTTTTAAAAACAAACCATTAGTCACCAAAAAAAATCTAGATATTTAAAAAGAACCTTCTAAAATAATTCTAGTGAAAAAATTAATTTATTCACAAAAGAAAAATTTTCCCGATTTACGTGCACAAAATACCGCTTAAAATAATATTTTATTCGGGAAAAAATCTATCTGAACCAAAACCTCCCAAATACTCCAAAAGTTCGCGCACAAGCTTTATTTTGGCCAAATTAGGTGTCGGTAAGTTTATACGGTCGTTTGATCAAAATCGGGTTAAAACGGGAAAAACCGACAATTTTGCCCTAAAACGGGAAAATTTGCAAAACGATTTCTAAAACGTTACAAAAGGCAAGATACATCGTTACCAAGGATGCAACCAAAGAGGCAGTCTGGATATATAAGTTCATGAGATGAACTTCTTTCCTACCATTGTATAACAATGGAGTTGTGGTTTTGGCCAAGGAACTACCGTCCCATCAGAAATCTAGATATAATTCTTAGGCAGTATCACCTGATCATGGAGATGGTTGATCTCCAGGGAGATCGAGGTTAGGAGAGTAGACACAGAGGACAACAGCGCGGATCCACTCACAAAGGCCGTTTTCCCAGTAGAGACATTTATGGGATGGTTGAGTATGAGATACTTCAACCGCAGCTAATTGTTGGGTATGTGATACCATAACAGATGGCCCTAGTGCAAGTGGGAGATTGTTAGTTATATGTATGCCCTAGAGGCCATTACTGTACATACGATGTATATTGTAATGGATGCTTGGACATATATAGGGAGGACTTTCTTGCTTGACATGATAGTATGCTATCTGGTTGTACTTTATCTTAACATATACTCTGATTGTCTCTATGTTACATGTTGATAAAGCCCTTAGGATATGTACTCGACTACTCGGACTATGATGAGATCATACTAGTGGGGCCACGGTAGTCGACGAGTACATCCTATAATTGTTCCTAGTCGAGGGTGTATCGAGACAAGGCATCGATGCACCAGAGTAGACTAGCGTATACGCATCTTGACCCATATGATGGGCGATGGATGATCCCATATCCATTGGTGTTTGACATCAAGGATGGTGTACGGGTGCTCAGTGGTGACTGGGTACACTGGACGGACTCGCCGAGAACTCCCAGATGGTATTATACCTTACGTCAGATGGCAGTTCTCCGGTGACACTGGTACAGAGTAGTCTGTTGACCCGAGATCATCATAGAGTCTTATGTGATTCCCACTGTGCTTTGATTTCCATCATACCACGTCCAAGAGGGCGTGCAAAAAGTTGGCTTTTGGGTACAGTCCCGAATCACATAGAGTCAATGAGCGATAGGAGGGGATTCGTCTCTCCCGGTATAGGGAGTTGACGTTGTGCTGTGTTCGATTGGCTATAACCGGAAATCCCTGGCCAGGGTTGCTGAGATTTACTGTTATAGCCAATCGAACACAGCGCAACATCAACTCCCTATACCGGGAGAGACAAATCCCCTCCTATCGCTCATTGCCTCCATGTGATTTAGGACTGTACCCAAAAGCCACCTTTTTGCACGCCCTCTTGGACGTGGTATGATGGAAATCAAAGCACAGTGGGAATCACACAAGACTCTATGACGATCTCGGGTCAACAGACTACTCTGTACCAGTGTCACCGGAGAACTGCCATCTGACGTAAGGTATAATACCATCTGGGAGTTCTCGGCGAGTCCGTCCAGTATACCCAGTCACCACTGAGCACCCGTACACCATCCTTGATGTCAAACACCAATGGATATGGGATCATCCATCGCCCATCATATAGGTCAAGATGCGTATACGCTAGTCTACTCTGGTGCATCGATGCCCTGTCTCGATACACCCTCGACTACGAACAATTATAGGATGTACTCGTCGACTACCGTAGCCCCACTAGTATGATCTCATCATAGTCCGAGTAGTCGAGTACATATCCTAAGGGCTTTATCAACATGTAACATAGAGACAATCAGAGTACATGTTAAGATAAAGTACAACCAGATAGCATACTATCATGTCGAGCAAGAAAGCCCTCCCTATATATGTCCAAGCATCCATTACAATATACATCGTATGTACAGTAATGGCCTCTAGGGCATACATATAACTAACAATTGCAATGAAATCCTAGACCCCTACGGGCGCGGCAAGTTACCCGCCAAAACCTGAAGCGAGGCAGCCCCCTTCAGCAACGTGAATGGACCACCCAGCACTTCACGGAATCCGGTAACTTGGGCACCCCTCCTGGGTCAACCTGTACCCCCTACGAGTGCGGCGAATAGCCCGCCAATTCTAGAGTGAAGCCCCATCCGTCTCAAAGCCATGAGATACGGGCCCGTTGCCCTCTAGAACCCGGCTATCCGTGCACCCCTCCTTGGGGTAATCCTAGTACAGAAAGTAAAATATACAACGGGTACATCGACCTCGACCCGGTCGTGCCCCAAAAGAATAATATACAAACAGGCAGTGATGGAAGTCCACATGTCAGACGCTCGCCCCGCAATATCAAATGTACATATAAAACAAAACTGTACTACCATTGCATCCAGGCTATCCCCCACGACCAATCCGCAACATCACAGCACAACACAGAACATCAACGTGAATCTAACAATTATAAACCCCACATTTTAGTCTCATTATCGAAAACTTTTTTCAATATAAAGTCGGGCAATTCAACAAGATTCCCGACATCCTGATCGAATGCTCGTCGCAAACTTCAGTAGACGGCCGCACCCCCGACGCCGTCGACGAAGTGCACCAAGGCGGAACATCGCTGCCGCGAGCACCCGAACGGATGCTTTCGGCGACGGAGTTCTCCTATAGTCACTTGGTCGGGGCTATGGAGTGAGGCTGTCTATTAAGTTTACCCGGCGAGTATCCGCGTACGCTACGTGATTGCGACGGACTTTTGATCACATCAAAATTCCGTGGCAACCGATCAAGTGAGACTAAAGTGCTATGTTTATAACATTCAATCAGTTATCTCATAACTAGTGAATTCCAATTATTGTATCACATTCCGGATAAATAGAAAATGTTAAACTTTCCGATCGAACATTCGAACACCCAAGTTTTCCCGAAACAGCTCAACACATGAAATAAGTTTTAAAACATTCACTTCGTGCCTCAGTACCAACGGTCCAGCCGTAGAAGGGTCAAGCCAACGCCTCACATGTGGCACGCCGTACTGCCCCAAACCCTAAGGTTCAAAGGGCAGTTCAAGACGGTCACATAATCGAGTTAAGGTTTGTTGTCTTCTAGAGGGACCATCACGTTACTTGCACTACTTAGAACGTTATTAAACCACGGAAAGATACAACACTTGGAAATTTCCCGGCAGGGAAAAAAGTGGGTATTTATATCCGGTCGAACTTTTTAACAGTTTCTAAAATATCCGGAAAAACTTAAACGAAGATAAATTATCCGATCGAATCAACGAGTCCCCAATACAACCCTAGAAAACTCAACACTTGAGTGGAATTAAAATATTCACAGAAAAAATTAACAAGAAAGGACCTAAGAATAATTACATGAAATTTCAGGGACTAATTCACAATTTTGGCCGCGGAACCGCCGCAAAACCCCTGGTTTCGCCGCGGTTAAGCGGTCAAATTGTTGAATTAGACGTCTAAACTTCACCGTAATTCTTAGTTTTTCCTACATAATTTTCTGAGAATTTTTAATTTGGAAAAATCCACAGTTTGTAAAAATGTACAGAGAAGGGTATAATCGGGGGATTCCGGCTTCGATCGGACTTCTAACTTCGTATACACTTCGTCTAAAGCTCTAGCTAGGCTCTGATACCACTGTAGGGTTCCTAGGCACACTAATGAGGTCTCACAAGGCATCAACCATGCCAATTTCAAATTTTAGGGGTGCCGAGAAACCCTAGACTACGGATCGTTAACTAGATGTCTAGGCGAAAGATGCAACTAGTAAACTACTTTACTAAAAGAACGGAAATACAACCTTTGTAGATCCGGTCCTCCACCTCCATAGCTCCGCGATGAAGTCCTATCCGCTGTCCAAATCAAACCATGACTCTAGTATCGGCTTCATCGAAGAATGGGCGGGCTAGGTCATCGACGACGATGCCGAAGATAATCTACGTCGAGGCATCACTAGATCAAGCTCCACCTTCACTAAGCCATGAAACTTGTGAAGAAAACACACTCTACTACTTGGCAAGAGGTAGAGGATGAAGAAATAGAAAGTGGGTTCACTTTAGAATTGGATTTCTCACTCTTTTTCACAAGTTGCCATTGATGGAGGCAAGCTTGCTTCAATGTTGAAGATGAAGAAGAAGAAGAAAGAATGTCATAAGTATTATCCAAAATGAATAATAAAATGAATACTTATCATATCCTAACCTTGGTTAGGTGTAGAAAATAGACCATGGTAAGGTTTAATGGTTTAGGGTTAAGCATGAGACAAAATGGTCATGTAGTCAAAGCTTCATGAAGTTTCAACTACAAACAAAGAAAGCCACCATTTTCCTCATTTATCCTTTTCTTTTGCAAAAATAAACAAAATGGATAAATGAATAAATTAATAAGTAAATGAAGCAAAAGAAACCCTAACCATTGACCAACCATGGTTTAAACTATACACCAAACAATCATGTATCATCAAACATGATACAATCAAATGCATAAAAGTATATCATATATACAATGTGCACTTCAAGTGAGAAAATCCTTTTTAAGTGAACCTATATTAGTTAATGTAAAGTGATATATCAAATATATAATTATACATTAAATCATTAAATCAACACTTGATTTAACGACCCGGTCATATCGCATATAACCGACTAATATTAATAGTAACAACTTATCGAATCAACACTTGATCCGATAACCCGGCTATAACGCATATAACCGATCAATGTTACAAATCGCGAGAATCGAATACAGTATCACATACTGGTATTATTCTCGGTCCCGCACATATCTCATATGCGCTCCTATTTCGTTTCGCTTGAGCCAGGAAACCTCTGTGTAGGACTCTAAAGACTCGTCAATACGCCGGTAGCAGATGATGATCATATCAAGCACCCACAAGCCGCAAGCGGTCTGCTAAACGTAACGGCCACCCGGGTATTGAGCGATCAGAAGATCGACGAGCAAGCCCGCTGACACTCCAGTGAATCCAACCAGTAACACTTACCGTACAGTCCGGTCTGATCGTCTGATATGTCGCATATCTCGCCTAGGGGTGGTAAACGTCAGACCCCAATAGCTCGATAAGTCGTGTCGATATGAGGTCTATAACAATTCGAGAAACTACTGGTAACACTTACCAGTAAATCTCAGCAACCCTGGCCAGGGATTTCCTATTATAGCCAATCGAACACAGCGCAACATCACCCCCTATACCGGGAGAGACGAATCCCCTCCTATCGCTCATTGCCTCCATGTGATTCGGGACTGTACCCAAAAACCACCGTTTTGCACGCCCTCTTGGACGTGGTAAGGTGGAAATCAAAGCACAGTGGGAACCACACAAGACTCTATGACGATCTCGGGTCAACAGACTACTCTGTACCAGTGTCACCTGAGAACTGCCATCTGACGTGAGGTATAATACCATCTGGGAGTTCTCAGCGAGTCCGTCCAGTGTACCCAGTCTCCACTGAGCACCCGTATATCATCTCTGATGTCAAACACCAATGGATATGGGATCATCCATCGCCGTTCTGTATGGGTCGAGAAGGTATACGCTAGTCTACTTTGGTATATCGATGCCCCGTCTCGATATACCCACGACTAGGAACTTTGAAGGATGTACTTATGGACTACCATGTCCCCACTAGTATGATCCGCATCATAGTCCAGGTAGTCAAGTACACATCCTAAGGGCTTTGCCAACATGTAACAGAGAGACAATCAGTGTACACGTTAAGGTAAAGAGCAACCAGATAGCATACTATCATGTCGAGCAAGAAAGTCCTCCCTATATATGTCCCAGCATCCACTACAATGTACATCCAATGTACAGTAATGGCCTCTAGGGCATACATATAACTAACAAATATGACATGTGCGAAAACGCACGTGCGTTTTCCGAACCCTGCCATAAAACCATACGGCCTCTACAACGTTTCGCCCGAACTTGGGAAAGTGTCTGTGGGGGACTCTAATGACTCATCAATACACTGGCACTGGGTATAACCACTAGCACATCAGAGGTACTAGCTGTACGTAACGGTTGCCTATATATTGATTGGAAGGGAAGCTGATAAGCGAACTCATCCAGAAACCCTACTGAGCCTGACAGTGACAATATCCGTACAGTCCGGTCCATTCGTCTATGAGTATCGCATATAGGGCCTAGGGGGCCGGTAAACGTCAGACTCCCAATAGCTGTATAAGTCGTGTCAGAGAGTAGCCCAGAACACCCTGAGATACTACTGCAATACCTTCCAGTAAATCTCGATTGCCCTGGCCAGGGATTTCTTGTAATGGCTCTCCTAAACACAGCGCGATCTCACCCCCAATACCGGGAGAGACGAATCCCCGATGATCTGCTCACTGCTTCCATGTGGCTCAGGACTGTACCCAAAATATACATGTTTGCACGACTCCTTTGACCCGTGGTAGGGTATAAATCAAAGCACAGTGGGAACCCACACGAGACAAATGACGACATCAGGTCGATGAACTAACCTGTACACATGTCACCAGGGAACTGCTATCCGACGATATGTATAATACCAACTAGCAAGTTCCCGGCGAGTCCTGTCCGGTGTACTCATAACCCAATGAGCACCTGTATACATCTTAGGTGATCCAACTGACACCAATGGCTTGTGAGACCGGCCACCGCCCCTCGTCGAGGTCTCGAATGTATACACTAGTCTACTCTGGAGTATCGATGCCCTGTCTCGAAACTCCTATGACTAGGGACACTTTAAGGATGTGCTTATAGACCCCATCTCCCACATATATGATCACCATCATACTGCTGGCAGTCAAGCAAGAATCCTATGGGCTCTATCAAAGTGTAACAGTGATAAAGACAAACCAGATAGCACACTATCATCTCGAGTAAGACTGTTCTATCGGTATAGGTCCTCCCTCAATCATTGCAATCACGTACCTGCGATCCAATAATTGATTTAGAGGGCACTATATCCAACAGTGGCGGCATCCGGTTTCCTGATGGGGACTGCCTCGATCCACTTGGTGAAGTAGTCTACCGCGACGAGGACATATTTGTGCCTGCCCGTACCGGTAGGGAATTGGCCGATCATGTCTAATCCCCACTGGGCGAACGGACATGGGGATGTTAGGGCGGTCAGCTCGGTAGCGGGGAGGCGAGGGATGCTGTCATGGAGCTGGCAACTCTTGCATCTCCTGACTAGCTTCTGGGCGTCCTCGTGAACAGTGGGCCAGTAGTACCCCTGGAGCAATGCCTTTTGGATCAAGGTTCGGGCCCCTTGGTGCGCACCGCCAACCCCCTCATGGATTTCATGGAGGACGTAGTCGGCTTCGTGGGGGTCGATGCACCGGAGCAGGGGCTGAGTGAAGGATTTCTTGTAGAGGTTCCCATTGCTTCAGATGAAGTGGCGGGCTTTGGCCCGGAGACGGTGGGCGGCTCCCCGATCTTCTGGGAGAATACCGTCCTTCAGGAATTCCACGAGGGGCTTCCTCCAATCTTGGTCGCCTTCCTGCGCCGCATATACGTGGAGCATTGTCGCTCCGTCTTCTACACTAGGCTGAAGCAGGGTTTCGAAGAGGATAGACCGCTTATTGTTGGCTGAGTATGATGAAGCCAGCTTGCTCAGGGTGTCGGCTTGGGCATTCAGCTGCCTGGGTATTTGTTCTACCTGGACTTTGTCAAAGTTCCTCCGGAGTTTCCTCACCTCGTCCAGATACTTCATCATCAGAGTCTCCTGAGATTCAAAGCGGCCGGTTACTTGGCCGACGACAAGGGCCGAGTCGCTGCGGATTCGAATTGTCCTCAGCCCCAGCCCGACGGCCATGTGCAGTCCAACCAGGAGGGCCTCGTACTCTACCGTGTTGTTCGAGGCTTTGAACCCGAGCTTCAGAGAGTACTCCATTTCTGCCTTGTTCGGTCCTCGGATAATGAGGCCGGCACCACAGCCTTCCTCGGTAGAAGACCCGTCGACGTAGATGACCCACTCAGGAACCGAGCCAAGCCTTTCCGCGATGGGACACTGAGTTGCGAGGGGCGGCATGGACTCCGGTTCCTTACTAGGGATGGTGCATTCAACGATGAAATAGGCCAGGGCCTGTGCTTTGATGGCCTGCCTCGGGCGATATTTTATGTCAAACTGAGACAGTTCCTACTTCCACTTCTCTAAGCGGCCCGAGGATTCCGTTGATGCAAGGATAGCCCCCAACCGGCGCCCAGTGAGGACGATGATGGTGTGTGCTTGGAAGTAGTGCCGCGGCTTCCTTGAGGTCACCACGAGGGCCAAGACAATCTTCTCTATGGATGGATATCTCGTCTGCGCGTCCATAAATACATGGCTCACATAGTACACCGGCTTCTGCGCTCCATCGAACTCTCGGACGAGCACCAAGCCCACTGCTTGGTCGGATACTGCTAGATACAGCGACAGCTCGTCTCCTTCAACTGGGCGGGTGAGCAGCGGCGGCGGCGCGATGTGTTTCTTCAATTGGTCGAAGGCGGCCTGGCACTCCTCCGACCAGTCGAACCTCGGGATCTTCCTCAGAGCTTTGAAGAACGGGAGGCATTTTTCCCCCGACCTGGACATGAAACGGCTCAGAGCGGCGACCCGTCCCGTGAGCCGCATGATCTCGACGTTGGTCTTGGGTGCGGCCATGTTGAGGATAGCATCAATTTTCTCTGGGTTAGCTTCGATTCCACGGTGAGTGACCATGAAACCGAGGAACTTTCCCCCGGTGACTCCGAATGCGCATTTGGCGAGGTTTAGCTTCCTCTTGAACTTGCGGAGCACTTCGAAGGCCTCGCCCAGACCCCTGGCATGGTCGGCCGACGAGACGGATTTGACGAGCATATCGTCAACGTAGACCTCCATATTCCTGCCGATCCGTGGCTTGAACATGCGATTGACCAGCCGTTGGCACGTGGCCTCGGCGTTCTTGAGGCCGAAGGGCATCACCTTATAGCAGTATACCCCCCGGTCCATTGTGAATGCGGTAAGATCTTCATCTTCCGGATTCATACAGATCTAATTGTAGCCGGATAAAGCATCCATGAAGCTCAATAGCTCATGGCCGGCCGAGCTGTCGACGAGATGATCTATCTGAGGGAGAGGATAGTTGTCCTTGGGGAAAGCTTTATTGAGGTCGGTGAAGTCGACGCACATGCGCCACTTTCCGCTTGACTTCTTGACCAGAACTACGTTCGCCAGCCACTCCGAGTAGGGTACATTCCGGATGAAGTTGGCGGCGAGAAGTCGATCAACCTCATCTTCGATAGCCTTCTGTTTGACCGGGGCGAAGCTTCGCTTTTTCTGTCTGACAGGTCGGGCCACAGGATCAACCCCGAGCTTGTGGGAAATGATTTTGGGGTCGATCCCAGGCATGTCAGCAGGCGCCCAGGCGAAGACGTCGGAGTTATTTATGAGGAAACTAACCAGGTCATCTCGTTGAGTCCCTGTCAGGAGTGATCCGACCTGGACGGTTTTTCCATCGTCCCCTTCTGTCAGGGGAACCTCGGTCAGTGGTTCAACCGACGTCCCCCGGACCTCCTTCCGCTCGTCTCGGGTGTCCAGAGAACCCTTGATATCATCATTTACCTCAGCGTCGTCGGCTGGCTGCTCAGACGAGGATGTTTCGGTAAGGCATACCTTCGCAACCAGCTGGTTTCCGTAGGCCCGACCTATCCCGTCCTGATCGAGAGGAAACTTCATCGTCAGGTGGTAGGTCGATATCTGGGCCTGGAGGGAGTTCAGCGTCGGGCGGTCGAGGAGGACGTTGTAGGCCGATGGGACCTTTGCTACGATGAAGTCCATGGGCAACGTACGGGTGCAGCCGGGCTCCCCGATATTGAACTGCAGGGTGACCACCCTTTCCGCCGTGATGGAGTGGTTGGTGAACCCTGAAAGGACGTGGGAGGTCTCCTTCAAGTCTGCTGGGGTGAGCCCCATGCGCAGAAAGCAGTCGTGGAAAAGGATGTCTGCCGAGCTGCCCGAGTCGACAAGTATCCGTTGGACCTCGTACCGGTGGATTCTGGCCGTGATCACCAAAGGGTCGTTGTGGGGCATGGATATGCCGTGGAGGTCCCCGTCGCCAAAGGTGATAGGGTCGTGGCCCCTGGCCTTTTTGTTCGGACGGCCGTTGGCGTCTGTTGCTGGCGTGGGGTGCCGAGTCTCGCGGGAGCTCGATTGGCCCCCCGTCATCATGACCATAGTTCTTGATGGGCCCCTGGACCTTCCGGCGAGGTCCCTTGGGCCCCGCGGTGAGGCGGTCCTTGAGCTGCCTTGGCAGGTTTCATGGGTGTGACCCCGTCGAGGGAGGGGATGCCGGTCATGCCTGAAAGCAGGAGAGCTAACCGCCACCGCCTCGATAAGGACGGGGGGCGACAAGGCTCGAGGCAAGGCTTTCCGACGTGGGACTTCGAGGTTGAATGGGACGGATCGAGGGGCCTGCGATCGCCGGAGTCTGTGAGGCGGTGGCCAGCGGAGGAGTCGACGACATTCGGTGGAGGTTCACCCGCACCTCCGTTAAGGGGGAGGTGGCGGCCAGTACCTGGATCTTCAGGGTGATCGCTTGCCATGTGGATAGAGATCGGAAGTCCAAATTTGTTCTTGTAGAGTTTACGTTCCCATAGACGGCGCCAACTGATGGAGGACCTTTTCGGGTCTCCGTCAAATGTTGTCTTCCGTCGATCTCCCGATAGATTTTGGAGGTGATCTCCTGTTACGTGTGTAAGTCCACGTTGCTCACCCCGGTTCTTACGGGGAGGCGGAAATGGTGAAAAAAAAATTTTGGCGCAAAGGCAACATGGACTAAAGCTGGATCTTTGCTAAACTAAAAACTAGAAAACTACAAGAGGCTTTAACTACTATGCCGTAGAAAATATACCTCACGAAACCGGTCCTTCGGGTCTTCTCTCCGCTGTCCGGCTCGTCCATCCACGCTCCGAGGGTCGATCCGGATCTTGGTCACCTCCGCGGCCTTCTTGAGTCGAAGACGATCCACCCAAGAGATGTACACCGAGCTTCATCTCGAGCTGATGCAACTAGGGCAACAAGATCGCTAGTCTTGAAGTCCTAGGTTATGTAGAGGAGGTTGATGGAAGTATTTGTCTATGTGGATTCTTTTTCTCTCAACACATGAGATCAAAAGAATATTTCAAGAGGAGGAAGATGAAGGAGATCAAGCAACCATGGAGCTCTCTTTCTTTCTTCTCATTTGCAAGAGAGAGAATGAGAAAAGAGAAATGAAATTATTAACCCAAGAAAAAAGGCACCATGGTTGCAATAATAATAAAACAACATCATTACCAATCGTATCATGATAAAGTTGATGCTACATTGAATTGACCATTTTCATAATCGAAAGAAAAAGAAAATCCAAAGAAGAGTGTAGACCTCTCATGAAGGTCAATGGTCAACACCGGTCAACGGGTCAACAAAGTCAAGAGAGGTCATGGTGGTCAAATGGTCAATGCAATTAGCCATCACAAAATTATCACAAAAAGGATTAGTAAAATAATGTTTCCGGCTCATAATAGTTTTGACCAAACGAATTGCCAAAACCCTAATGAGTTCGCCTCAAAATGGTTTTGACCGAATCAACTGTCAAAACCCTAATGAGCCTGCCACATAATGGTTTTGGCCGAACCATCTACAAAAACCCTAATGGGGCACCTCCTCCTTCATCGTTCCTCAAAACTGTGCATACACACCCGCATCCGCATTCCGTAGAATGCGAATGCACAGAAGACAAAACGAATCCATCCGTGCAATACTAGGATCTGGCTTAAACCAAAGCCCACTAGTATTGCCTGCCCGAACAGCATACGCACACAAGTGTACGTAAGTGATCGCAGCCCTGCCGTAAAACCATACGGCCTCTACACGTTTCGCTCAGAGCAGGGAAACTCTCTGTGTGGGACTCTAAAGACTCGACACTACGCTGGCAGTGGGTTTAACCACAGACCGCAAGCGGTACTAGTTGTACGTAACGGTCCCCAGGTAGATGTCGAAAAGAAGGACGATGAGATAAACCCATCCGAACTCCTACTGAGCCTGTATGTGACAATCTGCGTACAGTCCGGTCTGTTCGTTTGATACATCGCATGGCGGGCCTAGGGGTGGTGAACGTCAGTCCCCCAATAGCGGTACAAGTCATGTCGGAGTGAAGCCCAGAACACCCTGAGATAACACTGGAAACCTACCAGTATATCTCGCTTGCCCTGGCCAGGGACTACTCGTGTAATGGCTCTCCTGGACACAGCGCGATGTCAACCCCCAATACCGGGAGAGACGAATCCTGTCTAACCGTCACTGCCTCCAAGTGCTTCGGGACTGCACCCAACTACTACCTGTTTGCACGACTCCTTTGAGCCGTGGTAGGGTAGTAATCTAAGTACAGTGGGAACACACTCGAGGCGAAGTGACAGTGTTAAGTCAGCGGACTAAGCTGTACTCATGTCACCTGGGAACTGATAACTGACGATAGGTATAATACCATCCGACAGTTCCCGACGAGTCCTGTCCAGTATACTCGTAACCTAACGAGCACCCGCATACTATCTCCAGTACGACGTACTGATGGCTGTGGGACAGACCACCTCCCGAGCTGGGATGAGAAGCGTATACGCTAGTCTACTCCGGAGTATCGATGCCCTGTCTCGATAGTCCTATGACCAGGGACCTGTATAAGGATGTGCTTGTAGATTACCCAGCCCCTACTAGTGTGACTGCCATCACAATACTGGTAATCAAGCAAAGATCCTAAGGGCTCTACTAATATGTATAAGCGATATGCTAAAAGAAACTGTCACGACCCGCAGGGTACGGAACGTGACTGGCACTTAGGTTACGAAACGTCTCAAGACGTCCGTAAAATAAGTAAGCCAAAGCCCAGAAAACCAAAACCAAATAAGCAAAAGAGTGAAGAAAACCCAATCAATTGAAAGCGAGTTTATCAAATAAGTCATGTAAAACCCTTTTTTTAAAAACAATACCAATTTTTCCGAAAATTTCGGCAGAGTCTCCTTTGTAAATACTAGCCCCCAAAATGGGTACAACAAGAATATATATGTATCCAACAAATAAGGCGTCCCCAAGCGGGAGCTAGCTCTTCGCCACAAGGCGGTCATAAATCCCACGCAATATAAAGCAACAACATGCGAAATAATCATAAGGAAGCATAAGAAAAACATCATGTCGGCTCAAGTGAGCTCGACCCCAAAATACAGCATAAAAGTCCTCAAACCTCACAGTCTCATCTCTAGGTCAATATACAATAATACTGGTAGATACAGTAGATGGAGTACACTAGATACAAGAATATACAAGGTGGTACAAAATAATGATATAACCCACCTAAGAGCAAAAGCTCGAGTCCAGGCAAAAGAAACAAGAGCGCCCGCCGCTACTGCACTGACGGAGCGGACCTGCAAAAGGCTATGGCACAACGGGGGTGAGTTGCCAACTCGTGAGTAATAAACAACATCTACACAGGCTATCGAATGCATGCACACAAGCATCCTAGCATCTCAAATACAGGTAAGGCAGGACATAATAGCAGGTATGTATGCAATATGAATATACTAACAGGTATGAATGCAATGCGAATCAACTCGTGATCTGAATGTGTAAGTATAAGAAATCATGTTTTTCCCTTTAAGAATCTCTTTTGAATTACCTGCACAATACCAATAGAATCAATAAGAACCTGTGTCCAGCAACGACACCTCAAAACTATCACAAATCTCATATATCCATGTCATAGTATCTCTGGCCTCAGCCATCCGGCTGACCCAGCTCAATATCAAAATCTCATCATCTCGCGGCCACGGTCGGTATCCTCTGGATATCCGCCGTGCCAAACAGTCACCGGTAGATAATCCGTCCCCTGCCAGGCGCAACGTCAACACCACATTCATCTTGCCCCGGGGTACCATACCGGGCCCACCATGTACCCGTGACGGTTCCTCCACTCCTCGACACAGATCTCGAAAACCACAGCAAACTCATTGTCACGCCCCGCTTCCCAGAGTACGCAAGATTGGGCACGTGACATAGCCAACCATGCTACCTGTGGGTAGGAAGTATCCATCCACAGTCACATTACGGTTGTAAGGATATCAAGAACAAGATAATAAGCTAATCTAATACATGTCCAAATCCATAATAACAAGAATCAATAAACAATAAGTGCGGAAGCTAATGATCCAATACAATGAATAAACAGTACGTCCCATAATGCGGGCTCACATCTGGAAATGAAATGAAATAAATAAACTAAACCCTAAAGAACTCACAGTTCAGCCTGCTGGCTGAAGTACTCCTGCTCGGTCGTCGACAGTGGTACGGAATCTGGGCCATGCAAAACCCAGACGTCAGCGCGTCATGACATCAAGTATATAGTATAAACATGGTAATAAGCAGTGCAGGTATGAACATGAATAAAGCAGTACAATAACAGAGCAGGGTAAAGTGCACGGGTGACTAAACTGTCCTATCAGGTTTCTACTCTATAGTCTTTGAAATCAATTGATGAATCGTCGATGTATCTCAATAGTATCCCGTACATACCCGGGACCACGGCCACAATATTCTCGGCTGCAGCCGAGACATGCCGTTAGGCACAGAATAGGAATGTGTACACTCGGTATTACCCCGTACATACCCGGGATCACGGCCACAATATTCTCGGCCAAAACCGAGACATGCCGCTGGGCACAGAATAGGAATGTGTACACTCGAACGGTAGTGAACTGTCGAGTTACAAGTCAAGTTCATCTTTGATTTCCCCATACCCCCAAGTTATATATGTCAGGTCAGGTATTCAGTAGTCAAGGACTAATGCCGACAGAAAATCCGGTAAAAGTAGGTCCGTCTGGATAGACAGCAGGGATGGTCAGGTTTGTCGGCATAAGCATGAAATCATGAAACAAGTCATGTCAGGGTACGACAGGATGAGTCGGTATGTATGTATATGTCATGTATAGCAGGGTCAGGCCAATATGTAGTGCAATCGAGTATGTGCTCACAACGAGTATACAATCAAATAATGAACAGCAGCAGGAAACAGTAAATAACAATATTATTCCACGTAGACACCGTGGTGTTTTGTATTCTCTTATTAACAGGTTCACGCACCTTTGGGGTGCAATAGCCACAAGGTGAAGCAATATCCACAATCATAAAGTAATGAAGCTACATGAATTTACACTAAGTATAATAATTGTCTCGTGAATGATTTAACAATTAAAGCAGATATGATCCAATTGTTTTATTTAGTTGAAATATGGATTGATAGTGGGTCGATTAATTACGAGAAACTATTATAACGATCCCACGTTAAAGATAACTGCAACTGTCACTTCTAACTTATAATATAATATCAATTACCATCATTAAGTTGTAGTATTATATAGTATGATATTCAACTGCATGGCAAGACTAGATCTCGTATGCTAGCATGTTAAAGCAAGTATTCAGATACTTGCCTCGACGGTTTCGCAAACCGGAAAGCACGGATGCAAAGTCGGCAGAAAACACGAGATGGGTGCACGGGACACGGATCGAGTCCCAACAGAGAACAACGGGATCACACGGACCAGGGTACTTCGCTGGAGCGTCGGGTTCACAAGACGGCACGGTCGGGTTCCGGTAAAAGTCACGGCAACGAAGTTAGCAACAATGATACGATACACGCAAAATAACGACCAGCGAGGGGGATTAGCCCAAAAGGAAAGATAAGGGATGCTTACAGGGAAGAAACAGGGTGCAACCACGATGGCTCGACGGCGATGGGGCGCCGGCGGCGACCCGGGAGTGCGGCTGCAGTGCTGGAGGCGGCTGGTTCGGTTGAAATCGATGGTGCTGAGAGTAAAGGAGATGCTGGCCTGCTCTGGTGGTCGAGGGGAGAAGGAGGTGGTCGGAGGTGGCGCGGGTGACGTCGACGAGGGTCGACGGTGCGGAGGGTGGCGTCGGGGTTGGGTGCAGGCGCGGGAAGAGAGTGGAGGAAGGAGGAAAAGGGTGCGGCTGGGCTCGCGGTGGCGAGGGCGGCGACGGCGAGGTCGCGGGGAGGTCGACGGCGCGTGCACGAGGGCTAGGGTTAGGGTTCTGATGGTTCTCGTGATGGAGAAGATGAGTGGGGGAGGCGGCTGCATGGAGGGATTAAATAGGAGGAGAGAGAGAGTTGTTAGAGGGAGAGAGAATGAGGGAAGAGAGAGAGAGAGATAGGGAAAGGGAAGGGGGCCCACGAGTTAAAGTTAGGAGCTCGTGATTGGCCACGAGAGATTTTAAAAGGGATTTGAAAAAGAATTTGAAAGAGTTTGAGAGATTTATCAGTTAGAGAAAATATATAATCGTATATATATAGTTTAAGATATTAAATTAAAATGGGCCTTTTTGGCGCTAAATGAAACATTTCCAAATCGCGCCCGGGTTGCGCCCAAATGTTCCAAATTCAAATTATAGGATTTTAAGCTGGTTCCAAATTTTGAAAAGAGGTGTTTAATGATTAAAATGCATGCCCCCAAGTCGGACACTTGCACGCGCGCGTAGTCGTCCAAACTTGCCCGTTTAGCCGAACGGGACGGAATCTCGACACGCGGACGCTACCACGCGACTAGTGGCGACGAGTAGGCCAACATGGATATTTTAAATTTCATTTTAGGAGTTAAAATTTGTTATGTGCCAAAATGACTTAACCGGTTAAAATTTAGCAATAAACACCAGAAAATCAGAATAATTGGAAATGAGCAATATATAACCCTCAACCAGTAATATAAATAGTATTATTGGGCTCGGGTGTTACATCATACCCAACTACAAAAGAATTTCGTCCTCGAAATTCCAAGAGTACAAGATAGCTAACTACTGGAAAAGGTGAGGGAATTTCTGTCGGATCTCGTCTTCTCGCTCCCAAGTGGATTCTCCATGCGATCGATTACCCCAAGAGACTAGCACAAGAGGGATAACCTTGTTCTTAAGAACCTTGTCTCTTCGATCCTTGATTTCAACTGGTCGCTCCTCAAAGGTTAGGTCCTCCCGTACAGTCAACTCCGAATGATCCAAGACATGAGTCTCATCACGAACATACCTCCATAGTTGAGACACATGAAACACATCGTGAACTCCTGCTAATGACTGTGGTAACGCCAACCGGTACGCTACCTCTCCAACACGCTCCAATATCTCGAAGGGTCCAACGAATCGAGGACTAAGCTTTCCCCGACTTCCAAAGCGAATCACCCCTCTAGTCGGTGATATCTTCAGGAATACCAAATCACCCACAGCGAACTCTAGAGGTCTTCTTGACGTGTCGGCCCAACTTTTCTGTCTGTCTTGAGCTGCCTTCATATGCTTCCTGATTGTATTCACCTTCTCGACTGTCTGCACCACCAAATCTGGTCCTAGTAACCTTCGTTCACCAAGATCATCCCAACAAACAGGTGAACGGCACTTACAACCATACAGTGCTTCAAACGGAGCCATCTGAATAGTTGCTTGGAAGCTATTGTTGTACGAAAACTCCACCAGGTGTAGATGATCCTCCCAAGAACCTTTGAAGTCCAACATGCAAGCCCTCAACATATCTTCAAGGGTCTGGATCGTTCTCTCCGATTGTCCATCAGTCTGAGGATGATAAGCTGTGCTAAACTTCAATCGAGTCCCCAAACTTTCTTGTAAACTCCTCCAAAAGTGCGACAAGAATCGAGTGTCCCGATCGGACACGATGCTTACCGGTACTCCATGCAATCTGACAATCTCCTGCATGTACCGCTCTGCCAAAGTCTCTGTCGATTGACCAACCCGAAACGGAATAAAGTGAGCTGCCTTGGTCAACCGATCGACAATCACCCATACTGCATTGTTGCCCTTTGGACTCCGCGGTAAAGCCGTCACGAAATCCATGGTTATATGTTCCCACTTCCACTGAGGAATCGGAAGTGGTTGCAACAAACCAGCAACCCTTCGGTGTTCAGCCTTGACTTGCTGACACACCAAGCACTTAGCCACGAAGCGAGCAATTTCCCGTTTCATACCTTCCCACCAGAAATGCTGTCGAATATCTCGGTATATCTTTGTCCCTCCTGGATGTACAGAGTAAGCTGAACTGTGTGCCTCCCTCATAAGCTCTTCACGCACATCTCCTTTTGGCACACACACACGGCTACCATATCTCAACGAACCGTCTTCATGGATCAGTAAATCGGTTCGTAGTCCGGCTCCAACCTGCTCTTGAAACTTTTGCAGTCTAGGATCCTGCGATTGTGCCGCTTTAATCTTCTCAACTAAGGACGACTGTACTTGCAACTGCATCAACTGTCCTGTAGCATGTGGTAGCACAACCTCCAAGTCAAATCTCCGAAAATCCGCAATGATCTCTCTCTGTGCAGTCAATATCTGAATTGCTGGTAACCGACTTAGCGCATCTGGCACGACGTTAACTTTTCCCGGATGGTACTTAAGATCGAGGTCGTAGTCGGCCATCAGCTCCAACCATCTGCGTTGCCTCATGTTCAACTCCTTCTGAGTGAACACATATTTCAAACTCTTGTGATCCGTAAAGACTTCGACTCTCTCGCCCAAAAGGTAGTGTCTCCAAGTCTTCAGGGCGAAGATCACGGCTGCAAGCTCTAAGTCATGAGTCGGATAATTCTTCTCATGAGTCTTCAGTTGTCTCGATGCGTAAGCGACGACTTTCCCATTCTGCATTAAAACACATCCCAATCCTTTTCCAGATGCATCGCTGTGAATCACCAGTCCTCCTGAATCATCCGGTACGGTCAGGATCGGGGCGGTTATCAACTTCTGCTTCAACGTCTCGAAGGCCAATGCACATCCATCCGTCCAAACAAACGGTACCTCCTTACGCGTAAGCTTGGTTAACGGCTCAGATAAACGAGCGAAGTTCTCCACAAATCTTCTGTAGTAACCGGCGAGTCCAAGAAAGCTTCTTATCTCCGCAACATTCTTTGGAATAGGCCAATCTCGAACTGCTGTAATCTTCTCGGGATCGACGGCGATTCCATTGCCCGACACGACATGCCCCAGAAACTTCACTTCTTCCAGCCAGAATTCGCACTTACTCATCTTCGCGAATAATTTCTCTTGTCTTAGCGTCTGCAATGCGATCCTTAAATGCTCAGCATGTTCCTCCGGACTCTTCGAGTACACCAGAATATCGTCAATGAATACCACACTAAACTGGTCCAAGAATGGTGAAAAGATCCTGTTCATCAAATCCATAAATATTGCTGGCGCATTAGTCACTCCGAAGGGCATCACTAGATACTCGAAATGTCCATATCGAGTTCGAAACGCCGTCTTGCAAATGTCTTCTGCTTTTACTCGGACCTGATTATCCTGATCGCAAATCCAGTTTCGAGAATACCCTCGCACCACTAAGCTGCTCAAAAAGTTCTCCAATGCGAGGGATCGGGTACTTGTTCTTAATAGTCACCCGGTTCAATTCTCGATAATCAATGCACATCCTTCTCGTGCCATCCTTCTTCTTTACTAAAAGAACTGGAGCTCCCCACGGTGAGTTGCTGCTTCGAATCCATCCCTTCTCGAGTAATTCTCCAACTTGTTTCTTAACTTCTTCCAATTCCACCGGTGCCATCGGATAATAAGATTTTGATACTGGCGCCGCTCCAGGAATAAGGTCAATCGCAAACTCCACATCTCGCTTCGGCGGTAAGCCCGAAATATCTTCAAACACATCCATAAAGTCGCGGACAACTGCCGGCTCTTCATTACTATTCACTACCATAGCCGCAAGAACATTGTTCGTCGGCCTAGCCCTAAACTCGACTGGCCCGACAGAACTGCTTCCTCCAATGAAAGTAAACTTAGGATGTCCGGGAATCTGGAAAATTACCTTCCTTGCCCTACAGTCAATGTGGGCGTGGAAAGTGCCAAGGAAATCCATCCCCAAGAAAACCTCATAACTGCCCGTATCTATCACCAAGAAATCTGCAAAAAGCTCCCGTCCGCAAACAACAACTGTACAATCTCTACATTCCTTACTAGCTATGATTTTCCCATTCCCAGTGTGTATGTCCCAGAAACTAGACAGGGTCGTGCAGGTGATCGAGTGTGTAGTTATAAATTTGGATGACATAAAACAGTGGGATGCTCCGGAATCAAATAATGCCAATGCGGGAAAACCATGAACGAGTAAAGTACCTGAAACCACTTCTCCTGATGCCTTAGCTTCCTCAGCTGTCAACGTGAACGCTCGAGCCTGCTTTGGTCCTTGAGTAAGTTGTTCCTGCCCTTGGAACGGTCTCTGCGGAGGCTTCTGTGTATCATCCTTCGTGCGAAGCTTCGACGGACAAGTACTAACGGCGTGATCTGCCTCTCCACATCTAAAACAGAGTCCCAGCCTCCTACGACACTCCTTTCGCACATGTCCGGGTATATGGCAGTAGTTACAAATCACGCTCCCTTTCCGATCACCCACAATTGTTTTCTTCATTGGTGCTACGCGGCGCCTGTTCACCGGAATACTTCTACGTACAGACGTTTGGTTCAGTGCAAATGCCGGTTCCAGCTCAGTCTGTTCCTTTAGATTCTCCAACAATCCCCTTATCACTCTACGCCTGGCGGCTAAGACCGCACGTCTTTGGTCCATCTTCAAATTTGTACCGGCCATAATCCTGGAAATCAAAGTACCCAACATTAGCATGATGATAGATTCTGAGTATAGATCAAGGCTAGAACTCCAAGATACTTAAATAGAGTACTGCATTGTAGCTATGCCGCGGTATCATAGCCGCAATTACTTAACTCCACCCAAGTCGCCTAAGTCCTAGAGATAACAAGAAATCAGGTTTTCGAATTGACAATGCAAAGTAAGTTCGCATGTCGACATGATCCGGAAGAATGATTCAATGATGGTAAAATGGTCAAAGTGGCAGGACATGTTTCCTAATCACGGGTATTCTGATTCGTGTATCGGGTGCAATACCCAACTACAAAGAATCAACCCAATTAACCTATGTCTCTGATACCAAAAGAACCATGTCACGCCCCGCTTCCCAGAGTACGCAAGATTGGGCACGTGACATAGCCAACCATGCTACCTGTGGGTAGGAAGTATCCATCCACAGTCATATTACGGTTGTAAGGATATCAAGAACAAGATAATAAGCTAATCTAATACATGTCCAAATCTATAATAACAAGAATCAATAAACAATAAGTGCGGAAGCTAATGATCCAATACAATGAATAAACAGTACGTCCCATAATGCGGGCTCACATCTGGAAATGAAATGAAATAAATAAACTAAACCCTAAAGAACTCACAGTTCAGCCTGCTGGCTGAATTACTCCTGCTCGGTCGTCGACAGTGGTACGGAATCTGGGCCATGCAAAACCCAGACGTCAGCGCGTCATGACATCAAGTATATAGTATAAACATGGTAATAAGCAGTGCAGGTATGAACATGAATAAAGCAGTACAATAACAGAGCAGGGTAAAGTGCACGGGTGACTAAACTGTCCTATCAGGTTTCTACTTTATAGTCTTTGAAATCAATTGATGAATCGTTGATGTATCTCAATAGTATCCCGTACATACCCGGGACCACGGCCACAATATTCTCGGCTGCAGCCGAGACATGCCGTTAGGCACAGAATAGGAATGTGTACACTCGGTATTACCCCGTACATACCCGGGATCACGGCCACAATATTCTCGGCCAAAACCGAGACATGCCGCTGGGCACAGAATAGGAATGTGTACACTCGAACGGTAGTGAACTGTCGAGTTACAAGTCAGGTTCATCTTTGATTTCCCCATACCCCCAAGTTATATATGTCAGGTCAGGTATTCAGTAGTCAAGGACTAATGCCGACAGAAAATCCGGTAAAAGTAGGTCCGTCTGGATAGACAGCAGGGATGGTCAGGTTTGTCGGCATAAGCATGAAATCATGAAACAAGTCATGTCAGGGTACGACAGGATGAGTCGGTATGTATGTATATGTCATGTATAGCAGGGTCAGGCCAATATGTAGTGCAATCGAGTATGTGCTCACAACGAGTATACAATCAAATAATGAACAGCAGCAGGAAACAGTAAATAACAATATTATTCCACGTAGACACCGTGGTGTTTTGTATTCTCTTATTAACAGGTTCACGCACCTTTGGGGTGCAATAGCCACAAGGTGAAGCAATATCCACAATCATAAAGTAATGAAGCTACATGAATTTACACTAAGTATAATAATTGTCTCGTGAATGATTTAACAATTAAAGCAGATATGATCCAATTGTTTTATTTAGTTGAAATATGGATTGATAGTGGGTCGATTAATTACGAGAAACTATTATAACGATCCCACATTAAAGATAACTGCAACTGTCACTTCTAACTTATAATATAATATCAATTACCATCATTAAGTTGTAGTATTATATAGTATGATATTCAACTGCATGGCAAGACTAGATCCCGTATGCTAGCATGTTAAAGCAAGTATTCAGATACTTGCCTCGACGGTTTCGCAAACCGGAAAGCACGGATGCAAAGTCGGCAGAAAACACGAGATGGGTGCACGGGACACGGATCGAGTCCCAACAGAGAACAACGGGATCACACGGACCAGGGTACTTCGCTGGAGCGTCGGGTTCACAAGACGGCACGGTCGGGTTCCGGTAAAAGTCACGGCAACGAAGTTAGCAACAATGATACGATACACGCAAAATAACGACCAGCGAGGGGGATTAGCCCAAAAGGAAAGATAAGGGATGCTTACAGGGAAGAAACAGGGTGCAACCACGATGGCTCGACGGCGATGGGGTGCCGGCGGCGACCCGGGAGTGCGGCTGCAGTGCTGGAGGCGGCTGGTTCGGTTGAAATCGATGGTGCTGAGAGTAAAGGAGATGCTGGCCTGCTCTGGTGGTCGAGGGGAGAAGGAGGTGGTCGGAGGTGGCGCGGGTGACGTCGACGAGGGTCGACGGTGCGGAGGGTGGCGTCGGGGTTGGGTGCAGGCGCGGGAAGAGAGTGGAGGAAGGAGGAAAAGGGTGCGGCTGGGCTCGCGGTGGCGAGGGCGGCGACGGCGAGGTCATGGGGAGGTCGGCGGCGCGAGCACGAGGGCTAGGGTTAGGGTTCTGATGGTTCTCGTGATGGAGAAGATGAGTGGGGGAGGCGGCTGCATGGAGGGATTAAATAGGAGGAGAGAGAGAGTTGTTAGAGGGAGAGAGAATGAGGGAAGAGAGAGAGAGAGAGATAGGGAAAGGGAAGGGGGCCCACGAGTTAAAGTTAGGAGCTCGTGATTGGCCACGAGAGATTTTAAAAGGGATTTGAAAAAGAATTTGAAAGTGTTAGTTATATGTATGCCCTAGAGGCCATTACTGTACATAGGATGTATATTGTAGTGGATGCTGGGACATATATAGGGAGGACTTTCTTGCTCGACATGATAGTATGCTATCTGGTTGAACTTTACCTTAACGTGTATACTGATTGTCTCTCTGTTACATGTTGGTAAAGCCCTTAGGATATGTACTTGACTACCTGGACTATGATGTGGATCATACTAGTGGGGACATGGTAGTCCATAAGTACATCCTTCAAAGTCCCTAGTCGTGGGTGTATCGAGACGGGGCATCGATATACCAGAGTAGACTAGCGTGTACCTTCTCGACCCATACAGATGGGCGATGGATGATCCCATATCCATCGGTGTTTGACATCAGAGATGATATACGGGTGCTCAGTAGAGACTGGGTACACTGGACGGACTCACCGAGAACTCCCAGATGGTATTATACCTCACGTCAGATGGCAGTTCTCTGGTGACACTGGTACAGAGTAGTCTGTTGACCCGAGATCGTCATAGAGTCTTGTGTGGTTCCCACTGTGCTTTGATTTCCATCTTACCACGTCCAAGAGGGCGTGCAAAACGGTGGTTTTTGGGTACAGTCCCGAGTCACATGGAGGCAATGAGCGATAGGAGTGGATTCGTCTCTCCCGGTATATGGGGGTTGATGTTGCGCTGTGTTCGATTGGCTATAACAGGAAATCCCTGGCCAGGGTTGCTGAGATTTACTGGTAAGTGTTACCAGTAGTTTCTCGAAGTGTTATAGACCTCATATCGACACGACTTATTGAGCTATTGGGGTCTGACGTTTACCACCCCTAGGCGAGATATGCGACATATCAGACGATCAGACCGGACTGTACGGTAGTGTTACTGGTCGGATTCACTGGAGTGTGAGCGGGCTTGCTCGTCGATCTTCAGATCGCTCAATACCCGGGTGGCCGTTATGTTTAGCAGACCGCTTGCGGCTTGTGGATGTTTGATATGATCATCATCTGCTGCCGGCGTATTGACGAGTCTTTAGAGTCCTACACAGAGGTTTCCTGGCTCAAGCGAAACGAAATAGGAGCGCATATGAGATATGTGCGGGACCGAGAATAATACTGTATGTGATACTGTATTCGATTCTCGCGATGTGACATTGATCGGTTATATGCGATATAGCCGGGTTATCGGATCAAGTGTTGATTCGATAAGTTGTTGCTAATGATGCCAGTCGGTTATGTGCGACATGACCGGATCATTGAATCAAGTGTTGATTTAATGATTTAATGCATAATTGTATATTTGATATATTACTTTGCATTAACTAGTATCGGTTCACTTTAAAATGGATTTTCTCACTCGGGTGTGCGCATTGCATATGCGATATGATTTGTGCACTTGCTTGTATCATATTTGATGGTACATGCATGTTTGTGTGTAGGTTTAGTCTAAACCTTAGTTAAGTAAATGGTTAAGGTTATGTTTAATTATTTTAATCATTTATTAATTTATTTAATGCATTTTGGCAAAAGGAAAAATGGTTGCTTTATTTTGTTTCTATCTTGAAGTTTCATGAAGGATTGAAAAGTCAACCATTTTTGTTTCATGCCTAACCTGACCATTCACCTAACTAGGGTTTGCTCTCTACACATAACCATGGTTATGTTATGATAAGTATGATTTAATTATTCTTTTTATTTTCAACTTATCATAATATAACTTGCTTCTTCTTCCTTGCTTCAAGTAAAGAAACCTTCACTTCAACAATGGCAAGTGATCAAAAAGAGTGAGAAATCCAAATCTAAAGTCTACCCACTTCCTATTTCTTCATCCTCTACCTCTTGCCAAGTAGTAGAGTGTGTTTCCTTCACAAGTTTCATGACTTGGTGAAGGTGGAGCTTGATTCATCGATGCCTCGACGTAGATCATCTTCGGCTTGGACATCGACGACCTAGCCCGCCCATTCTCCGACGAAGACGACGCTAGAGCCCGGATTCTTCTTGGACAGCGGAGACGACTTCGTTGCGGAGCTATGGAGGTGGAGCACCGGATCTACAAAGGTTGTATTTCCGTATTCCCAATAGTTAAGTGTTAACTAGTTATTGTTCGCCTAGAAATCTAGCAAACGATCCGTAGTTTAGGGTTTGTAGGCACTGTAAAATTTTAATTTGCCATGGTTGATGGCTTGGGAGACCTCACTAGAGTGCCTAGGAACCCTACAGTGGTATCAGAGCCTAGCTAGAGCCTTAGGCGAAGTCCAGACGGAATTTGAAGTCCGAACGACACAAAACCGAAACCCAAAACATGCTCTCTGTACAATTTTTAAAATCTGGGATTTTTCAACATTAAAAATATTCAGAAAAATCAGCAGGCAATTCTAAGAAATACTGTAAAATTCGTGCACCCAATTCCTTTAATGCGCCGCGCTTCCGCGGCACGAGCTTGGCTCGTGCGGCGGAAGGGCGGCCGTTTTGTCTTTTCTGGGATCAAAATTTGTACAGTAATTCTTAATTTCCAGGGGTGGTTTTCCTGGGTATTTTTAATATTTTTTCAAGAGTTGAATTTTATGCAGTTATTTTGGGGATTCGGTATTTCGATCGGGGTATCAAATTTTGTCTGTGTGGCTTTCCGGATAAATTTTAGAATATGTTAAAAAGTTCGACCGGATATAAATACCCAACTTTTCCCCTGTCGGGAAATTTCCAAGTGTTGGATCTTTCCGTAGTTTAACGACGTTCTAAGTAGTGCAAGTAACGCGATGGTCCCTCTAGAAGACACAAACCTTAACTCGATTATGTGACCGTCTTGAACTGCCCTTTGAACCTTCGGGTTTGGGGCAGTACGGCGTGCCACATGTGAGGCGTTGGCTTGACCCTTCTACGGCTGGACCGTCGGTACTGAGGTACGAACTGAATGTTGTTAGACTTATTTCATGTGTTGATCTGTATCGGGAAAACTTGGGTGTTCGATTGTTCGATCGGAAAGTTTAACATTTTCTATTTATCTGGAATGGGATACAATAATTGGAATTCACAATAAGTTATATGATAACTGAATGAATGTTATAAACGTAGCAATTTAGTCTCACTTGATCGGTTGCCACGGAATTTTGATGTGATCAAAAGTCCGTCGCAATCACGTAGCGTACGCGGATACTCGCCGGGTAAACTTAATAGACAGCATCACTCCATAGCCCCGACCAAGTGACTGTAGGAGAACCCCGTCGTCGAAAGCATCCGTTCGGGTGCTCGCGGTAGCGGTGTTCCGCCTTGGTGCACTTCGTCGACGGTATTAGGGGTGCGGCCGTCTACAGAAAGTTTGCGACGAGCATTCGATCAGGATGTCGGGAATCTTGTTGAATTACCCGACTTGATATTGAAAAGACTTTTCGATTTTGAGACTAAAATGCGGGGTTTATAATTATTAGGCATGCGATGTCTAAGGAATTCATTTGGTCAGGCATATGATGTCTGAGGTGATTGCGGATTCCAACTGTTGTAGTTTTACACTTTCTTTTCTGTGACCGTAAGTGTAATATGTGATATCGCCGGTTTCGTTGCTATATGTCAACGACAATTGGGATGGACATATTTACTTACGTTGATGACATGTGATGTTATGTGTTGCTGGATATGTTATATTGGATCGTCGTGTTTGAATAGCCGGGGGGTTTTTATGTGAGATGAGTGTTTTTCATTTTCATTCATGTAAAAACTTGTATGTAATATTCTTTTATCGGGGCGCTTCCAGGTTGCGGAAGTTGTCACCTCTTGTATATTATTTACTTTTCCGCACTAGGATAGACCCAAGGAGGAGGGCATAAGTAACCGGGTTCTGGAGTCCAGTGGGAGACCAACTCGAGGAGTCGAGGTCGGGTCTCCTAACTCCAGAATTGGTAGGGTTGCTTGCCGCTCTCGTAGGGGTCTAGGGGTGTGGGTTTGGCTATTCATCACGACCGTGGAATCCGTGTTTTATACTGGCTCGTATTGAAAACACGGACGTCCTAGTATATCCAATATTTCATATGTTTCTTCTGCTGCGATATCTGTGATGTGATCATGTGATGTTCTGTGATAGATACAGTATATAGTATATATGATATATTATATAGACGTTACTTATGTTTTACACCCGCGCTAGCCCTGCCCCGCTCTGCCGTTAGTTACCTAACCTAACGGTGCACGAGGGGACATCGAGGCGAATGCGGATGGGATAAGTGTACGTTATATCTATCTGTGATGTTTAGGTATTTAAATGATGGGACTTCATTAATGTGATTAATGAAATAAAAGAAACCTAAGATATTGTAGAATCGAATTTCAAAATAAAACAGGTAGCTACAGTTCTTGCTTTGCACAGCGGTATATGTGATATATCCTGCACCTCATCCGACGAGGAAAGGACCGAGATCCCTTCACCGGGAGTGACTCCTTTAGCAATAACTGGCAGATGCTACACACTCGGTTTGTTTTTTGATAGCTTTTAAGAGTTTTTGCTTTGCACAGTGATATATATGATATATCCCGCACCTCATTCGACGAGGAAAGGACCGACGATCCCTTCACCGGGAATGACTCCTTTAGCAAAACTAGAAAAGCCTCAAAAGCACTCCATTTTAAAAATTCATTTGATTCTACAACGATATCAAGTTCATTACGCAATAGGTTTTCAGAAAAACCTGTCGTAGCCCTCCTTCATTTCAGATAAGTACTAGTTAGTATTCGTGCTGCGGTTGTTTGGCATGCGTCAAGGCGTAGTGTACGGTAGCTAACTAGTGCTTATCTGCTAGCATATGATGCGATTGGATTAGGGTATTCGTACGGCGTTGTTTGGCATGCGTCAAGGGTCGTGCGGGTGGGTTTAATTCAATCAGGAAATGACGGGTTGAACTTGACTAGCAGACTATGGGTTGTTTGGCATGCGTCAAGGTCATAGCGAGCTAGGGGCAAAATATTATCGGGAATTTCAAGTGTTGAAATTTGCAATGAGATTGCATACCTTCTATGAGATAGTTGGATCCCGATACCCGCTGCGAGTAAGAGTTACTCCTGGGAGAGTTTTATACATTACAACTAGCCGATCAAGTAGGTGTCTAGAAAGGTGTCAACGGGGTTACGCCTCTGGGAAAACGAGGTTTACAGTAATTAGGTTCGTGCGAAAGCACGGGGGACCTCCCTCAAAGTACCGACACTGGCCTGGCTGAAAGATTGGCGAACTTGTAGTGTGTAATTAATCCCGGCTAGTCTTTCCTTTTAGGGTTTGAAGGAAGATTTGATAAAAAGCAGTGGGAGCCATCCTGATTAGATAAAATAAAAACCAATCTATTCTTGACAGAGCGCACGCTGAGTGTTTTCTTCTCTCTCTCTCCAGGTAGCGACCATATCACGCCTTAATCAAGATAATAATACGGATTATTGACCGAACCCGCTTGTTATACTGAGCTGGGGAACGTTGGTCCCGCTCCAACTTATAATTGTTATAAGACAGAGCAGGAAATTGGGGAATACCAGATTTCCCGTGCCGCCCAAACGAAGAGAGTGCATGCTGATGCATCATCTTCGGGTGTGTTCATTACAGAGAACTGTTTCTCAGTATCCTTTACGTCCTGGGTATGTGATACCAGATCAGGATCTCAGATATGTAATCTGTTACATAGGGCTACAGAAAGGTAGAGAACTGAGAACGGGTGATAAGTTTCATGAGACAGAAAACAGGGCAAGTGTTGTAGCCAAGTCTGTTGGTCACTGTCACCCTGTATTACCGATACATTGATTCTGAACGAATGTTGTTAGATACCGAACCTGATATACAAAATCATATCAGTCTCTTTATTAGTAAAGAAAGGATATAATTTTGTATTGTTGGATAATGTTTTGAACATTTCCTATATCAAAAGTTGATCGGTTCAGGCACGTTGTCTAAAAGCATTGAAGTTCTAAATCAAACTACAGATCTAAGTATACGGAACACACACAAGAGGAAGAGTTCAGAAATGAACGAATTCTTCTTGAGGTATTGTAGACTAGGTCAGATCAATGCGACCCGACTGGCTAGAGTTACATATAGATGTATATTTAAATCAGTTTGAATTTACATCTTGTGAAACTCGCCAGTCATGTCACAATGATAAGATGACCACAGCTCTGTTTATTGGAAACAGAGAAAGAGTTAGTGAACTCTTGGGATGATACATGTTGATGTATGTAGGTCCCCTGTCTACACATGCCAAGACCGGTTCTTTATACTTCATTACGTTCTCTGATGATCTCTTTAGATTCAGACATATGTTCTTGTTGAAACACAAGTCCGAACCTTTTGAGATATTCACAGAATATAAGCGAGAAGTAGAGAACCAGATATAAGGGTATAAGTATTATGTCCTATGATAAGATCAAGGAGGAGAATACTTGAGCACGAAAATCCTGGATTATTCTAAAGGAGAATGAGATTCTCTCTCGGCATTACTCCTCTGAATACACCATAGCACGATGGTATATCAGGGCGGAGCAATCACACCCTATATGATATGGTGTGCTCTATGATGAGTATTAATAAGTTACCTATTTCCTTTTGGGAAATATGCACTTGAGAAGCTGCATACCTATTGAATAGGGTTCAAATCAAATCAGTTGCCTACCGCTTCATATGTGATATGGAATGGGAAGAACCCATGTCTTAAGTTAGTTAAGATTTGGTGTTGTCCGGCCTATGTCTGAAAGCAAAATCCGGACAAGCTCGAGGCAAGATCTGTTATGTACAACTGGAAATGTTCCAGCTATACAAACTACAGCAGATGATTTGGTAGAACCAAAGGATTCAGTAGATTCCAACGAACCTTAGCCTCTCCGCCGATCTAGTAGGGTTCCTCACCCACCTGAGAGATACTTCGGTTTCTCTATGACAGTGGGAGCGAGGATTGCATCATGAGATGATGACCCAACTAGTTTCGAGCTGGCCATCGAGAGTAAGACTCTGTAAGAATGGCTGGATGCTTAGTGATCTGAGATGGAATCCTTATACACCAACAAAGTATGGACTTTGGTTGCAATATCTGAAGGGTTAAATCCCCATCAGGAGCAAGTATATCTTGAGAAGATTACTTGGTGTAGATGGAAAAGTTGAGACTTTCAAAGCTAGACTTGTTAAAGCTTTTCGTCATTGACCAGGCGTGGATCATGATGAAACTTTTTCTAAGGATCTAAGCTTAAGTCCATCCAGATCCTACTTGCCACGGCTACATACCATGACTACGATATCTGGCGGTTGGGTGCCATGACTGCTTTTCTAAATGATGTTTTAGAATAGTGCGTCTATAAGTACACAGCCAGAGGGCTTCGTAGACAGTGGGAGCAGCGGAAACGTGTGCAAGATGCTTTATAGGATAAAGCAGGCATCGCGGAGTTGGAACATCTGTTTTGATGAAGCGGTCAAAGAGTTTGACATCATCAAAATGGTAGATGAACCTTGTATATACAAAAAGGTAGTAGGGAGTATGGTGACGATCCTCGTAGAGTACGTGGATGACATACTCTTGATAAGAAAGGAGTTTCTTATGCTACGCTCGATCAATCTCCGCTTATCACAAAGATTCTCCACATAGGATTAAAGTGATACCTACTAAATCCTGGATTTTGGATCTATGAGATAGATCTAAATGGATGTTAGGATTCTCACTAGTTGTAGTGAGATGGTATCAATCGATCCTGGGGAGAATCACTGGAAGGGTTCCAGGGTGATAAAAACGACTGAGTGTCAGTCGCAGGCATTGTCTTTACCCTCAGTAAAGGGACGGTATGTTGGAAGAGTTCCAAGCTAGATACCGTGACATACTAGACGATAAAGGCTGGATACATCGCTACTTAAGATGCTACCAAAGAGGCTGTTTGGGTGTATATTGGTTCATGAGATGAACTATGTTCCTCCCATTGTGTGACAATGGAGTTGTGGCTTATGCCAAGGAACGCCGGTCCCATCAGTGATCCAGACATATTCTAAGGCAGTATCACCTGATCATGGAGATGGTTGATCTCTAAGGGATCGAGGTTAGGAGAGTAGACTCAGAGGACAACACAGCGGATCCACTCACAAAGGCCTGTTCCCAGAGAGAGACTTTTATGGGATGGTTGAGTATGAGATACTTCAAACCACTGCTACAGATGGCCCTAGTGCAAGTGGGAGATTGTTAGTTATATGTATGACCTAGAGGCCATTACTGTACATAGGATGTATATTGTAGTGGATGCTGGGACATATATAGGGAGGACTTTCTTGCTCGACATGATAGTATGCTATCTGGTTGAACTTTACCTTAACGTGTATACTGATTGTCTCTCTGTTACATGTTGGTAAAGCCCTTAGGATATGTACTTGACTACCTGGACTATGATGCGGATCATACTAGTGGGGACATGGTAGTCCATAAGTACATCCTTCAAAGTCCCTAGTCGTGGGTGTATCGAGACGGGGCATCGATATACCAGAGTAGACTAGCGTGTACCTTCTCGACCCATACAGATGGGCGATGGATGATCCCATATCCATCGGTGTTTGACATCAGAGATGATATACGGGTGCTCAGTAGAGACTGGGTACACTGGACGGACTCGCCGAGAACTCCCAGATGGTATTATACCTCACGTCAGATGGCAGTTCTCTGGTGACACTGGTACAGAGTAGTCTGTTGACCCGAGATCGTCATAGAGTCTTGTGTGGTTCCCACTGTGCTTTGATTTCCATCTTACCACGTCCAAGAGGGCGTGCAAAACGGTGGTTTTTGGGTACAGTCCCGAGTCACATGGAGGCAATGAGCGATAGGAGGGGATTCGTCTCTCCCGGTATATGGGGGTTGATGTTGCGCTGTGTTCGATTGGCTATAACAGGAAATCCCTGGCCAGGGTTGCTGAGATTTACTGGTAAGTGTTACCAGTAGTTTCTCGAAGTGTTATAGACCTCATATCGACACGACTTATTGAGCTATTGGGGTCTGACGTTTACCACCCCTAGGCGAGATATGCGACATATCAGACGATCAGACCGGACTGTACGGTAGTGTTACTGGTCGGATTCACTGGAGTGTGAGCGGGCTTGCTCGTCGATCTTCAGATCGCTCAATACCCGGGTGGCCGTTACGTTTAGCAGACCGCTTGCGGCTTGTGGATGTTTGATATGATCATCATCTGCTGCCGGCGTATTGACGAGTCTTTAGAGTCCTACACAGAGGTTTCCTGGCTCAAGCGAAACGAAATAGGAGCGCATATGAGATATGTGCGGGACCGAGAATAATACTGTATGTGATACTGTATTCGATTCTCGCGATGTGACATTGATCGGTTATATGCGATATAGCCGGGTTATCGGATCAAGTGTTGATTCGATAAGTTGTTGCTAATGATGCCAGTCGGTTATGTGCAACATGACCGGATCATTGAATCAAGTGTTGATTTAATGATTTAATGCATAATTGTATATTTGATATATTACTTTGCATTAACTAGTATCGGTTCACTTTAAAATGGATTTTCTCACTCGGGTGTGCGCATTGCATATGCGATATGATTTGTGCACTTGCTTGTATCATATTTGATGGTACATGCATGTTTGTGTGTAGGTTTAGTCTAAACCTTAGTTAAGTAAATGGTTAAGGTTATGTTTAATTATTTTAATCATTTATTAATTTATTTATTGCATTTTGGCAAAAGGAAAAATGGTTGCTTTATTTTGTTTCTATCTTGAAGTTTCATGAAGGATTGAAAAGTCAACCATTTTTGTTTCATGCCTAACCTAACCATTCACCTAACTAGGGTTTGCTCTCTACACATAACCATGGTTATGTTATGATAAGTATGATTTAATTATTCTTTTTATTTTCAACTTATCATAATATAACTTGCTTCTTCTTCCTTGCTTCAAGTAAAGAAACCTTCACTTCAACAATGGCAAGTGATCAAAAAGAGTGAGAAATCCAAATCTAAAGTCTACCCACTTCCTATTTCTTCATCCTCTACCTCTTTCCAAGTAGTAGAGTGTGTTTCCTTCACAAGTTTCATGACTTGGTGAAGGTGGAGCTTGATTCATCGATGCCTCGACGTAGATCATCTTCGGCTTGGACATCGACGACCTAGCCCGCCCATTCTCCGACGAAGACGACGCTAGAGCCCGGATTCTTCTTGGACAGCGGAGACGACTTCGTTGCGGAGCTATGGAGGTGGAGCACCGGATCTACAAAGGTTGTATTTCCGTATTCCCAATAGTTAAGTGTTAACTAGTTATTGTTCGCTTAGAAATCTAGCAAACGATCCGTAGTTTAGGGTTTGTAGGCACTGTAAAATTTTAATTTGCCATGGTTGATGGCTTGGGAGACCTCACTAGAGTGCCTAGGAACCCTACAGAAAGAGTTTGAGAGATTTATCAGTTAAAGAAAATATATAATCGTATATATATAGTTTAAGATATTAAATTAAAATGGGCCTTTTTGGCGCTAAATGAAACATTTCCAAATCGCGCCCGGGTTGCGCCCAAATGTTCCAAATTCAAATTATAGGATTTTAAGCGGGTTCCAAATTTTGAAAAGAGGTGTTTAATGATTAAAATGCATGCCCCCAAGTCGGACACTTGCACGCGCGCGTAGTCGTCCAAACTTGCCCGTTTAGCCGAACGGGACGGAATCTCGACACGCGGACGCTACCACGCGACTAGTGGCGACGAGTAGGCCAACATGGATATTTTAAATTTCATTTTAGGAGTTAAAATTTGTTATGTGCCAAAATGACTTAACCGGTTAAAATTTAGCAATAAACACCAGAAAATCAGAATAATTGGAAATGAGCAATATATAACCCTCAACCAGTAATATAAATAGTATTATTGGGCTCGGGTGTTACACTCATGGAGGACGACACTTTACATCACTAGAAAACCGCAATTACATATTTTAAAAAAAACATAATAAGTTTAGAAATTTTGCGGCTTTCCCCCGAAATCCAGAAATATCATAAAATCTCAAGAAATCCTCATAAGTGCATATATCAATGGTGATGAATGCATATGGTATCAATAATTAAGCTACGCTGTATGATTAATAGACTAGGCATGAACAAATAATATGATGAGGTACATGCACATGAATAGCAATCCTACGATTTCATTTTAAGGAATTAAAGGCAATAGCACAGGTTTAAGCATCAATTAGTAAAAGGTTTCAAATTATAGGTTATCTAGTGTGGTGGCATGGCAATTACCAGGGCGTGTGTGTAAGCATGAATAGTGCTCGTGCTGCATATAAAAACCCTGGCAATGGTGCAGGTGTCCTATAAAATGGGTTCGCATATGTATGTCAATATAAGGCATGGATGCAGCAAATAATCATATAAGTATTACACCCCTAATTACTAACATCACTAAGAATATTTTAAGTTACTAAAACTATCGGGCGGCTTGCGCCATCCAATGATAGTCCCCCGTAGATGTTACATCTACTCACCGGAATCCCTAGCTAGCTGTGTCCAATCACCGCTTTCCCCTTTCGAGCCGCGTCTGACGTCTCCGCGACCGAACCTGGAATTTACATCAATACCAAACATAAGGTTACAGATTAAGAATGACGCAAAACCCAAACGAAAATACTAACGTTCACAAGCTAGGTACAACATGCACAAGGTGCGCGGAACACACGCGAAAATCGCAAAAACTGCAAAAATCGCCGATTTGGTCGCCCGGAAAAACTAAAACCCGATTACCCAAAAATCCGCACTCACACATCCTAAATGTCATAGGATATGCCAACAATATAATCTAGATATCGTAATTAATTCGCCACAATAATAAAATAAAAACCTAGTAAGCTAGAAGTTTGCAAATTTAGTGCAAACATCGACAATTTGCGACAAAGTGCACACATTATCACACAAATATCCAAATTAAACCATTAGAAAGCCACTACAATTAAATTAACCCCTTAACCATGCATCAAAACCCACATTCCATACACAAACCTTTTCTTGATTTTGGTAATTAGCAAAGCAAAGAAAATTTCACACAAGTTAACTTAGATTAGCAATACATCAAGCCACTTAAGCAAAGTAACCATATAGGTTGGTTAAGTAAACCACTAGATTAATTAACTAGATTTAATTAACTAAAACATGGTTTCAAGAAACCCTAATCAACTCAACCATTAACTTTAAACAAAACTAGAATGAAATTAGCACTAAATTAACACTAAAACAATTTAATTAAAGGATTCTAACCATAAGAAATTAAAAGAGTAGAAATTATACCTCAAACCTATGGATCTAGCAAGAAGAAATTTGCCTCAATGATGGCCTCCTAGCACCATGATTCCAAGTAAGAGAAGTGAAGGAAAAAGGGATGAAGGATGGGGTTTAAATTGTGAGCTTTAAATTGCAATTTGGAGCAAACTTTGAAGAATTTTTTGAAGAAAATGAAAAGAACAAAGAGATGATGGGGGCTGCTGGAATTTCGGCCAGAACAAGGGAAGGGGATGGTGTGGGGTGTGGGAAAAAGTCTTGGTCAACCCCCTACCAACCCACAAAGACCCATACCCAAAATAACAATTCATAATCCTTTAAAAAAAAAACCATTTCTACACAAGAATAAAGTCAAAGAGCATGGCATTTTTTTCTGGACCTGATGATGGTGGGGCTGGCCTAGGGCTGAGGGAAGAGAGAGAGGGGTTTTACAAAAGAAATTTTATGCAAAAAGACCCCCTACAAGTCAAAAATTGCAAGTTTAAGCTTAAATTCAATAAATTTCGTTTCCTATTATAAAAATTAGTTAAAAATCAAAATAAAATACTAAAAATTTATATTTCAACTAGATTTTAATTAATATGATTTTAAAGCTTAAATTTAGCCCATTTAAATTTGTATTTATCGCTAATTTAATATATTTTCTTACCGGCTTAAAATAATATTAAAAAATTGAAAAATAGGGAAAAAATTTTAAATGACCAAAATTTAATAAGTAACTCATTAGCTACTAAAAACAAGCAATTACCTATCCATTTAAGGTATAATTAGTCCTAAACTGCAAAATAACAAAAAGACGGTTTACGGAAAAATACCGAATTTTCACCGATTTTCAGGAAAACTCCAAAACGACTTTTCAATACGCTACAATCTTCCCCCCTTAAGGAAATTCGGTCCCCAAATTTAAAAATATAACTACGCGTACCTTCAAAGAGATGGGGATATTTCTTCCTCATCTCGCCCTCGGTCTCCCAGGTAACCTCCTCGCTGCTCGGGCTACGCCAAAGGACCTTGACGGTTGGTATAATCTTCGATCTCAACTTCTTCACCTGCCGATCCAGGATGGCCACCGGCTGCTCTGCAAAAGAAAGGTCGCACTCTAGCTGGACTGTCGGGTGCTGAATCGCAAGCGAAGGGTCGTGAAGGTACTTGCGGAGCATCGAAACATGGAAGACGGGGTGAACATCGGGAAAGCTGGGTGGAAGGGCCAAACGATATGCAACAGCGCCGACACGCTCGAGGATCTCGAAGGGACCTACGAATCTAGGGCTAAGCTTCCCCTTTCGCCCAAAATGCATCACGCCCTTCATCGGAGAGACTCTCATAAAAACATGGTCGCCAACTGCGAACTCTAATCTGCGACGGCGCCTGTCTGCATAGGATTTCTGTCTTCTCTGAGCTGCCCTCATCCGGTCTTGAATCAACTGTATCTTCGCTGTCGTCTCCTCAACAAGCTGCGGCCCTAAAATACTGCTCTCGCTGAGCTCTGTCCAACAGACGGGCGATCTGCATCTCCTCCCATACAATGCCTCGAAAGGTGCCATCTGAATAGTATCCTGGAAGCTGTTGTTGTAGGAGAACTCCACTAACGGTAAATGACGATCCCAGCTACCGCCGAAGTCTAAAACGCATGCTCTGAGCATGTCCTCGAGAGTCTGAATAGTTCGCTCTGACTGGCCGTCGGTCTGCGGATGAAACGCTGTGCTGAAGCTCAAACGAGTGCCCAAAGCCTCCTGAAGTCTCTGCCAAAGTCGGCTGGTGAACTAGATGCCTTGATCTGACACGATACAAGTCGGTACGCCATGTAGTCGCACGATCTCGTCAATGTAGAGCTGAGCATACTGAGCGAAGCTGAAAGTCGTCTTCACTGGCAGGAAGTGAGCCGCTTTCGTTAATCGATCTACGATCACCCAGATGGAGTCGTACCCTCGACTGGTCCTGGGTAGACCCACAACGAAATCCATCGAAATCTGCTCCCATTTCCACTCCGGAATGGGTAACGGCTGTAGCTCTCCTGCGGGCCTCTGGTGCTCGGCCTTGACTTGCTGACAAGTCAGGCATCTCGATACAAACTCCGCAATGTCCCTCTTCATCCCGTCCCACCAGTAGGTCTCTCTCATATCATGGTACATCTTAGTGGAACCGGGGTGGACACTATACACTGATCGGTGTGCCTCCTCAAGAATGCCGCGCCGTAATCCATCAGCATCTGGTACGCACAGTCTAGATCCATAGCGCAAAATCCCCTGATCGTCAATCACGAACTCGGAAAATCTGCCCTGTCCCATCTGTGCCATGATCTCTGAGCAACGGTCGTCACTACGCTGTGCCTCATATATACGGTCAAGCAACTGTGGGCGTGCACGAACATGCGCGAGCTGTCCCCCTGTCTGAGTGAACTCGAACTCAACTCGGCTGTCGCATAACATCTGCCAATCTGCTGACGACTGCCTCTGCACTGCACGCAAAAAGGATAGACTACCCCCGGGCCTCCTACTCAACGCATCTGCCACCACATTCGCCTTGCCTGGGTGATATAAGATCTCGCAGTCGTAGTCTTTCACCAACTCCATCCAACGACGCTGTCTGAGGTTCAGGTCTCGCTGCTGAAATACGTACTTTAAGCTCTTGTGATCGGTGAATATCTGACACGACTCGCCGTATAGGTAATGTCGCCAAATCTTCAGTGCAAAGACCACTGCAGCCATCTCCAAATCGTGAGTGGGGTAGTTCTGTTCATGCTTCTTCAATTGCCGAGAAGCATAAGCGATCACCCGGCCATGCTGCATCAATACGCATCCTAACCCCACTCGCGAAGCATCACAGTAGACCACAAATCCGCCTGATCCCGAAGGCAAAGATAATACCGGCGCCGTAGTCAAACAAGTCCGTAGCTGCTGAAAACTGCGCTCGCACTCCTCTGTCCAAACGAAAGGAACTCCCTTCCGGGTCAAACCGGTCAAAGGTGCAGCTATACGGGAGAAGTCCTGAACAAAACGCCTGTAGTAGCCCGCCAGGCCTAGAAAACTACGGATCTCAGTAACCGATGTAGGTCGGGGCCACTGCTGAACAGCCTCAATCTTCTTCGGGTCCATACATATGCCGTCTCTCGTAACCACGTGACCCAAGAATCCGACGCTGTCCAGCCAGAATGCACACTTGGAGAACTTTGCAAATAGCTGGTTCTCCCTCAGAATCTGTAACGTAATCCGCAAGTGCTGCTCGTGCTCCTCTCTGCTCCGGGAGTACACCAAGATATCGTCGATAAACACGATGATGAACAAGTCAAGATACGGCCTGAATGTACGGTTCATCAAATCCATGAATGCTGCTGGGGCGTTGGTGAGTCCGAACGACATCACCAAAAACTCGTAGTGGCCGTAGCGCGTGCGGAAAGCTGTCCTCGGTATATCCTCCTGTCGAACTCGCAGCTGATGGTATCCTGATCGCAAGTCGATCCTCGAAAAATATCCCGCACCCTGAAGCTGGTCGAACAAATCATCAATGCGTAGCAACGGATATCTGTTCCGAACGGTAACTTTGTTCAGCTGGCGGTAGTCGATACATAAGCGCAAACTTCCATCCTTCTTCTTGACAAACAGGACCGGAGCACCCCACGGAGAAACACTAGGTCGAATAAGCCCCTTATCTAAAAATTCCTGCAACTGATCCTTCAGCTCTCGAAGCTCTGCCGGGGCCATCCGATAAGGCGGTATAGAAATAGGCCCCGAGCCGGGAATCAAATCAATGCAGAACTCAACATCGCGCTCAGGTGGTAGCCCAGGTAGCTCATCAGGGAAAACATCAGGGAACTCACAAACAACCGGGACCCGGTCCAACGGAACCTCTGCAGCTCGAGTATCACAAATATACGCTAAGAATCCCTGACATCCCTTCCGTAAGAGCTGACCAGCGCGAAGAGACGAAATCAAGCTGGGAAGGATGACGCTGCGGTCTCCCTGAATAACAAGGACTGGCTCTCCCGGAAAGCTAAATCTGACTGCCTTCTCACGGCAGTCCACCGAAGCATAACAAGTGGCTAGCCAATCCATGCCCAGAAGCACATCAAAGTCCAACATATCGAGGAGAATCAAATCAACCAATGACTCCCTCTCCCCGATACGAACGGAACACAAACGAAATACAAAATGAGCGACAAACGACTCGCCTACCGGAGTAACAACAACAAGCGGAAGATCTAACGACGACGACTCACGGCCCAACATCGGTGCAAAGTGTGTAGAGACGTACGAATGTGTGGAACCTGGGTCAAATAATACCCGTGCGTCGAAAGAGCAAACTGGCAAGGTACCTGTCACAACGGCATTGGATGCCTGCGCATCCTGCGGTGTCAAAGCAAATATTCGGGCCTGTCCTCCACCGATAGCGGGCTGACCTCGACCTCGACCTCGGCCTCTGCCTCCTCGTCCTCTCTGAACAGGACCGCCGCGTCCACGGCCTCTGGGTGCACCTAACTGGCGTGGAGCATCGCCAGTGATAGGAAGTAGGGCTCTCTAAGGAGGGGGTGGTGATGGTGGTAGGGTCACATGCGGAACTGTCGCTGCTCCCTGTCGTCTCGTCGGACAGTCTCTGACAAGATGGTGCGGACTCCCGCACCCAAAACACCCTGGCGACGGCTGCTGTCCCTGGGGATAAGAACTATATAACTGTCCTCGTCCAAATCCTCTGCCAAGCCTATCTCTCGGAAAGAATCCGGCGCGCTGCCTCTGAGACGGTACCTCGGTGCGAATCCTCTTCGGCCCAGAAACGGCCGAAGTCTGTGATATGCGTGCCTCCATCCGCAATGCCGTATCCATAGCAGCTGAATAAGTGTCGTAGTGCTGGGCGCCAATGGCAAGATATAGCTGGGCATCAAGTCCCTGTACGATCCTCTTCACCATCTTCTCTTCGGTATCCACCAAATACTGAGCATATCGGGATAACTGTGTAAACTGGATGTCATACTCAGACACCGTCATCCCAGGTGTCTTGACTAAGGCCTCGAAGCTGCGAGCTCTGGCGTCACGAACGCTCTCTGGGAGGAAACGAGCTAGAAAGACCGCTGTAAACTCGGCCCAAGTCATAGGCGGTAGACCTGCAGCTCGACCTCTCAAGACTGACTCCCACCATGTCTGCGCGAGACCCTCTAGTCGGAAACTCGCAAGCTCTACCCATCGATCATCCGAACATCTCAGCGAACGGCAGATCCTGGCTAAACTGTCAAGGAACGTCTGTGGGTCCTCCGCTGCCTCGGTGCCGGTGAATACTGGAGGTCTCAGCCTCATGAAATCCTGTAGCGAAACCGGAATGGCCACGGTGGTAGTAGTAGGAGCAGGTATCATGGTCGTCTGTGATGTAGTAGGTACGTCATCCGGCCTCGGTGTACGACTGGCTGCAACTAGGGATCCTACCATCTGACGTAGCTCCTGCATACCCCCCATCATCTGTCGCAACTCCTCCATACCAGTCTCGAGCCTATCCATACGGCCTGGGGAAGGTGGATCGGTCTGTCCCTGCGGCGTAGGCCTATCACCCTACTCAGTCCTAGTCTCGGACGAGCCAGCTCGAATCTCGTCTCGGGCGGCAGCCCTCTGTGCCCTCGTAGCCTTCGGCGGCATAGTGGCTGTTACAGGAAAACGGGTAGTAAGAACAGTGCAATAGGATCATAGGATACACGGAATTGAAGAAGGAATTTTCAAGCAAGTATATCCTAAAGTCACTTAGGCGGAGTACCGTATCGCAAGTATGCCGCGGACATACGTACGCTACGTTACCCTGCTTAAGTCACTTACTCCATCTACCAAGAGTCATCCTACACTCAAAAAGGTAAAACCTATCACTCTGATACCAACTTTGTCACGACCCGCAGGGTACGGAACGTGACTGGCACTTAGGTTACGAAACGTCTCAAGACGTCCGTAAAATAAGTAAGCCAAAGCCCAGAAAACCAAAACCAAATAAGCAAAAGAGTGAAGAAAACCCAATCAATTGAAAGCGAGTTTATCAAATAAGTCATGTAAAACCCTTTTTTTAAAAACAATACCAATTTTTCCGAAAATTTCGGCAGAGTCTCCTTTGTAAATACTGGCCCCCTAAATGGGTACAACAAGAATATATATGAATCCAACAAATAAGGCGTCCCCAAGCGGGAGCTAGCTCTTCGCCACAAGGCAGTCACAAATCCCATGCAATATAAAGCAACAACATGCGAAATAATCATAAGGAAGCATAAGAAAAACATCATGTCGGCTCAAGTGAGCTCGACCCCAAAATATAGCATAAAAGTCCACAAACCTCACAGTCTCATCTCTAGGTCAATATACAATAATACTGGTAGATACAGTAGATGGAGTACACTAGATACAAGAATATACAAGGTGGTACAAAATAATGATATAACCCACGTAAGAGCAAAACCTCGAGTCCAGGCAAAAGAAATAAGAGCGCCCGCCGCTACTGCACTGACGGAGCGGACCTGCAAAAAGCTATGGCACAACGGGGGTGAGTTGCCAACTCGTGAGTAATAAATAACATCTACACAGGCTATCGAATGCATGCACACAAGCATCCTAGTATCTCAAATACAGGTAAGGCAGGACATAATAGCAGGTATGTATGCAATATGAATATACTAGCAGGTATGAATGCAATGTGAATCAACTCGTGATCTGAATGTGTAAGTATAAGAAATCATGTTTTTCCCTTTAAGAATCTCTTTTGAATTACCAGCACAATACCAATAGAATCAATAAGAACCTGTGTCCAGCAACGACACCTCAAAACTATCACAAATCTCATATATCCATGTCATAGTATCTCTGGCCTCAGCCATCCGGCTGACCCAGCTCAATATCAAAATCTCATCATCTCGCGGCCACGGTCGGTATCCTCTGGATATCCGCCGTGCCAAACAGTCACCGGTAGGTAATCCGTCCCCTGCCAGGCTCAACGTCAACACCACATTCATCTTGCCCTGGGGTACCATACCGGGCCCACCATGTACCCGTGACGGTTCCTCCACTCCTCGACACGGATCTCGAAAACCACAGCAAACTCATGGTGGACGATACTTTACATCACTAGAAAACCGCAATTACATATTTTTAAAAAAAACATAATAAGTTTAGAAATTTTGCGGCTTTCCCCCGAAATCCAGAAATATCATAAAATCTCAAGAAATCCTCATAAGTGCATATATCAATGGTGATGAATGCATATGGTATCAATAATTAAGTTACGCTGTATGATTAATAGACTAGGCATGAACAAATAATATGATGAGGTGCATGCACATGAATAGCAATCCTACGATTTCATTTTAAGGAATTAAAGGAATAGCACAGGTTTAAGCATCAATTAGTAAAAGGTTTCAAATTATAGGTTATCTAGTGTGGTGGCATGGCAATTACCAGGGCGTGTGTGTAAGCATGAATAGTGCTCGTGCTGCATATAAAAACCCTGGCAATGGTGCAGGTGTCCTATAAAATAGGTTCGCATATGTATGTCAATATAAGGCATGGATGCAGCAAATAATCATATAAGTACTACACCCCTAATTACTAACATCACTAAGAATCTTTTAAGTTACTAAAACTATCGGGCGGCTTGCGCCATCCAACGATAGTCCCCCGTAGATGTTACATCTACTCACCGGAATCCCTAGCTAGCTGTGTCCAATCACCGCTTTTCCCTTTCGAGCCGCATCTGACGTCTCCGCGACCGAACCTGGAATTTACATCAATACCAAACATAAGGTTACATATCAAGAATGACGCAAAACCCAAACGAAAATACTAACGTTCACAAGCTAGGTACAACATGCACAAGGTGCGCGGAACACACGCGAAAATCGCAAAAACTGCAAAAATCGCCGATTTGGTCGCCCAGAAAAACTAAAACCCGATTACCCAAAAATCCGCACTCACACATCCTAAATGTCATAGGATATGCCAACAATATAATCTAGATATCGTAATTAATTCGCCACAATAATAAAATAAAAACCTAGTAAGCTAGAAGTTTGCAAATTTAGTGCAAAGATCGACAATTTGCGACAAAGTGCACACATTATCACACAAATATCCAAATTAAACCATTAGAAAGCCACTACAATTAAATTAACCCCTTAACCATGCATCAAAACCCACATTCCATACACAAACCTTTTCTTGATTTTGGTAATTAGCAAAGCAAAGAAAATTTCACACAAGTTAACTTAGATTAGCAATACATCAAGCCACTTAAGCAAAGTAACCATATAGGTTGGTTAAGTAAACCACTAGATTAATTAACTAGATTTAATTAACTAAAACATGGTTTCAAGAAATCATAATTAACTCAACCATTAACTTTAAACAAAACTAGAATGAAATTAGCACTAAATTAACACTAAAACAATTTAATTAAAGGATTCTAACCATAAGAAATTAAAAGAGTAGAAATTATACCTCAAACCTATGGATCTAGCAAGAAGAAATTTGCCTCAATGATGGCCTCCTAGCACCATGATTCCAAATAAGAGAGATGAAGGAAAAAGGGATGAAGGATGGGGTTTAAATTGTGAGCTTTAAATTGCAATTTGGAGCAAACATTGAAGAATTTTTTGAAGAAAATGAAAAGAACAAAGAGATGAAGAGGACTGCTGGAATTTCGGCTAGAACAAGGGAAGGGGATGGTGTGGGGTGTGGGAAAAAGTCTTGGTCAACCCCCTACCAACCCACAAAGACCCATACCCAAAATAACAATTCATAATCCTTTAAAAAAAAACCATTTCTTCACAAGAATAAAGTCAAAGAGCATGGCATTTTTTTTCTGGACCTGATGATGGTGGAGCTGGCCTAGGGCTGAGGGAAGAGAGAGAGGGGTTTTACAAAAGAAATTTTATGCAAAAAGACCCCCTACAAGTCAAAAATTGCAAGTTTAAGCTTAAATTCAATAAATTTCGTTTCCTATAATAAAAATTAGTTAAAAATCAAAATAAAATACTAAAAATTTATATTTCAACTAGACTTTAATTAACATGATTTTAAAGCTTAAATTTAGCCCATTTAAATTTGTATTTATCGCTAATTTAATGTATTTTCTTACCGGCTTAAAATAATATTAAAAAATTGAAAAATAGGGAAAAAATTTTAAATGACCAAAATTTAATAAGTAACTCATTAGCTACTAAAAACAAGCAATTATCTATCCATTTAAGGTATAATTAGTCCTAAACTGCAAAATAACAAAAAGACGGTTTACGGAAAAATACCGAATTTTCACCGATTTTCAGGAAAACTCCAAAACGACTTTTCAATACGCTACAGAAACACATGCACATATTGAAGTAGAAACAAACCAAGTAGCATACTACCATATTGAGCAAGATTGTCCATACAACTGTGAATATCCCAAGCTTCCATTAAGTAATATACAAGCTAGTATGATACAGTAATGGCCTCTAGGGCATATACACTAACAATCTCCCACTTGCACTAAGGCCGTGTACTGGCGTATCGAAGACCTATCATCTCGATCAGCCGCTCGAACTGAGTCTGGGGTAGGGCCTTCGTGAGTGGATCTGCAGTGTTATCTTACGTATTTACTCTCTTCACCTCGATCTTCCGGCGATCTACGATCTCCCTGATCAGGTGATACCGCCTCAAAATGTGCCTGGACTTCTGATGAGACCTGGGTTCCTTCGCTAAAGCTATAGCGCCGTTGTTGTCACAATACAGCGGTATTGGATCAACACTGGTAGGAACCACCTGAAGCTCCGTGAGGAACTTCTTCATCCAGACAGCTTCCTTTGCGGCATCGCAAGCAGCTATGTACTCCGCTTCCATAGTTGAGTCAGCAACGGTCTCCTGCTTGGAACTCTTCCAGCAAACCGCCCCTCCATTGAGGGTAAAGACATAACCCGACATGGACTTGGAGTCATCCTTGTCACTCTGGAAGCTGGAGTCAGCAAAGGCCTCAATCTGGAGGTCTTTTCCGCCATAGACCAAGAACATCTCCTTAGTCCTTCTTAGGTACTTGAGAATGTTCTTTACCGCTATCCAGTGTTTCTCCCCTGGATTTGACTGATACCGGCTTACAACGCTCAATGCGTATGCTACATCTGGTCTGGTACATAACATCGCATACATTATAGAGCCTACCGCAGAAGCGTAGGGTATAGATGACATGCGAGCCGTTTCCAAATCAGTCTTGGGAGACATCTCTTTGGAGAGGGTGATTCCGTGACAAGCCGGTAGATTACCGCGCTTGGAATCTTCCATACTGAACCTTTTCAGTATGGTGTCGATGTACCTTGACTGTGAAAGTTCCAACATCCTTTTAGATCTATCACGATAGATCTGGATCCCCAGAATGTAGTTGGCATCGCCCAGGTCCTTCATGGAGAACCTCTGTGACAAGAATCCTTTGACTGGCTGTAGCATAGGAATATCATTTCCTATTAGGAGAATGTCATCCACGTACAAGACGAGGAATACCACAGTTCTCCCTACAATCTTACTGTAAATGCATGGTTCATCTGGGTTCTTGATAAAGTCGAATTCTTTGACAGTATCATCAAAGCAGATGTTCCAACTCCGCGATGCCTGCTTCAGTCCATAGATGGACTTGAGCAACTTGCACACTTTACCGCTGCTCCCACTCTGAATGAATCCATCGGGCTGATCCATAAAGACGCACTCTTCCAAATTTCCATTTAGGAAAGCCGTCTTTACGTCCATCTGCCAGATCTCATAATCCTGGAAGGCAGCAATGGCAAGGAGGATCCGAATGGATTTGAGCATAGCCACTGGAGAAAAGGTCTCGTCATAGTCCAAACCAGGTCTTTGACGAAAACCCTTTGCTACAAGTCTAGCTTTTTAGGTTTCAACCTGCCCATCTACACCAATCTTCTTTCTGAAGATCCATTTGCAGCCTACGGGTTTTACCCCTTCTGGAGCAAAGTCCAAAGTCCAAACTTTGTTGGTGTACATGGACTCCATCTCGGTCCGCATTGCATCCAGCCATTTTACCGAGTCACCGCTCTGAATGGCTTGCTGGAAGCTAGTAGGCTCACCATAATCCATAGTGCAATCCTCTCTATCCCCGTCTATGAGAAAACCGTAGTATCTCTCGGGCGGATGAGACTGCCTACTACTCCTGCGGAGTGGCGCTGGGATGTCCGGTTCTCTTGAAACTTCTGGTTCTTCCAAGCTTTCAGTAATAGCTTGTGGTTCTGGAATTTCTTCCAGTTCTATTTCTCTCCCACTTATCTGATTTTCTAAAAATTCAATTTCCAAGAAGTGGGCATGCTGAGAAACAAAAACCTTTTGTTCCTCTGCGGAATAGAAAAAATACCCCCTGGAGTTCTTTGGGTATCCCACAAACTTACTCAGTACTGAGCGTGCCTCGAGCTTGTCCGCATGCTGCTTTTTTACAAAAGCTGGACATCCACATGTCTTAAGATACTTAAGACAGGGTTTCTTCCCACTCCACATCTGATATGGGGTGGTAGGCACAGTCTTGGTTGGAGCCTTGTTTAAGAGATATGCAGTTGTTTCTAGTGCATAACCCCAGAAAGATCGCGGCAACTCAGTCTTACTCATCATGGAACGAACCATATCCAATAAGGTTCGATTCCGCCTTTCCGATACACCGTTGTATTGTGGTGTGTATGGAGGAGTACGCTGAGAGATAATTCCATTCTCTTTTAAGTAGTCCAGAAACTCGGCACTCAAGTATTCACCACCTCGATCAGATCTCAGTGTCTTGATACTTTTGCCTGTTTGTTTTTCAACTTCATTCTTGTATTCCTGAAATTTCTCAAAGGCCTCGGATTTGTGCTTCATCAAGAAGACATACCCATACCTAGAGAAATCATCTGTGAAAGTAATGAAGTATGAATAACCACTTCGCGCATGTGTAGACATTGGACCACACACATCACTGTGTATGAGTCCCAAGAGCTCGCTCGCTCTTTCTCCGTGTCCAGTGAACAGAGTCTTTGTCATCTTTCCCATGAGACAAGATTCACAAGTGGCATAAGACTGATACTCGAACGGATTCAAGTATCCATCTTTATGTAACTTTGTTAACCGTGTCTCATTAATGTGACCCAGTCTACAATGCCATAAGAAAGCCTGATTTGTTTCCGGAGACTTTCTTTTAAGTGTGTTCTGGACACTGAAAATCTGAGCTTGATTTAATACGTATATACCGTTTTCTAATGTACCTGACCCAATCAGAACTTGATTTAGGTGGATGTTTACTACATCGTTTACAAAAGTAAAATCATATCCTTCCCTAGAAAGTAAGGATATAGATATGATATTACAAGTCGCACCTGGTACATAAAAACAGTTACGCAGAACCAATATCTGCCCAGTTGTCAGTCCAAGATGATATTCCCCTACGTATTTAGAGTACATGCTCATTCCGTTAGCAACCGTGAGAGTCATATCACCTTTCCTGATAACCCTACGGTATCTCAGAGCCTGTAACGAATTACAGATATGAGATCCTGATCCGGTATCCAATACCCAGGAAGTAGGGTTAACTGACATACAGTTCTCTATTACAAACACACCCGAAGCCGAAGCCACAACATGCTTTGAATTCTGGCTACTGGCTATACAAGCCCTGCAATCCTTCTGCCAATGTTCATTCCTGTAACAATAGGAACATCCTTCTTTTACTACATCCAGTCCCGAAACTTCTGCCCTTCCCTTTCTTTCTACTTCCCTGGTTTCCTTCAGGGTAGTAGGTAGAGACTGTTGAACTAAGTCACCATCTGACCCGTTCTTCAACGTGGTCTTCAGGTCCGAGAGCTCAAAAGAGCTGGTCTCTGTAAGGACATTGCCCCTTACAGATGACCCGATAGCCAACCTCGCTGGAAGCAATTCGTTCGAGGTCTCATATCTTGCGATACGAGATTGCTCTCCATATAAATCTTTGTTATGGAGGAAGATAGAAACTAAGTCCATCTTCTCGTGCTGCCTCTGGTTTGCACCATCAACTGAGGCCAACACGAGGCACTTGGCTTTCGCACAGACTTCTTCCGATGTCCTACGGATATCAATGTCCGTGACAGGGGAAACTGGACCTGAGACGGCAGGGGTTGGATTAGTTAAGAGGGGTTCCAGCTTGTCATGGGCAATGGACATCTGGACAGACCTTTGCCAGTCATAACAGTCAGATTCAGTCATTTTATTATCTAGATGTAACCTATGTCTGGTCACTGGGTCACTGCAGTTAAGAGAGAGAGAAGAAAACACTTTAGCATGATGCTCTTGCAAGTTTAGATTGGTTTTTAATTTATCTAAACAGGATGGCTCCCACTGTCTCTCGAATCCCTCCTCAAACCATAAAGGAAGAATTAGTCGGGATCAATCTCACCGTACAATACTTGCTTAACCGTTCAGCCATGCTGGTGTCGGTACTTCGAGGGAGGTTTTCCAACGCTTTCGCGAAGTTCCTTAATTAAATAACCTCTTTTCCCTGTGGGCGTAGCCCCGCTAACACCTTTCTAGACACCTACTTGGTTTATAGCATTGATCATTAAGCGAGAAAGTTCTGGAGGAGTAGCATATACTCACAGTAGGATCGGGATCCAAATATCATCGTGTGACAAAACTGAAGGAATCCTACCAGAATCATCACACTCCAAATGGTATACAGCGCTAGCAAGTTTCAGTTCTTTTGAAACTCCCGATGTGGATTTTTGCCCCATGCTCTTATGATCTTGACGAAAGTCAACAAATCATAAGTCACATGTCAAGTTCTACCCGTCATTGTCCAGGTTAATTTGAACCCACCCGTATATACCCTTGACGAAGGTCAACAAGGTAATACGACTGTCCCAAACCAACGCATCTATCTATGCTACATATGAACACCCAACAGCTATCAATCACTATGCCTTGACGAAGGTCAACAAACATAGCTTGAATACTATTGAATATTCATACGAAATGATGGAGGGCTACGAATGGTTTTGGCGAAACCGCGAACGTAGTGAACTTGATATAATCGATGGAACGAGATAGCTTTTAAAAGGAGTGGCTCAAGCTCCGCATTTAAAAACTGGTTTTGAAAAGAACCGAGTGGTTTTCAAAGTGTTCCAACGACTTTTACTTGGTTTATTTTCTTGCATTAATTCCAATGCGTCCCATCATTTAATCCTACCATTGCAGAAAACAATGAAAATATGACGTACGCTTATGCCATCCGCATTCGCCACGGGGTCCCGTCATCACCCGTTAGGTTACTTAACTAACGACAGAGCGGGGGCTGGACTAGCGCGGATGCAAAACATAAGCAACGCCTAAATAGATATCATATAGATATATATAAACATTCGTCACATGCAATGATAGTCATTCTAGATCACAGATGAATACAATGGATATACTAGGAATCCGCAATTCGTACGAGCCTGTAACGAAGAACGGATTACACGGTCGCGATGAATAGCCAAACCCCACCCTAGACCCCTACGGGTGCGGCAAACTACCCGCCAAGTACCCGAAGCGAAGCAACCTCCCTCATCACCGTGAGTAGGCCACTCGGCACTTCGAGATACCCGGTAGTTTGTGCACCCCACCTTGGGTCTATCATAGGAGCAAAAACAGTAAAAAGAAATTATACAATGACGGCTACAATCCCGACCCGGTTGTGCGGCCAAACAAATAATAATACATCAATTTACAAATTTTACATGAATGAAAGAAAAAGAAACTCTCATCTCACATCCACCCCGGCTATTCATCCGCGACAATCCACCGAGTTCATATCCACAAACCATCAACATTACAGATCACAGATATGTATAACCCCCACTAATCGACGTATAGCGATTAGCGGACGTTCAATACATATATCACATCACAGATAATATCTATTAATCAAAGCCTACGGAATATCGATAAAAATACGGATTTGTAATCACCCCAAAAATCAATTTGTTCTCTGGAAAATCTGGGCAGAAACAACATGTACCAAAAATCCCAAAACAGCCAAATAAAAACACTGCAGAAAACCCGGTCCACGGCCGAGTCAACTCAGCCGCGGATCCGCGGTAGAAAGCATGTTCTTGCCGCGGATCCGCGGCGCTTTGACCGAGTCACTGGATCGTTTTTCTGGTGTGTTTTTACAAAACCCTGAGACGATTTTTCATATATGTTAAATCACTTTTTGAGCAGTATAAAAAATCGACAGAACCTTGGTTTTTCCGGGCGTGTTTTGCGACTTTTTTTCCGATCGATATTCTAAACACTTTGCTAACTTACTAGTTTATGTTTAGCTAGACTCTGATACCACTGTAAGTCCACGTTGCTCACCCCGGTTCTTACGGGGAGGCGGAAACGGCGAAAAACAATTTTTGGCGCAAAGGCAACATGGACTAAAAGCCGGATCGTTGCTAAACTAAAAACTAGCAAACTACAAGAGGCTTTAACTACTATGCCGTAGAAAATATACCTCATGAAACTGGTCCTTCGGGTCTTCTCTCCGCTGTCCGGCTCGTCCATCCACGCTCCGAGGGTCGATCCGGATCTTGGTCACCTCCGCGGCCTTCTTGAGTCGAAGACGATCCACCCGAGAGATGTACACCGAGCTCCACCTCGAGCCGAGGCAACTAGGGCAACAAGATCGCTAGTCTTGAAGTCCTAGGTTATGTAGAGGAGGTTGATGGAAGTATTTGTCTATGTGGATTCTTTTTCTCTCAACACATGAGATCAAAAGAATATTTCAAGAGGAGGAAGATGAAAGAGATCAAGCAACCATGGAGCTCTCTTTCTTTCTTCTCATTTGCAAGAGAGAGAATGAGAAAAGAGAAATGAAATTATTAACCCAAGAAAAAAGGCACCATGGTTGCAATAATAATAAAACAACATCATTACCAATCCTATCATGATAAAGTTGATGCTACATTGAATTGACCATTTTCATAATCAAAAGAAAAAGAAAATCCAAAGAAGAGTGTAGACCTCTCATGAAGGTCAATGGTCAACACCGGTCAACGGGTCAACAAAGTCAAGAGAGGTCATGGTGGTCAAATGGTCAATGCAATTAGCCATCACAAAATTATCACAAAAAGGATTAGTAAAATAATGTTTCCGGCTCATAATGGTTTTGACCAAACGAATTGCCAAAATCCTAATGAGTCCGCCTCAAAATGATTTTGACCGAATCAACTGTCAAAACCCTAATGAGCCTGCCACATAATGGTTTTGGCCGAACCATCTGCCAAAACCCTAATGGAGCACCTCCTCCTTCATCGTTCCTCAAAACTGTGCGCACACACCCGCATCCGCATTCCGTAGAATGCAAATTCACAGAAGACAAAACGAATCCATCCGTGCAATACTAGGATCTGGCTTAAACCAAGGCCCACTAGTATTGCCTGCCCGAACAGCATATGCACATAAGTGTACGTAAGTGATCGCAGCCCTGCCGTAAAACCATACGGCCTCTACACGTTTCGCTCAGAGCAGGGAAACTCTCTGTGTGGGACTCTAAAGACTCGACACTACGCTGGCAGTGGGTTTAACCATAGACCGCAAGCGGTACTAGCTGTACGTAACGGTCCCCAGGTAGATGTCGATAAGAAGGCCGATGAGATAAACCCATCCGAACTCCTACTGAGCCTGTATGTGACAATCTGCGTACAGTCCGGTCTGTTCGTCTGATACATCACATGGCGGGCCTAGGGGTGGTGAACGTCAGTCCCCCAATAGCGGTACAAGTCATGTCGAAGTGAAGCCCAGAACACCCTGAGATAACACTGGAAACCTACCAGTATATTTCGCTTGCCCTGGCCAGGGACTACTCGTGTAATGGCTCTCCTGGACACAGCGCGATGTCAACCCCCAATACCGGAAGAGACGAATCCTGTCTAACCGTCACTGTCTCCAAGTACTTCGGGACTGCACCCAACCACTACCTGTTTGCACGACTCCTTTGAGCCGTGGTAGGGTAGTAATCTAAGTACAGTGGGAACACACTCGAGGCGAAGTGACAGTGTCAAGTCAGCGGACTAAGCTGTACTCATGTCACCTGGGAACTGATAACTAACGATAGATATAATACTATCCAACAGTTCCCGACGAGTCCTGTCCAGTGTACTCGTAACCTAATGAGCACCCGCATACTATCTCCAGTATGACGTACTGATGGCTGTGGGACAGACCACCTCCCGAGCTGGGATGAGAAGCGTATACGCTAGTCTACTCCGGAGTATCGATACCCTGTCTCGATAGTCCTATGACTAGGGACCTATATAAGGATGTGCTTGTGGATTACCCAGCCCCCACTAGTGTGACTGCCATCACAACGCTGGTAATCAAGCAAAGATCCTAAGGGCTCTACTAATATGTATAAGCGATATGCTAAAAGAAACACATGCACATATTGAAGTAGAAACAAACCAAGTAGCATACTACCATATTGAGCAAGATTGTCCATACAACTGTGAATATCCCAAGCTTCCATTAAGTAATATACAAGCCAGTATGATACAGTAATGGCCTCTAGGGCATATACACTAACAGCGTGTGGGTCTCAATTGGTTTTGAGGAGATTAGTGATTTGAGGAGTTTAGCGCCGAGTACCTGCAAGGAAGTCCCGGGGTGGTTTGGTACCACCGAGGACCCTCCGACGATCAAGTTAGCACGAGATCCGAGCAGAGTAACGGCTAAGTGGAGTAAAAAATGGCTTACTTGACCCCTTTGTGATGGGGGTTTGTATAGTGGCGGCAGCACACGGCAGCAGGCGCGAGAACCTTGCCGGCAGTTACGCTCCCGACGTCACGCCCGCGTAATGAGGGGATTGCCCATTAATGGGGATCGTGATGGCGTGGAACGTGAGATGTTGTTGGCGGAGAATTTGCACAGGGCGAGATTTGCGGAGCATAGGTTACGCTTGTGAGTGGTGAAGTTGGTCGGTCGGAGGGACCGAGGAAGATGGCCTCGGCAGGGGAGCTCGAGAACGAGCGGGAGGGCCGAGGAGTCTTGGCCCTGTGGCAGCTCGGGCGAGCCGAGAGGCCAAGGAGGCCAAATTGCAGGGGGTCCTGAGGAGAGCCGGCTTGTGCTTACGGTTCGGGTACAGGGATGGCCTGGTCGGTCTCTGTGGGCCCTTTCTTCTAAGCTCTGGGACACGTCATCTGCCACATGTCCTGATATGGGAGATCGCCAGTATAGAGCATCATCATGGTGAGACATGGTCAGGCCCGATCGTCTGCGTAAAAAGATGAGGAAGAAGAAAGCAATCCACAGAAGAACAACAATGAGCCCAAACATGCACAATCCAAAGATACGGTGCGGAGAATGATATTCTCACCGGCCCAAGACTCGATCCTCAAGTACATGTTGAAGACCATGGGAAAATGCAACGCATAAGGATATCAACATTTTTCACCCAAAATCTTAAGTTGTTAGGTTGTGAGATAACAAGAGCTGACATAATCCTTAACATGTATCATTCCTAAGAAAGGACAGCCCGTTACGGGCGCTTCTGATGCACATGGTGGAAAGAAAGGGTCAGGTTTGACCGCAATGGCCCAGCAGCCGTCGCCAAATATATGGCTGAAAATATATCTTCCGCGGACGAACAGAGGCCTGATATCAACATTCATGAAAAGTTACTAGAAATCCAAGATACTACACTTGGATCCCTTCTCTCGGCTTTAATGCAGCATTGAGAACCACCTCAGCGGAGGCACCCGCTCGAAAAGGTGCTGCCGCCGCCATGATGGCCCACGACCAATGAAGATTGGTGGATCAATCTTGGATTTTCTATGGATATTGGCCAACCCCTATACAAGAAGCCTCATGATTTGAAGAAAGCATGGAAAGTTGACGTTTTGACTTCTGTGATGAAACATTTGTTACTGATAAGATAAGGCAGCTGATTAAGCAGTCGAAATGCCTGCAGGATAAAATGACCGCAAAAGAGAGCTCGGTTTGATATGAGATTCTTGATCAAGAAGATCGGACCTATAGAAGATCCCATCCAAATGCAAAGATTCCGAAACTGAAGTTGTCGGGTAGTAGTGGAACCTGTAGTGTAACTGCCTCGTCCTTTAGCAGCAGCTCTAACGATTACAGTGTACCGGATGATGAAGATTCCGACTGAAGACTTAAGTACAAGGCAACGAAGAGAGCATCGCCATTCCTGGTTCAAAATCAAATATCAGTGAATAATCAAGTTCCTGTATTTATTTGTGAGAATATTAGCTGTCCTCACCATCAGATCTGTAATGGATTTGGTGACCGTGCTGCGAGGAATGCTCATCAATACACATGCAATTATCGCGGAGTCCAAATGAATACCGTGTTTATGGTTTAACTAGATACATATCGGCACAAGAAATGATTTTGCTGATCCAAATGGGAAACGGGAGGTCGGCGATTTGTTCAATCGTTACAGTGCAGTTGTCAATTCGAATCAGATGCAGCAAGCTATGATGATGCACAACTACAATCAGAACGGCTATTATATACCTGAGTTCAAGACCGAGAGCAACGGGTATGAGCAGGCTGGGGGCCAGAAGAGTAATTTCAACAGCGAATTTGGAGGGCCAAGGTTTCATGGGATGAAATACACGGATCCGCTGGCAAAATTGGACAGCTTGGATGAATGGTTTGGTTCTGGTTGAGGGTTGGATTCAGGTGATCTTCTCTCTGGTGATTGTCTTAATTAGTTTTTTATTCTGTCATGAAATAAGGAAATTCGACATTTTATTTTTGATTCTTTAACATTGGGATGCCTCTGCCATTGTATCCATATCTCTCTGAAGTTATGATTAGGATCGACGAATATAGTTTTATATTCGAAACCCCCTCCAGGTTGACCAATAAATTTGTTTTTTCTTTCATTTATATTTCTTAGCGGGAACGGTGAAATTGAACCTGGCTTGCTCTGTTACCATCTCAGACCCCCTGCCATTATTTTCTTACGCTTAGAATTCTTTTAACATGTCTTAGTTACCATAGCATTTAGAAAAGTAACAACTTCAAATCGGAAGATTTGGAAGCATGCAAGACAAGTCGATAACATTAATTAGTCTTCCGGCCAGTTCATCTGATTTTAATTGCTTAAGAGACATAAAGAAGATAGAACTGATATTTTAAGAAAGCTGTGTATCTTAAGGGCATTTAGGGCCTCCTCTCTTAGTTTTCCAGTTATTGTAGCATGGGCATCTTTCCTTGTTTGCATAAGTCCCTGGGGGGACACATTTGCATGAATAGCAGCATTTCTGGCAGAAGAACAAGCAGGGCTTCTTGTAGGCTGTCTTTGAGCATCTGTATTGGCATGCACCAGGGCACTCTGAACAAAAAATCAACCATATTAGTACATGTGTAGATTAAATCTTCTTTGATAACAAATAATTAGACAAGAGAACGATCGGAGTGCTGATGGAAAATCTAATGAGCATGCAAGTCTCTTATTGGATCTCGTTGGAAGCTTATTGAATCAAGTTTGGATTTCAGTTGATTGGTTATTTCTATGGCTGACTATATAGAAAGAAATTTAAGGAGCCATTCTGGGTTACTCAGAATATATTGTGAAATAACATTACTGCTTCGTTCCATCGCATTCAACTTTTCGATTCAGTTCGCCGATTCAACTGTCAGAGATTTTCCATCTCCATTTCTATGGGTGAGAATATTTTTCCTTTTTGCTTAGCTCTTGTAATGCACAACTTATTTTAGCTTTCCATATGGAAAAATCTAACTGTACAGTCATAAATCGATAAAGGTCGCATGACTTTTTTTTTTTCCTCTTTAAAATAAAAGGTATATCATCTGAAATTCATTCTTGGAAAAAAAAAATTATTGAGAGATGCAACAAGAATGTAAGATCTGAACACAAATGCTATAAACTGTACCTGCATCAGATAATCCAGAATGTCTATGCTTCTGCTGCCAAAAAAAAACAGGGAGTGAAGAAAATAAGTTCATGCAAGATGATGTCTTATTTTCGTTTGAAGATTTTTTTTTTAAGTAGAAAATAGAGTTTAAATTGTTTTCAAACCTTTTTCACAACCAAATTCAGGCCAAACTCCTCATCTGGCATGTACTGTAATTGACAAAGAAGAAAAGAGAGGATCATTTAGTATACAAGTAAGTTATAATGATGAAAATGTTTTCAATGAAAAAGAAGAAGAAGAGAAAACCTTTGAAGAAGCCACCACTGCTACAAAGCATAGCAAAAACAAGAGGAAAAGGGCATTGCAAGATCTTCCCATTTTAGATGAGAAGAGAAGAGAAGTTCACTGACCCTCAAATTACCAACAACTACTACTACAATTTCAGCTCTATTTATAAGCAGGCAATACTTCTTTTGTCAGAATTAATTTTTATTTTACTCCCTTTATTCAATAGATAAACAGATGGGTAAACTGTCTAAATTTTTGTCGTATTCTCAATCCAAAAAACAAACAAACGGGCTTGTGCTATCTTGATGTTTATGCCAGATAGGTTGCACTTTAATTGCTGAAGTTCTTTTCGATAAGAAGACATGTCTATACCATCCTGATATTTATGTCAATCCATAGAGCTAGTTTGCTTAAATATTTCTTGAGTAAAGAGACTGTAAAAGTATTTTTCTTTTACAAGTTCGATGCAATAAATGAAAGGCTCCACAATGATGCACTTGTTAGGATCTTCACAACTTTATGTTCGGTCTACGATGTAGCCGAATGTGTTTGGAGGAGAGAATGGATAGAGAATGGAGAAAGTATCAATAAACTATTCTTATATTTTCCTTGCTCTTTTAAAAACTTTACAAAACATCTCCTTATATAGGAGTTTACATGCCCCTTCATTATGACTCTTCATAATACCAATTGATTACAATAACCGTTACATATCCTTTCATTAAACCTATTCATGAATTGGTATCCCTTCCTTTTATAACCGATGTCTCTTCAATTCTTTGTAACCGAAAACAAGTTTAATTTCTAACATGCTCCCTTAAACTTGTTTTACCATGCCGATCTTTTCTCGCAATTTTGCGAACACTTCAAATTTTAGGGGCTTTGTAAAAATGCCGGCCAGTTGATCTTGTGATTTGACATGAACGAGTTCGACCTCTTTCTTCCTCACATGTTCTCTGATAGAGTGATACCGAGTATCAATGTGCTTGCTTCGTTCATGAAACACTGGATTCTTCGCCAGTGCTATAGCAGATTGGTTGTCCACATACATCTTCGTAGGTCCTTCCTGTTCAACCTTTAGATCTTTCAGCAGATTTCTTAGCCATATAGCATGGCAAACTCCAGCCGATATAGCAACGTATTCGGCTTCACAAGTTGATAGTGTCACTATCGGTTGCTTCTTGGAACACCAAGTAAATGCTGATTCACCGATGAAGAAAATGTACCCTGTCGTACTTTTCCGGTCATCTATATCTCCTCCCCAATCGCTATCGGTATATGCATATAATTCAAAATTGTTAGATTTCGAATAGAACAAACCGAAATTTGGTGTACCTTTGATATATCTCAATATCCTTTTCGCCGCTGATAAATGTGTCAATTTCGGTTCTTCCATGTATCGGCTGATTAAGCCGACTCCATATAGAATATCCGGTCTTGTGCATGTAAGATACCGAAGACTGCCTACCAAGCTTTTAAAATGCGTCGAGTCCACATTGCTCCCTTCATCGAACTTTGATAATTTTGTTCCGCAGTCTACTGGGGTATTGACCGAATTGCTTTGCTCCATATTGAACTTTCTCAAAATCGACCGAGCATATCCTTCTTGGGATAGAAAAATCCCATTCGGTCTTTGCTTTACCTCTATTCCCAAATAATATGCCATCTGACCGATGTCGGTCATTTCAAATTCTTTAACCATCGAGCTTTTGAAGTCATCGAACATACGTGGATTGTTTCCTGTGAAGATGAGATCATCCACATATAAACATACTATAAAAATATCACCTTTTTCGGACTTCTTTATGTATAATGCATGCTCATAAGGACACTTCATGAAACCGTGTGCTTGGAAGTATATGTCAATTCGACTATTCCATGCTCTCGGTGCCTGCTTCAGGCCATATAAAGCCTTCTTTAGCTTCAGTACTTTCGACTCATGTCCTTTCTTCTCATAACCGAGTGGTTGCTCGATGTAGACTTCTTCTTCAAGATATCCATTGAGGAATGCCGATTTAACATCCAATTGATATATCTTCCAACTGAATTGAGCCGCCATAGCAATGATCAGTCGAATTGTCTCGAGTCGCGCTACTGGTGAGAAAAATTCATCATAATCAATGCCAGCTTGTTGTTTGTAGCCTTTGACCACTAACCTTGCCTTGTATCGCTCGATTTCTCCCTTAGCGTTCTTTTTCTCCTTGTACACCCATTTCATTCCTATGGGTTTCTTGCCTTTGGGAAGTTCGGTGATCTCCCAAGTTCCATTTCTCTCAATAGCACTGATTTCTTCGTCCATTGCTTCTTTCCACCTTCGGTCTTTGACAGCTTCTTCAAAATTCATTGGCTCGCATTCGGCAAACAAACAAAATAATGTTAGATTATTTTGCATTTCGGTTACCTCATATAACTCGGTCATAGTCCTCGTCCTTGGATTTCTTGGTGGAGTTGAACTTGACGACGCTTCGGTTTGTGGAGAACCGACTTGAGGCGAATTGAACCGAGGTGTTGTTGCAGGCGATGGAACATCAACTTCGACTTCATTTCTTTTCTTTTCTTCTTGACCGAGTACTTCATTCGGTCTGCTGCTTTCGGCTTCATCGCTCCAACTCCATGAGCTTTCTTCATCAAATTCGACATCTCGGCTAACAATGACCTTCTTATTGACTGGATCAAACAGCTTGTAGCCTTTGGTTCTTAGATCATAACCGATAAAAATCAACCGAGAACTTCGGTCATCAAGTTTTACTCTCTTTTGTTCGGGGACATGAGCATATGCTATGCTCCCGAAAATTTTAAAGTGACTTACATTCGGCTTATAACCATGCCACATCTCCTGCGGTGTTACATTTTGTAGACTCTGGATTGGGCATCGGTTTAGAATGTACACAGCACATGCAACCGCTTCAGCCCAAAATTCTTTCGGCATATTTTTACTACTCAACATACATCTCACCATGTCTAATATGGTTCTATTTTTTCGTTCGGCCACTCCATTTTGTTGTGGTGAATAGGAGGCCGTTAAGAAATGCCGAATCCCATTTTCTTTGCAAAAATTTTCAAACTCATTTGAAGTGAATTCTCCACCTCGGTCTGACCTGACCGATTTCAAATAAAACCCACTTTCTTTTTCCACATTCATTTTGAATCTTTTAAAATTTTCAAAAACTTCCGATTTATTTTTTAGAAAATATACCCATGTTTTCCTTGTGAAATCATCAATAAATGTTAGAATGTACTGTTCCCGCCAAAAATTTCTGCGCAAAAGAGTCCAAGGTATCAAATGGCAGCGATACGCTTAAGGAAATACGAACCAGTATCTTCCGGGCTGTTTTTTGACAAACTCCCGAAGGAGAAACGGATAAATTCTGATTGTATTGAAAGCGTCTCGAAAAACCCTTCGATTTGATATATTATGGGCTTCATAATTCATCCGGGATCAAAAGTTATGAGGCATTATGTGTTCACACGTGATGGGCTTTTAAGAATCCGCTGGAGGAGTTAGAAGATATAATAAAAACTTAGAAAAGACCCCAACGGGGCATCACGTGCTCACACGTGACCATGGGCCACGTGCAGACACGTGATGGGCTCTTAAGGCCTCTAAAATAATGAATAGAATTAAATTCTAAAATCTGTTCCCTGATTAAAAATCAGAAGTTATCTCAATGAAATATCACGTGCTCACACGTGACCAATGGTCACGTGTTGACACGTGATGGTTAAAACAACAATATGAACAAGCGACTGTTAAAGGAACCAATTTCGGGGTTACGTGCTCACACGTGACCAAGGGTCACGTGCCAGCACGTGACAGGCTTTGAAAGCCTTACAGATTAGTAGAATTAAAATTCTAAATTTCTCTAAAAATCTTTCGAAATAGAATTAAAATTCTAAAAGCTTCTAAATCTTTCCAAATGGAAAAGGATTATGGGAACCGTTGGATTAAAGATCCAAAGATGATTAAAAATCATCAATTTATGGAAAAATCTTGGACAAGGAAAGATTTCCCTGAAAATCTCACCAGAATAACAAATAGAATATCTTTTGGATTTAAAATCCACGGTGAATAAAATTCACTGAATGATTAAAGGCCCAGATTAATGATAAATATAAATCAAATCTCTCAACGATCAAATCAAATCTTTCAATGAGAGATTTGCTAAACAAATTGATTCTTTTCCTTCTCCTATAAATAGGAGCCAAGAAGAGAAGAGAAGAAAAAAAAACATTTCTTGGAAAAAAAAAATAAGAGCTTCAAACATAGAGAACTCTGAGAAAAATTTCAAGAAGAAGGTAAAAACCTTCACGAGAGAAAAGAAATCTCTTTTGATAAATCATTGATCAATGATCTTCACATAATGAATAGTGCTTTGCACTCGTATGAACCACTGGTTCTTTAAAACAAAAAATAAAAATAAAATAAAATAAAATAAAATAGTGCTTTGCACTTTTATGAACCTATGGTTCTTGAAATAAAGAGAAAAACTCATTTTTTTTTTTGATCCTAATTAGATCAAAGAAAACAAATAGTGCTTTGCACTTCTGTTCTGGAATCTAAAAAGATTCTTAGTGCTTTGCACTTCCAAACTGCGCTGTTGCGCTCCTGAGAGAACGCCACGTGTTAGCTGCAGAACAACTTGCGCTACGCGCCTTGAAATAGAGCTTTGCTCTCTGGAACTGGCGCAACTCACCAGAGCGCGCCACGTGTCAGCTGCAGAACAACTTGCGCTACGCGCCTTGAAATAAAGCTTTGCTCTCTGGAACTGGCGCAACTCACCAGAGCGCGCCACGTGTCAGCTGCAGAACAACTTGCGCTACGCGCCTTGAAATAGAGCTTCGCTCTATGGAACGGGCGCAACTCACCAGAGCGCGCCACGTGTCAGCAGCGCAACAGCACAGCGCACTAGCGCAGCGCACTGCGCTGTTGCGCTTGCGCTCACCAGAGCATGACACGTGTCCTCACCACAAGCGCTTGCGCTCAGTGATTGGCGCAAAGCGCCTGACAAATGCAATGCATTTTACTGAAGGGCCAGGCCCAAATCAGAGGGGCCTAGTAGGCCAAATTAAATTGCAATACAATAAAAAGGGGCAGAGCCCAAAACAAATTGATGCTTTGCATCCTTTCTGGGCAAAGCCCAAATAAAAATAAAAAGAAATGCAATGCAAAAGCAAATAAAATGTTGGACATTTTCAACTAGACCTAGCCCAATCGTGGCCATAAGTCCTTAAATTAAATTGACTGAGCAAAATGGCTCTCCTAAATCAATCTACATCCGGTTCGAGGGTACATCTCCGAACTCCTTTGACATCCATCGTTGTAATTCCTCAACGACGTCAAAGAGGTGACGGGTCCCAACGACCACACATCGCTATGGACTGCGGGGTCCTTAAACTCGTGGACCGAGACGTCCTTAAACTAATATCGGACCGAGACGTCCTTAAACTAATATCGGACCGAGACGTCCTTAAACTAATGATGGACCACTACGTCCCTAAACTGGCATCGGACCGAAATGTCCCTAAACTAATGATGGACCACCATGTCCCTAAACTGGCGATGGACCGAAATGTCCTTAAACTAATAATGGACCACTACGTCCCTAAACTGGCATCGGACCGAAACGTCCCTAAACTAATAATGGACCACTACGTCCTTAAACTGGTATCGGACCGAGACGTCCCTAAACTAATAATGGACCACTACGTCCCTAAACTGGAACAATAGAGCCAATTGCTCTTTTGCCGGATCTAAACGATCCCGTTTAAGTTGATCTTAGCCCCAAACACGGCTAACGTATCCTTAAACACTTAAATGGACTATAAAACCCTCAATCAGCTTTGGTTCAAGGGTACATCTCTGAGCTCCTCTGACACCTATCGTTGTAATCCTTCAACGATGTTAGAGAGGTGATGAGTCCCGATGGCCATAAATTAAATGAATCACCACGTCAGGTTAATCTTAGTCCAAAACAGGACTAACATATCCTTGACGAACGTTTAAGTTGATCTTAGCCGCAATGCGACTAATGCATCCTTAAACTGAAAACACCAAACCCAAATCTAAGTAAATACGGATTTGGACTAATCCACGTCCTACGGGCGACGGTATTACTCAGTCTCCGTATACAATCCACGGGCAACCACAAACAAAACAAACACCCACGACACGAAGTGAAATTCTGGAGAAGGAGAAAGTTGTTACCGCGATGCGGTAACGTAATTAACTGCAGGGGCTTGCGCCTGCAGGGAAGAGCGTCCTCACAATCAAAAACCCCTCAAGCGAGGGGGAATCTGACAAAGTCTGCTACATCGGCCGCATCCGTCTAAACCTCCGATACACGGTGCCATAAATCAACTTGGCATCTTCGGAGAGGTGAACGGATAGCACCAATTAGCATCTGCCCCGAATCTCAGCGCCAAGACATCGCAGTCCTGTGCGCCATCTTTCGGAGGGGAACAGATTCTGGCACGCCCGGTGGGACCTTTTCCTCTTTCCACTCCACACTTCGTATGTCGTGTTCGCGAGCAAATCGCGATTTGCTGTGGTTGCCTGTGGATTCAAGGTACTAAGATTTGGTGTCTTGCTCCGTGCAGAGAACAGAAGATCAATGGTTTCAAACTGCACCGCCTGCAACTGCAACTCTCGCTCGGTCCTTGCTGGAGGAGTGACTTATGGGCCCCAAGCGGCCTCCCTTTTCAAGATGCCAGTGGAGCAGGTAACTCAGGCCACCACTGGATTATTCTTCGGGACCATGCTCCCACCGTTGAGCTTCAATGCCACAATGACGTTGCAAGAAGCCCCAAAGAAGTCGGTCTTTGATCGGCTCACCACTGCCGCGGCCCCTCTCAACGGGTCGCCCAACTTCAATACCTCAGTTTTCAACAGACTGGGCCAGAACGTCTATAAGCCCGTGATACCCGAAGCTGCCATCCCAAAGTGGATAGCCATCCCGGCTCAAACGGACAAAATTATTGGAAAGGCTCCTCCTTCCAAGAAGTCAATTTTTACAAGGCTGGCTATTCCGGTTGCTGCTCCAGGCAAGGTCCTCAAAGCTGCTTCTCCTACCCAGAGGTCTGTCTTTGACAGATTAGACATTGCTTCTCAACGGGTGTCAGTCTTCGACAGGCTAGCACCAATAACGGTCTCTCCTCAAAGCAGGGGGCATGACGAAGTCGCCCCTACGGCCGAAACAACTCCATCCGCACGACACGCTCGACGTCGCCACTGGCGCCGAGTAAGGAAGGCTGGGGGCAACTCCCCCTCTGGATTTACTCCACCAGCTCCAACGGTGGGGATCGATGCTGCTGTTCCAACCGGGAACAACTTTGAATTGTTGAACACGGTGCGCAGAAACTCTCCTACCGCCGTACTAAAAAGATCCCCTCCTCCGGTGGGAAACGTTGCGGAAGCCAAGCCAGAACATTCCTCTCAGCGGCTGTCCTCTAAAATCTACAAGGTCTGGCGCCAAGTCCAAGACTCGGTGATTGATCGAAATTTCTCCCGCCAGCAGAAGAAGCTGAAGGTCCGACAGGAAGAAAACCGTCCTGTTAAGCCGCAAAAAGCAACGGCTACTTGGGCGCCCACTACAACGACCCCCTCAACTTCAACCACTCAAAAGAAAAGGAGTCCGCAAAAAGCCCCTGTGAACATGGCGAAGCATAAAAGCACTGAACACAAACGCCCCAAGTCTGGGGGCATGGTGGTGCACACTGTTTATATGGCTTCTGGAAAGGAGGAAAGCCACACTTCTACGGGCCACCGACCGCTCACCCGATCCGTAACGAAAGCCCTGGAGCAGCAACAGAAGCTTCAGGAGATGATGACCGCAATGGCCGCACTCATTGAGCCAAAAGAAAGCTCTGAAACGTCTTCGGATGAACGTCAAGAACAAGAAACTGACGCTGACTTTTTACGCAGAGTCCTCGAAAAGAGGGACAAAGAAGCTGCAGAGCAAGCGGCTAACATAAAACAGATGGCGCTCCTCTTCAAAGATATGGTAGGGATGATGTTACAGCCGGACCCTCCTGCTGAAGATCCTCCGATCGTCCTTGAAGACGACAGGGGAGAAACGTCAAATCCTCCGCCGGCTCTATCAACAGCCAAGGAGGAGTCAATCTCCAAAGTTGACCTAGACGAATATATAGCTCAGCAGATCCGGGTTCATCAGGCGAATGAAGCGGCTGGGCAAATTGTTAGAACCGGACGACCGTATCCGGGCTGGTATGACCAAATCAGTTACCCGCCAGGATATACGATCCCTAAATTCCACATATATAAAGGGACAGGGAATCTGCATCAGCATGTCGCTCAATTCAGGGCCTTATGCGGCAATACTGGAGGAGATGACAAATTGTTGCTACGTTAATTCGTCGGCAGCTTAGCAGAAACAGCCTTTGAATGGTATTCGGAGCTACCTAACGACTCTGTCAAAACATTTGCAGAGATGGAACTGCTGTTTACACAAAGATTCGCGAGTGCTAGTGAACGCACCCCGATAACAGCACTAATAAATGCCAGGATAAGGCCCGGCGAAACGTGGGTCCAATACGCAACACGATGGCGAAACCTATGGTCGAAATGCGAACAACGCATAGAAGAGGCACCTGCGGTAGGCATGTTTGTGGGCACTCTCGATCCGCAGGCGACCATCTCGCAATTCATGATGTTCTTTAGGCCGACCACCTTCCAGGCCTTGATTGACAAATTAGCCCAAATGGACCAGATGGGCCATAGACCGTCTCCTCCAAAATCAGATTCCCGAGATGAGAAAGGAAAAGGGAAAGCGATCGTCGTCGCCAATGCTCAACGACAGTCGAGCAACTCAAAGCCGGTCGTTCGCCAAAACAACGTGCGTCCACGCCCATCCCTCGAAGAGAGGCTAGGAGTCCTTACTCGTTTCCTCAGAATAAAACAAGAAGACTGTTTGAGCTGGCAGTGCGTAACAGACTTATCAATCTGCCGAGTCCAAAGCGTCTGTCGCAGCCAGGCGATCTTAATAATCCCAATTATTGCCCTTACCACCAAACGGTAAGTCACCCGATTGAGAATTGTTTCGTCTTTAAGGGATGGATCGAGGATCAATACCTGCAAGGCAAGTTCGCGCTGTCTGAAAGCTGGAAGGTAAACCCACCACAGCCGCACTCTCCAAAGAAAATGGACACGCCGGGGGCAGCTTGTTCTTTAGTCAAGGATGAAAACAATGGAGAAGACTCATCGGATGAATCCGAAGACTACGCAGCGACTTGTCATATGATTTCTCATTCACTGACGGATGATAAAGAGGCTCCTTGCGCTGAGAAACCAATGGCGAATCCTGAGCCGGAGATTCTACAGCCATCAGACGAGTTGATCGATGTCTTCCTAAGTGAAATTCGTCTGAAAGCAAAAGCCAATCAAGAACGTGAAATGGCCATACTAGAAAGAACCAAAGTATTCCCGTCAAATCAAAAGCCATACACTGCGGGTAAAAACAAATTCAAGACGAGGAAACGGTTCGCCAAAGCTCTATCAGTAGGAATGAAGCTACCGCCCTCTGAAGAAAATTCTTTCTCTGAGGTAGAGATGCACCCTAACTTCTGTTTATATCATCAGAAGATCATACATCCTACCGAAGACTGCGAGTCCTTTAACTGTTGGTGGCAAGGGTATGTCGCTCAAAAGCAACACTTCGACAGGACAAAGTGTGAAGCTTGTGGACATCGGAAAAATGCGATATATGAGCGCAAATGAGCCGCCGCAAACTGTCATATAGCCGACTTCAAGGGATCACAAATTATCACCTTTGGAAGCGACTCTGACGAAGAAGCTATCCCCAACTCTTCCCTCGGGGAATCTATTTCAAAAATAAAGGAATTGAGAAGCTGCGAGAACGTTCAGCCATGCAATCGCATGCTACTCGGAAAAAATCCCGACCCCGTAAGCAAGGGACCGAACAAGAAGAACAAAGGAAAAGGAAAAACGGCCCTCGTCGCCAGCGCTCAACAACAATCAGGTGACCCTAGACCGGTTGCTCGCCAAAGCAACAAGCGGCAATCCCTCCAAGAAAAGTTGAAACGTTCTTACTCGTTTCCGCAAGATAAAACAAGGGGACTGTTCGAGCTGGCAGTGTGCAACAGACTCATCAATCTGCCGGCTCCAAAACGTCCATTGCGGCCAGGCGATGTTAATAATCCTAACTATTGCCCTTACCACCAAACAGTAGGTCACTTGATCGAGGACTGCTACGTCTTCAAAAACTGGGTTGAAGACCAATACCAACAGGGCAAGTTTGCGCTGTCTGAGAACTGGAAGGTGAGTCCGCCACAACCGCACGCTCCGAAGAAGATGGATACGCCGGGGGCATCATGTTCATTCATGGAGAAAGACTCATAGACCGAAAAGTCAATAAACTAGATATTCGCCTCAAATACGGCGACAACGGACCGAAACGTCCTTAAACTAACAACGGACCGAGATGTCCTTAAACTAATGATGGACCGCAATGTCCTAAAACTTGCAAATGATCGAAATGTTTTTAAACTACTACCGCAGCATTCTCAGGCTAACGAGAGTATAAAAAAAAACGGTATGTCCACAAGCAAAATGGGCACGGATGAAAACCCGAAAGGGCTCCGTGAGTAAAAACAGCAGGACTACCGGCGAGTGTTCGTGAAAACCCGAAAGGGCACGACCTCGTCAAAAAAAAAAAACAAAAAACAAAAAAAAACGGTATGTCCATAAGCAAAACGGGCATGGAGGAAAACCCGAAAGGGCTCCGTGAGTAAAAACAGCAGGGCTACCGGCGAGTGTTTGTGAAAACCTGAAAGGGCGCAACCTCGTTAAAGAAACACTTATAGGGTCCTCTCGACCCTGTAAGGAGAAACCACCTGCGTGAGATCCTTACGACTCACAAAGGAACAACACACTTAGGAATCCCTACGATTCCTAAGGAGAAAATACACTTGCGAGATCCTCACGACTCGTAAGGAGAACGCTCTTATGGGACCCTTACGGCTCATAAGATTTGAAAGTCTTAAGTTGCAGAAACCTTAACCTGTTCTTAAGCAGCCCCCACAACCTTCGATATTGCCCTACAAGCGGCTCATAATGACCCTTGTATACAATCCACGGGCACGAATAAATATTTCCCTAACAAAGTCCCATCCGTGACTAGGGATATGCTTGTACAGCAAACAACACTTGTAAGTCCTCTCGACTTATAAGGAGAAAACCCTTTTGTAAGATCCTTACGACTTACAAGAGAACATGCACTTAGGAATCCTCACGATTCCCAAGGAGAAAACACACCTACAAGATCCTCACGACTTGTAGGGAGAAATACCTTTGTGAGACCCTTACGGCTCATGAAGTCAAAAGCCTTAGCCGACAGGACCCTTAATCCTGTTTACTAAGCCACCTTTGTTCGGGATCGACAGAAGCAAATGATGATTCGCTCCTGGCAATATTCCAGTTGTAGCGATGCTGATGCCTAAATCAGTATCAAATTCCAAGTCCTTTCATGGCAGATGATGATTCGCTCCTGGCAATATCCCAGTTGCAGCGATGCTGATGCCTAGACTGGTATCAAATTCCAAGTCCTTTTACGGCAAATGATGATTCGCTCCTGGCAATATTCCAGTTGTAGCGATGCTGATGCCTAAATCGGTATCAAATTCCAAGTCCTTTCATGGCAGATGATGATTCGCTCCTGGCAATATCCCAGTTGCAGCGATGCTGATGCCTAAACCGGTATCAAATCCCAAGTCCTTTTACGGCAAATGATGATTCGCTCCTGGCAATATTCCAGTCGCAGCGATGCTGATGCCAAGATTGGTATCAGATCCCAAATCCCCTACTCGCAAAAAAAAAAAAATACATACATATATATATATATATGCATACGAAATAGCCGAAATGATTGGGCAGCTTGCAAACAAAATCAGCAAGTAAAAATGTATGCATGCAAAATAGCCGAAATGGTTGGGCAACTCGCAATAAAAAGCAGAGAGTAAAAAGAAAAATAGCCGAAATGATTGGGCACCGCGAAAAATAGCCGAAATGATTGGGCAATCGCGATTTTCGCGATATAAAAAGCTGAAATGATAGAGCATCGCGGAAAGAATAAAAAAAATAAAAAAATGAAACTTTTTGCCCTACAGGTGAAATCACATCGATCCCTGTATATAATCCAGGGGCACAGATAAAAAGGGAACAATACCTTCCCAACAGGCTCCACCAGAAAGCGAAGCCAAATCTCGACGGTTCATAGATAACCTAGAGACCATCTCGACATTTGTCGCAATATTACAGACACGATGTCAACAAATGAAGCAAAGGAAGGTCCCTAACTTCAGGGTCTCGACGTCAATATCGACAACTTAAAGATCACCAACGGCGTTTCTCCTCACTCCAACTAGATGCAGACATGACGTCAACAACTGACCTCAGAATCGCAACGAAACGGAACCATGACAAAGTCCCTAGTTCCAAATCTCAATGGCCACGTCTAAAGCCTGGAGACCAACAACGGTGTGCCTCCTCATTCCAACAGGACACAGATGTTACACCATCAAGCGGAGCGATGGCAGAATCCCAGCTTCACCTCAGCATTCGTCTCGATACAGTAGACGCAATGTCAACAACAGCGTTCCTCCGCAGTCCAGCTGGAGGCAGATGCAACGTCAACAAAAGACCTCACGGTCGAAACAAAGCGGAGTAACGGCAAAATCCCAACTCCACCTTAGCATTCGTCTCGTTACAACAGACGCAATGTCAACAACGGCGTTCCTTCGCAGCCCAGCGGGGTGTACATGCAAAGTTAACAAAAGACCCCATGGTCGAAACAAAGCGGAGTGATGGCAAAATCCCAGCTCCACCTCAGCATTCGTCTCAATATACCAGACGCAGTGTAAGCAAACGAAGCGAAGGCCACATTCCTAGCTTCAACGTCTTTACGGTAACTCACATAAAACCGGAAAGACAATCGGAGACCATCTCACATAAAGTGGTCACCTCCTTGACGTTCGTCTCGATACAGTAGACGAAATGTCAACCCCAGCGTTCTTCCTCCAACAGGATTTGGACACACCAAAGCAAACGAAGCGAAGGCCACATTCCTAATTTCGACGTCTTAACGATAACTCACATAAAACCGGAAAGACAATCGGAGACCATCTCACATGAAGTGGTCACCTCCATGACGTTCGTCTCGATACAGTAGACGAAATGTCAACCTCAGCGTTCTTCCTCCAGCAGGGATTCAGACATGACAAAGCAAATGAAGCGAAGGCCACATTCCTAGTTTCAACGTCTTTACGGTAACTCATATAAAACCGGAAAGACAATCGGAGATCATCTCGCATCAGCACAGAGTGGTCACCACCTTGATGTTCGTCTCGACACAGCAGGCGCAACGTCATCAAACGAATGGAGCCACGGCAAAATCCCTAGTTCCAAACCTCGGCGGTTCACCGGCAACCTAGAGACAACCTCGACGTCCGTCTCGATACAGTAGACGAGATGTCACCCCAACGTTCGTCTCGACACAGCAGACGCAACGTCATCAAATAAACGGAGCCACGGCAAAATCCCTAGTTCCAAACCTCGGCAGTTCACCAGTAACCTAGAGACAACCACGACATTCGTCTCGATACAGAGGACGCAATGCCAGCAAACGAAGCGAAGGCTAAATTCCTAGCTTCAGGGTCTTAACGGCAAGTCATATAAAACCGGAAAGACAATCGGAGATCATCTCGCACCAGTGTGGAGTGGTCACCACTTCGACGTCCGTCTCGATACAGCAGACGAGATGTCACCCCAACGTTCGTCTCGACACAGCAGACGTAACGTCATCAAACAAACGGAGCCACGGCAAAATCCCTAGTTCCTACCGCGACATTCGTCTCGATACAGAGGACGCAATGCCAGCAAACGAAGCGAAGGCTAAATTCCTAGCTTCAGGGTCTTAACGGCAAGTCATATAAAACCGGAAAGACAATCGGAGATCATCTCGCACCAGTGTGGAGTGGTCACCACTTCGACGTCCGTCTCGATACAGCAGACGAGATGTCACCCCAACGTTCGTCTCGACACAGCAGACGTAACGTCATCAAACAAATGGAGCCACGGCAAAATCCCTAGTTCCCACCGCAACATTCGTCTCGATACAGCAGACGCAATGTCAGCAAACGAAGCAAAGGCCAAATTCCTAGCTTCAGGGTCTTAACGGCAACTCATATAAAGCCCGAAAGACTATCGGAGATCATCCCCACACCAGCGCGGAGTGGTTATGACTCATCGGGGCTTCCAAAATGAGCCTAACCTCAAGTAAAAAGCGGCATGGCAAATTCCTAGCGCTTGCTCTTCTGACGGTCAAACTGCCAAGGAGGATTGCTTGAAGACGTCTTGTCCAGCCCCCGAAGGGATCAGAGACACGGCAGTCGCAGGGCTACTCGAACAGCACGATTGCCTATCGAGGACTATATCAGCTTATGCGACGGTACGATGGCCAAAACCCTAAGTACCACCAACCTTAACGGGCTTCTGTCGTAAAGAGCAGAGGTTAAATGCGACGTTAAGATGTTCTTGCGAGATCTGCTCGATCCGTTTCGACTCGTGAGGAAATTGATGTCTTTGCGAGATTTTCTCGATTCGTCTCGACTCGTGAGATAAAGCCTTAGGCAGTAGGGATTAAAAAACCTGTTTCCTAAGCACTGGGACCCTGCAAGTCGGCCCAAAACGGTCTCTTGCATACTATCCACGGGTCACACTCTCCAAAGTCGAATCTCGATAAGGAGGGAAACAACCGCTTACGGGTCCTCTCGACTCGTAAGAGGGAAAACTCTCTTATAGGATCCTTACGACTTATAAGAGAAAACACACTTAGGAATCCTCACGATTCCCAAGAAGAAAATACACCTACGAGATCCTCACGACTCGTAGGGAGAAAAGTCTTTATGAGACCCTCACGGCTCGTAAAGTTGAAAAGCCTTAGGTGGCAGATCCTACCCCTGTCTCCTAAGCCATCACTGCCCTGCAAAGAAGTCAAGATGGGCCGACCATCTATGGGCCACACTTGCCAAAGCTACATGCCACTGAAATGGAGAACTTACTCATAAGCGTATGAACTACTCCACGCCAGAGTGAGACAAAAAAAGAAATAGAAGGATGCGGCTCATGGAGTTAAGGGTTGGAACTATATCCCTTAAGAGTTGAGATTTGAGTCAATGATAAATGACGACGCTTGTGTCCGCTCGTTATCTTCTCAGATCAAGATTCTGAAAGTGATACATCAACCCAAAACTGGTCATACGCCATGCATAACTCTGCATAACTCTGCACTACTTCACCCATGTACATACTTACGTGGGCAAAGTAGTGGGGGGCATTTGTTCCCGCCAAAAATTTCTGCGCAAAAGAGTCCAAGGTATCAAATGGCAGCGATACGCTTAAGGAAATACGAACCAGTATCTTCCGGGCTGTTTTTTGACAAACTCCCGAAGGAGAAACGGATAAATTCTGATTGTATTGAAAGCGTCTCGAAAAACCCTTCGATTTGATATATTATGGGCTTCATAATTCATCCGGGATCAAAAGTTATGAGGCATTATGTGTTCACACGTGATGGGCTTTTAAGAATCCGCTGGAGGAGTTAGAAGATATAATAAAAACTTAGAAAAGACCCCAACGGGGCATCACGTGCTCACACGTGACCATGGGCCACGTGCAGACACGTGATGGGCTCTTAAGGCCTCTAAAATAATGAATAGAATTAAATTCTAAAATCTGTTCCCTGATTAAAAATCAGAAGTTATCTCAATGAAATATCACGTGCTCACACGTGACCAATGGTCACGTGTTGACACGTGATGGTTAAAACAACAATATGAACAAGCGACTGTTAAAGGAACCAATTTCGGGGTTACGTGCTCACACGTGACCAAGGGTCACGTGCCAGCACGTGACAGGCTTTGAAAGCCTTACAGATTAGTAGAATTAAAATTCTAAATTTCTCTAAAAATCTTTCGAAATAGAATTAAAATTCTAAAAGCTTCTAAATCTTTCCAAATGGAAAAGGATTATGGGAACCGTTGGATTAAAGATCCAAAGATGATTAAAAATCATCAATTTATGGAAAAATCTTGGACAAGGAAAGATTTCCCTGAAAATCTCACCAGAATAACAAATAGAATATCTTTTGGATTTAAAATCCACGGTGAATAAAATTCACTGAATGATTAAAGGCCCAGATTAATGATAAATATAAATCAAATCTCTCAACGATCAAATCAAATCTTTCAATGAGAGATTTGCTAAACAAATTGATTCTTTTCCTTCTCCTATAAATAGGAGCCAAGAAGAGAAGAGAAGAAAAAAAACATTTCTTGGAAAAAAAAAATAAGAGCTTCAAACAGAGAGAACTCTGAGAAAAATTTCAAGAAGAAGGTAAAAACCTTCACGAGAGAAAAGAAATCTCTTTTGATAAATCATTGATCAATGATCTTCACATAATGAATAGTGCTTTGCACTCGTATGAACCACTGGTTCTTTAAAACAAAAAATAAAAATAAAATAAAATAAAATAAAATAGTGCTTTGCACTTTTATGAACCTATGGTTCTTGAAATAAAGAGAAAAACTCATTTTTTTTTTGATCCTAATTAGATCAAAGAAAACAAATAGTGCTTTGCACTTCTGTTCTGGAATCTAAAAAGATTCTTAGTGCTTTGCACTTCCAAACTGCGCTGTTGCGCTCCTGAGAGAACGCCACGTGTTAGCTGCAGAACAACTTGCGCTACGCGCCTTGAAATAGAGCTTTGCTCTCTGGAACTGGCGCAACTCACCAGAGCGCGCCACGTGTCAGCTGCAGAACAACTTGCGCTACGCGCCTTGAAATAGAGCTTTGCTCTCTGGAACTGGCGCAACTCACCAGAGCGCGCCACGTGTCAGCTGCAGAACAACTTGCGCTACGCGCCTTGAAATAGAGCTTCGCTCTCTGGAACGGGCGCAACTCACCAGAGCGCGCCACGTGTCAGCAGCGCAACAGCACAGCGCACTAGCGCAGCGCACTGCGCTGTTGCGCTTGCGCTCACCAGAGCATGACACGTGTCCTCACCACAAGCGCTTGCGCTCAGTGATTGGCGCAAAGCGCCTGACAAATGCAATGCATTTTACTGAAGGGCCAGGCCCAAATCAGAGGGGCCTAGTAGGCCAAATTAAATTGCAATACAATAAAAAGGGACAGAGCCCAAAACAAATTGATGCTTTGCATCCTTTCTGGGCAAAGCCCAAATAAAAATAAAAAGAAATGCAATGCAAAAGCAAATAAAATGTTGGACATTTTCAACTAGACTTAGCCCAATCGTGGCCATAAGTCCTTAAATTAAATTGACTGAGCAAAATGGCTCTCCTAAATCAATCTACATCCGGTTCGAGGGTACATCTCCGAACTCCTTTGACATCCATCGTTGTAATTCCTCAACGACGTCAAAGAGGTGACGGGTCCCAACGACCACACATCGCTATGGACTGCGGGGTCCTTAAACTCGTGGACTGAGACGTCCTTAAACTAATATCGGACCGAGACGTCCTTAAACTAATATTGGACCGAGACGTCCTTAAACTAATGATGGACCACTACGTCCCTAAACTGGCATCGGGCCGAAATGTCCCTAAACTAATGATGGACCACCATGTCCCTAAACTGGCGATGGACCGAAATGTCCTTAAACTAATAATGGACCACTACGTCCCTAAACTGGCATCGGACCGAAACGTCCCTAAACTAATAATGGACCACTACGTCCTTAAACTGGTATCGGACCGAGACGTCCCTAAACTAATAATGGACCACTACGTCCCTAAACTGGAACAATAGAGCCAATTGCTCTTTTGCCGGATCTAAACGATCCCGTTTAAGTTGATCTTAGCCCCAAACACGGCTAACGTATCCTTAAACATTTAAATGGACTATAAAACCCTCAATCAGCTTTGGTTCAAGGGTACATCTCTGAGCTCCTCTGACACCTATCGTTGTAATCCTTCAACGATGTTAGAGAGGTGATGAGTCCCGATGGCCATAAATTAAATGAATCACCACGTCAGGTTAATCTTAGTCCAAAACAGGACTAACATATCCTTGACGAACGTTTAAGTTGATCTTAGCCGCAATGCGACTAATGCATCCTTAAACTGAAAACACCAAACCCAAATCTAAGTAAATACGGATTTGGACTAATCCACGTCCTACGGGCGACGGTATTACTCAGTCTCCGTATACAATCCACGGGCAACCACAAACAAAACAAACACCCACGACACGAAGTGAAATTCTGGAGAAGGAGAAAGTTGTTACCGCGATGCGGTAGCGTAATTAACTGCAGGGGCTTGCGCCTGCAGGGAAGAGCGTCCCCACAATCAAAAACCCCTCAAGCGAGGGGGAATCTGACAAAGTCTGCTACATCGGCCGCATCCGTCTAAACCTCCGATACACGGTGCCATAAATCAACTTGGCATCTTCGGAGAGGTGAACGGATAGCACCAATTAGCATCTGCCCCGAATCTCAGCGCCAAGACATCGCAGTCCTGTGCGCCATCTTTCGGAGGGGAACATGTACCTTTTTCCACCAAATGAATTTGGAGTAATTGGTCCACATACATCGGTGTGGACAAGTTGTAATGGCTCCTTGGCTTTAAACTCGGCTTCTTTTGGAAAACTTGCTCGGTGATGTTTACCAAGTAAACACCCTTCACATAACTCTTTCGGTTCATTCATAATCGGCAAACCTTTGACCATGTTCTTTCTCGCCAACAAATTTAGTCCGCCGAAATTGAGATGTCCATACCTCATATGCCATAACCGAGCCGAATCTTTCACTGATGATTTTAGACAATTTGCTTCACCATATTTGATATCCAATAGAAATAGCCGATTCTTCGTCATCTGCACTTTTGCTATCAACTTCATTCGGTTATCTCTTAAGAAAAGAGTTCGATCCTTTAAATGAATATCGAAATTCTTTTCTAAGAGTTGTCCTAAACTCAAGATGTTGTTTTTCATATTCGGCACATAATACACATTTTCGATATATTTTTGTGATCCATCTTTCAGTCGAATTAAAATTTTACCTTTGCCTTTTACTGGTACCTTCGAACAGTCACCGAATGTGACTTGGCCACTCACCGATTCGTCCAAGTCTACGAACATGTTTCGCTTGCCACACATATGATTATTTGCACCAGTATCGAGATACCAAGTGTCGGCACTTTCTTCGTCACCTTTAAAAGCCAGCAGAAATACATCGTCATTGTAATCTTCTTTCTCCACAAAGTTTGATTTTTCCTCGACTGTTTTTCCCCAACAGTCTGCTGCGTAGTGACCGAATTTCTTGCAATTATAGCATTGAACATTCGGTCTCCCTCTTCCACCAGTCGATCGTCCTCGGCCTCGACCTCGGCCGAAATTTTGGCTTTGGCTTCTATCGTCATTGTTTTGACCTCCTCGACCACCTTGTCCTCGACCGAATTGACCTCGACCACGGCCTCTTCCTCGGCCGCGTGTATTTCCTCGATTTCGGTCATTTTGACCATTTTCAACCGAATCACCTTTCAAATTAACTTGTGTTTGTAGTAATTTTTCAATCGGTTCTTGCTTTTTCACGAACCGTTCTTCGTGGGCTTTTAGTGAACCCATCAACTCATCTATCGTCATTTCTTCAAGATTCTTTGACTCTTCAATTGAACACACAATGAAGTCAAACTTCGGTGGTAGTGACCGAAGAATTTTCTCTATCACCCTTACATCCTCCATTTTTTCTCCGTTCCTCTTCATTTGGTTGACCACCGTAAGCACTCGGGCATTATAGTCAGTCACCGATTCATTCTCCTTCATTTTTAACAATTCAAACTCCCTCCTTAGTGATTGTAAGCGTACCTTTTTAACCTTCTCGACTCCTTGGAAGGTTTTCTCAAGTATCTCCCACTGTTGCTTTGCATTAGTGGCAGCCGAAATCTTCTCGAAAGTCGAATCATCGACACCTTGCTCGATAAAGTATCTTGCGGTACAATCTTTCTCGAATAATTTTTCGTGGGTCGTTCTCTGAGCTGCCGTCAGTGCAGCTTCATCTTGAGGCCGATCATAGCCTCGGACCACCACATCCCAAGTGCCTACTGCTCCCAAAACAGTCTTCATTTTGATGCTCCAATTTTCATAGTTATCTTTGGTGAGGCGTGGGGCGTTGTACGAGAGTGTTGTCTTCGACATTTTCTTCGAACCTTGCTCTGATACCACTTTGTTAGGATCTTCACAACTTTATGTTCGGTCTACGATGTAGCCGAATGTATTTGGAGGAGAGAATGGATAGAGAATGGAGAAAGTATCAATAAACTATTCTTATATTTTCCTTGCTCTTTTAAAAACTTTACAAAACATCTCCTTATATAGGAGTTTACATGCCCATTCATTATGACTCTTCATAATACCAATTGATTACAATAACCGTTACATATCCTTTCATTAAACCTATTCATGAATTGGTATCCCTTTCTTTTATAACCGATGTCTCTTCAATTCTTTGTAACCGAAAACAAGTTTAATTTCTAACAGCACTAGTGTTTCTATACTGTAAGATTATTCTTTTTATGGCTGGATATCAAATTGTGTAGGTTACTTCCTTTCTTGTGACTTATTTTCCTCTGTGGGGTCAAAGCTATTATGACTTTTTATTTATGGAACACTGAACATAGAGATGATGTAGTCTCCACCAAGCTAATTTTGCCTTGATTGATGCGGTGGAATGGGCTAAATGTTTTCACCTTTTGGGTTGTAGCAGTTCATTCATTTCTCCACTCAAAAGAAGGGGCAATGAAAGGGGGATAAAAGAGAAGTAGATAAAAAGAAGCATAAATTCACAACAACAAAAACTACAAAAACTTAACCATGTGGCAAAAACTGCTAAAAACTCTCAAATTACATGAAACTGTCATGCTTTGGAAATTTTGAAATAGTTTCTTGCAAGCATTGCTAACATGGCGCCTTAGTTATGGTAGTTTTTCATAGTTTTTGAAAGTTATGTGGTAATTTTTCTCGTAGATTTTTATAGTTTTCGTGGTAATTTCTTGTACATTTAAAAAGTATTCAGTAACCACAGGTTTTTGGTAGTTTTTTTTGAATTTAAGCCTCAAGAGGAAAAGGAAGAAGATCTAACGACAATAGCTGGAACATTATGAGTCTCCACAAAGAGATGCTGATTGTTGATGGGACACAGAATCATATTCTTATTGTTCTTATCTCAGACATGCAATGTGAATGGGGTCATTAAACTCGTGTCTGCAAGGAATCCTAAGCTACAACTGAAGACTTATCTCCCAGTTGTGCAAATTTCGTATATCTAATTTGCAACTTTTTCTAGTTTCTTGTAGTTTTGATTCTAACTTTCTTCATTTGGTAATAAGAATGAAAAAATGAAGACCTTCGGTTATTTCCAGCGAAGAATAAATGATAGCGCTTGAGAAACAAAAAATGGGTGTAGTTGAAACTCATGCCAAGACAACTAAGGTATGTTTTCAAGCCCGAGTAAGTAGTTCGAAATTTAGAATTACCATAACTTTTTTTGACGGATAGAGCAGAACTCGTTAACGCGTCTGCTCCATGAAATTTTATTAAAAAGCAAAAGTAATCATACGAGAAAACAAAAAGTTACTGTAGCACATCAGATCCCCATGTCAAAATATATCTAACATACAGATACCCTTCGACAATAGGGTCGGTGGAGAGAGAGGGGGGGGGGGGGGGGGGGGGGCAGACATAAGTAAACGGAGGAAGGAAGGAAAGAGGGGGGGGAGAGAGACGGGGTTTGTGGTTTTCACTTCAATTCAGATCAGATCCTTAGGGCTCTAGCTATTCATCCAAGTGGAATTACCATAACTTGAGTTCAAAAAGATAGAAAAATACTTTCGAGTGAAAATAGATAGCTGCAGATGCAATAGAACTCCAACAAGAAGCAAAATCCTTGGCTGCGGCAAAATAATGAAAAATCTGACAAGAAAAGGCTAATAAAAAGAACATCACAAAAATACATAAGCAGCTTCATATAAGACTAACAGAGCTGAAAAGGTATCGAAATAGACTCGTTGACAAAAAATTACGAGGAATAAAGGTAGCATTATCCCAACAGAAGAAAAGTTCTGCCTGGAAGTAAAAGCGATGCACTAAGTTATGAGAATCAAATCAACACTTAAGGAAAATTTAGCACCTAGTATGCACAGACCCAAAACAGGAAATCACAAGCATTGCATACAATTTTCCAACATAACACCTCCGAATACACCATTTGGGTTCAAAACCGTTTCTCAATATCCAAACATAACGCAGTGACAATAACAGTGACAAAAATAAATAAATGAAATGTTTAAATTTTGTTCCCCAGATAGAAAGCAAATGTTGGAGAAGGTGAACAGCCTCATCAGGCTTCAAAAAGAAAGAAGAGAAAAAAGAAACACTCTCCTTGAGATCAGTAAATTAATATATAGTGGCAGAATAACAGCAAGAAAGCAACAATCACTTCAATTTAGAGAGCTGTATTCAGGATGCTTTGGCAAGAGGCAGTTGAACCAGAGGAAGTGATTCCATGCGGCTTCCATATATAATGGCTTCATGGCTTCCATCATCTATGTCGAGGGGATCCATCTTTGACTACCCACAACTATTTGGTTAGTGGCTTATCACATCCAAGTGCTTGCAATCTGAAAACAACAGTCCCCGCATTACAAACAAGATTATAATACAAACATTAAATTACATTCCATTGAGTCTCACACGTTTGATGGACGTGTCAAAAAATTTAGCATTGTATATACAGAGAAAAGACGTGGTATGTATAAGAAAATAAAAAATAAAAAACCATGCCAATATACAGGTGAATATATTCAAATAAATAAATTAATTTCATGAAAATTTGGAGTTCATTTGGTTTTTGTAGAATGATCAAGGATAGTTTTATAGTAATATTCTTACCCATCAATTTCAGAAGCTGGCGGAATGTTGTTTTAAATAGAATTGGAGATAAATTCAAAGAGGCAGATATAAATATGACGAATTCAAGGGTGCATATATATATATAATCCAGAGGGGTTAACACAAGAAGTTCCATTTTAAAGGCGTTTCCTGCACCTCTCCTAATTTGGGTGATGTATGTCTTCTTATAAGAGGCGAATGCAAGTACAATAGCAAAGCAACTCACAAATTTTAACAAGGATTGTCTTATCCTCAAAGATTTAGGATATGTGATACGTAATTAGAAGATGCAGAAAATTGGAGTTCGGTACATCTTTTGTGGAATAACTGAAAATAGTTTTATCACTAAACTCCTAACCATCAAGTTCTGAATAGAAATTACGGAAAAGAGAGGTGAAAACAATTAAAAGTCTTCAATAGAACATAAACCAATATGAAGAATTCAAGGTATATATAAATATGGGTAAATTTTATAAAGCATCAATGAACTATCAAAGTTTTCTATATAGCACCATTGACCTTTAAAAACACCATGAATCCCCCTTGAACTAGCAGTGTTGTTTGAAAAATGCTAGTTTGGTCAACTCGTTTAAGGCATTAATGGATTTAATAACCCAAGAATGACCTTGTACATAGGCTAAATAACACCAATATGATGTATTTTGATTAAAATAACCTTCAATTCATTGACAAAACTATTATCCAATGGGGATTTATGGCAACAGTGCTATCTACAAAACATTGAAAGTTCGATGGTGCTTGATAAAATTTATCCTATAAATATAACTCCTGCATTTCAATTGCTCATCCACTAGTCATCTTTTTTAATTTCTAACTATTTGTCCTCATAGAAGATCAAAAAGAATGTTTTGAAAATCTGCTCCTGTAGTTGATGCAAACCAACCTTAAACTTCTAGAACAAGAAAACTCTTCTTTCCATTCTCAAATTCCAATATAAGGGCATTATAGAACTTTTACGTCTCTCTATCATTCTCTACTTGAATGAACTTACATTTTTGTTAATTGGTGTGCAATAGGGTAAAAGGACAAGTAATTTGAAATGGCGGGGGTAAATATATTAGAGGGGTTATATAGAAAGTCTTTAAAGGTGTGCCTCGCTCCTTTTACTAATTTTGTGCCATGTTTCCTTATAGAATGTGAACAGTAGTACAATCCAAATCCCCGGTAGGGTTTGGTTATTAAAGTTGAATTCAAGCAGATAGCTAATAAGAAATTTGAAACTAAAAGTGACCTCAACATTCGGGGATCTGATAGGCTACTGCGGCTGTTGCTGCTGCTTCTCCGATGTGCATGCTTCCTCTCATTGACACTTCCCTTTGACAACTTCCCCTTGTTATGCTTCTGGTCATAATAATCTTTCCTGATCTTAGAATGGTTATGATGGTGATGGCGGCGGCAGGTACCCTTCACTGAGTGGGATGAAGAGGTAATAGGCGGATCGTAAACATCAGGTGCCCATTTCACACCCAGCTCTGTCTTCAGTTGCATTCCATGTAGAGCTCGGCTGCCTTTTATGGCAGAGACGAGCTTTCTAGCAGTCTGAGTACTCAGTGACGAAATGAGTAGGTAATAATTATTTCCTTTTTATTATTTTTTAAAGAAAAATCTTAACATTAATTTCTAGATAAAGAAATAAAAGATAGAAATCTTTTTAGTAACAAGGTGAATATTATTTAGGCAACTAGCTCATTACCATTAACCAAAGACATTGTGAATCAATATTAGAGGGTATCTTGTGCTTAATTGCTTATCAAATACGCTTGGATCATTAAAATGATATATCAATAGTTTCAGATTTTAACCATTTGCATTAGAACAAAGCTCTTCCCAAGTTAAGGTTGATGAACATCAAATGAAATATCAGTTGGAAGCCAATAGACAAATCAAAGTGAAATATAGACAATTCAGGGAAAACATTGGTTCAATGTCCAAGTTAAAATGTTGAGATAATAAAGAATGTTAAAGACTTTTAATACAGGTTTTTAAAAATTTGATAAAACTCAAAATCAATAAAAATTTATAATATCTAAAAGATTCTTAATGATTTTTAGCTAACAAGATAATAGATCTTTTCGGGACTTTTAGTTAAGATGACAAAGACATCCACATCATACCTTTATTTTAATACAAACATGCAAAAATACTAGTCATATATGAGTTGCATATAACAACACCAATCAAATATATGCAATCCTGAGATTTTTAACAAGTTAAAAAATGAAGATATCTCTTTAGGGCAATACGACTAAATTTGGATTTTTGGCGTTTCTTGGGTTTCAAAACAAATGGGAGTCTTTGAATAAAATAGTTTAACCTTACCTCTTTCTCCAATAGAATTTTTTTTCTACCTCCCAGTCCAGATTTTATTCCAAGGGAATCTGGAGGCTCCTATAATGCATGAGCAATGAATAAGCAGTGAACGTACTCACTCTACCTACCTACCAACTGGTTATTAAGTTCAATGAAGAGCTATGATAGAGCCCTCAGCTACTAACAGCTGCCATGGCCTAGAATGGTAGCAGTCCGAGGATATCGGAGAATTACACCAAACCTCATATTGGTCATTAAAAGAAAAGCAATAAAGAAAATAATTGAATGGTTTATTATTCAACACAGGTTTCACAATTGTAAAAGCCATGTCCCATATTCTACAAACGGAAATACTCTTTCACAATGATGGTGTTTCGAGGAAGACGAGATACATTTATACAGTCGATTTTAATATGTGCCTGTCCGAAACCCCATAGACAATGTTCTAAACATGTATCCATTCTCTATTCGGTTGGCCAATGCACAAGGCATACACTGATTATATGTTGCAAATTAGTACAGCAGCATAAAGCAGAACTAGATTTTCAGTATTATGGATCATTTGTGTGTGTGTTTTACCAAGAAAATAGAAAAATAAGAAGATATGTCAATAGCAAGGAAAAAGAGATGAGCGAGCCTTTATAAACTGGATATCAGTTTGTACATCGTGTTTTGATACCAAGAAGGTAGTGTGTCGTATCAAACAATCACTCGATTGAACAATCATTTGTCTGCTTATTCCGCATTGGACTTATTCTGTGGTCTTTCACCCTTATAATACTATTCAACACGGAACAAATGACTAACCAGCCTTTTAAACATTGTATTACAACACTCTCCCATACATAAAAAAATAATGAAAATACTGTGACTATCACACCGAAGAAAGGTTTTGCTTTAGGTCAAATCAACTTTGTCAATTGGCTCTTCAACAGAATCGCATCACACAAAATCCATATCCCGGTGATCAAGCATGCAATGCAGCCTAAATAGAAATCAGTAAAACTAGATTGATCATAAAATCCAGTAGCCATTATGCAATACAATTATACAGCCTGTGTGCGAGTTTCACATGACAACATTAGAAACCAACAAATGACTTGGTTCAAAATTATATTAATTATTTCTCAAATAGAAAATTGTCGAGACATTTATCATTTTAGTTATGATTATACAAGTAATGAGAATTCACGGCTTGTATATCTTCAGGATATATCAAACCGGCAGGAATACTTCCCAACCGGAAACAAGCAGAAGCAATATTAGTTTACCTTGATGAGGTTGATTTGCATTTATGATTATGGACAGTATCTCACTTGTCCATAATACTCAGAGTCATAAATTGTGGCACCGTTTCAGCGGGTTGGCTTGAGAACATCACAAATGTCATATTTTCATGGAGCCTTGGCTACTACCTGACCACATTATGATTGGCAAAGTCTAGCAACGATGATCTAATTAGATGAACCACATTATGATTGGCAAAGTCTAGTAACGATGATCTAATTAGATGAACCACATTATGATTGGCAAAGTCTAGTAACGATGATCTAATTAGATGAACCATTAACAAGGGCTCTGCGCAAACTTTCAAGAAAAGAGGATTAAGAATGGGAGAGATTACTACAACTGCTGCCTTTCTCTTTCTACCTTAACTCCACACACATAATGTACATGATGCTAAATCACAATGTGCACATATTTCAACAAAATGAGGTAGCCAAAGGCAAATGCTACGTGGATAGGTCGAAAGACTCCAAAGGCTGAGGTCAAATCCAATAAGCAATTAATCATAGCCAGGGGCGGACCCACGTTAAACTAGGGGGGCACGTAACCCCCTAAGAATTTACGGAAAAATAAATCTCCGCTTCGATCTATAGATGCGGTTCAGAATTATGGATGCATATTATATATATATTGGGTTTATAAACACAACAAATAGATTTAGTTGCTCATGTGGCTGTGCATGATGTTTTCTTGAAAGAGGTTGTGCGTCCCCATTGTGTGCATAAATATTTGATTTTTTTCTTTTGGAAATAAGGTCTCAAGTCTTGACTAGTCATTTTAATAGTATTAAGTATGAATTTTTTTTGTGCTTTTTTAAACAAAAACATTTAATTTCATATATAATTTTGAACAAAATTTTAATAGAGCCTTGCTGCATATTGTGCCCCCTCTCACAAATATTCCTAGGTCCGCCACTGATCATAACCATGGGAATAAGGAATAAAACAGTAAGAACCCTCTCCAACCACGTGATAAGGATTAAATCTGGTTGCGGAGGTATCCATTTGTACTTGGATATCAAGTGCATGCATATAGAATTCATAGACTCTTGGTGATGCAAATATGCTTTCTCTACAAGAAATCAGGCTCAACATTTTGATTGAAACGAAATTGTCTAACCACATCATGTTATAAAAATCCCTTGATTGTACACTTTTTACCGCATTATATTCTTGATTCAAAAAATAGCTAGGCTCACAATTGACACCGCTCCATTACAAACCAAGAGGCATAACTTTGTAATTGCAGAACAGCTACCTAGACATTCCAAGTAATGAGAAGTTCCAATTTGATCAAATTCATCCATATCGATGAGAAATCTTTTCTTCTAAACAACTTTCATTCACCAAAACCAATCCTTATATGTTTCTAGAAAAATGACTAATTATTAAGAATGCATGAAAATTATCAAATTAAACAGAGAGTATGGATTTTAACTGCCAACAGCAGGGATTATCATGTTCAATATCAAGCAATATTTTTTTTAAATGTCTAGTCATGACGAATTATTAGCAAGTATTATAACTTACAGGTACTGGGTGCACAATCGCAAGTTTTTCTGCTTCAGAAAACTTCTCGTTAGGTACAGTCGTACACAAGAATCCATCTACAGCATCATGGTTCACTAGATCCAACTGCTCATGTTCTAAGCACAAAATTGATGCATGCTGAGTTACACCCTCCAGCACATCTGTGTCAGAAGAAAGAGGCAGCACATCTGTGTCAGAAGAAAGAGGCTGGACTTCTATTTGGTTGTATATATTTTCTGGATTTAAGGTTGGATTGGTGACACTCAAGGGTTCAGGAGGGTCATGAGCTTGCAGGGGATGAACAAGTGAATAGCCAAGTTCTTCGACTACTGAACCATCAAATCCCCCATCCTCTTCGCTAGTAGAAGAGCTATCGATGTCTTCCAAAATTACTATTTCCTTCACATTCTTCCTTATATTGTTGTATGTCTGCTCATTTTTTGCAATTGATTGCTCACAAGTATATAAACACGACTTAAAGTCAGTGCTTACAGAAATTGAATCATCACAAGATGTGGAATTGCCCATTCAAGGGCTAATGACTAGACCTGCCAAGATACTTTCTGTTAGAAAGGAAAATTTTTGCAATGTGTTTATAAGTTTTAAATGATAATTATGCTGTTATTGAATTAGCATCAACATTCAATTTTCCTAAATTAAAATGCATATGTAGGAGAATGAATGAAATAACTTTACAATCATTGAATGTTCTTCTGTTATCTAACATTCTAAGGGCCATCAAAAGCTCATATCACAAATTGATAAGCGTTTATAACTAAACAAACATCACTCAGCTTTAGTAAAATATAACAGAGATATGGACCCCAGAAACAAAGATTGAGAGTAAAAATAAGGATAGTAGTAATTATAATTATCACGTCTTAATAGAAGATCCACAGATCAATTTTAATTACAAACAAAATTTAAAGTTCATCATAAATAAAAGGAGAATAAAATATGATTAAAACCCCATCTCAAACTTGGAACCTGATATGACAAAAAAGTCTGGAACAAAAGGTCAAAGGAGCTAGGAGCCATGCATAGAAGATACTAGGCTGCATAATCCAAAAACATCATAATCAACCGTGGTGGACAAGAAAATTAAACTGCAGGGCTAAATAACTTACTTGATGGTTGAGTAAAGATTTAGGACTTGACACAACAAGCCTAAAGATCAAATGGTTTAAGATTGTGTAGAACTTGATTCAACAAGCCTAAAGATCGTTGTTTATTTTCAATGGGAAATCTCAACGACAATGATATATCATGAGATATCTCATTTACTCAACAAGAGCATACATCACTGAAAAATGACTATATGGTATCTTAGTCAAAGATGAAGAAAGATATTCCAGGAAATAATTTATCATCCAAAATCATAACATCCATTTGAAACTCTAATGCACAAAATCCATCAAGACAGAAGAAAAGTTCATGAGTTACATCATTGAATCATGGGTTTTTTTTTTGAAATATTATTAATTTAAAAATTAATTATTAAAATAGGGGGGTTATTTTTAAATTTACAAGAATAGGGCGGTTTCGCCCACCCCACCCCCACCCCACCCCTTTGAGAATAGGGGGCGGGTTCGCCCCCTATACAAATGTATAGGAACCCGCCCCAATTTTTTTTTAAATTTTTAATTATATAGTTTTAATTATAATTATATAATTATAAATATAATTTGAATTATAATATGATTATTATTATAATTATAATCATAATTATAATTCTTTAAAAAAAATTAAAAGTAAATAAACGAAAAAAATATTTAAATAAAATAATAAAATTTCACTATATCAATGTTTTTTACAGAATGAATCCGTCAAAATTTACAATACAAAAAAATCCTATCCGATTTCTATCTCGACGGTCAAATTTATAATATCAAAATGAATCCGTCAAATTTACAATGTAAAAAAATCCTATCTGTTTGTAAAATATAAATACTATCGTTTTCCTTTTCCTTTTCCCTTATGAAATCCGAGGAGGCTTGACATAAGCCTATGCCTCCTGGGATGACAGGAGGACCCACCTGTTTCTTGGGTAGATGGCGGCGGCGGCGTCTGCTCTTCTGCTTCGGGGCTTCGGCTTCGTCTTCAGCAGCGTCTTGGACAGGCTGTTGATCCGCAAATCCTGAACCTGAATATGGGACAGATGTCGGATATGGAACGAGATTTGGTAAATTGAATTCTTTATATTATATTACTTTTTAACATCCGGCGGTATGAGTCAATACTTATTTCTTATTTCTAATGTAACGGCAGGCTCGTGGATTGCATCTCGTACAAACAATGGTGCAGGAACCATACCCGACTGATGCTGGTCCGGCAACTCAGGCTCTATTTTCAAATGCAGACCAATTAATTGGTGGTGTATTCGGTTCATATAATATTTCTCAACATTTATCGCCGGCACCAGAGCCGCAGTATCAGCCGGCACCGGAGCCGCAGTATGACCCGGCACCGGAGCCGCAGCATCACGAAGATTAAGCGCAGCAGGATCAGTGGTTTGGATCACCATACCGTCAGCAGCAATCCTGGCATACCGGACAAGCGCGACAACACCAGTCTTGGGGGTCAGGTTTTGCAGAACAGCCGTCTTGGGGGTCAGGTTTTGTGCAACAACAGCAACCTTGGGGGTCAGGATTTGCGCAGCCATGGGGCCAAGGTTTTATGCAACATCAGCCGCATGAAACCGGGACAGGCTCTTTGCTACAACTGTCCAGTTGGGACACGGATTTAGCGTCCTACATGCAGTTGTTGGGAGGCAGCATATATCCGACACCTGTCCCACATTCAGGTTCAGGATTTGCGGATCAACAGCCTGTCCAAGACGCTGCTGAAGCCGAAGCCGAACCCGAAGCAGAAGAGCAGACGCCGCCGCCATCTACCCAAGAAGCAGGTGGGTCCTCCATTCATCCTAGGAGCCATAGGTTTATGTCAAGCCTCCTCGGATTTCATAAGGGAAAAGGAAAACGATAGTATTTACATTTTACAAACAGATAGGATTTTTTTACATTGTAAATTTGACGGATTCATTTTGATATTATAAATTTGACTGTCGAGATAGAAATCGGATAGGATTTTTTTGTATTGTAAATTTTGACGGATTCATTCTGTAAAAAACATTGATATAGTGAAATTTTATTATTTTATTTAAATATTTTTTCGTTTATTTACTTTTAATTTTTTTAAGAATTATAATTATGATTATAATTATAATAATAATCATATTATAATTCAAATTATATTTATAATTATATAATTAAAATTAAAATTATATAATTAATAATTAAAAATAAAAATAAAAATAAAAAATGGGGCGGTTCTAGGAACCCGCCCTCTATACAAGAACCCGCCCCCTATTCTCAATGGGAGGTGGAATGGGGGGGTGGGGTCGGGGTAGGGGGCGAAACCGCCATATTCTTGCAAATTTAAATATAACCCCCTATTTTAATAATTAATTTTTAAATTAATAATATTTCAAAAAAAAACCTTGAATCATGTAAGCAACAAGAAAACCCCTAAAATGTCCACAGCATGTTAATGATGATCAAGATCTTTTACAAAAAATTGTATGGATAAATTTTAGGTTTTATACAAGTTTCTGGCTCTTCCAATGAGAAGTAAAGAACTCAAATATCAGTATATTACTGAATCGTCAGTATAAGGAAAAAAAACATTTTATTAAATACCCCGTGTTACCACCAATTGAGCGCTAGCGCAAGTTTCTAAGGTGATGGTCAAATATGTATGCTTTCATATAGGCTACACGATATATTAGGGAAGGGATCATCTATGGAGCAAAGGAATGAATTGAATATGATTGCACTAAAAATGAGAATGGCCTACGCCTATGGGGCACAGCCGAAGTTATTAAAGGATGTTTAGCTTACACGAGGAGAAGATTAGTACCCAAATTTATTGAACATGGAGGAATTTTTTCACCGGATAATTTTAGGCCTAAAAGATTTCTTGAATTCACAGCTAATGAAAAAATAATATTCAGTGTATTATAATCCATCGAAATAAGAAATCCGAAAATATTAAAAGTTCCACAACTTCAAGTAGTCGGCATAAAAGTAGAAAACTAAAGAGTTAGTATGTCAAAAATACTAAATTCAGCATTTAAGTACAACAGAAGCTGATTATGTGGCTGTTTGGTTGCAAGGAACTTAAGTACTCTTCAACTAAACCGTTACTATCAGGCAAGGAACTTTATATTAATACAGCGAAGTAGAGTTCAATAACAAGCTATACAACCGGGAAAGAAACACAAGCAACCGGCTTTACAAAGAAGACAAGATTGAAATGATGCAGGTAGTGAGCAATAAAAGGTTATGAAGTTACCAGCTAATAACCTTGCAGAAACAAGTTAATGCGGAATTGGAACAAAACATTTCTTCATTCCAAAATTGAATTGCTTTTCTTTTTAGGCGGAAAAACTTAATCTTTCACTTGACACCAAATAAACAAGATCACCATTTAAAGGTTACAACATAGATAGGCACAAAATTTAATCAAAAGCGACAAATTTATTACCTTAATTAAGAGCCCACTGGCCTTCAAAATTCCTTCTTTTTTCCAATTACCTCAACCAATCACAAAGAAACAGAAAGAACGCAAAGATCAAGAGACGGGAGAAGAGAAGAGATAAATGATCGGAGTGAAACCCTAATATTAAAGATTACCGCGACGATTCCACTTCTCGAGCTTTTTCATGTGGGAACAATTACTACTGCTTTTACTACTACTACTTAAATTAAACAAGGTATCGAGAGGGAGATCTATCGCCATGACTCGAACGCAGAGGAAACCACCGAGCATCGAAGGCATGGTCGATGCTCTTCAGATCAAACCCTAATTCGATAAAACCTTGAGATTAGGCAAGAAATCGTGGAAGAATTGAACGAAATTTGATTGGATCTTGGATCTGTTGATGATTAGCTCATCAAATCAAGAGGGAGAGAGAATCGAATTACAGGGGAAAGGGAAAAGGTTGGGATTTTCGAGATTTGGGAACGAATTTGTTGATGAAAGAAAGAGAAAATTGAGGGTCTATTTATAGGATGTGGAAACAGCGTCTTTGTCAGGAAATGCCTGCTAGATACGTAATCCAAGATTAGCAAAACCATTTAAGCACCGTTTCGGAAAGAATAATATTTTACTTCTGGTACATTGAGTCCACATTATCTTTCAACATCCTTGTTATATATAAGATGAGGTATAGAAAATAAGTTCCTACATAATGGATAATATGTCACATCTTATATCCATTGAGAGCTTTGGTAGCTTATGCAAATTCTGATTGAGCGTGGATTTGAGTTAACTTGGGTTTTATCAATAGATTTGTATGGTGGGAGTCTTAGGCAAAGGCTTTACCGACGAATCTTCAATCCTGCAAGGGAAAGGGCACCGGAAATATACTCTGATCCCTCTTCCGATGATAAAGTCAGTCTCTTTCTTAAGAAAGGAGTGTTTCTATTTGTGGAGAAAGGGTAGCATACCTTTGCTCCCGTGTTAGAGAGGTTTATATATGTGTTACGTACGGTGGTGATGCAATCAGTGAAGTTCGGTTAGTTATCTAAGGTTTTGTACTGACATGAGTTGCTCTCCTTGTATAAGGATCTTTTAGTGGGCCTCATCGCCGAGTAACGCGGGCTTGGACCCATGTTTCTTGTTGTAACGTTTTGAAAATCGTTTAGGTGAAATTTCCGATAATCGGTAAATAACTGGTGTTTTCCGTAAAAATCAATATATAATTATCTTTCAACACAGACTTAACTATACCTATTCTAGCTATGTAATTGCTAGTATTTGGTATTTAATGGGTCACTTATAAAATTTCTAGTTTACTAAAATATTTTCCGTAATTAATTATTTTAAATATTATTTTATGCCTTCACTAATACATTTAATTAGTGATAATTACAAATTGGAATGGGTTAATATAAGTTTTGTGCATCATGACACATTAAACCAAAATGTAACATGTTGTTTTTGAAATGAAAAAAGTTGTCAAGATGGTTTAAGAAAATATAAAAGAAAAAAGCTTAAATTGTGAAAATAAAGTAATTAGAATTGAGGTATGGGCTTGTGACTTGAGGAATGGGGATTTTCTTGACTTGGGAAATGCTACACACACACACACCATTCTCCATTTTTGGTCGAGCCCCATGGCTGCCCCCACACTCACACATTACACTTCAAGTTAAAAAGAAAAGAAAATTAAAAAGAAACAAATAAAGAAAGAAGTGAGATGTTTTGATAATTGAGGTATGGGTCTTCTTTTCTTTCTTTGACTTCACTCGCGCACACCCACTACTCATCCCTCTCCTCCTCTTGCTACCGAGCCAGCAGAGCAGCAGCCCCCCCCCTCAAAATTCTTCATTTTTCATGGAAAAACCTCGCTCAAAAATCCAATAAAATCCACACAAATTTCCATTAACTCCAAATCCAAACTTTACCCATTATTCCTTGGCCATTCAAGCATGGATCTTGGAGCTAGAGAACCAATTTGGAGTCTATGTTAGCATGCTAGATCTCTAAACTTGTGAGGTATAATTCTTAAAATAATGGATAATTTGTTGATTAACTATTATAATCTAAACTATTCAAGTGATAATTTGGTTCTAATTGCTAGTTGTGAATTAAAGAAAAGGGTTTGAACTTAAAGCTAGGGTTTTTATTGCTTGCTCATGGTTTAAATAGGTAGTTTTGTTAGTTATATGTATGCCCTAGAGGCCATTACTGTACATACGATGTATATTGTAGTGGATGCTTGGACATATATAGGTAGGACTTTCTTACTCGACATGATAGTATGCTATCTGGTTGCTCTTTATCTTAACATGTACTCTGATTGTCTCTATATTACATGTTGATAAAGCCCTTAGGATGAGTACTTGACTACCAGGACTATGATGCTAGTGGGGACAGTGTGGTCGCCAAGTATATCCTTCAAATGTTCCTAGTCGTGGGAGTACCGAAACAGGGCATCGATACTCCAGAGTAGACTAGCGTATGCGCTTCTTGACCCATATGATGAGCGATGGATGATCCCATATCCATTGGTGTTTGACATCAGAGAAGGTATACGGGTGCTCAGTGGAGACTGGGTATACTGGACGGACTCGACGAGAACTCCCAGATGGTATTATACCTCACGTCAGATGGCAGTTCTCTGGTGACACTGGTACAGAGTAGTCTGTAGACCCGAGATCGTCATAGAGTCTTGTGTGATTCCCACTGTGCTTTGATTTCCATCATACCACGTCCAAGAGGGCGTGCAAAACGGTGGCTTTTGGGTACAGTCCCGAATCACATGGAGGCAATGAGCGATAGGAGGGGTTTCGTCTCTCCCAGTATAGGGAGTTGATGTTGGGCTGTGTTCGATTGGCTGTAACTGGAAATCCCTGGCCAGGGTTGCTGAGATTTACTGGTAAGTGTTATCAGTAGTTTCTTGAACTGTTATGGACCTCATATCTACACGACTTATCAAGCTACTGGGGTCTGAAGTTTACCACCCCTAGGCGAGATATGCGACATATCATACGAAGAGACCGGACTGTACGGGAGTGTTACTGGTTGGATTCATGGGAGAATGTACAGGCTTGCTTGTTGATCTTCTGATCGCTCAATACCTGGGTGGCTGTTACGTTTAGCTGACCGCTTGCAGCTTGTGGGTGTTTGATATGATCATCACCTACTGCCGGCGTATTGACGATTCTTTAGAGTCCTACACAGAGGTTTCCTGGCGCAGGCAAAACGGAGTAGGAGCACATATGTGATATGTGCGGGACCGAGAACAATACGTGTATGTGATACCGTATTAGATTCTCGCGATTTGAGATATCGGTCGGGTATATGTGATATAGCCAGGTCATCGGATCAATTGTTGATTCGATGAACTGATACAGATTATATTAGTCGGTTATTTGTGAAATGGCCGGATTATCGGATCAAGTGTTGATTCGATAATTTAATGTATAATTATATATTTGATATATTAAATTACATTAACTAGTATAAGCTTACTTAAAGATTCTTTTTCTCACTCGGGTAATACATTGATATATATGTGATATATGATAATTGTATTATTTTATTTTGTTACAAAATATATTATATATGTGAGATATAATATTGTAACAAGTTAAGATTACAAATGCAACATGTTTTGTGGAGTTTAAACATGCTTAGGGTTTGGATTAGGGTTAAGCATTCTTGAAGCTTCTAGAAGCTTTGTTTTTGTTTTTAACCAAAGATATTTTGTAAAGATATTTTGTTGATATTTCTTAACCAAACCCAAACCCTTCACCATAATTAATTCTCTACATGGGTTAAGTTTTCATTCTTAACTCATGGTTGTATTTCTAACCTCACACAAGTTTTCATTATTCATCACAAAGTATTTTCTTCTTCTTCTTCCTTTGAAAAAAGCTTTCTAGCTTTTTGGGATGTGATGAAAATGAGTGAGAAATTGAAAACAAATGAGAGCTAAATTCCTACTTCATCATCCTCATCTATTCTTGCCACTTAGATTAGGGTGTTTGCTTTGCTAATACTTGATTAGTAAAGCAAGAGCTTGGGTTTGAGTTTCTTCAAGATAGATCATCTTTGTTATTGAAGATCGGAAGCATTGCATTTTTCTCTTCATGGAGCCTCTCTTGAGTCCGGGAACTCGATGATCGCAGTGAAGGGACCTCAACACGGAGCTTTAAAAGTGAAGGAACGGACTACAAAGGTTGTAATCCCTAACTCTTAGAAGTAAAGTTGTTTACTTGCTTTGTTTCGCCAAATCTCTAGTCTAAGATCTTGGTTAGGGTTGTTCGGCACGTGAAAATTTAAATCGGGCATGGTTGATGCCTTATAGACCCTTGTAACAGTGACTAGTAACCCTACAGTGGTATCAGAGCCAAGCTAGAGCTTTAGGCGAAGTCTAGACGAAGTTTAAAGTCCGATCGAACCCCGAAACCCCTTTTTACACCCTTCTCTGGAAATTTTTTAAAATGTTGATTTTTTCTGTATTAAAAATACTCAGAAAATTAAGCAGGAAATTCTAAGGACTACTGTGAAAAACGAACCCATAAATCCCTCAAGCCGCCGCGGAACCGCGGCAATACCATGCCTTGCGCGGCGGTTCCGCGGCCATAATTGGGTATTAGGGTTAGGTGTTTTCACAGTAAAATCCGTAGGTGTTTCTACATGCTTCTGGGAATTTTTAATATTACTCAAGTGTTGAGTTTTCTGGAGATCTTTTGTATTCGTTGATTCGATCGGAAAGTTTAACTTCGTTTAAGTTTTTCCGGGTAATTTAGAAAGTGTTAAAAAGTTCGAACGGATATCAATAACTCACTTTTTCCTCTGCCGGAAAATTTCCAAGTGTTGGATTTTTTCCTTAATTAAAGAACATTCATAGTCGTGCAAGTGACGCGGTGGACCCTCTAGAAGAACACAAACCTTAACTCGATTATGTGACCGTCTGAACCGCCTCTAAACCTTAGGGTTTGGGGCAGTACGGCGTTGCCACATGTGAGGCGTTGGTTTGACCCTTCTACAGATGGACCATTGGTACTGTGGCATGTGATGGATACTTTTTGAACTCCGCTCAAGTGTTGAGCTATTTGGGAAATCTTGGGTGTTTGTTTATTCGATCGGAAAGTTTAACATTGTCTATTTATCTGGAATGTGATACAATATTTGGAATCCACAAGTAGTTATGAGATAACTAATTTGAATGTTATAAATCTAGCAATTTAGTCTCATTTGATCGGTTGCCACGGGATTTTGATGTGATCAAAAATCCGTCGCAATCACGTAGCGTACGCGGATACTCGCTGGGTAAACTTAATAGATAGCCATGCCCCATAGCCCCGCCAAGTGACTGTAGGAGAACCCCGTCGCCAAAAGCATCCGTTCGGGTGCTCGCGGCAGCGGTGTTCCTCCTTAGTGCACTTCGTCGACGGCATCCGGGGGTGCGGCCGTCTACTAAAGTTTGCGACGAGCATTCGATCAGGATGTCGGGAATCTTGTTGAATTACCCGACTAGATATTGAAAAGTGTTTTCGAGATCGAGATTAAAATGCGGGGTTTATAATTGTTAGGCATGCGATGTCTAAGGAATTCATTTAGTTAGGCATGGGATGTCTAAAGAGGTTGCGGATTCCAACTGTTGTAGGTTCACACTTTCTTTTCTGCGACCGTAAGTGTAATATGTGGTGTATCGCCGGTTTCGTTGCTATACATCAACGACAATTAGGATACGTATATTTACTTACGTTGATGACATATGATGTTATGTGTTGCTGTGATATGTTATATTGGATCGTCGTGTTTTAAATAGCCGGGGGTTTTATGTGAGATGAGAGTTTTTATTTTCATTCATGTAAAATTCATTGTATGTAATATTCTTTTATTGGGGCACTTCCGGGATGAGGATGATCTCACCATTGTATATTATTTACTTTTCCGCATTAGGTATACCCAAGGCGGGGAGCACAAGTAACCGGGTTCTAGGGTCCAGTGGGAGACCATCTCGAGGAGTCGAGACCAGGTCTCCTAACCTTAGAATTGGCAGTGTTGCTTGCCGCTCTCGTAGGGGTCAGGGATGTGGGTTTGGCTATTCATCGCGATTGTGGAATCCGTGTTTTATACAGGCTCGTATTAAAACACGGATTTCCTAGTATATCCAATATTTCATATATGTTCTTCTACTGCAATGTTCTGTGATGAGATCATATTACTGCCTGAGACGAATGTTTATATTATATATATGAGATATATGTTATATTGCTGATTTCGTTTCAAATGTGATGCTTGTGAAGCATAATAAAATGGGACTTCATTAATGAGATTAATGAAATAAAAGAAACCTAAAGATGTTGTAGAAACTTGTTTAAAAACTGGTAGCTCTAGTTCTTGTTTTGCATAGCAATATTCCTTGTAGAATATCCAGCACCTTATTTGATAAGGAAAGAGCCGAGATCCCTTCACCGGGAGTGACCTCTTTAGCGAAACTAGCAGATGCTACAAACTCGGTTTGTCTTTTGATTGCTTCTATAGTTCTTGCTTTGCACAGCGGTATTTGTGAAATATCCTGCACCTTATTCGATGAGAAAAGAGCCGAGATCCCTTCACCGGGAGTGACCTCTTTAGCAAAACTAGAAAAGGCCTAAAAAACACTCCATTTAAAATCACTCGATTCTACAACGATATCAAGTTCATTACGCAAAGAGTTTTCTTAAAAACCTGTAATAGCCCTCCGTCATTTCAAATAAGTAATAGTTAGTATCTGTGCTGCGTTTGTTGACCTCTGTCAAGGCGTAGTGTGCGGTAGCTGATTAGTGCTTATCTGTATAAGCATATGATGTGATTGATTTAGGGTAGTCGTGCGACCTTGTTGACCTCTATCAAGGGTCGTGCGGGTGTGTTTACTTCAATCAGGAAATGACGAGTTGAACTTGACTAGCAGCCTATGCTTTGTTGACCTCTGTCAAGGTCATAGAACGCTTGGGGTAAAATATTATTGGGAATTTCAAGTGTTGAAATTTGCAACGAGATTGCATACCTTCTATGAGATAGTTGGATCCCGATATCCGCTGCGAGTAAGAGTTACTTCTGGGAGAGTTTTACACATTACAATTAGCCGATTAAGTGGGTGTTTAGAAAGGTGTCAACAGGGTTACGCCCCTGGGAAAACGAGGTTTATTTTAATTAGGTCCGTGCGAAAGCATGGGGAACCTCCCTCAAAATACCGGCACTGGCCTGGCTGAAAGATTGGCGAACTTGTAGGGTGTGATTAATCCCGGCTAGTCTTTCCTTTTAGGATTTGAAGGAAGATTTGACTAAAACAGTGGGAGCCATCCTGATTAGATAAATTGATAACCAATCTAATTTTGTAAAAGCGCACGCTGAGTGTTTTCTTCTCTCTCTCTCCAGGTAGAGACCATGTCACGCCTTAATCAAAAAAATAATATGGATGTATTGACCGAACCCGCTTGTTATACTGTGCTAAGGAACGTTGGTCCCGCTCCAACTTATAATTGTTATAAGACCGAGCAGAAAATAAGGGATTACCAGAATTCTCGTGCCGCCCAAACGAAGAAAGTACATGTTGATGCATCTTCTTCGGGTGTGTTCATTACCGAGAACTGTTTCTCAGTATCCTTTACGTCCTGGGTATGAGATACCGGATCAGGATCCCGCAAATATAATTTGTTACATGGGCTACAGATAGGTAGAGAACTGAGAACGGGTGATAAGTTTCAAGAGTTGGAATGATGCAAGCGTTGCAGCCAAGTCTGTTGGCAGTTATCACCCTGTATTACAAGAATACATTGATTCTGAACGAATGTTATTAGATACCGAACCTGATATACAACATCATATCAGTCTCTTTATTAGTAAAGAAGGATATAATTTTGTATTGTTGGATAATGTTTTGAACATTTCCTATATCAAGAGTTGATCGGTTTAGGCACGTTATCTAAAATCATAGATGTTCTAAATCAAACCACAGTTCTTAATGTACAGAGCACACACAAGAGGAAGAGTTCAGAAATGAACGAATCCTTCTTGAGGCATTGTAGACTAGGTCATATCGATGCGACCCGACTAGATAAAGTTACATAAAGATGCATATTTAAATTAGTTTGGATTTACATCTTGTAAAACTTGCCAGTCATGTCACAAAGATAAGATGACCACAGCTCCGTTTATTGGAAACAGAGAAAGAGTTAGTGAACTCTTGGAATTGATACATGCTGATGTATGAAGGTCCCCTGTCTACACATGCCAAGACCGGCTTTTTGTGCTTCATTACATTCACTGATGATCTCTCAAGATTCAGACATATGTTCCTGTCGAAACACAAGTCCGAAACTTTTGAGATAATCACAGAATATAAGTTAGAAGTAGAGAACCAAAAACTGGGTATAAGTATTATGTCCTTTGATGTGATCAATGAGGAGAATACTTGAGCACGGAATTCCTGGACTATTCTAAAGGAGAATGAGATTCTCTCTCAGCATTACTCCTCCGTATATACCACAGCATGTCGGTGTATCGGGGCGGAGCAATTACACCCTGTATGATATGGTGGGCTCTATGATGAGTACTACTGAGTTGCCTATTTTCTTTTGGGGTTATGCACTTGAGAAGTTGCATACCTATTGAATAGGGTTCCAACCAAATCAGATGCCTACCACTCCATATGTGATATGGTATGGGAAGAGCCCATCTCTTAAAGATGTTAAGATTTGGGGTTGTCTGGCCTATGTCAAAAGCAAAATCCGGACAAGCTCGAGGCAAGGTCAGTTCTGTGGAAGTTTGTTGGATATCCCAAGCATTCGCAATGGAATATCTTCTACCAAACTGGGGAACAAAAGGTGTTTTTGTTTCTCAGCATACCACTTTTTAAGAAAAAAGGGAATTTCTTGTGAAGAAATTAGTGGTTATGAGGTAGAACTAGAAGGAGTTCCAGCTATACAAACTGCAACTGATGATTTGGTAAATCCGGAGGATTCAATAGTTTCCAACGAACCTCGGCCTCTCCGCCGATCTGGTAGGGTTCCTCATCCACCTGAGAGATACTTAGGTTTCTCTATGATAGTGGGAGCAAGGATTGCATCATGAGATGATGACCCAACTAGTTTCGAGCAGGCCATCAGGAGTGAGGACTCTGTAAAAATGGCTGGATGCTTAGCGATCTAAGATAGAATCCTTATACACCAACAAAGTATGGACTTTGGTTGCTTTATCTGAAGGGTTAACTCCCCATCAGGAGCAAGTATATCTTGAGAAGATTACTTGGTGTACATGGAAAAGTTGAGACTTTCAAAGCTATGCTTAAGTCCATCCAAATCCTACTTGCCATGGCTACATACCATGACTACGATATCTGGCGGTTGGGTGTCATGACTGCTTTTCTAAATGATGATTTGGAAGAGAGCATCTATAAGTATACAGCCAGAGGGCTTCGTAGACAGTGGGAACAGCGGAAACGTGTGCAAGATGTTTTATGTGATAAATCAGGTATCGCGGAGTTGGAACGTCTGTTTTGATGTAGTAGTCAAAGAGTTTGAATTCATCAAAATGGAAGATGAACCTTGTATATACAAAAAGGTAGTAGGGAGTATGGTGGTGATCCTCGTATTGTACGTGGATGACATACTCTTGATAGGGAAGGAGTTACCTATGCTACGCTCGGTCAATCTCCTCTTATCATAAGGATTCTCCATATAGGATCAAGGTGATACCTCCTAAATCCTGGGTTATGGATCTATGAGATAGATCTAATTGGATGTTAGGATCCTCACTAGTTGTAGTGAGATGGTATCAATCGATCCTGGGGAGAATCACTGGAATGGTTCCAGGGTGATAAGGACGACTGAATGTCAGTCGCAGGCATTGTCTTTACCCTCAGTGGAGGGACGGTATGCTGGAAGAGTTCCAAGCTAGATACCATGACATACTAGACGATAAAGGCCAGATACATCGTTACCAAGGATGCTACCAAAGAGGCAGTCTGGATATATATATAATAGTTCATGAGATGAACTTAGTTCCCTCCATTGTATGACAATGGAGTTGTGGCTTATGCATAGGAACCCCCGTCCCATCAGAGATCCAGACATATTCTTAGGCAGTATCGCCTGATCATGGAGATGGTTGATCTCCAGCGAGATCGAGGTTAGGAGAGTAGACACAGAGGACAACAGCGCGGATCCACTCACAAAGGCCTATTTCCCAGTAGAGACTTTTATGGGATGGTTGAGTATGAGATACTTCATCCACAGCTGATTGTTGGGTATGCGATACCACAACAGATGGCCCTAGTGCAAGTGGGAGATTGTTAGTTATATGTATGCCCTAGAGGCCATTACTGTACATACGATGTATATTGTAGTGGATGCTTGGACATATATAGGTAAGACTTTCTTTCTCGACATGATAATATACTATCTGGTTGCTCTTTATCTTAACATGTACTCTGATTGTCTCTATGTTACATGTTGATAAAGCCCTTAGGATGAGTACTTGACTACCAGGACTATGATGCGGATCATACTAGTGGGGACAGTGTAGTCACCAAGTACATCCTTCAAATGTTCCTAGTCGTGGGAGTACCGAGACAGGGCATCGATACTCCAGAGTATACTAGCGTATGCGCTTCTTGACCCATATGATGGGTGATGGATGATCCCATATCCATTGGTGTTTGACATCAGAGAAGGTATACGGGTGCTCAGTGGAGACTGGGTACACTGGACGGACTCGACGAGAACTCCCAGATGGTATTATACCTCACGTCAGATGGCAGTTCTCTAGTGACACTGGTACAAAGTAGTCTGTAGACCCGAGATCGTCATAGAGTATTGTGTGATTCCCACCGTGCTTTGATTCTATCATACCATGTCCAAGAGGGCGTGCAAAACGGTGGCTTTTGGGTACAGTCCCGAATCACATGGAGGCAATGAGCGATAGGAGGGGTTTCGTCTCTCCCGGTATAGGGAGTTGATGTTGCGCTGTGTTCGATTGGCTGTAACTGGAAATCCCTGGCCAGGGTTGCTGAGATTTACTGGTAAGTGTTATTAGTAGTTTCTTCAACTGTTATGGACCTCATATCGACACGACTTATCAAGCTACTGGGGTCTGACGTTTACTACCCCTAGGCGAGATATGCGACATATCAGACGAAGAGACCGGACTGTACGGGAGTGTTACTTATTGGATTCACGGAAGAATGTACAGGCTTGCTTGTTGATTTTCTGATCGCTCAATACCTGGGTGGCTGTTACATTTAGCTGACCGCTTGCAGCTTGTGGGTGTTTGATATGATCATCACCTACTGCCGGCGTATTGAAGATTCTTTAGAGTCCTACACAGAGGTTTCCTGGTTCAGGCAAAACGTCGTAGGAGCACATATGTGATATGTGCGGGACCGAGAACAATACGTGTATGTGATACCGTATTAGATTCTAGCGATTTGAGATATCGGCCGAGTATATGTGGTATAGCCGGGTCATCGGATCAAGTGTTGATTCGATGAACTGATACAGATTATATTAGTCGGTTATTTGTGAAATAGCCGGATTATCGGATCAAGTGTTGATTCGATAATTTAATGTATAATTATATATTTGATATATTAAATTACATTAACTAGTATAAGCTCACTTAAAGATTCTTTTTCTCACTCGGGTAATACATTGATATATATGTGATATATGTTAATTGTATTATTTTATTTTGTTACAAAATATATTATATATGTGATATATAATATTGTAACAAGTTAAGGTTACAAATGCAACATGTTTTGTGGAGTTTAAACATGGTTAGGGTTTGGATTAGGGTTAAGCATTCTTGAAGCTTCTAGAAGCTTTGTTTTTGTTTTTAACCAAAGATATTTTATAAAGATATTTTGTTGATATTTCTTAACCAAACCTAAACCCTTCATGGTTAATTCTCTACATGGGTTAACTTTTCATTCTTAACCCATGATTGCATTTATAACCTCACACAAGTTTTCATTATTCATCACAAAGTATTTTCTTCTTCTTCTTTCTTTGAAAAAAGCTTTCTAGCTTTTTGGGATGTGATGAAAATGAGTGAGAAATTGAAAACAAATGAGAGCTAAATTCCTACTTCATCATCCTCATCTATTCTTGCCACTTAGATTAAGGTGTTTGCTTTGCTAATACTTGATTAGTAAAGCAAGATCTTGGGTTTGAGTTTCTTCAAGGTAGATCATCTTTGTTATTGAAGATCGGAAGCAAGCTTGCATCTTTTTCTTCATGGAGCCTCTCTTGAGTCCGGGTACTCGATGATCGCAGCGAAGGGACCTCAACACGGAGGTTTAGAAGTGAAGGAACGGACTACAAAGGTTGTAATCCCTAACTCTTAAAAGTAAAGTTGTTTACTTGCTTTGTTTCGCCAAATCTCTAGTCTAAGATCTTGGTTAGGGTTGTTCAACACGTGAAAAATTTAAATTGGGCATGGTTGATGCCTTATAGACCCTTGTGACAGTGCCTAGTAACCCTACAAGTTTAACATTTTAAGTCAAGGAAATTCTAGTCTAGTTGTTAAATTGTAAAGTGTTACTTTAAAATTGTCCAAATTTTAAAGTTTTGCAAACTAGATTTTTGGGTCAATGTAATGAGATGAGATTAAATTTAGTAAACATTGGTGTGGCCTAATTAAGATATTTAGTGAGTATTGTGGCCACTAGAATTGTTAAAACATCAAGTTTTGTACTAAAACGGGTAATTGTTGCTTACTAGGTTTTCGGAATAAATAGCATTTATTCGAGTTTGAGGTTTGGATGAATTACAACCTATTTCATATTATAATTAGTGTGTTGTGAGTGTGCAATTAGTACGAGTGGGTACTAGTATTAGTGGTTTTCATGTATTGCGACCCTAGTGGTGATTTGTGGCGTTGTCGCGACGTGTTTCGTGCACCAAATGTGCGTGCGTTTAGTTAGTGCGCGTGGTTGACTTGTAATGGTTATGTCCATGACTAATTATATATTTATTCTCTTTTTACTTGTGTACATTTCTAGGATCGGATGCAGAGGCGTCGGACGTGGCGCGGAAATGATAAAGCTGAAATCGGATCAAATGAGCCGAGGCGTCCGGGTGAGTAGATGTATATCTACGGGGGGAAGTCAGGTGGATGGCGTATAGCACCCCCGCAATTTCGTAGGATATGATGCGTTATGATCTATATACATATATGTTATTATGAGACGTGAATATTTAGCAAGAAAGGCCTTAGGAGACCATGGGTTGGATTTAGTGTAATTGGAAGAAAGTAGTTTCAGTTTAGTTTCTTAGTTGCGAAACCCTAGAGTAAAGGTTCACACACACACATGCACACACGTGATATGTTTGGGTGTATATGTTTATATGTATGTATATATGTGTGTGTGTGTGTGTGTGGGCGCGCGCGCGCGTGCGTGCGTATACACGGATGATGAGCCCGGTATATGATACTTGGAGATGAGCCGATATGATCGGGCATGATACCGTGAGATCGTGATATGCGATTTGGGCCGTGTTATGATATACGGCATGAGATACGAGTGGATCATTGGGCAATGTGTTTCATACCCACGCGAATATATGTTAATGGTATCAGAATGTACTAGACTTTAGATCAGTACCCCTAGTTCATGATATTATGATAATGATACCATATGAATATTGAGATAAATATGATATTTGACCCGTACCCCGATTTTGGGATGTCGTACGATAGATTTTACCGTACGAAGTATAAATATGATGATTGATCCGCACTCTTGACTCGAGAATGCCGTACTATATATTTTACCGTACGTGACGTTATTGAGGCGGGATCGCCGACCACTAGATATATCGACTCGGACTTTAGGTGGATTTCCGTACTCTTTCGACTGGGCTTGAGTCATACTTATTTTCAACACTAACGAATCGTGAGTATTTTTAAAGACAAGCCGAGGGATACTATGGATTTTTCAAAAGACGTATTTTTCTCAAGGACCCCGTAGCCCCTATTTTTCTAAAACCACGATTCGTGCTATTTCAAACACCAAAAACTGTATGACTCGTATATTGGATATGTATATTCTTCAGTGTTGCGGTTACTACATCTTTTCTGTATATTCATGCTGTTCTCATCGCATTGCATGCTTATAAATGTGTTTCTTTAGTTATTATGAACCCCTGTTGTCAGGACACCGACACCATTACCGATGATGCGTATGCTCCACGTACACTTGCTTGCCAGCTCACACACATCATTATCGGTAATTTCCATGTCACGTACACATTAGAAAACATTACTTCATAAGTATAAATTGTTAGCTAGTAGTTGCAACAATGTACTAGTACGATTGCTTTAATATACTAGTTTAGACATTGCATATCTTACCTAGATATTTCATGCATTTATGCATTCATTCTGTTATGCAATATCGTGGGGCTTTATGCTGATATTCACTGTTCACCGACTAGTGATTTTGAGATTTCGGATCTTTCATGAGATTTCTGGTTTTGGGAAATCGCATGTGAATGTTTATAGACTTATGATAATTTTGAAAGAGAAAGATGCGGTTTTCCTTGATATGATGAGTAGCGTCCACCATGATGTTTTCTCGGTTCTGAGTTGGTTTTCGAGACTCGATTCGAGGAGGAGGTTGAACCGTCTGCGGGTACATGGTGGACCCGGTGAGGTACCCCGGGACGAGAGTGATTTCATGGAGGACGATGAGCCTAGCAGGGGAGTACTACCTACCGGTGATTGTATGGAAACTCGACGGATATCCGGAGGATACCGTTCGGAGCTATGAGATAGATGGATATATGGGCCGATCCGGACTGACGCTTGGGCCGATCCGGACTGACGGAGCCCGAGATTTGAATATTATGTGTCTCTATCGGACATGGATTTTGAGATGTTTTAAGTGCCAATACTGGGCACTCAGGTTTTATCATGATTTGTATATCGTTGTTGGACACACGTTGGATGATGCATTATTACATGTCACGCATCGATATATTATTACTCATGACACGGACACGAGTACTTTGATATCACGCTTATGATATGTTGTCACCCTTGTAGTAGTATTGTATAGTTTTATTGTATGACCTAGGAGAGCGTCATACACGCGATTTATTCTTGGTGATGTTTTCTACTCACGAGTTGGCAACTGTAACATTTTAGAAATCATTTTGCGAATTTTTCCGTTTTAGGGTAAATTTGTCGGTGTTTTCCCTTTTAACCCGATTGTGATCAAACTACCGTAGAAACTTGCCGGCACCTATTTTAGCTAAAATAAAACTAGTGCGCGAGCTTTGGGGGTCTATGCGATGTTTTGGTTCACATATAATTTTTCCCTAAAATAATATTATTTTAATACTTTATTTGTGCACTTTATTAGTTGTAATTATTTTTTTTATGTGGGTAAATTACTACTAATGGGTTTTTATGCTTAACTAATCACTAGATTTTTGTTTAGAACCATCCATCCAAAATATCTATATTTTTAGGATTTATTTTGGTTTTTCAAGAAAAGAAATGGTGACTAATGCTTTTTTTTTGTTTTATTATGCAATTAGTTTATTTTCCTTCTAGAAAATTCCACAAATTTCCAAAAAACCTTAGCCAATCATGCCTTAGCCGAAACTTCATTCCCTGCTGCCCTTCTCTCTCCTCACTTCATTTCATTATTTTCTAGTTCACAAAAATTATGAAAAATCCAAATTAATTCATAGAAAATCAAATATAATCCAAAACCTTCATTGTTCTTCACAAATGATGCTTGGATATTCATTCTAGTGGGGATTTTGGATGCTAAACATTGGTTTTATTCTTGTTTCAAGTGGTGTTCTTGAAGGTATAAAACCTTAACTCTAATATCTTTTTGTTGCTTGATACCTTTAATTAGCTTAATTAGATATTTAATTTAAGCTTTTAAATTATTATTTAGAAATTCAAGATATCATTTTGGTAATCAAGTTGGGATTTTGATTAGTGAAATGGTTAATTAATATGTTAAGCCTGATGAAAACTTAATCAAGTTGCTAATTTGTTAAATGATATCTTCCTAATCGGATAATTAAGCTAATTAACAAACTAAACTTTTGCTGATCCTAATTAGTGAAATCTAAAATTTTAGTAAAGGTTTAAATGGTTTAACCTTACTATTTGAAGATTTTTGTAAATTATAGTTTTGGTAAAACTTGTAGTTTTGTGCTAAAATGATAAATACTGCTTACTAGATTTCGGTAACTTTTAAGCGTGGATTTCTTTTAACGTTGCGACGTTAATTATATTGAGTCCACGTTTATTATTGTGTTTTGAATGCGCGATCGGTACGATCAGGGTCTAGGCTTGGTAGTTGTGTCGCTTTGCGTTCCTAGTTAGGGTTATGCCGATGTCGCTCGTGTCTTTGTGTAGCTTTTGCTCTTGAGTTGGTTTCGTAGTGTCGCTACGCGCGTTAGCCACTTGACGAACACTTGAGAGTATGTTTGGAGTTGGTGCGTTGGTCAACGTAGTTGTACGTATTTTTGGTCGATTGCTTATATACGCTTGCTTTATTGTTATATGTGTTCAGGATCGCAGGCTGGGACTTCGGGCGCTGCGAACAGGGGAAAGCGAGTGGTAGGCTTTACTTAGCCAGGAGCGTTGGTGAGTAGATTTAACATCTACAGGGGAATCGCCCGCATGGCGTTATGCGTCTGGGCTAGAAATGACTTGACTTGTCGCATATTCTATTTCATATTTAGAATTGCGCATACACCCTACTGCTTAGTTAATTGTTGTGCTTGGACTAGTATCCTTAAGACACTGCACTATTATTGACGGCTTATATTGCACGAGCACTGATTTTATGCCACACATACCGTCAATAATTGCCATGACACGCACAACCCACTTATAGATATGATATAGTTTGGTTAGGGACATTGAGACATTGATTCATATTTCTTTATGCATGTGACTTATAGCATACCTGTATACCTATAAGCTTACACATATGCCTTGACATACTTACATGTTAGTTACCTGTATACTTATAAGGTATTGTACCATTAGTGATAGATACATACACACATAATGATATAGCTACATGTATACTTTGCATACATACTTCATTTATACCCCGGGGGTATATTACATCATTTCTGATAGGTAGATATCTATATCTTACTATACCTTTATGTTTACGCATATATCAGTTATAGCTACATGTTTACCTTTACTTGATGTTATTTAGAATTAGAGAAATTAGGAACCGCATGAAATTTATATTAACTTGTTGCAGTTAATTAGCGGCTTTTCCTTATATACTTACATTACAGTTTTATGTTGCGTATATTTTATTCATGGATTTTCGCATTGAGATATGGATTTTTCATGATGTTTTCTGGATTTGGGGACCGTGGTAGTTTCATGAAATTATGCATTATTTGAAAAACCCGGTTTCCCTTGATATGATATTTCAGCGCATCTACCATGAGATTTATCGGTTCTGATATCTATACCCCATGCGAGGAGTCGGGGGCCGTATGAGGGTACATGGTGGGGCCCGGTACGGTTCCTCTCGGCAAGATGATCGACGGTCCATGTCGATTGAGCCTGGAAGGTGGGCAAGTACCTACCGTTGACATTACCAATGACTCGGTGGTTATCATGGTGATACCGACGGGAGTCATGTGCGTATAGATACGTCGAGAGGCGAGGGTCAGAGCTAGGCACTCAAGCTTTCGGTATAGCGTATGATACTTACCTATCAGGGTGCCGGTCTTGGTGACAGCACCTGATAGTATAGGGTTCCTAGGCACACTAATGAGGTCTCACAAGGCATCAACCATGCCAAATTCAAAATTTTCCGGTGCCGAGAAACCCTAAACTAGATCGTTAACTAGAGATTAGGTGAAAACTCAAGCTACTAAACTGCTTTAGTACTAAGTGAATGGAAATACAACCTTTGTAGATCCAGTCCTCCACTTTCTAAGCTCCGTGTTGACGTCCCTTCGCTGCGATCACCACGATCCCGGACCCTAGCGATGGTTTCGTCGGAGAAATGATCGGGCTAGGTCGTTGACTTCGATGCCGAAGATGATCTACGTCGAGGCAACTCAAACTCAAGCTTCACCTTCACTAAGTCATGAAACTTGTGAAGAAAACACCCAATACAACATGGCAAGTGATAGAGGATGAAGAAATAGGAAGTGGGTTCATTTTGGATTTGGATTTCTCACTTGATTTCATCACTTAAGAATTTTCAAGAATAGGTTTTCTTTCTTCTTGAAGAAGAAGAAGAAGAAAGAATAAGAATGAATTATTTTCAAAAAAGAAAATGAAGTGATATCTATCATTTAGCAACCATGGATGAGTTAACAAGTGTAGAGAATAAACTATGGTTCAAGTGAATGGTTAGGGTTAAGGAAAGAAACAAAATGGTCAAACTATTCAAAGCTTCATGAAGCTTCAAAGAAAATCCAAAGTTAGCCACCATTTTATTTCTTTCTCAAATGAATAAATAAATGAATAAGCAAATAAAGCAAATGAAACCCTAACCATTAACTAACCATGGTTTAATTCAAACATACACCCAAGTTTGCATGTATCATCAAACATGATACAAACTTGTACACAAAAATATATCACATATACAATGTGCACAAACAAGTGAGAAAAACATCTTAAGTGAACCAATATTAGTTAATGTAAAGTAATATATCAAATATATAGTTATACATTAAATCATTAAATCAACACTTGATTTAACGATCCGGTCACATCGCATATGACCGACTAATATCCAATGTATCGACTTATCGAATCAATCCTCGATTCGATAACTAGGTTATATCGCATACAACCAATCGATACATTCATCGCGAGAATAGAATACGGTATCACATACACGCATTATTCTCGGTCCCGCACATATCTCATATGCGCTCCTATTTCGTTTCGCTTGAGCCAGGAAACCTCTGTGTAGGACTCTAAAGACTCGTCAATACGCCGGCAGCAGGTGATGATCATATCAAACACCCACAAGCCGCAAGCGGTCTGCTAAACGTAACGGCCACCCGGGTATTGAGCGATCAGAAGATCAACGAGCAAGCCCGCTCACACTCCTGTGAATCCAACCAGTAACACTTACCGTACAGTCCGGTCTGATCGTCTGATATGTCGCATATCTCGCCTAGGGGTGGTAAACGTCAGACCTCAGTAGCTCGATAAGTCGTGTCGATATGAGATCTATAACAGTTCAAGAAACTACTGGTAACACTTACCAGTAAATCTCAGCAACCCTGGCCAGGGATTTCCGGTTATAGCCAATCGAACACAGCGCAACATCAACTCCCTATACCGGGAGAGACGAATCCCCTCCTATCGCTCATTGCCTCCATGTGATTCGGGACTGTACCCAAAAACCACCGTTTTGCACGCCCTCTTGGACGTGGTAAGGTGGAAATCAAAGCACAGTGGGAATCACACAAGACTCTATGACGATCTCGGGTCTACAGACTAACCTGTACCAGTGTCACCAGAGAACTGCTATCTGACGTAAGGTATAATACCATCTGGGAGTTCTCGGCGAGTCCGTCCAGTGTACCCAGTCTCTACTGAGCACCCGTATATCATCTCTGATGTCAAACACCAATGGATATGGGATCATCCATCACCCATCTGTATGGGTCGAGAAGGTATACGCTAGTCTACTCTGGTATATCGATGCCCCGTCTCGATACACCCACGACTACGAACCTTGAAGGATGTACTTATGGACTACCATGTCCCCACTAGTATGATCCGCATCATAGTCCAGGTAGTCAAGTACACATCCTAAGGGCTTTACCAACATGTAACAGAGAGACCATCAGTATACACGTTAAGGTAAAGAGCAACCAGATAGCATACTATCATGTCGAGCAAGAAAGTCCTCCCTATATATGTCCCAGCATCCACTACAATATACATCCTATGTACAGTAATGGCCTCTAGGGCATACATATAACTAACAATCTCCCACTTGCACTAGGGCCATCTGTAGCAGTGGTTGCAGTATCTCATACTCAACCATCCCATGAAAGTCTCTCTCTGGGAAAAGGCCTTTGTGAGTGGATCCGCCGTGTTGTTCTCTGAGTCTACTCTCCTAACCTTGATTACCCTGGAGATCAACTATCTCCATGATCAGGTGATGCTGCCTCAGAATATGTCTGGATCACTGATGGGATGGACGTTCCTTGGCATAAGCCACAACTCCATTGTCATACAATAGGAGGAACAAAGTTCATCTCATGAACTAATATACACCCAGACAGCCTCTTTGGTAGCATCTTAAGTAGCGATGTATCCCGCCTTTATCGTCTAGTATGCCACGGTATCTAGCTTGGAACTTTTCCAACATACCGTCCCTTTACCGAGGGTAAAGACAATGCCTGTGACTGACATTCAGTCGTCTTTATCACCCTGGAACCCTTCCAGTGATTCTCCCCAGGATCGATTGATATCATCTCACTGCAACTAGTGAGTATTCTAATATCCAATTAGATCTATCTCATAGATCCAAAACTCAGAATTTAGTAGGTATCACTTTGATCCTATATGGAGAATCCTTGTGATAAGCGGAGATTGACCGAGCGTAGCATAGGAAACTCCTTCCCTATCAAGAGTATGTCATCTACGTACTCTACGAGGATCACCACCATACTCCCTACTACCTTTATACAAGGTTCATCTACCATTTTGATGATGTCAAACTCTTTGACTAACACATCAAAACAGACGTTCCAACTCCACGATGCCTGCTTTAATCTGTAAAGCAACTTGCACACGTTTCCGCTGCTCCCATTGTTTACGAAGCCCTCTGGCTGTGTACTTATAGACGTTCTCTTCTAAATCAGTATTTAGAAAAACAGTCATGACACCCAACCACCAGATATCGTATTCATGGTATGTAGCCGTGGCAAGTAGGATCTGGATGGACTTAAGCATAGATACTTAGAAAAGGTTTCATCATAATCCATACCTGGTCGATGACGAAAACCTTTAACAAGTCTAGTCTTTGAAAGTCTCAACTTTTCCATCTACACCAAGTAATCTTCTCAAGATATACTTGCTCCTGATGGGGATTTAACCTTTCAGATAAAGCAATCAAAGTCCATACTTTGTTGGTGTATAAGGATTCTATCTCAGATTGCTAAGCATCCAGCCATTCTTACAGAGTCTCACTCTTGATGGCCAGCTCGAAACTAGTTGGGTCATCATCTCATGATGCATTCCTCGCTCCCACTGTCATAGAGAAACCGAAGTATCTCTCAGGCGGATGAGGAACCCTACCAGATCGATGGAGAGGCTGAGGTTCGTCGGGGAAACAATTGAATCCTTTGGTTCTACCAAATCATCGGCTCCAGTTTGTATAGCTGGAACATTTCCAGTTCTACAGAACTGACCTTGCCTCGATCTTGTCCAGATTTTGCTTTTGACATAGGCCGGACAATCCCCAAATCTTAACTTACTTAAGAGATAGGCTCTTCCCATACCATATCTCATATGAAGTGGTAGGCACTGATTTGATTCGAACCCATTTCAATAGGTATGCAGCTTCTTAAGTGCATAACTCCCAAAAGGAAATAGGAAACTCAGTAGTACTCATCATAGAGCACACCATATTAAATAGAGTGTATCTGCTCCGCCTCGATATACCGACATGCTGTGGTGTATGCGGAGGAATAATGCTGAGAGAGAATCTCATTCTCCTTTAGAATAATCCAGGAATTCCGTGCTCAAGTATTCTCCTCCCTGATCACATCAAAGCACATAGTACTTATACCCGTATTTTGGTTCTCTACTTCTAACTTATATTCTGTGAATATCTCAAAAGTTTCGGACTTGTGTTTCAACAGGAACATATGTCTGAATCTTGAGAGATCATCAGAGAATGTAATAAAGTACAAAGAACCGGTCTTGGCATGTGTAGACAGGGGACCTTTCATACATCAGCATGTATCAATCCCAAAAGTTCACTAACTCTTTCTCTATTTCCAATAAACAGAGCTATGGTCATTTTATCTCTGTGACATGACCGGCAAGTTTCACAAGATGTAAATTCAAACTAATTTAAATATGCATCTAAATGTAACTTCAGCCAGTCGGGTCGCATTGATATGACCTTGTCTACAATGCCTCAAGAAGGAATCGTTCATTTCTGAACTATTCCTCTTGTGTGTGTTCCGTATACTAAGAACTGTAGTTTGATTTAGAACATCAATGCTTTTAGATAACGTGCCTGAACCGATCAACTTTTGATATAGGAAATGTTCAAAACATTATCCAACAATGCAAAATTTTATCATTTCTTTACTAATAAAGAGACTGATATGATTTTGTATATCAGGTTCGGTATCTAATAACATTCGTTCAGAATCAATGTATTTGTAATACTAGGTGACAGTGACCAACAGACTTGGTTACAACACTTGCCCCGTTTTCTGCCTCATGAAACTTATCGCCCGTTCTCAGTTCTCTACCTTTCTGTAGCCCTATGTAACAGATTACATATCTGGGATCCTGATCCGGTATCAAATACCCAGAACGTAGAGGATACAGAGAAACAGTTCTTTGTAATGAACACACCCGAAGGAGATGCATCATATGCACTTTCTTCGTTTGGGCGGCATAGGAATTCAGGTATTCCTCTATTTCCTGCTCTGTCTTATAACAATTATAAGATGGAGCGGGACCAACGTTCCCCAGCTCAGTATAACAAGCGGGTTCGGTCAATATTTCCGTTTTATTATCTTGATTAAGGCGTGATATGGTCGCTACCTGGAGAGAGAGAGAAGAAAACACTCAGCGTATGCTCTTGCAAGATCAGATTGGTTATTTATTTTATCTAATCAGGATGGCTCCCACTGGTTTTTATCAAATCCTCTTTCAAACCCTAAAAGGAAAGACTAGCCGGGATTAATTACACGCTACAAGTTCGCCAATCTTTCAGCCAGGCCAGTGTCGGTACTTTGAGGGAGGTTCCCCGAGCTTTCGCACGGACCTAATTAAAGTAAACCTCGTTTTCCCAGAGGCGTAACCCCATTGACACCTTTCTAGACACCTACTTGATCGGCTAATTGTAATGTGTAAAACTCTCCCAGGAGTAACAATTACTCGCAGTGGGTATCGGGATCCAACTATCTCATAGAAGGTATGCAATCTCATTGCAAATTTCAACACTTGAAATTCCCGATAATATTTTGCCCCTAACGTGCTATGACCTTGACGAAAGCCAACAAACCATAGCCCGCCAGTCAAGTTCAACCCGTCATTTCCTGATTGAATTAAACCCACCCGCACGACCCTTGACGAAAGCCAACAAAGCCGCACGACTACCCTAATCCAATCGCATCATATGCAGCAGATAAGCAGCATATAGCTACCGCACACTACGCCTTGACGAAAGCCAACAAATATAGCACGAATACTATATACAACTTATCTGAAATGACGGAGGGCTACGACAGGTTTTTATGAAAACCCTTTGCGTAATGAACTTGATATCGTTGTAGAATCAAATGAATTTTGAAATGGAGTATTTTTGAGGCTTTTCTAGTTTTGCTAAAGGGGTCACTCCCGGTAAAGGGATCGTCGGCCCTTTCCTCGTCGAATGAGGTGCGGGATATATCATATATATCACTGTGCAAAGCACAAACTATAGAAGCAATCAAAAAACAAATCGAGTGTGTAGCATCTGGCAGTTATTGCTAAAGGGGTCACTCCCGGTGAAGGGATCTCGGCCCTTTCCTCGTCGAATGAGGTGCAGGATGTTCTACAAGGAACACCGCGATGCAAAGCAAGAACTGTAGCTACATGATTTTATTTTTTGAAATTCGATTCCACAACATCTTAGGTTTCTTTTCTTTCATTAATCACATTAATGAAGTCCCATCATTTAAGTCCACCTAAACATCACAGATAAATACGACGTACACTTATGCCATCCGCATTCGCCTCGATGTCCCCTCGTGCACCGTTAGGTTAGGTGACTAACGGCAGAGCGGGGCAGGGCTAGCGCGGGTGTAAAACATAAGTAACGTGCATATAATATATCATATATACTATATACAGTATCCATCACAGCATATCAAATGATCACATCACAGATATCGCAGCAGAAGAAATATATATGAAATATTGGATATACTAGGACGTCCGTGTTTTCAATACGAGCCAGTATAAAACACGGATTCCACGGTCGCGATGAATAGCCAAACCCACACCCCTAGACCCCTACGAGAGCGGCAAGCAACCCTACCAATTCTAGAGTTAGGAAACCCGGACTCGACTCCTCGAGTTGGTCTCCCACTGGACTCCAGAACCCGGTTACTTGTGCCCTTCTCCTTGGGTCTATCCTAGTGCGGAAAAGTAAATAATATACAAACGGTGACAGCTTCTGCAACCTGGAAGTGCCCCAATAAAAGAATATTACATACAAGTTTTTACATGAATGAAAATGAAAAAACACTCATCTCACATAAAAACCCCCCCGGCTATTCAAACACGACGATCCAATATAACATATCCAGCAACACATAACATCACATGTCATCAACGTAAGTAAACATGTGTATCCCAATTGTCGTTGGCATATAGCAACGAAACCGGCGATATCACATATTACACTTACGGTCGCAGAAAAGAAAGTGTAAAACTACAACAGTTGGAATCCGCAACCTCTTTAGACATCGCATGCCCAATCAAATGAATTCCTTAGACATCGTATGCCTAACAATTATAAACCCCGCATTTTAGTCTCATTATCGAAAACTCTTTTCAATATGAAGTCGGGCAATTCAACAAGATTCCCGCCATTTTGATCGAATGCTCGTCGCAAACTTTAGTAGACGGCCGCACCCCCGATGCCATCGACGAAGTGCACCAAGGTGGAACACCGCTGCCGCGAGCACCCGAACGGATGCTTTCGGCGACCGGGTTCTCCTACAGTCACTTGGTCGGGGTTATGGGGCGTGGCTGTCTATTAAGTTTACCGGAGAATATCCGCGTACGCTACGTGATTGCGACGGACTTTTGATCACATCAAAATTCCGTGGCAACCGATCAAGTGAGACTAAAGTGCTATGTTTATAACATCCAAATCAGTTATCTCATAACTACTTGTGGATTCCAAATATTGTATCACATTCCAGATAAATAGAAAATGTTAAACTTTCCGATCGAACAATCAAACACCCAAGTTTTCCCGAAACAGATCAACACATGAAATAAGTTTAAAAACATTCACTTCATGCCTCAGTACCAACGGTCCAGCCGTAGAAGGGTCAAGCCAACGCTTCACATGTGGCACGCCGTACTGCCCCAAACCCTAAGGTTCAAAGGGCAGTTCAAGACGGTCACATAATCGAGTTAAGATTTGTTGTCTTCTAGAGGGACCATCGCATTACTTGCACTACTTAGAACGTCATTAAACTACGGAAAAATCCAACAATTGGAAATTTCCCGGCAGGGGAAAAAGTGGGTATTTATATCCGGTCGAACTTTTCAAGATTTTCTAAAATTATCCGGAAAAACACAGACAAAGTTAAACTTCCCGATCGAAACACCGAGTTCCCAATACAACCCAGAAAACTCAACTCTTGAGTAGAAGTTAAAATATCCCAGAAAATACAGCACTAAAATATAGGAATTACTGTGCAAAATTGAAAAGCTAATGTCACTACATGGCCGTGGAACCGCCGCACGAGCCATGCTCGTGCCGTGGTTCCTCCACGCTTTAGTCAAATCAGGCGCACGTGCTGCACAGTAATCTCTAAAAAACCCTGCTTAATTTTCTGCATATTTTTAATTTGGAAAAAGACCCAGTTTTGAAAAAATGTACAGAGAAGGGGTCGGATTAGGGTTTCGTGTTTCGATCGGACTTCTAACATCGTCTACGCATCGTCTAAGGCTCTAGCTAGGCTCTGATACCACTGTAGGGTTCCTAGGCACACTAATGAGGTCTCACAAGGCATCAACCATGCCAAATTCAAAATTTTCCGGTGCCGAGAAACCCTAAACTAGATCGTTAACTAGAGATTAGGCGAAAACTCAAGCTACTAAACTGCTTTAGTACTAAGTGAATGGAAATACAACCTTTGTAGATCCGGTCCTCCACTTCCTAAGCTCCGTGTTGACGTCCTTTCGCTGCGATCACCACGATCCCGAACCCTAGCGATGGTTTCGTCGGAGAAATGATCGGGCTAGGTCGTTGACTTCGATGCCGAAGATGATCTACGTCGAGGCAACTCAAACTCAAGCTTCACCTTCACTAAGTCATGAAACTTATGAAGAAAACACCCAATACAACATGGCAAGTGGTAGAGGATGAAGAAATAGGAAGTGGGTTCACTTTGGATTTGGATTTCTCACTTGATTTCATCACTTAAGAATTTTCAAGAATAGGTTTTCTTTCTTCTTGAAGAAGAAGAAGAAGAAGAAGAAGAAAGAATAATAATGAATTATTTTCAAAAAAGAAAATGAAGTGATATCTATCATTTAGCAACCATGGGTGAGTTAACAAGTGTAGAGAATAAACTATGGTTCAAGTGAATGGTTAGGATTAAGGAAAGAAACAAAATGGTCAAACTATTCAAAGCTTCATGAAGCTTCAAAGAAAATCCAAAGTTAGCCACCATTTTATTTCTTTCTCAAATGAATAAATAAATGAATAAGCAAATAAAGCAAATGAAACCCTAACCATTAACTAACCATGGTTTAATTCAAACATACACCCAAGTTTGCATGTATCATCAAACATGATACAAACTTGTGCACAAAATTATATCACATATACAATATGCACAAACAAGTGAGAAAAACATCTTAAGTGAACCAATATTAGTTAATGTAAAGTAATATATCAAATATATAATTATACATTAAATCATTAAATCAACACTTGATTTAACGATCCGGTCACATCGCATATGACCGACTAATATCCAATGTATCGACTTATCGAATCAATCCTCGATTCGATAACTAGGTTATATCGCATACAACCAATCGATACATTCATCGTGAGAATAGAATACGGTATCACATACACGCATTATTCTCGGTCCCGCACATATCTCATATGCGCTCCTATTTCGTTTCGCTTGAGCCAGGAAACCTCTGTGTAGGACTCTAAAGACTCGTCAATACGCCGGCAGCAGGTGATGATCATATCAAACACCCATAAGCCGCAAGCGGTCTGCTAAACGTAACGGCCACCCGGGTATTGAGCGATCAGAAGATCAACGAGCAAGCCCGCTCACACTCTTGTGAATCCAACCAGTAACACTTACCGTACAGTCCGGTCTGATCGTCTGATATGTCGCATATCTCGCCTAGGGGTGGTAAACGTCAGACCCCAGTAGCTCGATAAGTCGTGTCGATATGAGGTCTATAACAGTTCGAGAAACTACTGGTAACACTTACCAGTAAATCTCAGCAACCCTGACCAGGGATTTCCGGTTATAGCCAATCGAACACAGCGCAACATCAACTCCCTATACCGGGAGAGACGAATCCCCTCCTATCGCTCATTGCCTCCATGTGATTCGGGACTGTACCCAAAAACCACCGTTTTCAACGCCCTCTTGGATGTGGTAAGGTGGAAATCAAAGCACAGTGGGAATCACACAAGACTCTATGACGATCTCGGGTCTACAGACTAACCCGTACCAGTGTCACCAGAGAACTGCCATCTGACGTAAGGTATAATACCATCTGGGAGTTCTCGGCGAGTCCGTCCAGTGTACCCAGTCTCCACTGAGCACCCGTATATCATCTCTGATGTCAAACACCAATGGATATGGGATCATCCATCGCCCATCTGTATGGGTCGAGAAGGTATACGCTAGTCTACTCTGGTATATCGATGCCCCGTCTCGATACACCCACGACTAGGGACCTTAAAGGATGTACTTATGGACTACCATGTTCCCACTAGTATGATCCGCATCATAGTCCAGGTAGTCAAGTACACATCCTAAGGGCTTTACCAACATGTAACAGAGAGACAATCAGTATACACGTTAAGGTAAAGAGCAACCAGATAGCATACTATCATGTCGAGCAAGAAAGTCCTCCCTATATATGTCCTAGCATCCACTACAATATGCATCCTATGCACAGTAATGGCCTCTAGGGCATACATATAACTAACAGATAGATCACTATTTTGTGTCGATGCCTGACACTTGGTTTTCATGATATTTTACTCCTAAGTATATATAACGGTGGAATGGGACGCTGTTATATATGCATATATATATATATATATTAGTGGAATGGAACGCTAATATATATGTATACATATAAATTCATATACTTCATCATAATTATTCATGCAAATTATATATAGGATATAAGAGATTTACTTGATATTTGATTTGGGATATAGGTGATTCATTTGATATTGGATACATGATATTTATAAGATTGCTGATTTTGTACATTCAGGATATATGAGATTTATTCGATATTGTACATTCAGGATTTGTGAGACTTATATGATATGAAAGCTAATTTGGGGGCTGATTTGAGGAATTGGGATTTGGATTGTCTTGATGGATTTTGATCCTACCACGATGTCGGGATTCCGTGGAAATGACATATTTCATTTCATACTCCACATTTATTGTTTATGCACTGCTTCATATATTAATAGTACCTGTTAGTGTACCTTTCATGATTGTTGCATTTACATACTTCATTTTATATGCGTTGTTTCATGTATTAGTAGTACCAGATAGCGTACCTTTCATGACTGTTGCATATATACACATTCATATCATTATTGCATGATTATTGCATACCGATTTCATATTATTGCTTCATGTATTAATTGTACCTGCTAGTGTACCTTCATGATTATTGCATTCATATGACATTTATTTGCTATTAATTGCATGTTAGATTCGCGCTGTACGTGCATACTTGCGATTACCTGCATATGTTATTTACTATTCACGAGTTGGCAACTCACCCCCGTTGTGCCACAGTGTTTTGCAGGTCTTTCCTCACAGTAGTCAGAGGAAGGACTATTATCACCTATCTAATCATCTTTTGCTACGGATACCGTATCGGCTCACAGTGTGCAGTTTTGCTTAGGTGGGTTTTGTGGTTATTCGTTATTGTATTATATATTCGTTTTATCCCTGTACTCTCCATCTACTACTTTCATGTTGACTTAGAGACTTGATGTGAGGACGATATTGTATAGTATTTTGTGACTTGGTTGTCTTTTATACAGTTCCTTTTTATCGTCTTTTATTTCTTCGCTACGGCGTCGTGTATCTGTTGTGGTGGTTGTTTTCCGCCTTTTGGCGTGGATTTGCTCCCGTTGGGGATGCTTTACTTTATATTTATGATGTACCCATTTTTAGGGTTGGTTTTTACAAAGGAGGTGCTGCCGAAATTTTCAAGAAAGTAAATTGGACTTAAAGAATTTATACTTGAGATTTTCAAAAGTTTAAACAATGTTTCTTATCTTTTCTTGTCTTTTAATGGTTTAGATTTCTGGGTTTTGGCTTTCTTTTACTGCGTTATGCCTGTAGACGTTGCGTAGTATTAGGGCCGTCACGTGCCAATTTCGGGTCGTGACAAAATTGGTATCAGAGCGCTAGGTTTTACCTTTCGGAGTGTAGAATAACCTTGGTATGATGGAGTAGGTAGCTTAAGCAGAGTAACGTAGTGTGTGTATGTGCACGGCATACTCACGATGCGGTACTCCACCTAAAGTAACCTAAGTACAAATTGCTTGAAATTCCTTCCTTGATGACATATCCTTGTGATTCGATTTCCGTGTTCATATCGAATCTTATTTCTATTTATACCCTTTGCCGCCGAAGACTATGGGGACTCAGAGTGATGCAGCGAGGGCCGAGGTCAGGATTGACTCAGGTAGGACGAGGACTGACCAGGATGGCAGGCTCGTTGCACAGGAGCAGATGGATCCGCCTTCGATAGATAGTATCGCTAGGCTTGTGCCAGAGATGCAGGACATGCGCCAGACGATGAGTTCATTAGTTGAGGCCGTTCAAGCGCAGCGACAGGAGGTTGTCACCCCTGTTACTCAGTTGTTCCTTGCAATCAGCATGCAACATTCCGTCACCTACATAGCACTAGTAGATGCAGCTCCAGTTGACGAGGCACGCCTTCCAGAGACTTTGTGAGTTCCGGAACAGTGGAGGACTCGTACCGGTGTACCAGTCCAGAGACAGAGGCCTAGTCATTGAGACAGATTTTGTGACCGTCGTGGGAATAGCAGAGGCTTAGGACGAGGACAGTCGTTCAGCTCACATCCCCAGGAGGGTCAGCAGCCATCGTATGGATGTTTTCGATGCTGGAGCCTTCATCACTTCATCAGAGATTGTTCCTTATCGCCGCGACAGGGTCGTTTTCAGATAGGTCATGGACGCGGAAGGTTCGCTCAGAGGGGACAGGTTGGCAGAGGAAGATTTCAGCCAGTTGCGGGTAGGGGGCAGACACGAGAGTTTTCTTCTACTCATCGGGACGCGCGGGCGTCCAATGGAGAGTTTTCAGGTATTTTTAATTTGTATGTTCTTTTGATGCACTTGTTGTTTTACACACTTGGTGCCATGGTTGGGCTAAGGATCGTGTTATCTAGATCAGCCGTTGTTGTGTTAATTTCTGTCAGCGATTCTTTTGTTGCGCAACACGTGTTTCGGTTGTGTGCCATTCAGATAGAAGATAAAGTTTCGTCCGTCGTTGTGATCCTTCTAGAGATGTTGGATTTGACGTTTTCCTGGGCACGGACTGGTTAGCTACGTGCTAGGCGTCTGTGGACTACCGTGAGGAAACAGTCAGGTTTTGTTTTCCCGGCAAGTCAGTTCTTGTTGTGCAGGGGGACAGTGGTGCCGCCTCTCACAGCTTGAATTCAGCCTTTTTCGCTAGTCGGCTTTTGAGAAGAGGATGTCGAGGATTCTTGGCGTTCATTCGTGATACCGGAGCCACAGTGGGTTTGTTGGACCGGGTTCCTTCGTGCGAGAGTTTTCCGACATTGTTCCAGATAAGCCGGCGAAGCTTTGGGAGCTTAAGGATCAGCTGCAGAGTTGTTTGTTGGGGGGATTGTGCGTCTGAGTGTTTCGCATTGGGGAGCTCCTATTCTGTTCGTCAGGAGAAGGACGGCAGTTGAGGTTGTGTATCGATTGATCGTCAATTTAACCGGCTTACGGTGCGAATAGGTATCCTTTACCTCGCATTGACGATTTCTTCGATCAGCTCCAGAGTGCGAGGCATTTTTCTAAGTTTGTTCGGGATCAAGTCATCATTGTTGCGGGTTCGGAGTGATGACATTCCGAAGACTGCCTTGTGCGTGCGACGGGCTTTGTGTGTTTTGGTGGTGTCGTTGGACTCACCAATGCCCTAGCAGCATTCGTAGATATGATGAACCATATTTCTTCAGGCCGTTCCTCGACCAGTTATTGTTGTGTTATTGACGACATTCTGGTCTATTCAATGTGTCGTGAGGGACAGGAGTAGCACTTGAGGATTTGTTTTGCAGACTGTAGGGTGTTTTCGTTACCCCATTGAGATGGGAATACGCGCGCGCTTGTCAGGCGCATTACAGATTCCCCCTGCCTAGGGTAGGCTGGGGTTTATTGATCGTGGGGATCCGAATCTCCGGCAGCCGCGAACTAAGTTGCCGTTAATTACCCCTTGCCTTTGGAGCGAGGGAACCTCCGATTGATGGGTTAAACTGGTAATGCGAACTCAACGTGCAGTGTACGTATGTTATTGTTTTAGGGGGGCTTGGATATATCGGGAGCCATGCAGAGTTTTTACGGGGGTCCCGCTACCCGGATAGCGGGCTGGGGGTCAAGGGGGCTAGCAGCCCCCTTGTGGGGTAAGGGGCAGCGCCCCGACCCAAATTTTTTTGGGAAGGACAATGTTGTAGAGTATGTGTATATGTGTGTGTGCATGTGTGTATATACATATATAAAAAAAATAAAAGGAAAAGGCATCCAGAGGATGCATGGGGAAAAGCGCCAATGCTTTGGGTGCTAGCGCTTTGAGTGCAAGAGCGCTAGCGCCCTACGTGTTAGCAAGTGGGCGCTCGGGCGCTAGCGCTCCACGTGTCAGCACGTGGGCGCTCGGGCGCTTTAGGCGCTAGCGCTCTGAGCGCTAGCGCCCCACGTGTCAGCACGTGGGCGCTCGGGCGCTAGCGCTTTAGACGCTAGCGCTCTGAGTGCAAGAACGCTAGCGGTTTGAGCGCTAGAGCCCCACATGTCAGTACGTGGGCGCTAGCGCCCTGAGCGCAAGAGCACTAGCGTTTTGAGCGCTAGCGCTCCACGTGTCAGCACGTGGGCGCTCGGGCGCAGAAAGGGACTTGGTCCCTGCAATGGGAGTTGTACTCCCAGAAAAGAGCACTTATTATTTTGTGTGTGTGTGTGTGTGTGTGTATGAGGAGTTAAACTCCAAGGATGTTTTGAAGCTGATGAAAGGGGCTTCTCCCCTTGAGCCCTAGTTCTTCCCCAAAGTGGGATTTCTGGTGATGGGTCTCCTTCTTCTTCCTGTCGTTTGGCCGGATCTTGAAGATCAAGAGATGTGAGATTTTAAAAATCTTTTCTTTTTGAGATCTGATGGTAGATCCAATGTCACGACCCAAAGTTCGGCCCGTGACCGACACTTAACCGCGCAACGTCTTCAGGCGTAACGTGACTAAGTAAGCCGAACCTAGAAATCAAAACCGTTAAAATATAAAGTGTTAAAACATTTATTAGAATATTTGTCAAAACATTTAGAAAGCTTTAAGTTGTTTAGTAGAAATCCTTTTTGGTTCAAGTTATTATTCAAATAATTTTAACAACATTTCCTTTACCAAAAATTTGTCCCGAAATCGGGTAGAAGGCGAAATATAAGTAAAAGTGACATGTGAAATAAATAGAGCATCTCAATGGGAGAATCGCGCCCAACGGCGGGACTGTCCCCACAATATAATATACGACGCCGAAGCGAAGAATGAGCAGTAAAGTGAAAACAAATATCATAAGAGATAAAACTGCATAAATAAAGTCGGCTCACAACGAGCTCGACACCAGAGTACAAAATAACATACATCGTCCTCACAACTGTCTCTAAGTCAATACATGAAAGTAGATGGAGAGTACTAGATACATCAAGATGCAACTGAAAAGTAAACAGATACCGTACAAAACCCACCTAATAGCAAAAGGGCAAACACGCCTCGGCAATGGTATCTGTGTCAAAAGGTGCGGTAAACAGCCAGCCGTGACTACTCCAAAGGGCAACCTGCAAGCACTGTGGCACAATGGGGGTGAGTTGCCAACTCTTGAATAGTAGATAACATATAAAGGTAATCTCGAGTATGCACGTACTGCGATACTCTAACCTATGCCAACAGGTAAACATTTATATGATGAACTGAAAGCTCAATATCATGCAACAAGTGCTATCTGATAACATCTCTATGTGATGAGCAAGATATGTGATAATCAGGTATGGTGATGCAATCTAACAACCCTATATATGATGAGCAGGGTACGCAATGATATGCAAGCATGTGTACTCTATCAGGTATGCTAGCAACAGGATGAGATGTCAAGTACTGAATGCTGAGTATGGGAAGAAATAATGCCTACACGGAATATCAACATGGAAAAATAACTGGTGTCTATCAATACACCCAAATCCCAGTACAACTCAGGCGCCATCATCCACATCGGCCCTCAAATCCTGTACTCTCATAAATCGTGAGTGTCCAACATCAGCACCCAAATATCAAGAAACTCGTGTCCAGTATCTGTAAGTCTACGCTAGCGCCCCGGCCGTCTACAGACGCCAAATGCGGAACAAAAACTTTTTAACTGGCGCTATCGTATACTTTAACCCGGATCTGCCATTATTGCTAAACTAACAAACTGTAAAGAGTGTAGAAAGGTTATACCGAACGATCCGAGTCCTTCGTTCTTTAACCATCATCCCACGCTCCGTTGCGGCTGCTTCGATCTCGTCGAACTCCGATATCCTCGTCGAGGTGGCACCACATCACTGATTCTTTAAACGGGCTCCCGCCTCTGACTTGAGGCAACTCGATCGTCAAGTTTGCTAAAAGAGACGACCAAGATTGATGTAGAGAATGAGTAGATGACTTTGTCTCACTTCGTCCAAAACCGTGGACGATCGGTTAATGAAGTTGCCGAGGAAATTGGGTGATGGAATGAAATGAACTGTAAAATTCCATGCACCCCAAATACTATCATATCTTTTCAAGTGGAACAACAAGTGAGTGAGAGAGAGGAGAGAGAGGGCCGGCCATATATAGCAAGAGGGAGGTGACCGTAGGAGAGGGGGTGACCACAAGAGAAAGCTTCTCACTCAAAAATATCTTAACCAAAACAAGAATGTATAAATTTCAAAGCATGAGTCATAATCACACCTCATCAAGTCATTAATGTAACCATTAATGTCAAGATGACTCATTAGCCACATCATCACTTCTAGAACCTTCTAGAATGATGACTCACTCATATCTGAAGAAAAGATAAATCCGTCTTTAACCGAATGTTAAAAGACGGCTGATAGAAAACTGGAAACTGGCAACTTCCAAAAGTGATCCTGAAACGAATTTCAGGACAACCCCGAAACTGTATAAATATACCCGCATTTGTATTACGACCGAATACAAATGCAACTGAGACAAAGATATTATACCTACTCAATATAATACTCGGATCCGGCTTAAACCAAAGCCGACCAGTATCATCTGCCCGAAAACTGACACGTGCGTAAACGCACGTGCATTTTCCGAACCCTGCCATAAAACCATACGGCCTCTACAACGTTTCGCCCGAACTTGGGAGACTGTCTGTGGGGGACTCTAATGACTCGTCAGTACCCTGGCAGTGGGTTTAACCACAAACCGTCAGCTGCACTAGCTATGCGTAACGGCTGCCCACGGACTGACCTCAAGGGAGACTGATGAGCAAACTCAAGGGAGGCCGATGAATGAACTCATCCAGAAAACCCTACTGAGCCTAACAGTGACAATGTATATACAGTCCGGTCCGTTCGTCAATGAGTATCGCATATCCGCCTAGGGGGCTAGTAACGTCAGACCCCCAGAAGCAGTATAAGTCGTGTCGGAGTGAAGCCCAATAACACCCTGAGATACTACTGGAGTACCTACCAGTAAATCTCCTGCCACGGCCGTGGGCTTTGTGTAATGGCTCTCCTAGACACAGCACGATCTCGCCCCCAATACCGGGAGAGACGAATCCCCTGCCGATCCGCTCACGTGCCTCCATATGGCTCGGGACTGTACCCAAAAGCTACCTGTTTGCACGACTCCTTTGAGCCGTGGTAGGGTAGAAATCAAAGCACAGTGGGAACTCACACGAGACAAATGACGACCTCAGGTCGATGAACTAACCTGTACACATGTCACCAGGGAACTGCTATCTGACGATAGGTATAGTACTAACTAGCAGATTCCCGGCGAGTCCTGTCCGGTGTGCTCATAACCCAATGAGCACCTGTATACATCTTAGGTGATCCAACTGACACCAGTGGCTTGTGAGACCGGCCACCGCCCCTCGTCGGGGTCTCGACTGTATACACTAGTCTACTCCGGAGTATCGATGCCCTGTCTCGAAACTCCCACGACTAGGGACCACAATTAAGGATATGCATATAAACTACCCAACTCTCACGTATATGATCGCCATCATACTGTTGGCAGTAAAGCAAGATCCTAAGGGCTCTATCAAAGTGTAACATGCAATCAGTCACCTGAACATGTACACGACTGATAAAGGCAAACCAGATAGTATACTATCATCTCGAGTAAGACTGTCCTACCGGGATAGGTCCTCCGCAATCATTGCAATCACGTACCTGCGATCCAATAATTGACTATGAGGGCACTATCTCCAACAGTATCGACACGCAAAACCTCATATCTCGGGCATCCGTCAGTCCGGGTCAGCCCACGGGCTCTGTCTGCGGTATCGGCCCTCGGCCCCGGCAGTACGAGTCGTCCCGTATCCGTCTCTCGACTCTGGTCGGTATCCTCCGGATAACCGCCAGGTCCAACCAATCACCGGTAGGTAGTAGTCCCTCTGCCAGGCTCACCGTCTACTGCACAGCGATCCGTTCTCGCCCCGGGGTACCATACCGGGTCCACCATGTACCCGCAATCGGCCTCGTCCAGCTCCTCGACTCGGGTTCACAGGTATCACTCTAGCACCGAGAAAACACATGGTGGACGCACTGAAATATCATATCAAGGGAAACCGGGTTTTTAAACAGTGCGTATTTTCTTAAAATAGTACTCCGGTTCCCAAATCCAGAAATCACATAAATCAATCTAATGTGTAAGTCCATGCCATGCGTCGTATGACACTAAACGTAAAAGGAAAGGAAACCGCTCTTTTAAAAGATCCAGTTTGAAAATATCACATGCGGTCCCTTAATTTTCAAATCAAGTCAATACCATCCATGTAAGTAACATATGAATATGTGTATGGGTATGGATGTGCGAATGGGTAAGTATGCTAAGTGAATGTAGCAATGTACATGTGCACTAAGGTGGACATATGATGCATATGTGCCAAGTACGAATAGATGATATATGTGGCACAAGTATGAATATATGATGTGTAGGGGCACAAGGGTAAACATATCAATATATATATGCACTATGACGAAATATAAGGATGCATGTGCACAGGTAGTGAGGTATCAATGAAGGTATGCACAACCGTAAGTATATAGTGTACATGGTACGAATATAACATATACTGATATGTGGCAAGTCATGACAACGTCAATAAAACGGAATCAAAATAATAAATGATTTCTAGCAATCCTATACTGTGAGTGTCATGGCAATCACTAAAGGTGTGAGTGTAGCATATAAATCGTGCTCGTGCGACTTGTACCGTTAGTGACAGTGCAGTGTTCTATACTACTAGTTCTATATATAACAAAAGGTATGCTACTCTAGTATGTCTACATGAACACATAAAACTAAATATCCTATTACGCCCTGACGCTTAACGCCATACGGGCGATTTCCCCGTAGATGTTAAATCTACTCACTTGGTCGCGTGCTAAGTATAGCCGACCACCTGCTTCCCTTTCCTTGCGGCGTCTGACGTACCCGCCTACGAACGTGGAATTTACACAAGAATCCAAATATAATCAAAATCTCACAAAACGCGATATCGGAACAAAACGAGAAACACTCGTCGCGAATTAACGCGCGTGTGTGCGATACGCTGAAACGTGTGTGTACGCGCCTAACGCTTAATCCGACACGCCGCGATACGCTGAATCTCAAGACCCACTCGCGTACCGCGCAAACTAAAAACACCAGTAAACGATATACTGCCCCAGATTTTACCCAGGTTAGAATATTGCAAAATTATACATACCAGAGACCTACAAAATGTAGCAGACACCTACCCAAAAAACCCTGGGACCTATCTCCCTAGTCTGGCCACAATTTGCGGCCAGAATGAATTTTCCGGCGGCCTGGGTTTGGGTTGGTGGGGTCGGGCTCTGGTGGTGTGGTCAGGACATCTCCAGTAGGCTACAGTCCCCTCAATTTCATTCTGAACTCACTGGGTCGAAAGCAGATTTTAAAAAGCTAAGTTTTGCTAAAAAATGTCAAGTTTTGCACCAATTTGAAAACTCAGGGTATTATTGTGTAATCTGGGGTTTTCCTAGGTTAACTTGGCCCTAACAGTACCTAATTAGGATAGTCTAACTAACACTAACATCGCTTTAACACAAATCTACATGAATCACCAAAATCGTATAATTATCGCTAAAAGGACATGCGTGCGTGAAACTAAACGCGTGTGCACATGACACGTCGCGACGCGTATGAACTCACCAGAACCAATTTTGACGCGCTGTGTCGCGCAGCGCGCCACAGGACCACTTGGATCACGCGCGTGTCGCACAAGTTCTAAAACATCGATAACTCATTTATAGCTCCAGATTTTGCCTCTGGGCCAAACTTAAAAAGTTACAGATACAAAAACCCTAAGCTACCTAGAAGAATCCCACAGCCAAAAATCCAACACCCTAGCCCCTGTTCTGGCCGCAATTTGCGGCCAGAAGGAATAAACCGGCGGCCTCAACTTGGAGGTGGGTCCCCGTGCTCTGTGTGTGTGTCTCTGCTAAGGTCACTGTGCTACAGTCTTCAAAATTTTATGATTAAAGGTTCGGGTCAACAGCAGATCTAACAGAGGCTATAAAATCGCTAAAATCGCTAATTTACACCAAGTCGGACAAATCGGGTATCCCGATTGTCACGCCCCGCTTCCCAGTGTACGACGAAGTGGACGCGACGAGGTCCGCTACGTATGTACTCAGAAGTACATACACTAAGCGTAGCTAAGCAATATAAAATAATCACAAGAGACAAATGATATTGAAATAACAGCAACTTTTATTAATAACATTCTTTGTACAATGCATGAAATGAAAATACAACTGGAATGAAAAAGCAATGCCTAAACAGTGGCATAACAGAAATGAAAAATACTGGAAAGAACAAGGTACAATTATCTAGCGCTCTGGGTCTTCTTGGAACTGCTCCAAATCTTCACCGGTGGGCTCGATCTCAGCTTGGTCCAACGCACCTGACGACATTCAAAGAAGAAAGAAATAGAATGTCGTCAGCGAACAGGTCGCTCGGTAAGTCCCAAAGAATAAAAAGAATGAGAATGACAGAGTAACAGTATTTTCTAAAGTATTATATTGTTGAATATTATGGAACATTGTGTAACGCTGTTGTTTGTAGCTTGGTACAGAAGGATGCCAGTGTATACGAGGGGGATCTCTATATGCTAGAGATCAGGGCAAAAGGAAAGTACAAGGAACCGTTATGCCACGGTACAACAGCAATAGGATTCAGGTTAGGTGTCTTAATCTGACCACCTCGTGCCACCTTTAACACCTTCCGTACCAATCTACCCCTTAAACCCCGTAGTGTTTTAACAGTATTGTAGTATTGGAATATGTAAATTGAGTGACTGACCAAAACCATGATATCACTAAGCATGTTGTAACTGTATAATCAGGTAAATTGAATATCAGGATAATGGATGAATATCCATGGTTTGATTCAGTCAAAAAGAATATATTGTTAACTGGATTCAGGATTTCATGTATTCAAATTTTGTTGGAATATAAAAGAATACAGATTGACTTGAATCGTATTCAAGTCAGAAATAGTCAGACTCTAACCCGAGTCGGACTAAAAGAAGATAATTTGAAGTTCAATATTAGCTAGAGGTCTTATTGTAATTTGTAAAACTTGAGGGGGTTTTATGTAAAAATACTTTTGTATAGTTTCAAAATACACCTCAAGTATTTAATAATCGTCTTTATTGTTATAATGAATGTGAATTTTATTTGTGTTATTCTAGTGAATATATCCTAATAAAAGTATTAATTGTTTTATCTGAAATTCATGGTATTTGAGTGTAACTTTTAATCTTGTAATTTTTTTTTAGAAAAATGTGGAATCTTTATATTATGATAAAATAGGTGTTTAAATGATAATTATATATATATTAACACATGAATAATTTTATATAAATATTTTATTAAAAAAAATCTCATTTTCCCTAAATATCGTATTTTGAACCTTTCGAGACCGAATGCTCCTTGCGGAGGTCTGAATCTCGCACTACTAGCCTGCGGGTGCACGATGAACCGTACTATCCCTGACAGGTTCCCCAAAAGTGGGTTGTAGCGGCGCTTTGCTTAGGTTTAACAAATACTTTTCATTTGGGAAAACGGTTTTATAAATATAAGGTATTTATTTGCAAAAAGTATAGTTTTCCGTATTTTAGTTGTTAGGGTTTCCTAAGCTAACTAGCCTACTTCTAAGGTCTAAACGATGAGTCATTAGAAACCTCAAATCGCCTCTTCACCGTCAATTGCGGCCAGGTAAGTGCCAGGTAAGTGGGAAGGAACCACAGTCGTGGGCCTAATTAAAAACCACCAGCCTTAGATACACTTGCCTAGGCACCACAAGACAGTTTAGATAAACGATCGATGTCCATGACCAATCGTGCTTTCATTTTATTAAAAGATTTTATTTAGAAATGTTTACAACTTAAAGCTTTCAATAAAGATTATAAAGATTAGGGTATCTTAGTGAAAAGTCCTGTAATTTCGTATTCTGTGTTTTGATATTTATCAATTAGGGTTACATTGAGTGTGTGTAGAGGTAGGTCATTACCTCGTGACTTATTTTAAGTTTTGGTGAAGTTTAGAGGTGAAACATGTTATGTTAAAGTTGAAGGTATTAACGTGCAAGAATACGGTATTCGAAAACGTTATCATTTTATGTGTGAAATTTCATTCAAATTGAGTTCTACAAATTTTGTGATCAAGATAAACATATTTAGGAGTGAGGTAATTGATTAAACTAAGAAAAATGAACTTCATGGTATTTTTATGAAAAGAATACGGTTTTGCAAAGAAGCTATCATTTCATGTGAAAAAGTTTGATTAAATTGGTTTATGGGTGATTAATAGTCAACATGAATATGGGTAGATATTATGTATTAGGTGACAAGTGGAAATTTATAGAAAAACCGGATCGGAAATTGGTTTGTCCGATTTCCGTCGGGTTCCAAAAAGTCGTATTTTTACCTTAAAGAAAAGAGAGATAGAAGAAGGTGGGACTTACGGTTTGGACAAGCTAATGAAGCTAAGGGATGTGGTGGTTGCAGATTCGTCGAAAGCGTCGCGAAAGTTCTGATCCGGTCGCCGGAATCCGTCGTCGATTTCGGCAGCGCTTCGCTTCTTGCTCTTCGTACCGAGTTCTCGAGAATTTGAGAGAGTAGACTTAGAGTTGTGAGGGGAAAAGGTAGAGGATAGGGGTCTTTATATAGGGCTATGCTAGGGTTAGGGTTTGGATTAAAAATATTAAAAGAAAATATAAAAAACATTAAAAATTCATTAAAAATCATTAAACCTAGGAGTAAAAGGGATTTATTGGCTAAATCAAAACCGATCCAGGTATAATAAGTATGCAAGAGGGTTGACCAAGTCAAGAGCCAACTTTTCTCAGTTGGTGACTCGGCCGTCCGGCCAAGTCCGGCCGGATCGGCCGGACCGAGTCTGCCGATTCGCCGGCCGGCGGCGCCGAGTCGGGCCGAGTCAAGGGTCCAATGGCCGGGGGTTTTCCTGAGGAACAACTTGGTATTTTTACTTTTTGTTGTCCAGTACATATTTTGGGAGTTATGGCCTTTTTACCGTTGACTTCCAAAAAAAAATAAAACAAAATAAATACAAAAATAATGTGGGGCATAGGATTTGAACTCCTGTGGCTTGGTTCAGCAGTGCAAGGTATTACCAATGAGCTACAAGCTCCTTCTTGTAATTATTGTAAGGAATTAGATACTTAAATTGTTTCCAGCAACATCAATACTCCAAGTATACACTATATTTAAAGCAATTTTTTTTTTGGTATACAAAATTGGAGTTGTTACAATCTACCCTCCTTACAAAAATTTCGTCCTCGAAATTTACAACTTTTATTTAAGGACTAGATTACAAAAAGGTGCGGATATCTTGCACGCATCTCATCTTCCCTTTCCCACGTGGATTCTCCTGGAGTGTCTTTCTTCCACATTACCCGGACCAAATTAACTTCTTTGTTCCGAAGTGTCTTCACTTTTCTGTCCAGGATCTCCACAGGTTGTTGCTCACAAGACAAATCAGGCTGTATCGTGAGCTCGGAATGATCAAGTACATGGCTGGGGTCACTCACATACTTTCTGAGTTGGGATATATGGAACACGTTATGCACTCCTTCCAATGAGGGTGGAAGCGCTAAACGATATGCCACTTCACCGACTCGTTCGAGTATATTGAACGGTCCAATGTATCTTGGACTCAACTTTCCCCGTCTTCCAAATCTGATCACTCCGCGGTTCGGAGAGATTTTCAGGAATACATGATCTCCTGGCTGGAACTCCAAGTGTCGTCTCTTCGCATCTGCCCAGTGTTTCTGTCTATCTTGGGCTATGCGCATTCTTTCCCTGATAGTACGAACCACATCAACAGTTGCTAGTATCATCTCTAGTCCAAGGAGTTCTCTATCTCCGATATCGTCCCAACTTAATGGCGATCGACACTTCCTTCCATATAATGCTGCAAAAGGTGCCATTCCTATGCTTGCTTGGTAGCTGTTGTTGTACGCAAACTCCACAAGATACAGGTGATCCTCCCACGATCCTTTGAAGTCGAGCATACATGCTCTGAGCATATCCTCCAAGATCTGAATAGTTTGTTCCGACTGACCATCTGTTTGTGGATGATAAGCCGTACTGAAGTTCAGACTTGTTCCTAAGCTAGCTTGCAGACTTTGCCAAAATTGCGATCGGAACCTGGTGTCACGTCGGAGACAATGCAGACCGGTACTCCATGAAGTCTCACAATTTCCTGTATGAGTTCATGGGTATCAGAGATAGTACAGTATGAAAAGTTTAAATCTTAAATTATATTATTACCTCCATGTACTTCTTCGCTAATGTCTCAGTTGATTGGCCAACTCGAAATGGGATGAAGTGAGCCGACTTTGTGAGTTGATCCACGATGACCCAAATCGCATCGTTACCCTTTGTGCTGCGAGGAAGAGCAGTTACAAAGTCCATCGTGATGTGCTGCCACTTCCATTCTGGGATTGGTAACGGTTGAAGTAGTCCAGCTGTCCTGTGATGTTCAGCCTTTACCTGTTGACACACCAAACATTTTGCAACACTCCTGGCTACTTCACGCTTCATTCCATGCCACCAATAATTCTGACGTAGATCTTTGTACATTTTGGTACCTCCAGGATGTACTGAATAGGGAGAGCTGTGAGCTTCTTTCATTAACTCTTCCCGAACAGGACCCTTTGGTACACACAATCTGCTGCCGTATCTCAAAGATCCGTCTTCATGGATGATGAAATCTGTTCTGAGTCCATTCTCCACTTGTTCTCTGATCTTTTGCAACTTAGCATCGCTGGCTTGAGCTGCTTTGATCTGATTGACAATATTTGATTGAACTTGCAGATTCATCAAATTTGAAACATCACCTGGCATGACTAGTTCGATCTCCGTCTGATGTAGGTCTTGCTGAAGCTTCCACTGAGCGGTGAGATTCATTGCTAATGGTTGGCGACTAAGAGCATCAGGTACTACGTTTACCTTTCCTGGATGATATTGCAAGTTGATGTCGAAGTCAGCCATAAGTTCTAACCATCTTCTCTGCCGCATATTCAACTCCTTCTGAGTAACACATACTTTAGACTTTTATGATCTGTGTAGATGTTCACTCGTTCACCAAGTAAGTAGTGGCGCCAAATCTTGAGAGCAAAAATGACGGCTGCCAACTCCAGATCATGCGTCGGATAATTGCGCTCATGAGTCTTCAGTTGCCTTAAAGCATAAGCCACAACTTTACCGTGCTGATGTAGAACACATCCTAATGCCTTACCGGATGCGTCGCAATGCACTTCGAATCCTCCAGATTGATCCGGTATGACGAGAATAGGTGCAGATGTCAGTCTTGACTTGAGTTCTACAAAAGCTTGCTCGCATGCTTCTGACCATACAAATTCTTCATCTTTTCGTGTGAGCTTGGTCAGGGGTGCTGCTATCTTCGAAAAGCCTTCAATGAATCTTCTGTAATATCCAGCTAAACCCAAGAAACTCCGAATATCCTTCACTGATTTTGGTGTAGGCCATTCGCTGACTGCTGAAACTTTTGCTGGATCCACATAAATCCCTTCTCCTGATACGATGTGTCCAAGAAAACCAACTTGTTTTAGCCAAAACTCGCACTTACTGTACTTGGCATAAAGCTGATGTTGACGAAGAGTTTCTAGGACAATTCGTAAGTGCTCCGCATGCTCTTTCCGGTTCTTTGAATATACCAGGATATCGTCGATGAAGATGACAACGAACCTGTCTAAATACTCCCGGAAAACTTGGTTCATAAGATTCATGAAGATTGCTGGTGCATTGGTCACACCAAATGGCATTACTAGAAATTCGTAATGTCCATAGCGAGTTCTGAAAGCTGTTTTGTGAATATCAGCTTCCTTGACCTTCACTTGATGATAACCTGAACGAAGATCTAGTTTAGAGAAAACACAAGATCCACTTAGCTGATCGAATAAATCATCGATTCGCGGGAGTGGATACTTATTCTTTACAGTAACTTCGTTCAAGGCCCTATAGTCGATGCACATTCTGTATGAACCTTCCTTCTTCTTCACCAATAGTACAGGTGCTCCCCAAGTTGAAGTGCTGGGACGAATCCATCCTTTCGCCAGTAATTCGTCCAACTGTGTTCGAACTTCCTTCAATCCTTCAGGGCTTAGTCTATACGGTGCTTTGATCACTGGTTGTGCTCCTGGTACTAAGTCAATACTGAATTCAAGAGTTCGATCGGGAGGCAAACCTGATATATCGTCAGGGAATACATCATCGAACTCTCGAACTACCTCCGGTCTTGATTCTTCCTCTGCCTGAGCTGCTGCAACTACTGCTTCCCTTGGCTTTGCTTTGTAAGCACTTGGCTCCAGTGTACGATCTCCACTCTTGAAATAGAAGACCGTATGATCGGGAATCTCAAATACTACCCTCCTTTGACGACAGTCGATGGTAGCATAAAAGGCTCCAAGCCAGTCCATTCCTAGAACCACATCGAAATTTGGTATATCCAGTACCTTGAAGTCAGCGTAAAACTCTCTACTGCAGACGACGACTGGACACATGCTGTATCCCATAGTTGCCTTTAGAACACCATTCCCAGAACTGACGTTCCAGCTGGATACAAGCGGTGAGACTGGAATCGCATGGGTTCGGACAAACCGTTGCGACATAAAGCAGTGGGATGCTCCAGTATCAAACAGTGCAAGTGCAGGTAGTGAAGCTACTAGGATTGTACCTAAGGTATTAGGGATAGGTTTTAGGTATAGGGAAAGTGTGTAGGTAAGCAAAACTAAAAGTTGAGTTTGAGATAGACAGTTTACCAGTAATGACTTGGCCAGTGGCCTCAGCTTCTTCCACAGACATCATGAAAGCCTGGCGCTTCGGCACAATCCTCCTGGCCTGAGGAGCATTTCTCCTGGCCTGAGGAGCATTCCTCTGAACGTTCCTTTGAGCTTGATGGAACTGTCGAGGAGGTAGTACAGCTTGTGGTCCCCTAGGTGGTGCAGGCAGTGCAAGTCTGGTAGCAGGTGCCTGAAAAGCTGGTCGTTGCTGATAAGTATTTGCTGGCCTTGGTGCAGCAACTGGGTTCTGCCTTTGGGAACAAGATCCAATATCATGAGTGGCTGAACCGCAAACTAAGCAGAGGCGGTTAGCTCGACGGCAGTCCTTCATCATATGTCCAGTTCTCTTGCAGTAAGTGCAAAAGGCTGGGCTAGGACGATGAGTTGGTACTCCGGGTTGCCTCGGCACGAAAGATGGTCTGGACGTGGCTCCACCTGCTATCTGGTTGGCAGGGCGCTTGACTCCTGCAGACTGAAGTCTGCCCCTCTCTTTTATCACAGCCTCATAACTACGGGCAGCTTCTAGGGCTTCTTCATGAGTCAAAAACTTTCCTGTGGCTAGAGCAGCCTTGATCTCTGTGTCCAAACCTTGCTGAAAACGACGGGCTCTGATCTCGTCCGTCGGTATCAGGTGTGCCGCGAATCTGTTTAAAAATTGTGTTAGCTGTGTAGTATGTGATATTTAGAATTGAACTATTGTGACATATCTTACCGGCTCAACATAGTGAACTCAGCATCGTATTCATCCACCGATTTCTCCCACATTGATCCTTGCTGTAGATGAATAAACTGCTGCTCCATAGCGAACCTGGCAGTCACAGGGAAATATTTCGCGTCAAACTTCTCGCGAAATGTCTTCCATTCAATCGGTTGTGCTAGACGGGTTTCTTCCGCTTTCCACCAATTGCGAGCGTTATCCATGAGCTGTAGCTTCGCTACACGGACCCAAGCGTGGTCTGGCACTTGAGCTGCTGCCAGATCGTCTTCGATGCTTTGTGCCCATTCTTTCGCTTCGAGAGGGCTTCCTTTACCCGAAAATTGCTTTGGGTGCAAAGCTCTGAATTGCTTTATTCCCGGTGCATCTGTCTCAGGACGACTCAGAAGTTGTTGCTGTCCCTCGAGAAGACCGCGGATCGCATCGAATAGCATCGTTTGCTCAGTGGGTGGTGCCGGAACAACTGGTGTGAGAGGTAGTGCTGGTGGGGTGTTGTTAACGTTGGTGCTGGTGTTGTTCGGGGAATCCATAACCCTGAAGAAAAATTTGGATTAGGACAGATTCAAATACATGAAATGATAAGATTCAAGGAATAGAGATTTGCAAGTTTCAAAGAACATGAATTGTAAAGAATGTTTTAGTTGCTGGTTCTTGTATTATATTGCTTAGTTTGTTCACGCAGACCAGAACTGCATGACAGGGATTCATACAGCTCTGACCTGCATGGGCCACCAACAAAACCTGTCACGCCCCGCTTCCCAGTGTACGGCGAAGCGGACGCGACGAGGTCCGCTACGTATGTACTCAGAAGTACATACACTAAGCGTAGCTAAGCAATATAAAATAATCACAAGAGACAAATGATATTGAAATAACAGCAACTTTTATTAATAACATTTTTTGTACAATGCATGAAATGAAAATACAACTGGAATGAAAAAGCAATGCCTAAACAGTGGCATAACAGAAATGAAAAATACTGGAAAGAACAAGGTACAATTATCTAGAGCTTTGGGTCTTCTTGGAACTGCTCCAAATCTTCACCGGTGGGCTCGATCTCAGCTTGGTCCAACGCACCTGACGACATTCAAAGAAGAAAGAAATAGAATATCGTCAGCGAACAGGTCGCTCGGTAAGTCCCAAAGAATAAAAAGAATGAGAATGACAGAGTAACAGTATTTTCTAAAGTATTATATTGTTGAATATTATGGAACATTGTGTAACGCTGTTGTTTGTAGCTTGGTACAGAAGGATGCCAGTGTATACGAGGGGGATCTCTATATGCTAGAGATCAGGGCAAAAGGAAAGTACAAGGAACCGTTATGCCACGGTACAACAGCAATAGGATTCAGGTTAGGTGTCTTAATCTGACCACCTCGTGCCACCTTTAACACCTTCCGTACCAATCACCCCTTAAACCCCGTAGTGTTTTAACAGTATTGTAGTATTGGAATATGTAAATTGAGTGACTGACCAAAACCATGATATCAGTAAGCATGTTGTAACTGTATAATCAGGTAAATGGAATATCAGGATAATGGATGAATATCCATGGTTTGATTCAGTCAAAAAGAATATATTGTTAACTGGATTCAGGATTTCATGTATTCAAATTTTGTTGGAATATAAAAGAATATAGATTAACTTGAATCGTATTCAAGTTAGAAATAGTCAGACTCTAACCCGAGTCAGACTAAAAGAAGATAATTTGAAGTTCAATATTAGCTAGGGGCCTTATTGTAATTTGTAAAACTTGAGGGGGTTTTATGTAAAAATACTTTTGTATAGTTTCAAAATACACCTCAAGTATTTAATAATCGTCTTTATTGTTATAATGAATATGAATTTTATTTGTGTTATTCTAGTGAATATATCCTAATAAAAGTATTAATTGATTTATCTGAAATTCATGGTATTTGAGTGTAACTTTTAATCTTGTAATTTTTTTTAGAAAAATGTGGAATCTTTATATTATGATAAAATAGGTGTTTAAATGATAATTATATATATATTAACACATGAATAATTTTATATAAATATTTTATTAAAAAAAATCTCATTTTCCCTAAATATCGTATTTTGAACCTTTTGAGACCGAATGCTCCTTGCGGAGGTCTGAATCTCGCACTACTAGCCTGCGGGTGCACGATGAACCGTACTATCCCTGACAGGTTCCCCAAAAGTGGGTTGTAGCGGCGCTTTGCTTAGGTTTAACAAATACTTTTCATTTGGGAAAACGGTTTTATAAATATAAGGTATTTTTTTGCAAAAAGTATAGTTTTCCGTATTTTAGTTGTTAGGATTTCCTAAGCCAACTAGCCTACTTCTAAGGTCTAAACGATGAGTCATTAGAAACCTCAAATCGCCTCTTCACCGTCAATTGCGGCCAGGTAAGTGCTAGGTAAGTGGGAAGGAACCACAGTCGTGGGCCTAATTAAAAACCACTAGCCTTAAACACACTTGCCTAGGCACCACAAGACAGTTTAGATTAACGATCGATATCCATGACCAATCGTGCTTTCATTTTATTAAAAGATTTTATTTAGAAATGTTTACAACTTAAAGCTTTCAATAAAGATTATAAAGATTAGGGTATTTTAGTGAAAAGTCCTGTAATTTCGTATTCTGTGTTTTGATATTTATCAATTAGGGTTATATTGAGTGTGTGTAGAGGTAGGTCATTACCTCGTGACTTATTTTAAGTTTTGGTGAAGTTTAGAGGTGAAACATGTTATGTTAAAGTTGAAGGTATTAACGCGCAAGAATACGGTATTCGAAAACGTTATCATTTTATGTGTGAAATTTCATTCAAATTGAGTTCTACAAATTTTGTGATCAAGATAAACATATTTAGGAGTGAGGTAATTGATTAAACTAAGAAAAATGAACTTCATGGTATTTTTATGAAAAGAATACGGTTTTGCAAAGAAGCTATCATTTCATGTGAAAAAGTTTGATTAAATTGGTTTATGGGTGATTAATAGTCAACATGAATATGAGTAGATATTATGTATTAGGTGACAAGTGGAAATTTATAGAAAAACCGGATCGGAAATTGGTTTGTCCGATTTCCGTCGGGTTCCAAAAAGTCGTATTTTTACCTTAAAGAAAAGAGAGATAGAAGAAGGTGGGACTTACGGTTTGGACAAGCTAATGAAGCTAAGGGATGTGGTGGTTGCCGATTCGTCGAAAGCGTCGTGAAGATTCTGATCCGGTCGCCGGAATCCGGCGTCCGATTTCGGCAGCGCTTCGCTTCTTGCTCTTCGTACCGAGTTCTCGAGAATTTGAGAGAGTAGACTTAGAGTTGTGAGGGGAAAAGGTAGAGGATAGGGGTCTTTATATAGGGATATGCTAGGGTTAGGGTTTGGATTAAAAATATTAAAAGAAAATATAAAAAACATTAAAAATTCATTAAAAATCATTAAACCTAGGAGTAAAAGGGATTTATTGGCAAAATAAAAACCGATCCAGGTATAATAAGTATGCAAGAAGGTTGACCAAGTCAAGAGCCAACTTTTCTCAGTTGGTGACTCGGCCGTCCGGCCAAGTCCGGCCGGATCGGCCGGACCGAGTCGGCCGATTCGCCGGCCGGCGGCGCCGAGTCGGGCCGAGTCAAGGGTCCAATGGCCGGGGGTTTTCCTGAGGAACAACTTGGTATTTTTACTTTTTGTTGTCCAGTACATATTTTGGGAGTTATGGCCTTTTTACCGTTGACTTCCAAAAAAAAATAAAACAAAATAAATACAAAAATAATATGGGGCATGGGATTTGAACTCCGGTGGCTTGGTTCAGCAGTGCAAGGTATTACCAATGAGCTACAAGCTCCTTCTTGTAATTACTGTAAGGATTTAGATACTTAAATTGTTTCCAGCAACATCAATACTCCAAGTATACACTATATTTAAAGCAATTTTTTTTTGGTATACAAAATTGGAGTTGTTACACCGGTGAAATCTGGGATAAATCTTGGTTTCACTAGCCTTAACAACACTTACTAAGGTTATACTAACCATTAACTAAATCTCACCCAAGATCTCCACAACTAGCACTAAACTACATAATATAAACACTAAGTTACACTATAACCATAACTTTGGCAAAGAGAAGTTGGGTTAAGGGAATTATACCTCTAGAGATCCTAGTTGAAGGAGAAGAGAGGAAGGAGAAAGTGCGTGTGCCGCTGGAGTGCTGCTCCTACTGTCCCAAGAGCTGTAATTCCATGACCAAAAGTGCTGATCTGCTTCACTGTTTTGCTGAAGCTTGCTGTTGCTGTTGTTTTGCGATGGTGTAGTTGTGTATGGGTTGTTGCTGCAGCTGTAGCAGTGGCAGGGGTTGAGGTATTGTTGAGGGAAGGGTTGTGTATTGTGGGGGAAGTGTTATGTAAGGAGTTGGGGGCTGTTGTAGTAGCTGCTGCTGCTGATGTAAAAGCTGAAGCTGAGGCTGATGGTGCTGCTGTTGATGTTCTGATGTATGGCTGATGTTTTTGGGCTGATGGTGTTGTTTTGGTGGTTATGTGCTGATGTGTGTGTATGTGTGAGCGGGAGAGATGAGAGTGAAATGAGAGTGTGAAAGAGAGTGTGAGAGAGTCATGCAAAAGTTTTGAAATGAAATGGGGTGTGACATAACCATAGCCACCATTCTCTCCTCCCTCATTAAATGCTTGCATGACACCCATTACAATCTCTCCTTCTCATCACAAGTCAACCCTAAACCCTAATCACCCTTAATTTAAACTAATTAGCTCATAATCAACATAATTATCTTAATCAAAGGCCTAACCCATCATGCTTGGCTAAACATGGTTAACCCACCATGCACACCTAACTTGGTAACCCTAGGTTTAACCCACATTAACATGCACAAGTGTGTGCGGTCGAGATAAAATTCTAGAAAAATCTTTATTAATTTTGATAAAATATTTGAAAGGCAATTTGGTAAACTTTTTATAAAAAAATACTTATTAAAATATAATTAGTTACTAATATATTCCCAGTTGTTACATCCAAGTTCCCCTTTGTGGGTTTTGTGGTGAAAAACTATTTAGTTTTGAAAAAGGATGGGTAAAACTCTTGATTTAATTCAAAAGAAAAAAAAGGTTTTAGAACCTTGAGGAAGAAGAAGATCACGGATCTGGATTTTTTTGGAGAGAGAAAAAGTTGTTAAGATATTTCCATTATCTTGGCCTTTATAGGCTATACACTTTACACATAGCCCCTTGGGCTTTACAAAAATGGCATTTTAGCCATCCCATGGCTCATGTGCCATTTCTTTTTGCACATATGCCATGGGCTTACAAAAATTTGGCTTTATGCCCATTTTGTTTACATTCATGCATAAAAAAATTACATAAAAATTATTTATTACATGTCTATATTTTGGCATGGAGGAGGCTAGCCGCGAGCTCGACTTGGGCATGGGTCCGCTTGACCTGGGCTTGGGCCCACCTGGCTTGGGGTTGATCTTGACTTTGACTCGGTCAACCAGGGGTGCAAATTTTGATTCCAACAAAGTTCCCCCCGTCAATAAATGCACACCGCACATTTGAGTTGTGTGCATGAAATTGATGGATCTTGAAGCTGAACTTCGAGGTGGAACATCATTCCGGGGGCGGAGCATCATCCCGGGGAGCATGATTCCCGTGGATCGGAGCATCATTCTGATTCGCGGAGCATAATTCCAGGGTCGGAATATCCCTCGGGGAGCATGATTCCCAGGGATCGGAGCATCATTCCGATTTGCGGAGCATGATTCCAAGGATCGGAGCATCATTCCGAAGCGCGGAGCATGATTCCAGGGATCGGTGTATCCCTCGGGGAGCATGATTCCCGTAGATCGGAGCATCATTCTGATTTGTGGAGCATAATTCCAAAGATCGGAGCATCATTCCGACGAGCGGAGCTTGATTCCAAGGATCGGAGCGTCATTCCGAAGCACGGAGCATGATTCCAGAGATCGGAGCATCATTCCAAAGGGCGGAGCATGATTCCAAGGATCGGAGTATCATTCTGAAGAGCAGAGCATGATTCCAGGATTCAGAGCATCATTCCGAAGGGCGAAGCATGATTCCAAGGATCGGAGCATCATTCCGAAGGGCGGAGCATGATTCCAGAGATCGGAGCATCATTCCGAAGGGCGGAGCATGATTCCAGGGATCGGAGCATCATTCCGAAGAGCGGAGCATGATTCCAGGATTCAGAGCATCATTCCGAAGGGTCGGAGCATAATTCCAAGGATCGAAGCATCATTCCGAAGGATCGGAGCATAATTCCGAGGATTGGAGCATAATTCCGATGAGTAGAGGCATGATTCCAAGGTTCAGAGCATAATTCCGAAGAGCAGAGCATGATTCCAGGGATCGAAGTATAATTCTGAAGAGCGGAGCATGATTCCAGGGATCGGAGCATCATTCCGAAGAGCGGAGTATGATTCCAGGGATCGGAGCATCATTCCGAAGGGCGGAGCATGATTCCAAGGGATCGGAGCATCGTTCCGAAGAGCGGAGCATGATTCCAGGATTCGGAGCATCATTCCGAAGAGCGGAGCATGATTCCAGGATTCTGAGTATCATTCCGAAGAGCGGAGCATGATTCCAAGGATCAGAGCATCATTCTGATTTGCGGAGCATAATTCCAGGGTCGGAGCATCATTTCGAAGAGCGGAGCATGATTCCGAAGAGCGGAGCATGATTCCAGGGATCAGAGCATCATTCTGAAGGGCGAGCATGATTCCAGGGATCGGAGCATCATTCCGAAGGGGGAGCATGATTCCAGGGGATCGGAGCATCGTTCCGAAGAGCGGAGCATGATTCCAGGATTCGGAACATCATTCCGAAGAGCGGAGCATGATTCCAGGATTCGGAGCATCATTCCGAAGAGCGGAGCATGATTCCAAGGATCGGAGCATCATTCCGATTTGTGGAGCATAATTCCAAGGTTCGGAGCATTATTCCGAAGAGCGGAGTCTTTCTCTAAGGTCTCACTTTTCTTTGGCTTTGCCCTTCACTCGAGCATGTTTCCAGGGATCGGATCATCATTTCGAAGAGCGGAGCATGATTCCAGGGATCGGAGCATCATTCCGAAGGGCGGAGCACGATTCCAGGGATCGGAGCATCATTCCGAAGGGCGGAACACGATTCCAGGGTTCGGAGCATCATTCCGATGAGTGGCAGACATTCTGACCGAAGCATAATTTCGATGCAGAGGTTGATCCCCAGGCAAAGCATAATTCCGACGGGGAAGGAAAATACTTCGAGGCGAATCATGATTTCGACATGGGGTACATTCTGAGACGGAGCATGATTCCGGCGCAGAGCTTGTTGGCCGACTTGATTCCGAGACGAAGCATAATTTCGACAGGGAAGGCAGATACACTGAGGCGAAGCATGATTTCGACACGGGGTGCACATTCTGAGACGAAGCATGATTCCGACGCAGAGCTTGCTGGTTGACCTGATTCCGAGGCAGAGCATAATTCCGACGAGGAGGTCGTTGGTTGATTCCGAGCGGAAGCATAATTCCGACAGGGAAGGCAGATACATCGAGGCGAAGCTTGATTTCGACGCGGGGTACACTCTGAGACGAAGCATGATTCCGGCGCAGAGCTTGTTGGCAGACTTGATTCCGAGACGAAGCATAATTTCGACAGGGAAGGCAAATACACTGAGGCGAAGCTTGATTTCGACACGGGGGACACTCTGAGACGAAGCATGATTCCGACGCAGAGCTTGTTGGTTGATTCCGAGCCGAAGAATAATTCCGACAGGGAAGGTAGATACACCGAGGCGAAGATTGATTTCGACGCGGGGTGCACTCTGAGATGAAGCATGATTCCGTTGACTTGATTCCGAGGCGGAGCATAATTCCGACGAGGAGGTAGATATCCCGAGGCGAAGCATGATTTCGACACGGGGTAAATTCTAGGACTGAGCATGATTCCGCCGCAGAGGTTGTTGGTTTGATTTGATTTGGGTTGACATCAGCATCGCTATACTGGAATATGGTACCAGAAGTGAATCATCAATTGTCATGAGAGGATTTGGTAATTGGTTTTGGTTTGGCATTTGTATTGCTGCACTGGAATAATGCCAAGAGCAACTCATCATTTGCCCCGGGAGGATTTGGGAATTGGTTTTTGCTTGGCATCAGTATCGCTACACTGGAATATGGTACCAAGAGAGAATCATCATTTGCATTTGCTTATTAGGATGCGATGGCTTAGGAGACAGGTTTTAGGTCCCTGTCCCCTAAGACTTTTCAATTTTGTGAGCCGTAAGGGTCTCACAAAGCATTTTCTCGCTACGGGCCGTAAGGATCCCGTAGGTGTATTTTCTCCTTGGGAGTCGTGAGGACCCCCAAGTGTGTTTCTCCTTTGTGAGTCATAAGGATCTCACGCGGAATTTTTCTCCTCACAAAATCGAGAGGACTTCGCGAGTGCATTTCATCTCTTTTTTTTCCCTTACGAGTTTGCGCCCTTTCGAGTTTCCACAAACTCGCCGGCAGTCCTGCTGTTTTTACTCACGGAGCCCTTTCGGGTTTTCATCCGTGCCCATCTTGCTTGTGGACATACCATTTATTTATTTTATTTTATTATTTTTGGTGAGACTTTGAATGTGGTCTCACCGGTAGGACTTGGGAGAGATTGGGATTGTTTTACGCCCGTGGATTGTATACGGTTTTACAGGATGTATGATCCAGACCGTAGGGACGGAAGAATTTCGGGACTTTGTTGGCGTCTGCATCGCTGCACTGGAATATGGTACCAGGAGCGACTCATCATTCGCCATTTTGGGATTTGGAATTTGGTTGGCGTTTGCATCGTTGCACTGGAATATGGTACCAGGAGCGACTCATCATTCGCGACTTGGGGTATGGGGTTTGGTTGGCGTCTGCATCGCTGCACTGGAATATGGTACCAGGAGCGACTCATCATTCGCCACTTGGGGTATGGGGTTTTGGCCGGCGTCTGCATCGCTGCACTGGAATATGGTACTAGGAGCGACTCATCATTCGCCATTGCCTATTGGGAAGCGATGGCTTAGGAGACAGGTTTAGATCCCTATCACCTAAGGCTTTTCAATTTTATGGGCCGTGAGGGTCCCATAAAAGCATTTTCTCTCTACGAATCGTAAGGATCCCGCAGGTGTATTTTCTCTTTAGGGGTCGTGAGGACTCCTAAGTGTGTTTTTCCTTTGTGAGTCGTAAGGATCCCACAAAGGTTTGTTCTCCTCATGTATCGTGAGGACACATGAGTGGGTCTTCTCAATGAAGTATAATTCCAAAGGTGGAGACCAGCCGCGTAACTGGTGATTGCGGTGGGGCATGGGTATGATGAGAATTATTTGAGCCCGTGGATTGTATACGGTAGTCAACTTGGGGACCAACCGTAGGGCCAGAAGAATTTTGGGAAACTGGATTTTGGTTGGCGTCTGCATCGCTGCACTGGAATATGGTACCAGGAACGACTCATCATTCGCCGTTTTTTTGTTTATTTTTTATGTACCGCGATTGCTCTATCATTTCAGCTTTTCTTATCGCGAAGGTCGCGATTGCCCTATCATTTCGGCTTTTTATTCGCGGTTGCCCCATCATTTCGGCTTTATTTTCATCTTTATTTTTACTTGCTGATTTTTATTGCGAGTTGCCCCATCATTTCGGCTTTTATTTACACATTTTTTTGTTTATTTACATATATATATATATGTTTTACATTCCCAGTTTAACGACTTAGAGGTCGACTGTTCCCAGTTTAAAGACTTAGCGGTCTATCATTGCCAGTTTAACGACGTGGTGGTCAGCTGGTGTTCCCAGTTTAACGACGTGGTGGTCCTATGTTTCCAGTTTAACGACATAGAGGTCATCTGTTTCCAGTTTAACGACGTAGAGGTCATCTGTCTCCAGTTTAACGACTTAGAGGTCATCTGTTTCCAGTTTAACGACATTGAGGTCATCTATTTCCAGTTTAACGACATAGAGGTCATTTGACGGGGAGCTTAAAGAAGATACCCGATTGAGCAGTTGTCAGGGGCACCGCTGGAGCTTGCCCGAGATGCCTTATTACTTTGTCGGTGTTGATGGCCTTGTCCCCAGCTGGGACCGAGGAAAGTCGTTCAAATACCGACTTGCGTTTGAAGATGGCAACTGAAAATTGTTAACCCCTGCACAAAGAAGCATGATTTCAGTACAGGCAATCAATGTATATTGATTGAGTTCGCATGAATATTTAACCCGAAATATGGGAGGGGAGATTGGTCCCACCGGGCGTGCCAGAATCTGTAGGGTGTTTTTCGTCACCCCATTGAGATGGGAATACGCACGCACTTGTCAGGCGCATTACAGATTTCCCCTGCCTAGGGTAGGCTGGGGTTTATTGATCGTGGGGATCCGAATCTCCGGCAGTCGCGAACTAAACTGCCGTTAATTACCCCTTGCCTTTGGAGCGAGGGGACCTCCGATTGACGGGTTAAACTGGTCATGCGAACTCAACGTGCAGTGTACGTGTGTTTTTGTTTTAGGGGGGGCTTGGATATATCGGGAGCCACGTAGAGTTTTTACGGGGGTCCCGCTACCCGGATAGCGGGCTGGGGGTCAAGGGGGCTACCAGCCCCCTTGCTGGGTGCAGGGCAGCACCCCGGCCCAAAATCTTTTGGGAAGGACAATGTTGTAGAGTATGTGTATATGTGTGTGTGTATGTGTGTATATACATATATAAAAAAATAAAGGGAAAGGGCATCCAGAGGATGCGTGGGGAAAAGCGCCAGCGCTTTGTGTGCTAGCGTTTTGAGCGCTAGCGCCCCACGTATCAGCACGTGGGCGCTCGGGTGCTAGCGTTTTGGGCGCTAGCGCTTTGAGCGCAAGAGTGCTAGCGCTCCACGTGTCAGCACGTAGGCGCTCGGGCGCTAGCGCTTTGGGCGTAAGAACGCTAGCGCTTTGGGCGCTAGCGCCCCATATGTAGTGCTAGCACCCTGAGAGCAAGAGCGCTAGCGTTTTGAGCGCTAGCGCTCCACGTGTCAGCACGTGGGCGCTCGGGCGCAGAAAGGGACTTGGTCCCTGCAATGGGGGTTGTACTACCAGAAAGGAGCACGTATTATTTTTTTTGTGTGTGTCTATATATATATATATAGAGAGAGAGAGAGTTAAACTTCAAGGATGTTTTGAAGCTGATGAAGGGGGCTTCTCTCCTTGGGCCCTAGTTCTTCCCCAAAGTGGGATTTCTGGAGATGGGTCTCCTTCTTCCTGTCGTTTGGCCGGATCTTGAAGATCAAGAGATGTGAGATTTTAAAAATCTCTTCTTTTTGAGATCTGATGGTAGATCTAAGTTCCCCTTTGTGGGTTTTGTGGTGAAAAACTATTTAGTTTTGAAAAAGGAAGAGTAAAACTCTTGATTTAATTCAAAAGAAAAAAAGAAGGTTTTAGAACCTTGAGGAAGAAGAAGATCACAGATCTGGATTTTTTTTGGAGAAAGAAAAAGTTGGTGAGATATTTACAGTATCTTGGCCTTTATAGGCTATACACTTTACACATAGCTCCTTGGGCTTTACAAAAATGGCATTTTGGCCATCTCATGGCTCATGTGCCATTTCTTTTTGCACATAAGCCATGGGCTTACAAAAATTTGGCTTTATACCCATTTTGTTTACATTCATGCATAAAAAAAATTACATAAAAATTATTTATTACATGATCTATATTTTGGCATGGAGAAGGCTGGCCGCGAGCTCGACTTGGGCATGGATCCGCTTGACCTGGGCTTGGGCCCACCTGGCTTGGGGTTGACCTTGACTTTGACTCGGTCAACCAGGGGTGCAAATTTTGACCCCAACACAGACATTGGGAGAGCCCCAGCGGTTTGCTTTGTGTTGACTCCTAGTTCTTGTAGTTACGGGAGACGGTTTTTGTATGGTCCCGAGGAAGATCGAGGTCGTACAACTTTGGCCCAGACTTGTGTACGGACGGAGTTCCGCAGATTTTTGGGCTTAGCAGGTTGTTACCGCCGTTTCGTGCAGTATTACTAGTGTATCGCTGCACCGTTGACTGGACTGACCGGAAAGGAGGTTCCTTTTTCTTTGGACTGAGGCATGCGTGCAGAGTTTTCGGCAGTTGAAGACCCGGTTAACAACTGCATCAGTTCTTTCTTTGCTTCTGGTTCGGACGACTTTGTTGTTTAACTGTGATGTTTCGCAAGTGGGGATCGATTGTGTACTGAGGTGGTACATTCGAGTTATCACTTTTGGTTCCCGACATTTGGAGGAAGTACGAGCAGGATATCCCGCTCATGATCTGGAGATGGCCGCGGTGGTCGTGCGTTGAAGATCTGAGGACACTACTTGTTCGGAGAGTCGTGTCAGATGTTCACGGACCACCAGAGCTTAATGTACATCTTCCTGCAGCGGGTTTTGATTGTTGAGACAGTCTTCTGCAGATTTACAGTTCTTGTGCGATCGTTGAGTACAGCTTAAGTTCGCCTCTACTGAGGGGACAGCTTGCTCATGTCCACGCCCGACCACTTTTCCTTAATTGCTTTCACGAGGCACTGCCCACCGATGCTCGTTCGTTAGAGATACTTGAGCATACTTGGCTGGGTAATGATTCGGAGTCCTTGATTTGTGACAAGGGTGTGCTAAGTTTAGGGACGCGTTTGTATACCTGATACTATTGGGTAGGGACGTGAAATCCTAGAGCGGGCACATCTGTCAACTCTCTGTACCCATTCAAGTTCCACCAGCATTTGACTTGACTTGTGAGATAGTTACGGGTGGGCAGGGATGTAGAGTGAAGTTTCGGGTTTCGTTTCAAGGTGTCTGTCTTGTTGTGTGCTAAGGTTGATCATCTGAGACCGGCTGGAGAGTTGCAACCTTTAAGCGTTCCGGAGTGGAAATGGGAGCAGGTGTAGCGTCTTGAAAGTCGTTTTGGTGTTTTCCTGAAAATCGGTGAAAATTCGGTATTTTTCCGAAAACCGTCTTTCTCGTTATTTTGCAGTTTAGGGCTAATTATACCTAAAATGGATAGGTAATTGCTTGTTTTTAGTAGCTAATGAGTTACTTATGAAATTCTGGTCGTTTAAAATTTTTTCCCTATTTTTCAATTTTTTAATATTATTTTAAGCCGGTAAGAAAATACATTAATTTAGCGATAAATACAAATTTTTCCGGACTAATTTTAATCTTTAAAATTATGATAATTAAAATCTAGTTGTAACATAAATTTTTAGTATTTTATTTTGAATTTTTACTAATTTTTATGATAGGAAACGAATTTATTGATTTTTTTGCTAAAACTTGCAATTTTTGACTTGTAGGGGGTCTTTTTGCATAAAATTTCTTTTGTAAAACCCCTCTCTCTCTTCCCTCAGCCCTAGGACAGCCCCACCTTGTGCAAGTCCAGAAATTTCTGGCCTCATTTCTTTGTTTCCTTTCTTGAGTTGAATTAGTGGTTTATTGATTTATTTTAAATATAGTTGATAAGGTATGGTGCATTGACTTTTGGAGACTTGACCATTGACTTTCCCCACTCACCCACACCCCTCCCCCTTACCTCCTCTGGCCGAAACCTGCACCTCTCTCTTCTTCATCTCTTTTCTTTTCATTTTTCTTCAAATTTCTTCAAAAAACTACATCAAAATTGCAAATTAAAGCTTGCAAATTAAAACCATCCTTCATCTTTCTTTTCCTTCACCTCCCGAGCTTGGATCTTGATGCTTGAGGCCATCATTTGGAGCAAATTTATTCTTGCTAGATCTCAATTGAGGTATAATTTCCATCAAGTTACTTTCTTTTTGCTAAATTCCTTTAAGTATATGGTTTTAGTGTTAAAAGTTTAACTAATTTCTAATCTAGTTTATAAAAGAGTAGTTTGTATTAAACTAGGGTTTTTGAAGCCATGATGGTTAATTAACTTGTTTTGTAGTTAATCTAGTTGTTAATTAGCTAATCTATATGGTTACCTTGTTATGTAGTCTTCAAATTTATGCTAATTTAGTTAATTTTAAAAGTTTGATTTTGGTTGTAAATTGTTGTTTTAGGAATTTCAAGAGAGGGTTAGTGTATGGAAATGGGTTGTGAAGCATCATTAATGAGTTGAATTAAGGTTTAGAAACCATTATTTAGTTTTTTAAATCTAATTTGTTATCTAGTTGTTTTGCTAACCTAATCTAGTAGGTTAACTTGCTAATTGAGTTATAAATTAGTGTTAATTTAAGGTTTTCATATATAGTTTGGATTAAGAATTGCTAGGTTATATAATTCAAGCAATGGTTGTTATGAATCTTTGCTAATGTGTTGTAATTATAGTGTTTGTAGATTTCTTGTTGTGTGGTTGGATATTGTGTTGGATTGTGATATCCGTATCGCTAATTTTCGATTTTTGCACCAAATTGCTAGTTTTGTGCTTACTAGATTTTTATAAAAATTATGTGATGGATTATTTTCGACATCTTGATGATTGTGTTGGCTTATCCTATGACGTTTAGGATGCGTGTGTGCGGATTTTTGAGTAGTCGGGTTTTAGTTTTGCCGGGCGACCAAATCGGCGTTTTTTGGCAGTTTTTGCGATTTTCGCGTGTGTTCCGCGCACTTTGTGCACGTTGTACCTAGCTAGCGAACTTTAGTAGTTTCGTTGGGGTTTTGCGTCGTTCTTGATATGTAACCTTATGTTTGGTATTGATGTAAATTCCAGGTTCGGTCGCGGAGACGTCAGACGCGGCGCGAAAGGGGAAAGCGGTGATTGGACACAGCTAGCCAGGGATTCCGGTGAGTAGATGTAACATCTACGGGGGACTATCGTTGGATGGCGCAAGCCGTCCGATAGTTTTAGTAACTTACAAGATCCTTAGTGATGTTAGTAATTAGGGGTGAAATACTTAGTTGACTATTTGCTGCATCCATGCATTATATTGACATACATATACGAAACCATGTTATAGGACACCTGCACTATTGCCAGGGTTTTTATATGCAGCACGAGCACTATTCATGCTTACACACACACCATGGTAATTGCCATGCCACCACATTAGATAACCTTTTAATTTAAACCTTTTACTAAATGATACTTAAACTTGTGCTATTGCCTTTAATTCCTTAAAATGAAACCGTAGGATTGCTATTCATGTGCATGTACTTCATCATATTAATTGTTCATGCCTAATCTATTAATCACACATCGCAACTTGATTATTGATACCATATGCATTCATTATCATTGATATATGCACTTATGAGGATTTCTTGAGATTTTATGATATTTCTGGATTTCGGGGGAAAGCCGCAAAATTTCTAAACTTATTATATTTTTAAAATATGTAAATTGCGGTTTTCTAGTGATGTAAGTGTCGTCCACCATGAGTTTGCTGTGGTTTTGGAAATCCGTGTCGAGGAGTGGAGGAAACCGGCACGGGTACATGGTGGGCCCGGTAAGGTACCCCGGGGCAAGAGGAATGTGGTGTTGACGTTGAGCCTGGCAGGGGACGGATTACCTACCGGTGACTTCATTGGGCACGGCGGATATCCAGAGGATACCGACCGGGGCCGCGAGAGGATGAGATATTGATATTGAGATGGGTCAGCCGGATGGCTGAGGCCAGAGACACTATGACATGGATTTATGAGATTTGAGACAGCTTTTGGGTGTCGTTGCTGGACACCGGTTTTCGTCGATTCATTGATATTATGCTGGCATTCTAAAAGAGTTTCAAAAACAAAAGGAGATAAAAATGTTTCTTATATATACCTATTGAGACCTCAGATATTCATGTTGCATACATATTAGTACACTGATGTTGTATACACACCTGCTAGTGCATCCAGTCATACCTGTATTTTAGATGCTAGGATGCTTGTGTGCATGTATACGATAGCCGTTGTAGGTGTTATTTATTACTCACGAGTTGGCAACTCACCCCCGTTGTGCCACAGTCTTTTGCAGGTCCGCTCCGTCAGTACAGTAGCTGGCGGGCGCACTTGTTCTTTTGCCTCCTTTGCCTGGACTCGAGGTTTTGCTCCTAGGTGGGTTATATTACTATTTTGTACCACCTTGTATATTCTTTGTATCTAGGGTACTCCATCTACTGTATCTACCAGCATTATTGTATATTGACCTAGAGATGAGACTGTGAGATTTGTAGACTTTTATGCTGTATTTTGGGGTCGAGCTCACTTGAGTCGACATGCTGTTTTCTTATGCTTCATTATGATTATTATGCTTGTTGTCATTTTATATTGCGTGGGATTTGTGACCGCCTTGTGGCGAAGAGCTAGCTCCCGCTTGGGGATGCCCTTTTTGTTGGATTCATATATATTTTGTTGTACCCATTTTTGGGGGCCAGTATTTACAAAGGAGACTCTGCCGAAATTTTCGGAAAAACTGGTATTGTTTTTAAAAAGGGTTTTACATGACTTATTTGATAAACTCGCTTTCAATTGATTGGGTTTTCTTCACTCTTTTGCTTAAATGGTTTTGTTTTCTGGGCTTTGGCTTACTTACTTTACGGACGTCTTTAGACGTTTCGTAAACTTAAGTGCCAGTCACGTTCCGTACCCTGCGGGTCGTGACAAAGTTGGTATCAGAGCGATAGGTTTTACCTTTGTGAGTGTAGGATGACCCTTGGTAGATGGAGTAAGTGACTTAAGCAGGGTAACGTAGCGTGCGTATGTCCGCGGCATACTTACGATACGGTACTCCGCCTAAGTGACTTTAGGATATACTTGCTTGAAAATTCCTTCTTCAATTCCGTGTATCCTATGATCCTATTGCACTGTTCTTACTATCCGTTTTCCTGTAACAGCCACTATGCCGCCGAAGGCTACGAGGGCACAGAGGGCTGCCGCCAGAGACGAGATTCGAGCTGGCTCGTCCGAGACTAGGACTGAGCAGGGCGGTATGCCTACGCCGCAGGGACAGACCGATCCACCTTCCCCAGGCCGTATGGATAGGCTCGAGACCGGTATGGAGGAGTTGCGACAGATGATGGGAGGCATGCAGGAGCTACGTCAGATGGTAGGATCCCTAGTTGCAGCCAGTCGTACACCGAGGCCGGATGACGTACCTACTACATCACAGACGACCATGATACCTGCTCCTACTACTACCACCGTGGCCATTCCGGTTTCACTACAGGATTTCATGAGGCTGAGACCTCCAGTATTCACCGGCACCGAGGCAGCGGAGGACCCACAGACGTTCCTTGACAGTTTAGCCAGGATCTGCCGTTCGCTGAGATGTTCGGATGATCGATGGGTAGAGCTTGCGAGTTTCCGACTAGAGGGTCTCGCACAGACATGGTGGGAGTCAGTCTTGAGAGGTCGAGCTGCAGGTCTACCGCCTATGACGTGGGCTGAGTTTACAGCGATCTTTCTAGCCCGTTTCCTTCCAGAGAGCGTTCGTGACGCCAGAGCTCGTAGCTTCGAGGCCTTAGTCAAGACACCTGGGATGACGGTGTCTGAGTATGACATCCAGTTTACACAGTTATCCCGATATGCTCAGTATTTGGTGGATACCGAGGAGAAGATGGTGAAGAGGTTCGTACAGGGACTTGATGCCCAGCTATATCTTGCCATTGGCGCCCAGCACTACGACACTTATTCAGCTGCTATGGATACGGCATTGCGGATGGAGGCACGCATATCACGGACTTCGGCCGTTTCTGGGCCGAAGAGGATTCGCACCGATGTACCGTCTCAGAGGCAGCGCGCCAGATTCTTTCCGAGAGATAGGCCTGGCAGAGGATTTGGGCGGGGACAGTTATATGGTTCTTATCCCCAGGGGCAGCAGCCGTCGCCAGGGTGTTTTGGGTGCGGGAGTCCGCACCATCTTGTCAGAGACTGTCCGGTGAGACGACAGGGAGCAGCGACAGTTCCGCATGTGACCCTACCACCATCACCACCCCCTCCTCAGAGAGCCCTACTTCCTACCCCAGGCGATGCTCCACGCCAGTTAGGTGCACCGAGAGGCCGTGGACGCGGCGGTCCTGTTCAGAGAGGACGAGGAGGCAGAGGCCGAGGTCGAGGTCAGCCCGCTATCGGTGGAGGACAGGCCCGAGTTTTTGCTTTGACACCGCAGGATGCGCAGGCATCCAATGCCGTTGTGACAGGTACCTTGCCAGTTTGTTCTTTCGACGCACGGGTATTATTTGACCCAGGTTCCACACATTCGTACGTCTCTACACACTTTGCACCGATGTTGGGCCGTGAGTCATCGTCGTTAGATCATCCGCTTGTTGTTGTTACTCCGGTAGGCGAGTTGTTTGTCGCTCGTTTTGTATTTCGTTTGTGTTCCGTTCGTATCGGGGAGAGGGATTCATCAGTTGATTTGATTCTCCTCGATATGTTGGACTTTGATGTGCTTCTGGGCATGGACTGGCTGGCCACTTGTTATGCTTCGGTGGACTGCCGTGAGAAGGCAGTTAGATTTAGGTTTCCGGGAGAGCCAGTCCTTGTTATTCAGGGAGACCGCAGTGTCACCCTTCCCAGCTTAATTTCGTCTCTTCGCGCTGGTCAGCTCTTGCGGAAGGGATGTCAGGGATTCTTAGCGTGTATTTGTGATACTCGAGCTGCAGAGGTTCCGTTGGACCGGGTCCCGGTAGTTGGTGAGTTCCCTGATGTTTTCCCTGATGAGCTACCTGGGCTACCGCCTGAGCGCGATGTTGAGTTCTGCATTGATTTGATTCCCGGTTCGGGGCCTATTTATATACCGCCTTATCGGATGGCCCCGGCAGAGCTTCGAGAGCTGAAGGATCAGTTGCAGGATTTGTTAGATAAGGGGCTTATTCGACCGAGTGTTTCTCCGTGGGGTGCTCCGGTCCTGTTTGTCAAGAAGAAGGATGGAAGCTTGCGCTTATGTATCGACTACCGCCAGCTGAACAAAGTTACCGTTCGGAACAGATATCCGTTGCCGCGTATTGATGATTTGTTCGACCAGCTTCAGGGTGCGGGGTATTTTTCGAGGATCGACTTGCGATCAGGATACCATCAGCTGCGAGTTCGACAGGAGGATATACCGAGGACAGCTTTCCGCACGCGCTACGGCCACTACGAGTTTTTGGTGATGTCGTTCGGACTCACCAACGCCCCAGCAGCATTCATGGATTTGATGAACCGTACATTCAGGCCGTATCTTGACTTGTTCATCATCGTGTTTATCGACGATATCTTGGTGTACTCCCGGAGCAGAGAGGAGCATGAGCAGCACTTGCGGATTACGTTACAGACTCTGAGGGAGCACCAGCTGTTCGCGAAGTTCTCCAAGTGTGCTTTCTGGCTGGACCGCGTCGGATTCTTGGGTCACGTGGTTACGAGAGACGGCATTTGTGTGGACCCGAAGAAGATTGAGGCTGTTTAGCAGTGGCCCCGACCTACATCGGTTACTGAGATCCGTAGTTTTCTAGGCTTGGCGGGCTACTACAGGCGTTTTGTTCAGGACTTCTCCCGTATAGCTGCACCGTTGACCGGTTTGACCTGGAAGGGAGTTCCTTTCGTTTGGACAGAGGAGTGCGAGCGCAGTTTTCAGCAGCTACGGACTTGTTTGACTACGGCGCCGGTATTATCTTTACCTTCGGGATCAGGCGGATTTGTTGTCTACTGTGATGCTTCGCGAGTGGGATTAGGATGCGTATTGATGCAGCTTGGCCGGGTGATCGCTTATGCTTCTCGGCAGTTGAAGAAGCATGAACAGAACTACCCCACTCATGATTTGGAGATGGCTGCAGTGGTCTTTGCACTGAAGATTTGGCGACATTACCTTTACGGCGAGTCGTGTCAGATATTCACCGATCACAAGAGCTTAAAGTACATATTTCAGCAGCGAGACCTGAACCTCAGACAGCGTCGTTGGATGGAGTTGGTGAAAGACTACGACTGCGAGATCTTATATCACCCCGGCAAGGCGAATGTGGTGGCAGATGCGTTGAGTAGGAGGCCCGGGGGTAGTCTATCCTTTTTGCGCGCAGTGCAGAGGCAGTCGTCAGCAGATTGGCAGATGTTATGCGACAGCCGAGTTGAGTTCGAGTTCACTCAGACAGGGGGACAGCTCGCGCATGTTCGTGCACGCCCACAGTTGCTTGACCGTATATATGAGGCACAGCGCAGTGACGACCGTTGCTCAGAGATCATGGCACAGATGGGACAGGGCAGATTTTCCGAGTTCGTGGTTGACGATCAGGGGATTTTACGATATGGATCTAGACTGTGCGTACCAGATGCTGATGGATTGCGGCGCGACATTCTTGAGGAGGCACACCGATCAGTGTATAGTGTCCACCCCGGTTCCACCAAGATGTACCATGATATGAGAGAGACCTACTGGTGGGACGGGATGAAGAGGGACATTGCGGAGTTCGTTTCGAGATGCCTGACTTGTCAGCAAGTCAAGGCCGAGCACCAGAGGCCCGCCGGAGAGCTACAGCCGTTACCCATTCCAGAGTGGAAATGGGAGCAGATTTCGATGGACTTCGTTGTGGGTCTACCCAGGACCAGTCGAGGGTACGACTCTATCTGGGTGATCGTGGATAGATTGACGAAAGCGGCTCACTTCCTACCGGTGAAGACCACTTTCAGCTTCGCTCAGTATGCTCAGCTCTATATTGACGAGATCGTGCGACTACACGGCGTACCGACTTGTATCGTGTCAGATCGAGGCACTCAATTCACCAGCCGACTTTGGCAGAGACTTCAGGAGGCTTTGGGCACTCGTTTGAGCTTCAGCACAGCGTTTCATCCGCAGACAGACGGACAGTCAGAGCGGACCATTCAGACTCTCGAGGACATGCTCAGAGCGTGCGTTTTAGACTTTGGTGGTAGCTGGGATCGTCATTTACCTCTAGTGGAGTTCTCCTACAACAACAGCTTCCAGGATACTATTCAGATGGCACCTTTCGAGGCATTGTATGGGAGGAGATGCAGATCGCCCGTTTGTTGGACAGAGCTCAGCGAGAGCAGCATTTTGGGGCCGAGGCTTGTTGAGGAGACGACAGCGAAGATACAGTTGATCCGAGACCGGATGAGAGCGGCTCAGAGCAGGCAGAAATCGTATGCAGACAGGCGCCGTCGCAGATTAGAGTTCGCAGTTGGCGACCATGTTTTTCTGAGGGTCTCTCCGATGAAGGGCGTGATGCATTTTGGGCGAAAGGGGAGGCTTAGCCCTAGATTCGTAGGTCCCTTCGAGATCCTCGAGCGTGTCGGCGCAGTTGCATATCGTTTGGCCCTTCCACCCAGCTTTCCCGATGTTCACCCCGTCTTTCATGTTTCGATGCTCCGCAAGTACCTTCACGACCCTTCGCATGCAATTCAGCACCCGACAGTCCAGCTAGAGCGCGACATTTCTTTTGCAGAGCAGCCGGTGGCCATCCTGGATCGGCAAGTGAAGAAGTTGAGGTCGAAGATTATACCAACCGTCAAGGACCTTTGGCGTAGCCCGAGCAGCGAGGAGGTTACCTGGGAGACCGAGGGCGAGATGAGGAAGAAATATCCCCATCTCTTCGAAGGTACGCGTAGCTATATTTTTAAATTCGGGGACCGAATTTCTTTAAGGGGGAAAGATTGTAGCGTCTTGAAAGTCGTTTTGGTGTTTTCCTGAAAATCGGTGAAAATTCGGTATTTTTCCGAAAACCGTCTTTCTCGTTATTTTGCAGTTTAGGGCTAATTATACCTAAAATGGATAGGTAATTGCTTGTTTTTAGTAGCTAATGAGTTACTTATGAAATTCTGGCCGTTTAAAATTTTTTCCCTATTTTTCAATTTTTTAATATTATTTTAAGCCGGTAAGAAAATACATTAATTTAGCGATAAATACAAATTTTTCCGGGCTAATTTTAATCTTTAAAATTATGATAATTAAAATCTAGTTGTAACATAAATTTTTAGTATTTTATTTTGAATTTTTACTAATTTTTATGATAGGAAACGAATTTATTGATTTTTTTGCTAAAACTTGCAATTTTTGACTTGTAGGGGGTCTTTTTGCATAAAATTTCTTTTGTAAAACCCCTCTCTCTCTTCCCTCAGCCCTAGGACAGCCCCACCTTGTGCAAGTCCAGAAATTTCTGGCCTCATTTCTTTGTTTCCTTTCTTGAGTTGAATTAGTGGTTTATTGATTTATTTTAAATATAGTTGATAAGGTATGGTGCATTGACTTTTGGAGACTTGACCATTGACTTTCCCCACTCACCCACACCCCTCCCCCTTACCTCCTCTGGCCGAAACCTGCACCTCTCTCTTCTTCATCTCTTTTCTTTTCATTTTTCTTCAAATTTCTTCAAAAAACTACATCAAAATTGCAAATTAAAGCTTGCAAATTAAAACCATCCTTCATCTTTCTTTTCCTTCACCTCCCGAGCTTGGATCTTGATGCTTGAGGCCATCATTTGGAGCAAATTTATTCTTGCTAGATCTCAATTGAGGTATAATTTCCATCAAGTTACTTTCTTTTTGCTAAATTCCTTTAAGTATATGGTTTTAGTGTTAAAAGTTTAACTAATTTCTAATCTAGTTTATAAAAGAGTAGTTTGTATTAAACTAGGGTTTTTGAAGCCATGATGGTTAATTAACTTGTTTTGTAGTTAATCTAGTTGTTAATTAGCTAATCTATATGGTTACCTTGTTATGTAGTCTTCAAATTTATGCTAATTTAGTTAATTTTAAAAGTTTGATTTTGGTTGTAAATTGTTGTTTTAGGAATTTCAAGAGAGGGTTAGTGTATGGAAATGGGTTGTGAAGCATCATTAATGAGTTGAATTAAGGTTTAGAAACCATTATTTAGTTTTTTAAATCTAATTTGTTATCTAGTTGTTTTGCTAACCTAATCTAGTAGGTTAACTTGCTAATTGAGTTATAAATTAGTGTTAATTTAAGGTTTTCATATATAGTTTGGATTAAGAATTGCTAGGTTATATAATTCAAGCAATGGTTGTTATGAATCTTTGCTAATGTGTTGTAATTATAGTGTTTGTAGATTTCTTGTTGTGTGGTTGGATATTGTGTTGGATTGTGATATCCGTATCGCTAATTTTCGATTTTTGCACCAAATTGCTAGTTTTGTGCTTACTAGATTTTTATAAAAATTATGTGATGGATTATTTTCGACATCTTGATGATTGTGTTGGCTTATCCTATGACGTTTAGGATGCGTGTGTGCGGATTTTTGAGTAGTCGGGTTTTAGTTTTGCCGGGCGACCAAATCGGCGTTTTTTGGCAGTTTTTGCGATTTTCGCGTGTGTTCCGCGCACTTTGTGCACGTTATACCTAGCTAGCGAACTTTAGTAGTTTCGTTGGGGTTTTGCGTCGTTCTTGATATGTAACCTTATGTTTGGTATTGATATAAATTCCAGGTTCGGTCGCGGAGACGTCAGACGCGGCGCGAAAGGGGAAAGCGGTGATTGGACACAGCTAGCCAGGGATTCCGGTGAGTAGATGTAACATCTACGGGGGACTATCGTTGGATGGCGCAAGCCGCCCGATAGTTTTAGTAACTTACAAGATCCTTAGTGATGTTAGTAATTAGGGGTGAAATACTTAGTTGACTATTTGCTGCATCCATGCATTATATTGACATACATATACGAAACCATGTTATAGGACACCTGCACTATTGCCAGGGTTTTTATATGCAGCACGAGCACTATTCATGCTTACACACACACCCTGGTAATTGCCATGCCACCACACTAGATAACCTTTTAATTTAAACCTTTTACTAAATGATACTTAAACTTGTGCTATTGCCTTTAATTCCTTAAAATGAAACCGTAGGATTGCTATTCATGTGCATGTACTTCATCATATTAATTGTTCATGCCTAATCTATTAATCACACATCGCAACTTGATTATTGATACCATATGCATTCATTATCATTGATATATGCACTTAAGAGGATTTCTTGAGATTTTATGATATTTCTGGATTTCGGGGGAAAGCCGCAAAATTTCTAAACTTATTATATTTTTAAAATATGTAAATTGCGGTTTTCTAGTGATGTAAGTGTCGTCCACCATGAGTTTGCTGTGGTTTTGGAAATCCGTGTCGAGGAGTGGAGGAAACCGGCACGGGTACATGGTGGGCCCGGTAAGGTACCCCGGGGCAAGAGGAATGTGGTGTTGACGTTGAGCCTGGCAGGGGACGGATTATCTACCGGTGACTTCATTGGGCACGGCGGATATCCAGAGGATACCGACCGGGGCCGCGAGAGGATGAGATATTGATATTGAGATGGGTCAGCCGGATGGCTGAGGCCAGAGACACTATGACATGGATTTATGAGATTTGAGACAGCTTTTGGGTGTCGTTGCTGGACACCGGTTTTCGTCGATTCATTGATATTATGCTGGCATTCTAAAAGAGTTTCAAAAACAAAAGGAGATAAAAATGTTTCTTATATATACCTATTGAGACCTCAGATATTCATGTTGCATACATATTAGTACACTGATGTTGTATACACACCTGCTAGTGCATCCAGTCATACCTGTATTTTAGATGCTAGGATGCTTGTGTGCATGTATACGATAGCCGTTGTAGGTGTTATTTATTACTCACGAGTTGGCAACTCACCCCCGTTGTGCCACAGTCTTTTGCAGGTCCGCTCCGTCAGTACAGTAGCTGGCGGGCGCACTTGTTCTTTTGCCTCCTTTGCCTGGACTCGAGGTTTTGCTCCTAGGTGGGTTATATTACTATTTTGTACCACCTTGTATATTCTTTGTATCTAGGGTACTCCATCTACTGTATCTACCAGCATTATTGTATATTGACCTAGAGATGAGACTGTGAGATTTGTAGACTTTTATGCTGTATTTTGGGGTCGAGCTCACTTGAGTCGACATGCTGTTTTCTTATGCTTCATTATGATTATTATGCTTGTTGTCATTTTATATTGCGTGGGATTTGTGACCGCCTTGTGGCGAAGAGCTAGCTCCCACTTGGGGATGCCCTTTTTGTTGGATTCATATATATTTTGTTGTACCCATTTTTGGGGGCCAGTATTTACAAAGGAGACTCTGCCGAAATTTTCGGAAAAACTGGTATTGTTTTTAAAAAGGGTTTTACATGACTTATTTGATAAACTCGTTTTCAATTGATTGGGTTTTCTTCACTCTTTTGCTTAAATGGTTTTGTTTTCTGGGCTTTGGCTTACTTACTTTACGGACGTCTTTAGACGTTTCGTAAACTTAAGTGCCAGTCACGTTCCGTACCCTGCGGGTCGTGACAGCAGGTCTCCATGAATATTCGTTGTGGCGTCTACCCAGGTTTAGTCAGGGTGTGACTCCATTCGGATGCTAGTTGTCCGGTTATACTCGGGTTGCTCAGTTGTTCTTTGTTAAGTTTGTGCGTTGCACGGAGTTCCTTCATGGGTCGTATCCAATGAAGGCACCCTGTTCGCTTGCCATCTTAGGCAGGAGCTTCAGGAAGCCTTGGTTACTGGTTGAGCTTTAGCTCCGCCTTTCCATCCGCAGGATGATGGTTTTGTGAGAGCGGGCTATACCGACTCTGGAGGATATGCTTGTGCGTGCGTACTAATTGTTGTCGGCAGTTGGGGATCGTCACTCGCCATTGTTAGGGTTCTCCTTTGATAGCTGTTATCAGGAGTCACTCCAATTGGCAACCTTTAGGTTTAGGGGTTAGGTCGTGTCGATCACCGGTCTATTTTTCTGACTCTGCGTGAGTAAGATTTTTGGACCCCGGCTAGTCTAGAGACTTCGGAGATGATCCAGTTGGTTCAGGTCAGGATGAGGACAGCCCAGTGCAGACAGAGGTCTTATGTCGACCGTGGTGGTCGTAGACTTAAGTTCGCAGTGGGAAATCATGTATTCCTATGGATTTTTCCGAAGAATGACGTGTTGAGTTCTGTGAAGCTTATTCCAGGATTGTAGGTCCTTTTGAGATCCTTAAAGCGAGTTAGTTCCGTTGCCTTTAACTTGGCACTTCCGTCCAGATTATTGAGTGTTCACCCCGTATTCCTGGTGTCGATACTTTGCAATTACCTTCATGACCTTTCTCACATGATTCAGCATAAGACCATTTAATTTGGACTCGATCTTTTCGTTCACCAGCAGCCAATTGTGTTAATGTCTCGGTAGGTGGAGGAACTTCGGTCAAGGGTCTTGCCATCTGTGGAGGGTTTTCTTGGACGTAGCCGTACAGTGAAGTGATCACTTGGGAGGCTGCGAGCGAGATTTGGGAGTTTTGTAATCTTCTCTTTGAAGGTACGCTTAGTGAAAATTTTAAATTCGGGGACGAATTTTTATAAGGGGGGGGAGAGATTGTAACATTTTAGAAATCGTTTTGCGAATATTTCCGTTTTAGGGTAAATTTGTCGGTGTTTTCCCTTTTAACCCGATTGTGATCAAACTTCCGTAGAAACTTGCCGGCACCTATGTTAGATAAAATAATGCTAGTACGAGAGCTTTGGGGGTCTATGGGATGTTTTGGTTCACATAGAATTTTTCCCTAAAATAATATTATTTTAATACTTTATTTGTGCACTTTATTAGTTGTAATTATTTTTTTATGTGGGTAAATTACTACTAATGGGTTTTTATGCTTAACTAATCACTAGATTTTTGTTTAGAACCATCCATCCAAAATATCTAGATTTTTAGGATTTATTTTGGGTTTTCAAGAAAAGAAATGGTGACTAATGCTTTTTTTTGTTTTATTATGCAATTACTTTATTTTCCTTCTAGAAAATTCCACAAATTTCCACAAAACCCTAACCCATCATGCCTTGGCCGAAGCATCATTCCCTTGCTATCCTTCTCTCTCCTCACTTCATTTCATCATTTTCTAGTTCACAAAAATCATGAAAAATCCAAATTAATTCATAGAAAATCAAATATAATCCAAAACCTTCATCGTTCTTCACAAATGATGCTTGGATCTTCATTCTAGTGGGGATTTTGGAGGCTAAACTTTGGTTTTATTCTTGTTTCAAGTGGTGTTCTTGAAGGTATAAAACCTCAACTCTAATCTCTTTTTGTTGCTTAATACCTTTAATTAGCTTAATTAGATATTTAATTTAAGCTTTTAAATTATTATTTAGAAATTCAAGATATCATTTTGGTAATCAAGTTGGGATTTTGATTAGTGAAATGGTTAATTAATATGTAAGCTTGATGAAAACATAATCAAGTTGCTAATTTGTTAAATGATATTTTCCTAACCGGATAATTAAGCTAATTAACAAACTAAACTTTTGCTAATCCTAATTAGTGAAATCTAAAATTTTAGTAGAGATTTAAATGGTTTAACCTTGCTATTTGAAGATGTTTTAAATTATAGTTTTGGTAAAACTTGTAGTTTTGTGCTAAAATGATAAATACTGCTTACTAGATTTCGGTAACTTTTAGGCGTGGGTTTCTTTTGATGTTGCGACGTTAATTATATTGAGTCCACGTTTATTATTGTGTTTTGAATGCGCGATCGGTACGATCAAGGTCTAGGCTTGATAGTTGTGTCGCTTTGCATTCCTAGTTAGGTCGTGCCGATGGCGCTCGTGTCTTTGTGTAGCTTTTGCTCTTGAGTTGGTTTCGTAGTGTCGCTACGCTCGTTAGCCACTTGACGAACACTTGAGAGTATTTTTGGAGTTGGTACGTCGGTCAACGTAGTTGTACGTATTTTTGGTCGATTGCTTATATACGCTTGCTTTATTGTTATATGTGTTCAGGATCGCAGACGGGGACTTCGGGTGCTGCGAACAGGGGAAAGCGAGTGGTAGGCTTTACTTAGCCAAGAGCGTTGGTGAGTAGATTTAACATCTACAGGGGAATCGCCCGCATGGCGTTATGCGTCTGGGCTAGAAATGACTTGACTTGTCGCGTATTCTATTTCATATTTAGAATTGCACATACACCCTACTGCTTAGTTAATTGTTGTGCTTGGACTAGTATTCTTAGGACACTGCACTATTATTGACGACTTATGTTGCACGAGCACTGATTGTATGCCACACACACCGTCAATAATTGCCATGACATGCACAACCCACTTATAGATATGATATAGTTTGGTTATGAACATTGAGACATTGATTCATATTTCTTTATGCATGTGACTTATAGCATACCTGTATACCTATATGCTTACACATATGCCTTGACATACTTACATGTTAGTTACCTGTATACTTATAGGGTATTGTACCATTAGTGATATGGTACATACACACATAATGACATAACTACATGTATACTTTGCATACATACTTCACTTATACCCGGGGGGTATATTACATCATTTCTGATAGGTAGATATCTATATCTTGCTATACCTTTATGTTTACGCATATATCAGTTATAGCTACATGTTTACCTTTACTTGATGTTATTTAGAATTGCAGAAATTAGGAACCGCATGAAATTTATATTAACTTGTTGCAGGTAATTAGCGGCTTTTCCTTATATGCTTATATTACAATTTTATGTTGCATATATTTTATTCATGGATTTTCGCATTGAGATATGGATTTTTCATGATGTTTTCTGGATTTGGGGACCGTGGTAGTTTCATGAAATTATGCATTATTTGAAAAACCCGGTTTCCCTTGATATGATATTTCAGCATCCACCATGAGATTTATCGGTTCTGATATATATACCCCATGTGAGGAGTCGGGGGCCGTATGAAGGTACATGGTGGGGCCCGATACGGTTTCCCTCGGCAAGATGATCGACGGTCCATGCCGATTGAGCCTGGAAGGTGGGCAAGTACCTACCGGTGACATTACCAATAACTCGGCGGTTATCATGCGGATACCGAAGGGAGTCATGTGCGTATAGATACGTCGAGAGGCGAGGGTCAGAGCTAGGCACTTGTGCTTTCGGTATAGCGTATGATACGTACCTATCAGGGTGCCGGTCTTGGTGACAGCACCCGATAGATCACTATTTTGTGTCGATACTTGATACTTGGTTTTCATGATATTTTACTCCTAAGTATATATAACAGTGGAATGGGACGCTGTTATATATGCATATACATATATATTAGTGGAATGGGACGCTAATATATATGTATACATATAAATTCATATACTTCATTTTAATTATTCATGTAAATTATATATAGGATATAAGAGATTTACTTGATATTGGATTTGGGATATATGTGATTCATTTGATATTGGATACATGATATTTATGAGATTGCTGATTTTGTACATTCAGGATATATGAGATTTATTCGATATTGTACATTCAGGATTTGTGAGACTTATATGATATGAGAGCCAATTTGGGGGCTGATTTGAGGAATTGGGATTTGGATTGTCTTGATGGATTTTGATCCTACCACGATGTCAGGATTCCGTGGAAATGACATATTTCATTCCATACTCCACATTTATTGTTTATGCACTGCTTCATGTATTAATGGTACCTGTTAGTGTACCTTTCATGATTGTTGCATTTACATACTTCATTTTATATGCGTTGTTTCATGTATTAGTAGTACCTGCTAGCGTACCTTTTATGACTGTTGCATATATACACATTCATATCATTATTGCATGATTATTGCATACCGATTTTCATATTATTGCTTCATATATTAATTGTACCTGCTAGTGTACCTTCATGATTATTCCATTCATATGACCTTTATTTGCTATTAATTGCATATGTTAGATTCGCGTTGTACGTGCATACTTGTGATTACCTGCATATGTTATTTACTATTCACGAGTTGGCAACTCACCCCCGTTGTGCCACAGTGTTTTGCAGGTCTTTCCTCACAGTAGTCAGAGGCAGGACTATTATCACCTATCTTATCATCTTTTGCTCACAGTGTGCAGTTTTGCTTAGGTGGGTTTTGTGGTTATTCGTTGTTGTATTGTATATTTGTTTTATCCCTGTACTCTCCATCTACTACTTTTATGTTGACTTAGAGACTTGATGGGAGGACGATATTGTATAGTATTTTGTGACTTGGTTGTCTTTTATACAGTTCCTTTTTATCATCTTTTATTTCTTCGCTACGGCGTCGTATATCTGTTGTGGTGGTTGTTTTCCGCCTTTTGGCGTGGATTTGCTCCCGTTGGGGATGCTTTACTTTATATTTATGCTGTACCCATTTTTGGGGTTGTTTTTTACAAAGGAGGTGCTGCCGAAATTTTCAAGAAAGTAAATTGGACTTAAAGAATTTATACTTGATATTTTCAAAAGTTTAAACAATGTTTCTTATCTTTTCTTGTCTTTTAATGGTTTAGATTTCTGGGTTTTGGCTTTCTTTTACTGCGTTACGCCTGTAGACGTTGCGTAGTATTAGGGCCGTCACGTGCCAATTTCGGATCGTGACAGCAACTCACCCCCGTTGTGCCACAGTTTCTTGCAGGTTTGGCCGTACAGGTTTTATTGCGGCTTGCTGGCACACTGCTTTCTTCCGGGTGATTGCTTTGGTAGGTGGGTTCACTTGCATCATGACGACCGTTGTACCTTATTTACTTCAGTTGTATCTAGTAAACTCAATCAACCAGACTTGTATATTTTGATAGACTTAGAAAACCAGTTGTGTATTATTTCGACCTTAGAGTCGCGCGCTTGTATTATTGGGGTTCTTCTCTATTTTTTTTTGAGGATGTTGGTTTTCTTTCTGAGTTTTGATCCTCGCCCTTCGGCGTTGTATATTATATTGCTTGCGTGGTTGTTTCCTCCAATTGGCGAAGAGCTAGCTCCCGCTTGGGGATGCATTTATTCATTATTTATGTATTTCATGTGTTATACCCATTTGGGGGCCAGTATTTACAAAGGAGACTCTGCCGAAATTTTCGGGAAAATCTGATGTTGCTTTTAAACGTTTAATGCGACTTATTTGGCTAAAACCTCTTGCTTTAAAACAAGTTTTCTTTCACTCTTTTCATTAAAAATGGTTTAGATTTCTGGGCTTTGGCTTACTTAGATTACGTTACGCTTCTAGAAGTTTTGTAATTTAAGTGCCAGTCGCGTTCCGTACCTTCGGGTCGTGACACTTGCGAAAGAAATTAGTGGCCTTGAGGTAGAACTGGAAGAGGTTCCAGCAGCACAAACTACAACAGATAATTTGGTGGAACCAGAGGATTCGATAGTACCCGACGAACCTCGGCCTCTCCGCAGATCTAGTAGGGTTCCTCATCCACCTGAGAGATACTACGGTTTTCTCATTGATGGTGGGAGTGAAGATTGCATCATGGAAGATGATGACCCAACTAGCTTCGAGCAGGCCATCACGAGTGGGGACTCTGTGAAATGGCTGGATGCAATGCGATCTGAGATGGAATCCATGTACACCAACAAAGTATGGACTTTGGAAGTTGTTCCCGAAGGGGTAAAACCCATTGGGAGCAAATGGATCTTTAAGAAGAAACATGGTGTAGATGGAAAAGTTGAGACTTTCAAAGTTAGACTTGTTGCAAAAGGTTTTCGTCAATGACCAGGTGTGGATTATGATGAAACCTTTTCTCCAGTGGCTATGCTTAAGTCCATCCGGATCCTACTTGCCATTGCTGCATACCATGACTACGAAATCTGGCAGATGGATGTTAAGACCGCCTTTCTAAATGGTGATTTAGAAGAGAGCGTGTACATGACTCAGCCAGAGGGCTTCGTAGACAGTAGGAGCAGCGAAAAAGTGTGCAAGCTGCTTAAATCCATCTACGGGTTAAAGCAGGCATCGCGGAGTTGCAACATCTGTTTTGATGTGGTAGTCAAAGAGTTTGACTTCATTAAAAACGTAGTTGAACCTTGTATATACAAGAAGGTGGAAGAGAGTAAGGTTGTCTTCCTCGTATTGTACGTGGATGACATACTCTTGATAGGAAATGATGTTCCTATGCTGCACTCGGTCAAGCTCTTCTTATCACAAAGATTCTAAATGAAAGATCTAGGTGATGCCTCATACATCTTGGGGATTAAGATCTATAGAGATAGATCTAAACGGATACTGGGATTATCCCAATCCAGGTACATAGACACCATACTTAAGAGGTTTAGTATGGAAGATTCCAAGCGTGGGAATTTACCCACGATCTCAGGACCCACTCTCTCCAAAAAGATGTCTCCCAAGACTGATTTGGAGAGAGCTCGCATGCAAGGGATACCCTATGCTTCGGCAGTTGGCTCTATCATGTACGCGATGTTATGTACCAGACCTGATGTAGCATACTCACTAAGTATAGTGAGTAGGTATCAAGCAGATCCAGGAGAGAATCACTGGACAGCTGTGAAGAACATTCTCAAGTACTTGAGAAAGACTAAAGAGATGTTCTTGGTGTATGGTAACGGTGAACTCCAAGTGGAGTCCTTTACTGATTCGAGCTTCCAGAGTGATAAGGACGACTCTAAGTCAGTCTCGGGATTTGTCTTCACCCTCAATGGAGGGGTGGTTTGTTGGAAGAGTTCCAAGAAAGAAATCGTGGCAGACTCAAGGATGGAGGCTGAATACATCGCTGCCAACGATGCTGCCAAAGAGGCTCTCTGGATGAAGAAGTTATAGGGTTACTAGGCACTATCACAAGGGTCTATAAAGCATCAACCATGCCGAATTTAAAATTTTCAAGTGCCGAACAACCTAAAGCGAGGATCTTTGCTAGATAATTAGGGTTAATAATGCATGTAAACAGCTTTGCATCTAAGATAAAGAGATTGCAACCTTTGTAGTCCGTTCCTTCGCTTCATAAGCTCCGAGTAGTAGTCCCTTCGTCGCGATCCATGAACTTCCGAACTCTAGAGAAGCTCCACAAGCCGAACGATCCATGTTTGCTTGAAGTCTTCCTTTTCGAAGATGATCTACCTTGAAGAATCTATAACTCAAGATCTCACTTCTCTAATCAAGTATTAATGAAGTGAACACCCTAATCTAAGTGGCTAGAATAGATGAGGATGATGAAGTAGAAATTTAGCTCTCTTTTGTTTTCATTTTCTCACTTTAATTCATCACTTTTCAAAAAGCTAGAAAGATTTTTTCAAGAGGAAGAAGAAGAAGAAATCTATTTATGATGAATAATGAAATTGTGATATGGTTACAAATCCAACCTTGGGTCAAGTATAAAGGCTTAACCCTTGTAGAGACTTAACTAGGGTAAAGGGTTTGGGTTGGGTTAAGAAATATCTTTACAAAATATCAATCCAAAATATCTAAGCTTAAAACAAAATAAAGCTTCTAGAAGCTTCATGAAAAAGCTAACCCAAATCAAACCCTAACTATGTTTAATCTCCACAAATCATGTTGCATTTGTAATCATAACTTGTTACAATATTATATATCACATATATAATATATTTTTGTAACAAAAGAAAATAATACAATTAACATATATCGTATATATATCAGTGTATTATCCGGTGAGAAAATGAATTAATAAAGTGAGCTTATATTAGATAATGTAATGTAATATATCACATATATAATTATACATTAAATTATCGAATCAACACTTGATCCGACAATTCGGCTATATCGCATATAACCGACTAATATAACATGTACCGATTCATCGGATCAACACTTGACCCGATGACCCGGCTATATCACATATACCCGGCCGATATCATATATCATGAGAATAGAATACGGTATCTCATATCGTATTATTCTCGGTCCCGCACATATCACATATGTGCTCCTACTTCGTTTTGCCTGAGCCAAGAAAGCTCTGTGTAGGACTCTAAAGAATCGTCAATACTCCGGCAATAGGTGATGATCATATCAAATACCCACAAGCTACAAACAGTCAGCTAAACATAACTGTAACGCTTCGAAAATCGTTTAGGCAGTTTTTTGGTAATCGGCAAAATTAGCAGTCTTTTCCGAAAAAAGTCGAAATGATTATTTTTTCAATATAGGCCTAATTATACAAAATCTAGATAAGATATTTCTAAAATTTGGTCACTAATTTGTCACTTAAAATTTTCTAGTTAATTAAAAAAAATTTCTTAATTAATTATTTTTAATATTATTTTAAGCTTTTAAAAATACATTAAATTAGTGATAAATACAAATTTAATTGGGTAAATTACATTATTAGGAACCATTATAAACTAAAATATATTAGTAACAAAAATTTTACCAAAACATTCCAAGAATTTTGGTTCTATGGTTTAAAAATGCATTAAAAAGGTTTTTTTTTGTAAAAATTGATGTAACATTCATTAATTGACTTTGGAAGATAGCTTTTGTGTAGAAATTTCTACACCATTCCCTCACCACTCACCTCCTACACCTCAGGCCGAGCTCCCTTGCTTCATTTCTCATTTTCCCCCTCACTTCTTGCTTCATAATTCCTTCAAAAATCATCAAAAATCCACCGAAATCAACAAATTTCTTCACAAATTCAAACCTAATCCTTATTCCACCTCTTTCCAAACCCTAATTTGTTCAAAACAAGATGAAAGGAGTCATCTTTCAAGGTCAAGTGCAAGTTAGGGTTCAACTTGTAAGGTATAATTCTCATCTAATGTTCAAATTGTGGTTTAAATTTGCTAGATTTAGTAGTTTAAGTGTGAAATTTGGTTTAATTTGTTTGCTCATGAATTTCAAGAGAAGGGTTGATTTTCTAATTAGGGTTTGATGTAGGATAAGTGGGTTTAAGTTAGTATTATGGCCATCTAGTTGGTTAGATTGGTTGTTTGTGCGATTTAGCGATCGCTATATCGTTAAATCGCGATATTTGCATCGAAATTGCTATGTCAATACTTACTAGATTTTCTAAAAAATTAGGAGGTGATCTAATTGCGATATATGGATGATAGCTATAGCATCTCATACGACTATTAGGGTGTTTGAATGCGGAGTTTGGTTTAGTCGGGTTTTAGTTTTGACGGTTGCCCGAAACGACGATTTTAGTTAAGGTTTTAGCGATTTTCGTGTGTTTTCCGCGCACCGAGTGCACGTTGTGATTAATTCATGAGCGTTGATCTTGTTATATGGTGTCTTGCGTTGTTTCATGAGGTGAAATCTTATGTTATGTGTTGTGCAATTCTAGGATCGGTTGCGGAAATATCGGACGCGGCACGCAAAGGCAAAGAGGTGGCTGGATCAGATTAGCGAGGCATCCAGGTGAGTAGATGTATACATCTATGGGGGAATCGTCTGGATGGTGCGAGGCATCCCATAGTTAGGCTTACTATATTACTTGCAACAATATGCATTGTTAGTTAGCTAACCCCCCTCATTCACATTGCATACCTTATTAGCTATTCGTCTGCTAGAATTGCGTGGATATCCATATATACATGTGTGATATCACTTCATAGGACACGTACACCATTACCATTGGCTCCTGCTGCACGCGCACTGTTCATGTGACACACATGTCTTTGGTAATTGCCATGTCACGAGCACTGTAGAACCCAATTAGTTCAGTATCAACCCTTGCATTGAATTGCATAGCACATATATATATATACCTCACTTCATCATCATGCTATATAGATTTCTAGCTATAAACCACATTGCATACCTATGACATCATAAGCATTTATCATATACAACATGTTGGGTATTATGATTTTCTTGAGGATTTCAGTATTGCTGCGATTTCTGGATTTTGGGGAAAACCGCAAGAATTTAACAAAAGCTTATTATTATCATTTTTAAAACAAAGTTGCGGTTTTCTCATGATGTATGTGTCGTCCACCATGAGTTTTCATGTTTTCTGTTGGATTTCGAGACCCGATTCGAGGAGTGGATGAACTGTCTCGGGTACATTGTGGGCCCGGTATGGTACCCCAGGGCAAGAAGATCGAGTTATAGACGATGAGCCTGGCAGGGGAAGACTACCTACCGGTGATGTCTGGCGCGGCGGATATCCGGAGGATACTGACCGTTGTCGTGAGATTTGATGATATGGGCCGATCCGGACCAACGGAGCCCGATATATATTGAGACATTGATACAGTGAGACATTGAGATAAATGTATTTTCATATTTGGTGTCGATGCTTGACACGGTTTTCAGATGATTTCACGATGGTACTTAGCTATTGCATAGATATTTTTTTTCTAAAGTAAGAATGCAGAACTCATAGCATTTAAAACACTTAAAGATTTAGTATTGATATTGCATACATGTGCATGCATACTAGAGGTATTACATCACATCTGGACATACATGTTGTGACGCATTTGCGTGTATTCTTACGATAGCCTTACTAGATGTTATATTCTACTCACGAGCTGGCAACTCACCCCCGTTGTGCCACAGTGTCTTGCAGGTCGGACTCATCAGCCTTGTAGCGGTGGCTTATCTTATTGACTTCTTTTGCTCAGACTCGCGACATTGCTCGTAGGTGGGTTGCAAGGGCACTTTTATCTCTTTTTGTACTATTTTTGTATCTAGTATTCTCCATCCACCACTTCTTATTTGTATATGCGACCTAGTGATGAGACTGAGAGAATTGTGTATATGTGGTTTCTTTTGGGTCGAGCTCACTTGAGCCGACGTGGTGTTTTCTTATATTTTGCATTTCTTTATGCTCGTTTTCTTGATATTACATATATATTGCGTGTGGTTGTGATCTGCCTTGGACGAAGAGCTAGCTCCCGCTTGGGGATGCCATTTTGTTATTACAGGTTTATATATCTTGTTGTACCCATTTTGGGGGGTAGTATTTACAAAGGAGACTCTACCAAAATTTTCGGAAATTTTTGCAGATGTTTTTAAAAAGGGGTTAAATGCAGCTTAATTGATTTCAAAGTCGTTTTCATGAAAGGTTTCCTTCACTCTTTTGATTTTGGTTTAGATTTTTCTGGGCTTTGGCTGACTTAGGTTACGTTACGCCTTTAGACGTCTCGTAATCTAAGTGCCAGTCACGTTCCGTACTTTCGGGTCATGACAGTAACAACCACCCAGGTATTGAGCGATCAGAAGATCAACAAGCAAACCTGTACATTCTCCTGTGAATCCAATCAGTAACACTACCGTACAGTTCGGTCTCTTCGTCTGATATGTCGCATATCCAGTCTAAGGGTGGTAAACGTTAGACCCCAGTAACCGATAAGTCGTGTCGATGTGAGGCTCATAACAGGTCGAGAAACTACTGATAACACTTATCAGTAGCACTTTATATCAGCCCTGGAAAGGGACTTCCAGTTATAGCCAATCGAACACAACACAACATCAACTTCCTATACCGGGAGAGACGAATCCCCTCCTATCGCTCATTGCCTCCATGTGATTCGGGGCTGTACCCAAAAGCCACCGTTTTGCACGCCCTCTTGGACGTGGTATGATAGAAATCAAAGCACAGTGGGAATCACACAAGACTCTATGACGATCTCGGGTCTACAGACTAACCTGTACCAGTATCATCAGAGAACTGCCATCTGACGTGAGGTATAATACCATCTGGGAGTTCTCGGCGAGTCCATCCAGTGTACCCAGTCTCCACTGAGCACCCGTACACCATCTTTGATGTCAAACACCGATGGATATGGGATCATCCATCGCCCATCATATGGGTCAAGATGCGTATACGCTAGTCTACTCTAGTGTATCGATGCCCTGTCTCGATACACCCTCGACTAGGAACAGTTATAGGATGTACTCGTTGACTACCCTGGCCCCACTAGTATGATCTCATCATAGTCCCAGTAGTCGAGTACAAATCCTAAGGGCTTTATCAACATGTGAGAGCAAGACAGTAAACTAATACAAGTCAACATGTTAAGACAAAGTGAAACCAAATAGCATACTATCATGTCGAGCAAGAAAGTCCTCTCTATATATATCCAAGCATCCACTATAATATACATCACATGTACTGTAAGTCTACGGTAGCGCCCCGGCCGTATTTCAGACGCCAAACGCGGAACAAAAACTTTTATAACCGGCGCTATCGCATACTATAACCCGGATCTTGCCATTAACGCTATACTAACAAAGTGTAAAGAGGTAGAAAGGCTATACCGATCGATCCGAGTCCTTCGGTCTTTAGCCATCATCCCACGCTCCTCGCGGCAACTCCGATCTCTTTGCTCCTCGTCAAGGTGGCACCACATCTACGGATATTTAAACGGGCTCCCGCCTCTATACCGATGCAACTCGATCATCAAGTCTGCTAAAAGAGATGACCAAGATGAAGTAGAGAATGGGTAAAATACTTTGTCTCAAACACTCTTTGGTTCTCATCACATGAGAGGGTAAGAGTGGAGGGTGAAGAGATGCTAGGGTTTGGAAATGGTGAACTCAAGAAACACTAGTGAGCCAAAAGAAAAATAAGCTCTAATACTTGTGTTATCATTTTTCCTTCTCATGTGAATAGATGAATGAGGTTGTTTCTTTTAAAACCCAAAAGAAAAATATCTAATGAAAAATATCTCCTCAAATATCTCTTCAAAAAACAAAACCCATTAACTCCTTAATGACTTACTAGATGACTCACTACATGAGTCATTAGTGAACATTCTAGAGTTAATGTGTCATCCATAATGAGTCACCCTTTCCAAAATCCAATAATCATTTAAACCAAAATGATTAATCCAAAAATAAATACATCTTCTAAAATATTCTCGTAACGGATTACGAAAATACCCCTCGCCTATATATACATACCTGTATCCGCATTCCGACCGAATACGAATACGAGAGACTAAAATATTCCGACTCAATATAATACATGGATCCGGCTTAAACCAAAGCCCATCAGTATTATCTACCCGAAATATGACATGTGTGTAAACGCGCGTGCATTTTCCGAACCCTGCCATAAAACCATACGGCCTCTACAACTGTAACGTTTCAGAAATCGTTTTGCGAATTTTTCCGTTTTAGGGCAAAATTGTCGGTTTTTCCCGTTTAAACCCGATTTCGATCAAACGTCCGTATAAGCTTGCCGGCACCTACTTTAGCTAAAATAAAGCTTGTGCGTGAGCTTTGGGGTTATATGGGACGTTTTGGTCCAATTTGATTTTTTCCCCCAATTTTAATGTTATTTTAATGCGGTATTCACATTTTGGGAAATTTCTCTTTAAGTGATCTTTTCTTCAATTATTCTTGTGTAAACCTAAACCACATAATATCTAGATTATTGTGTGGACAAGGATTTAAGAGTAAAAGAAAATAAAATAAAATAAAAGAGAGATGCATGCATGTGTGTATGTGTAATGTGAATGCATTTAATGCATTAATTGTTAGGAAATTGCTAGGAAACCCTCACCCATTCCCTCCCCTCTTCCTTTTGGCCGAGCCCTCCCTCTCTCTCTACTGTCCTTAGCCAATTCTCTCTCTCTTTTCCTCACAAATCCTTGACAAATTCTCAATTCTTCACAAACTTCTTCAAAATCTTCACTTTTTTCCTTTTGCTTGCTTTGGAGCTTGGATAGCTTGCATCCTTGGGTTCTTTTGGCTAGGTAATAATCCCTATCTGTTCTTTAGGTGTTTTTAGTGTAGCTTAGCTATTTAGATTCAGTTTAGAATGTTTAAAGTTAGGGTTTGTGTGTAATATCGTATTTTAGTGTCGGTTTGTGTAGTTTGTTCGTGTCTTGTAGCTGTTATTAATATATATATTTGGTTTAAGAAATTCATGTTAGGGTTAAATTTTGTTAAATGTTTAGTGTTCATTTGAAGTGTTAATTTATGTTTTGGAGATGATTAACCTAGTAGGAAATGTTAATTTTTGCTAATGAACACTTTGTTTAATTATGCAATGAGCTTACTAGGTTTTTGCTAAAACATAATTAGCGAGTGTTAAAAATATAGGAATGGTTTAGATAGCTTAGTTAAGCTATTTTAAACTGTTTGTAATCGCTAGATATGCATTAGCTTGAAACTAATGCGAAATTTTGCGATAGGTTGCTTACTAGTTTTCGTGGTTTTTCCGACGTGCGTTTGATTGGTTGTTGCGAGGTTGTATCTATTGTACTCCTCGTAATTCTTGTGTTGTGTTGCGCGATCGGGACGATCGGAGCCCAGACTTGGTGTTTTGTAGTTTAGCGACCCCAATTAGGGTTTTTGGCCGGTATCGTGCGCGATAGATGCGCTAAGCGCGCAGTGTAATTTTCCGGGCGTTTTCTTCGCGTTTCGTTGTTTTTTCGTCATTGTAGGATTTTTTCTTATGTGATGTGTTTGTGAAATTTTAGGTTCGCAAGCGGGGACTTCGGACACTACGACAAGGGGAAAACAGGTGGTAGGATTCACCTAGCTTGGAGTGTTGGTGAGTAGATTTAACATCTACAGGGGAATCGCCCGCATGGCGTTATGCGTCTGGGCTAGAGATTTTAACTTGTCGCATATTTTATATCATGTTTAGAATTGCGCATTTACCCTATTAATTAGATGTAGTGTGCCTGGACTAGTAGTAGTAGGACACTGCACATATTATTGACGATTTATGTTGCACAAGCACTGTTGTATGCTACACACACCGTCAATAATTACCATGTCACACACAAACCACTTATAGATATTATATTGCTTGGTTAGGGACATTGTGACATTGATTCATATTTCTTATCGCATTTGACATATAGTTACCTGTATACCTATAGGGTATTGTACCATTAGTGATAGGTACATACACACCTAAGGACATAGCTACAGGTGTGCTTTACATTTCATACTTCACTTATACCTGATAGGTATATCACATCATTACAAATAGGTAGATACCTATATTTTCTGCTATACCTTCATGTGTTTACATATATCTGGTTATAGCTATGTATTTACCCTTATTGTTGTATTATTAAGAATTGGAGATATTAGGAACCGCATGATATTTATATTAACTGGTTGCAGTTAATTTGCGGCTTTTCCTTTATACGCTTACATTACAGTTTTTATGTTGCGTATACTTTATTCATGGATTTTCGCATTTGTTATATGGATTTTTCATGATGTTTTCTGGATTCGGGAACCGTGGGAGTTCATGAAATTATGCATTATTTGAAAAACCCAGTTTCCTTGATATGATATTTTAGCAGCCACCATGAGATTTGTCGTTTACGATGTGTATACCCCATGCGGGGAAAGGAGGGATCCGTGTGCGGGTACATGGTGGGGCCCGGAGGTACCCCGAAGCAAGAACGATGTCGTGGTGCTAGACGATGAGGCTTACGGGAACCATACCTACCGGTGACAGGACCTATGACTCAGCGGCTATCATGTGGATACCGATGGGAGTCATGTACGTATGGATACGTCGAGAGGCGAGGGTCAGAGCTAGGCACTCGAGCTTTCCGGATAGCGTATGATACGTACCTATCAGGGGGCCAGTCATGGAGACAGCACATGATGGATCAGTATTTTTGTGTCGATGCTTGGCACATTGGTTTCATGATATTTCTAATTACTCCTTTGTATATATAACAGGAGATTGAGCCGCTGTTATATACCCTTACACCAATATTAGTGGAATGGGACGCTAATATATGTGTATTGACCTCATCATATTTATTTATGTCATTATATTTAGGATGTTAGAATTTTGCTGGAGAATTGATTCGGGATATAAGAGATTCATTTGAGATTGGATACTGGATATATATGTGAGATATACTTGATATTGTACATACGAGATATGTGAGATCCACTTGATGTTGTACATTCAATATATGTGAGATATACTTGATATTGTACATACGAGATATGTGAGATCCACTTGATATTGTACATTCGATATATGTGAGATATACTCGATATTGTACATACGAGATATGTGAGATCTACTTGATATTGTACATTCGATATATGTGAGATATACTCGATATTGTACATACAAGATATGTGAGATCTACTTGATGTTGTACATTCGATATATACGAGATACACTTGATATTGTGCAGCTGAGGAGATATGACACTTAGATGATATGAGAGCCAATTTGGGGGCTGATTTGAGGAATTGGGATTTGAATTGTCTTACTGGATTGTGATCCTATCACGATGTCAGGATTCCGTGGAAATGACATACTTCACTCCATACCTCACCTTTATCTATTTGTGCACTGCTTCATGTATTAGTAGTACCTGTTGAGTACCTTTCATGAGTGATGCACATTTACATTCTCATATCCCTATCTCATGATTATTGCATACTGTTGTCCTATCATTATTGCTTTATATATATTGGTTGTACCTGCTAGTGTACTTTCCATTATTCTGCATTCATATGACATGTTATTATTGGTAATTGCATATCTTAGATTCACGCAGTACGTGCATACTTACGATTACCTGCATATGTTATTTACTATTCATGAGTTGGCAACTCACCCCCGTTGTGCCACAGGTATTGCAGGTGTTTCCCCAGAGTAGTCGAGGCCGGCTATTCACCTATTGTTCAGTTGATTAAACTGCACATTTATTATTACATTTTTCCTACTATTTCTATATTAAAAAGGTCTTTATTATAATATATCATACATATGAGGGTTTATTTGTAAAAATACTATTTTCCATGTGTTGATATATTATAATTAGCATTTGGTAGGAAAATGTATATAACATTATTGACCTAATCCTAGTAGACTTAGTCTACTAAATATTATTTAAGTTGTTGTGCAGAATTTTCAGGTCTAAAATCAAGGAAATCAAGTTGTTAAAGTAAACCTGCCTAATTAAGAAATCAAAATGAAGAAATCAAGTCTGGCAGCAACTACGAGAAGATTTCCAAATTCTGAAGGTTCCAAAGATCGCCACATGTCACAAGGAGAATTCCCATAAAAATGATCAATGGATCTGATCATCAGGCCGCGGATCCGCAGCCCGAGCCCCTTTGTGCCGCGGATCCGCCGCGTTATAGTGGAGTTAAGGGCTGGAATTTTGTGAACTGGATTCTAACTACCATTCCCCAATTTAGGCATCTAACTTTCTGGCTTTGGGACTATAAATAAAGACCGAGAGCCTCTTGGAAAAATCATCAAGTCGACGAGATCACGAAGTCCAAGACGGCTCACGCATCCAGACTGATCATCAACTGTTCGTCTACCTCCTTGGAAGTGATCGAGAAGCAAACTAGTCTTTGTAATCATTTTCTAAGGAATCAAAGTGTAATGAATATTGTTGATTAATAAAGGTAGCACTTTTTCCTATTCTATTTCTTTGTAGTTTAATTATGCATTCTCTCTCCATCTCTTTTTCTCCCAACATGCGCGAGTAATTCTCCGCTTGTTAGGGTTCGTAGGATTAGGGTAGGCTAATGGATGATGAACATCCCTAAACCCATTTTAAGTCCTATAAAGTTTATGAACTTTATCAAAAGAATCATTAACATCTTAATCGGGCGCGCTAACAATTCTTTGTTAGTTCCGACCGCGATTAGAGATTAGATTAATGATTATTTTGGTAAAGGCTAGATATGAACGGAGTTCCGTGTCGAGACAAGGGTTAAGAGTGGGATTCCTTTTCCCTCCAGAAACCCTAATCTACACTCATCACCGTCGTTCTAGTTTTAAATCTATTAAAGGATAAAAAGGGTAACTTTTAATTAATCGTCCATAACTACTAAATCCTAACGAACCCTACAAGCCCCCTTATTATATTAACTACATCCCTAAAATAATCTAGATCTATATTTTTGCATTCTTGCTTAACGTAGATCTAGAAACCATTCTTCAAAATTCTTTATCCTTCCTCTCTTTCTCAACACATCTAAAGTAAGAATAAAAGGTTCAACGTTTCCCTGAGGACGACCCGTACTCACCTCGGTCTAGCTACGCGCGACACCGTTCTGATTGCGGTTAACTACAAATACTTTTTCGAACCAATCAAATGGCGCCGCTGCCGGGGATACGTGCGTAATTTTTTATTCTTACTATTTGTGTTGAATTCTTAGACGATTCATATCATTATTAAAACAAAACTACAAATTGCATATTTAACGATTTGTGTGTGAATTTTGCGAGGGAATCTGGAGTCACGGACTTGAGAAAACAGGAGATCTAGGGTTTCACACTTCTCTGGTATCTTTCTTAACTCCTTCTCTCTCCTCTCAAATCCAATAAAATCTATTTTCTGCAGGATTCTTTGCAAAATAACGCCGCTCAAAAATCTTTTTGCAAAAGTTTTGTGATTGGTTTTGTTTTGCATATTTTAATACGGACTTTAAGGGGCAAAGACCAAATCAAGATTAGGTGGGGATTTCATCACCCGTCCTAAGCCCCACAAATCACAAACCAAGCATCCGCATCAACCCTACATTAATTTAAAAATATATCTAGACCAGACTCTAAGGACTGTCGTGCTCATTAAGGACAGAGGAAGGTCGTGGGTAATCTATCGCTTATCCGCAGTACTTTTGTAGTGCCTAGGCAAGTGTGTCCAAGGCGAGTGGTTACTTAATTAGGACCACTACTTTCGTAGTGGGGAGCCTCCTACTCACCTGGCACTTACCTGGCTACAAGAGTAGTAAAGAGGCGGTAGAGGATTTATCCTGCGGCTTATTGTAGCGTTTTGAAAATCGTTTCGGTGAAATTTCGAAAAAATCGGTAAAATAAGGGGGTTTTCTGTAAAAAGTCAAAATACAAATATCTTATTATAAAAATTAAATATACATATTCTAGTTATGTAATTGCTATTATTTGGTATTTATTGAGCCGCTGGTGAAATTTCAAATTTTCTGAAAAAAATATTATTTTATTATTATTTAAGCCGTCACTAATACATTTAATTAGGGAAAATTACAAATTGGAATGAGTTGAAACAAATTTTGTGCATCATAAAACATTAAATAAAATTTTATCATGTGGTTTTTGGAACGAAATCATTTGCCAAAACGGTTTGGAAATTATTGAAGAAAAAAGGCTTTTTTTAGCGTAAATGGATGTTTGGGGTATTGTATTTATCATTTTTCATCACCCCACACCCGTACCCACACCCACACACCCCCACTTACTCCCCCCATGGCTGAATTCAGCAGCCCCCTCTCTTGTCCCCACTTGGTTTTCAAAGGAAAAGAAATAAAAGAAAAGATTAGAAAATAGATAAAGTAGTTAGACTTTGACCTTACCTTGACCTTGACTTTCCTCCCTTGCATTTTTCTCACCTCTCTCTCTCTCCCCTCACCCATTTCTGGCCGAAAATTCTCAGCCCAAAACAGCAGCCCCTCCCTCCCTCTTCTCCTCTCATTTTCCATCAAAAAATTCACCCATTTCCATCAAAAATCAAAACTAAAATGCAAATCAAAGCCCTACCCATTTTCTCTTATCTCTTTAAGCATGGATCTTGGTGCAAAGATTTCAATTTGGAGGTCTAGTTTCATGTTGATCTAAAGATGGTTTTAAGGTATAAATCCTAACCTATTGTTCAATTGTTGGGTTAAATTCCTTAATGTATCTTATTAGGTGCTTAAATGTGGTTTAATTGCAAGTTTGGAAATCTAAAGAGAAGGAGTTTGAATTGAAAAGTTAGGGTTTTAAATTCAATAGGGTTGTTGTCACTTGTTTAAGGTTGCATGGTGTAGTTAGCATGTTAAGACATGTTAAACCTAATCTAGAAGATAATTTGTAAATTGTTGCATCTAAAATGGTCGAAATTGGTTAAAATTGCAAACTAGTTTTTGTAAATATTGTGTTAAATTGAGAATTAAAATATGGTTAGGGTTTTTTATCATATTATTAACTTTATTAAGTGTAGTTTAACACTTTAGTTCATGGAAATCCAACCTAAATTGTAGTTTGTGCATTTTTGCTATGAAATTGTAAAAAGGGTATTTTGTAAACTAGAATATTAGGATTTTTGGAATTTAATGAGATTAAATTCCGGAAATTGTTTATACGACTTATTTAAGATATTTAATAAGTATATTGGCCGCTACTTTCATTTAAACATCATGTTTTGTACAAAAACGGCGAATTGTGCTTGCTAGATTTTCGGAAAAATGACTTTTTAAGTGAAAATGGGGTTTTTGTGAGTTTTAACCTAGTTTATATTAAAATTAGTGTTCGTGAATGTGCAAATGAGTGTGATTGGATTTTTCTCGATGGTTTGACGTTTGTACATCGACATCGAGGGTTGGTTTTACTATTCTTGCATGCGTAGGCGATAGGTTTGGACCTATGCGTGATACGCGTGCCGATTTGATTTTCGTATGCCGTTTCGATCTCGAATTTAGTTTTAATGCGATATGGTGCGTTATGATATGTAGGTACCCCCACGTGGACTTCAAGACGACAAGCAAGCGCGTGGCAACGTCGGCACCGGCGAGCGAGGACCAGGTGAGTAGATTTATATCTACGGGGAGAAGTCGGGTGGATGGCGTATAGCACCCCCGCAGTCCGTGGTGGTGTATACGGATGCGTATACACACCAACAATTTTTATATGTTATTTAGGATTAATAACGATGCTTAGGATGGATATTGGTATGTTGGATTACTTTAGTGTTGCGAACCCTAGGGTAGTGTTACACACACATACACCCATACATACTTGCATACATTCCTATTGATATGTGCTCATGGGCTTCTTTATAGTTATGTGTTCACATGGGTATGGGACTATGTGTTCACATACGGATTGAGGATGATACTTGGGGTTGAGCTGAGTCGATGAGATTGGATCGAGGCCGTGAGATCGGTGATATAGCAGGGTTCGTATCTTAGATACGACATGACGTTGTAGCGGGTCCTTGACGTAGTGTTTCACACACGTCCATGCTTACGTAGGCGGTATCAGTATGGTACTAGACGTAGATCAGTACCCCGATCATGATATTTGATAAAGAGGATACCAGGTGAATAGTATGATGAATGTGATATTGACCCGTACCCAGATTGGGATGCCGTACGACGGATTTACGTACGAGCTATATTGATGATTGATCCGCACTCTTGACTTGGGATGCCTGATTATAGATATGGTATCGGATATGATATTATTGAGGCGAGATCACCGACTATACATATACAGGTATGTATATGTATCGACTCAGATGATAGGCGGTTTCCTTACCTGTAGTTCAGCTTGTAGTTCAGCCGTATAGTTTAGTGTAGTTGTTAGATTAGATTAGACTTCTTACCTATTTCAAAAACTAACGAATCGTGGGCATTTTTAAAGACAGCTCAAGGGAATCTACGGATATTTCAAAAACGACGTATCTTTTCATAAAAAACACCGTAGCCCCTATTTTCAAAACCCCATGATTCGTGTTATTTCAAAAGGCACCATTTGTAGGACTTATATTAGATTATTGCAGATTAATTATCGTTGTGTCTAGTATTCAGCTCCCGCACATTATTGCTGTTCGCTCTGCCTCGCATATTTATTTTGCTGCATATTCCATTATTGATATCATGCTGTTAGGACACCAGCACCATTACCGATGATGCGTATATACCACGTACACCTACTTGCCGGCTCACACACATCTTCATCGGTAATTGCCATGTCACGTACACTTTAGAGAATATAATTGCTTGACTTAGATTGTTAGCTAGTAGTGTTGACATGATATTAGTGTACTTCCCTTATATGCCATATTAGACATTGTAGTTATTACCTACCACTTCATGCATACTGTTATTCAGTTGTTCATGCCTAGTTCATTATCATTGACATATGCACTTGTGATGATTTCTTGAGATTTATGATATTTCTGGATTTCGGGGAAAGCCGCAAAATTTACAACTTATGATCTTTTAAAATATAAAATGTTGCGGTTTTCTAGTGATGTAAAGTGTCGTCCACCATGAGTTTGCTGTGGTTTTGGAGATCCGTGTCGAGGAGTGGAGGAACCGTCACGGGTACATGGTGGGCCCGGTATGGTACCCCGGGGCAAGAGGAATGTGGTGTTGACGTTGAGCACTACCTACCGGTGATATTACCCGACGCGTCGGATATCCGGAGGATACCGTCATGGTCTTGAGATGGATGGTAGGGGCCGGTCTGGACTGACGGCGCCCTAGATATTGAGATTGAGACATTGATATTTCGAGACAGTGAGATTTATGTTTTGTGTCGATGCTAGACACTGTTGATACTGATTTTAATTATGATACCTCAGTTTAAAATATGAAGGAAATCTCACTAATTTATGAAAACAGTTTCTTCATTTACATGTATTCTGTTTTCATGCATTCATACCTCATTCATATGATATATTGCTACCTGAGGCACTGACACGGGCACATGAAATTATACTCGGGTTAGATATTACCCTAGTCATTGTTATAGGCTGCCTGTTATACTTATATTTGAGGATATATTATGATCATTGACCTAGGTTGCGTTATTTATGCGATTTCTGTGCGTAGATGTTTTTCTATTCACGAGTTGGCAACTCACCCCCGTTGTGCCCCAGTTTCTTGCAGGTTTGCCATACAGGTTTCATTACGGCTTTGCTGGCACTATTTCCATTCCGGGTGGCTTGCTAGTAGGTGGGTTATTTGTATCTCACCCATCCTTATATCTTGTATATCATTATTCTGTTGTATCTAGAAGTTCCATCAACCAAACATGTATTTATTGAGATAGAGACCAGTGTTGTTTATTCTTTCGACCTTAGAGTCGCTCGTTATATTTCTGGTGGTTTTGAGTTCCCTTTTGAGTTTTTGATCCTCGCCGTTGGCGTTATATATTTATTGCTTGTGTGGTTGTGACCGTCGATTGACGAAGAGCTAGCTCCCGCTTGGGGATGCCTTTTTCTTGATTTCGTATACTATTCATGTTGTATCCCGTTGGGGGCCAGTATTTACAAAGGAGACTCTGCCGAAATTTTCAGTAAATTTTTGATGTTTTAAAAACCGCATAATTCGGCTTATGCTATTGAAATTACTTGCTTTAAGTTGGTTTTTCCTGCACTCTACTACTTTTCTTGGTTTGGATTTCTGGGTTTTCGGTTTACTTAGATTACGTACGCCTCGAGACGTTCGTAGTTTAAGTGCCGGTCATGTTCCGTACTTTCGGGTCGTGACACTTATCCTTTGGAAGTCTAGGAGCGGTCTAGAGACTGGACCTAGGTGACCTTAGTTCTAGGGTTGCTTGTGCATTTTAGAGTGATTTGTCTTGAGTCCCACTTTTTCAAAACAAGCCAATTTTTAAATCACACACACGCTGCCACTTGCACTAAACCCGCTTAGTGCATGCTCGGCTGGACACGGGATCCTAGTGCCCGTCTTGTCCGCGTTCCTGCTATCGACGCCGAAGTCGGTACTTCTTCATCTTCTTTTCCCCCACCACACACGACCGATATGGACGGTACTCCATCAGATTATAACACCACGCTGCCACCGCCCTTAGGTGCGCAGAATCCACCGCGCATCTCTCTCCAAGAGAGATGCTATCCTATCCATGGTCCTCTTCCCACTTGTCTATCTCTTCCACCACCTAACGGGGATAATTTCGAAATTAAACCCCACTACATCAATCTGCTGCCCAAATTTCACGGGCTTGAATCAGAAGACGCATACGTTTTCATTACCAAATTCGAAAACGTATGCGCAATGATGGGTACTTCACAATTGACTGTGGATGCTATGCGCTTGCGTCTGCTCCCATTCACTCTATGCGACTTGGCAGAAAAATGGCTTTATAATACTGCCGCACACTCTATCACTAATTGGGATGAATTCGTAATAGCATTTCTTAAGAAGTTTTACCCAAACCATAAGATCGCCCGTGTTAGGAGCGAGATCAACCAGTTTACCCAGCTTCCCAATGAACCATTTTGGAAGTGCTTTGAACGTTTCAAAGATCTGCTTGTCCAATGTCCTCATCATGGAATCAATAGATGGGATTTATGCCGAATTATATATGAGGGCATTAATCCAGCGACAAAGAAGATGCTTGAAACAATGTGTCAATGTAATTTCATGTCTAAAGATGATGGTGAAGCTTGGAAGTATCTGGAAGACCTCGCTGAACACACTTTGCAGTGGGAAAGCGTAAGACCACCTTCATCTAGGGGAGGTGTTCACCAGCTCGATGTTTCTATCGCAGTAAAAGCCGAAATGGCAGTGATACAGAAGAAACTCAACGCTATTGAGAACAAATTCTCATCATTCTCCCTAAATCAGGTCACGCTTCCTAAGACCGTCTGTGGTTACTGTTCGGATCCTTCGCACTTAACGGAAGAATGTCCTATGAATGCACCGTTTCAAGGTCATGAGCAAACTAATGCTGCTTTTCAGCAGCGACCTAGAAACGATCCTTATTCTTCCACGTACAATCAAGGATGGAAGAACCATCCTAACTTTTCTTGGAACCAAAACCAACAAAGCAATTATCAAAGACCTCCTCCACAGCAACCACAACCACAGAATCAGCCCCCCTTTCAGTTACAGAACTTTCAAAATCCGGCCAACATTTCTACACCACAAGTGGCCGGTACGGACAACTCACTTGCACAAACTTTGGATATGTTCATGAAACAATCCATGCAATTGTCGGCTGAGATGAAGTCTTCTATTGATACCATAACGAAAAACTCCGCCTCCCATGGTGAGAGTATTAAATCAATAGAAAACCAAATCGCACAGTTAAAAGCCGCAATGAGTGCGAGAGAAAAAGGGAAACTCCCATCTCAACCCATACCTAATCCTGGCCACTCACAAAGTTATAATGTGAGTGCTGTTACCACGTTGAGATCGGAAAAAGTGCTGAATAACCGAGTGGGTGAGCAATGTGATGATAGTGACACCAATGATACCCCATCTTCTTCTTCTTCCCCTAGTTCGTCTAATCTCCCACCTTCACCCGAGCCTATTCTCCGTTTTCCCCAAAGCTCGAATATTTTGCCGAATCTATCTAAGTCGATTCCCACTCCAATTTTGGGATCGAATCCGTCCCCACAGTCTTCTCCACAAACGTTGGACCCAAAACTTATTGATCAAGCACCTTATCCAAACAGGTTAAGGGGAAACAGACCAAGTCCACAAATAGAGAAGATTGTGGAAATTTTTAAGCAAGTTAACATAAACATTCCTCTCCTAGATTCTATTCAACAAGTTCCGTCATATGCGAAAATCCTAAAGGACTTGTGCACTAGGAAGAGAAAAGATCAAGTACCTAAAAAAGTTTTCCTTACGAGTAATGTGAGCACAGCTTTTACACAACAACTACCCAAGAAACGAAAGGACCCCGGAAGTCCTACAATTTCAATTTCTATTGGGGGTAAAAATATCAATCGTGCTCTACTCGATTTAGGTGCTAGTGTTAACTTGCTTCCGTTTTTTGTTTATGAGCAATTAGGGATCGGAGAGTTAAAGCCTGCACATTGCACTCTTCAGATGGCCAATCGATCTATCACCCAACCAAGGGGTGAGCTAGAGGATGTGTTAATCAAAGTCGGGGAATTCATATTTCCCGTAGAATTTATTATTATTGATACACAACCTGTGGCAAACCCACGCAATCAAATCCCGGTGATACTCGGTCGACCCTTTTTGGCCACTTCCAACGCTGTAATCAATTGTAGAAACGGCTCTATGACCCTATCCTTTGGAAAGAAGTCAATTGAGCTTAACATTTACAAGTTGGGAAGTGAACCCTCCGAACCCTATGTTCATGTGTGTTCTGTCGAATTAATGGATGTCGACAGCAGCGAATTGGATCAACCTCATGATACTAACTCTTTTCATATGTTGCTTGACCCAACCATGTATTATACATACACGGACTCTTCCACCGAGTTGTCCGGGTCAACATCTAACGCTGATGAGGAACTTTTTATAGAGTCTGACGATCACCCTGTTTTTCCTGATGACATTATTCTTCGGGGTATCGATGAAAGTTTTGAGGAAATTTTCGCTGATGAACTCGCATATTTACAAGACACGGGTGTTGAGATGAATCAACTCCAAGATGAAGAAATTGGACCTCCACCCCTTCTTTTGGACAATCATGATAATGCGAGTAATTCATCATCGCTATCACTGTGTCGTCTCTCCAAATTGAGACGCAATCCTTTTCCATTACACCTCTTATCACCGCCCTACTTCTTCACGTCGAAAGGTGACATGTTCTTCCACAAACCTTGGTAATTCATCGATAAATTTTTTGAATGGTTGGTGTTGACTTTTGGTCTTTGTAAGGCTTTACTTTGACCAATAACTTTACCCCCCCCAATGATTTTAATTGCTTAACATTATTTAACTCAAGTTTTGGGAGGATATTTTGGCTCTTGAAAGAAAATGATTTTTACAAAATTATGAGCCAAGAAATAAGTTTGGGGGAGGATTTCACTTGCATTATTTCTTGTCCTCTTTTTCCTCCCAAGTCTACAGGTTTTTGAGCTTAACGGATGACATCAGTGAGGACACTGCTGTAAACAGGTTTGGGGAGGTTTGTGCTTATTTATACATCAATTTGCATCATATTTTGCACAAGCACAACATTTTCAAAAAAATTTTTAAAAAAAATCTTTTATAACAAAAGAGTAGAAAGTGAAAAATTACATCCAAAAGATAGGAATAGTTTAAGAAAACCAAGAAAATTAGAAGTTTTCTTAAATGAACTAGTAATAAGTAGTTATGAGCTGTTGTCCCAAGGGTTAGAAGATGAAGGAAGTCACTAATCTGAGGATAAAAATAAGTCTGAAAAATAGTTTCTATTCTGGAAGCCAAACATTTGAATGTTGATACCCTACTATATGCACTTACACACGTCTTGAAACTCGGGATAGTAGAGGATACCTTGAAATGCTCTTGTCTAAAAGCCAAAGTATGAAGGAAATGAAAAAAATTAAAAAAAATTGAAGAAAATATAAAAATGGTGAATAGAAAAAAATGAACACTGGTTTTGTATCGCCAAGGCAGCAATAAAAAAATATAGCGAGGGTGCTTCATCACCTAGTGCCCTAAGGCCAACTGGTCTTGGAGTCACTGCTAAGCCTTAGGTGGTGCAAGACGAGGAAAATATTATCACCTATTCTGCAAGCACATAAGTAATCGGTCGGTTAGTACCTCAAGAAGTATTAACGGTCGCATGAAAATGTGTGAGCAATCTAAATATTCATCAAATTAAAAAATACTGAGGTAGATGGACAAGAGTATGATAGCTTGAATTGAATTCTCCGAGTGTAGGGATGTCCATTACACACACGTAGGGGTATATGATCGATGTTTGGATGAAAGGTAGGAACAAAAAATAAAGACGATGTTTTATTGAGGGATGATGTGATTTTTAACATTTTTTCATGACTATTAAGATAGGGCTCATGACAACTGAAAAGCTAGTATTGTTGGAAACTCTTATTTTCAAAGTATTTCTTTTATGGTTCTTATCTTTATATGTAAATTTCACCATCTCTCTTTTGTTATTGAATTTTGTGGGTGTAATCCGCTGAAAACTCTCAGGAGACAACACTCCTCCTACTAGGGACACCTAGAGGTTTAACGGCTTGTTGCACGTGCTAAGTGCAATCGTGTTTGCCTACGAAAGTGTGCTTAGTTTTTTTTTTTTTTTTTTCTCTTTCTCTTGAATAAACTAGTTTGCTCGGGACGATCAAAGATAAGTTTGGGGGTATTTGTTCAGTTGATTAAATTGCACATTTATTATTACATTTTTCCTACTATTTCTATATTAAAAAGGTCTTTATTATAATATATCATACATATGAGGGTTTATTTATAAAAATACTATTTTCCATGTGTTGATATATTATAATTAGCATTTGGTAGGAAAATGTATATAATATTATTGACCTAATCCTAGTAGACATAGTCTACTAAATATTATTTAAGTTGTTGTGCAGAATTTTCAGGCCTAAAATCAAGGAAATCAAGTTGTTAAAGTAAACCTGCCTAATTAAGAAATCAAAATGAAGAAATCAAGTCTGGCAGCAACTACGAGAAGATTTCCAAATTCTGAAGGTTCCAAAGATTGCCACATGTCACAAGGAGAATTCCCATAAAAATGATCAATGGATCTGATCATCAGGCCGCGGATCCCCAGCCCGAGCCCCCTTGTGCCGCGGATCCGCCGCGTTATAGTGGAGTTAAGGGCTGGAATTTTGTGAGCTGGATTCTAACTACCATTCCCTAATTTAGGCATCTAACTTTCTGGCTTTGGGACTATAAATAAAGACCGAGAGCCTCTTGGAAAAATCATCAAGTCGACGAGATCACGAAGTCCAAGACGGCTCACGCATCCAGACTGATCATCAACTGTTCGTCTACCTCCTTGGAAGTGATCGAGAAGCAAACTAGTCTTTGTAATCATTTTCTAAGGAATCAAAGTGTAATGAATATTGTTGATTAATAAAGGTAGCTCTTTTTTCTATTCTATTTCTTTGTAGTTTAATTATGCATTCTCTATCCATCTCTTTTTCTCCCAACATGCGCGAGTAATTCTCCGCTTGTTAGGGTTCGTAGGATTAGGGTAGGCTAATGGATGATGAACATCCCTAAACCCTTTTTAAGTCCTATAAAGTTTATGAACTTTATCAAAAGAATCATTAACATCCTAATCGGGCGCGCTAACAATTCTTTGTTAGTTCCGACCGCGATTAGAGATTAGATTAATGATTGTTTTGGTAAAGGCTAGATATGCACGGAGTTCCGTGTCGAGACAAGGGTTAAGAGTGGGATTCCTTTTCCCTCCAGAAACCCTAATCTACACGCATCACCGTCGTTCTAGTTTTAAATCTATTAAAGGATAAAAAGGGTAACTTTTAATTAATCGTCCATAACTACTAAATCCTAACGAACCCTACAAGCCCCCTTATTATATTAACTACATCCCTAAAATAATCTAGATCTATATTTTTGTATTCTTACTTAACGTAGATCTAGAACCCATTCTTCAAAATTCTTTATCCTTCCTCTCTTTCTCAACACATCTAAAGTAAGAATAAAAGGTTCAACGTTTCCCTGAGGACGACCCGTACTCACCTCGGTCTAGCTACGCGCGACACCGTTCTGATTGCGGTTAACTACAAATACTTTTTCGAACCAATCACCTATCTATCATCTTTTGCTCCAGATACCGCATCGACTCACAGTGTGCCGTTTGCTTAGGTGGGTTTTGGTGGTTATCTGTATTTTGTATTGTATATTCATTGTATCTTGTACTCTCCATCTACTACTAGTATGTTGTAACTTAGAGACTTGGTGAGGACGATGTTGTATATTATTGTGGATTTGTTGCTTTTTATGCAGTTTCCTTTCTTTTGTCTCTTATTTCTTCGCTACGGCGTCGTATATCTGTTGTGGTGTTTGTTTTCCGCCGTTGGGCGTGGAATTTTGCTCCCGTTTGGGATGCTTTACTTTATATTCATGTTGTACCCATTTGGGGGTTAGTTTTTACAAAGGGGGTGCTGCCAAAATTTTAAAGAAAAAGTGGACTCTTTTAAAGAATTTGGGTTGTGATTTCAAACGTTTCAAAAACTTTTATTATCTTTTCCGTATTTTCATGGTTTAGATTTCTGGGTTTGGCTTTCTTTTACTGCGTTACGTCTGTAGGCGTTGCGTAGTATTAGGGCCGTCACGTGCCAATTTCGGGTCGTGACAAAGTTGGTATCAAAGTGTTAGGTTTTACCTTTCGGAGTGTAGGATGACCTTGGTATGATGGATAGGTAGCTTAAGCAGAGTAACGTAGTGTGTGTATATCTGCCGCATGCTCACGATGCGGTACTTCGCCTAAAGTGCCTAAGTACAAATTGCTTGAAATTCCTTCTTTGATGATTCATATCCTTGTGATTCGATTTCCGGTTCCTTATCAAATCTCATCTCTATTTATAGCCTTGCCGCCGATGACCATGGGGACTCAGAGTGATGCAGCGAGGGCCGAGGTCAGAGTTAGCTCGGGTGAGACGAGCACTGACCAGGATGGCACTCTTGTTGCACAGGTACAGACAGATCAGCCTTCGACAGAGCAGCTCGCTAGGCTTGTGGCAGAGATGCAGGACTTGCGCCAGACGATGAGATCATTGGTTGATGCCATTCGAGCGCAGCGACAGGAGGTTGACACCCCAGTTACTCGGTTGTTCCTTGGGATCAACATGCAGCAGTCTGTCACCTACGTAGCACTAGTGGATACAGCCCCAGTCGACGAGACACGTCTTCTGGAGACTTTAAGAGTTTCGGATCAGAGGAGGGCTCATGCAGGTGTGCCAGCCCATAGACAGAGGTTCAGTCGTCGAGACAGTTTTCGTGATCGTCGTGGGAGTGGCAGAGGCTTAGGACTAGGTCAGTCGTTCAGCTCTCATCCCTAGGAGGGCCAGCAGCTGTCATATGGATGTTTTCGATGCGGGAGCCTTCATCACTTCATCAAGGATTGTTCCTTAGCGCCGCGTCAGAGTCGTGTTCTCAGAGGTCGTGGGCGCGGAAGGTTTTCTCAGAGGGGTCAGTCTCGAAGGAAGAGTTTTGACAGTTCCGGGTAGAAGGCAGACACGAGGGTTTGTTTCTACTCATCGGGACGCACAGGCGTCCAATGCAGGGTTTTCAGGTATCCTTAATTTACATGTTCTTTTGATGTACTAGTTGGTTTTTCACTCTTTGTGCCGTGGTTGGGACGAGGATCGTGTTAGCTAGATTAGCCGTTTTGTTGTGTTAACTTCTGTCAGCGATTTTTTTGTTGCGCGACACGTATTTCAGTCGTATGCCAAACGGTGAGGAGATTTTGCCGTCATTGGATCCTTCTAGAGATGTTGGATTTGACGTTCTCCTGGGCACGGACTGGTTAGTTACGTGCTAGGCGTCTGTGGACTACCGTGAGGAAACAGTCAGGAATTGTTTTCCCGGTGAGTCAGTTCTTGTTGTGCAGGTGGATAGTTGTGCCGCCTCTCACAGCTTGAATTCAGCCTTTTTCGCTAGTTAGCTTTGGAGGAGATGTCATGGATTCTTGGCGTTCATTCGTGATACCAGAGCCACAATAGATTTGTTGAACCGGTTTTTTATCGTGCAAGAGTTTTCCGACGATGTTCCAAGGGAGCTAGTGAAGCTTAGGGAGCTTAAGGATCTACTGCAGAGTTGTTGTTGGGGAGTTTTGTGTGTCTGAGTGTTTCGCCTTAAGGAGCTCCTATTTCTGTTCGTCAAGGAGAAGGACAACAGTTGAGGTCATGAATTGATAGATCGTCAATTGAACCGGCTTACGGTGCGGTTAGGTATCATTTACCTCGCTTTGACGATTTCTTCGATCGGCTCCTAAGTGCGAGACTTTTTCTAAGTTGTTGGGGATCAGGTCATCATCGTTGCGGGTTCGGAGTGATGGCATTCCGAATACTGTTTTTGTGCGTGCTACGGGGTGTCGTTGGACTCGCCAATGCCCTAGCAGCATTCGTAGATATGATGAACCAGATTCTTCAGGCCGTTCCTCGACCAGCTATTGTTATGTTATTGATGACATTCTGGTCTATACTTTGTGTCTTGAGGAACATGAGCAGCACTTGAGGATTTGTTTTGCAGACATTGGGAGAGCCCCAGCTGTTTGCTAGATTCTTGGAGTATTCCTTTAGGCTTGTTTGTGTTGACTCCTAGGTCTTGTAGTTATGGGAGACGGTTTCGTATGGTTCCGAGGAAGATCGAGACCGTACAGCTTAGGCCCAGACTTGTGTACGGACAGAGGTCCTTTGATTTTGGGCTTAGCAGGTTTTTACCGCCGTTTCATGCAGGATTACTAGCATATTGCTGCACCGTTGACTGGACAGACCTGAATGGAGGTTCTTTTCTTTGGACTGAGGCATGTGTACGGAGTTTCGGCAGTTGGAGATTCGGTTAGCAACTGCATCAGTTCTTTGCTTTTGGTTCGGGCGACTTTGTGATTTAACTGTAATGTTTCACATGAGTGGCTCGATTGTGTGCGGTTGTGACACTGCCCGCCGACGCTCGTTCGTTAGAGATACTTGAGTATACTTGGCTGGGTAATGATTCAGAGTCCTTTATTTGTGACCAGGATGTGCTACGTTTAGGGGCGCGTTTGTGTACCGAAATCCAAGAGCAGGCACATCTGTCAACTCTTTATACTTATTCAAGTTCCACCAGCATTTTACATGACTTGTGAGATAGTTACGGGTGGGCAAGGATGTAGAGAGAAGTTTCGGTTTCGTTTCAAGGTGTCTGTCGGGTTGTGTGTTTTGGGTTGAGCATCTGAGACCGGCTGGAGAGTTGCAATCTTTAACCGTTCCGGAGTGGGAATAGGAGCAGATCTCTATGATTTTGTTGGGGTATCTACCTAGGTTTAGTAAGGGTGTGACTCCATTCGGGTGTTTGTTGTCCGGTTATTCTCAATTTTCTCAGTTGTGTTAGTTATATGTATGCCCTAGAGGCCATTACTGTACATTGGATGTATATTGTAGTGGATGCTGGGACATATATAGGGAGGACTTTCTTGCTCGACATGATAGTATGCTATCTGGTTGCTCTTTACCTTAACGTGTATACTGATTGTCTCTCTGTTACATGTTGGTAAAGCCCTTAGGATGTGTGCTTGACTACCTGGACTATGATGCGGATCATACTAGTGGGGACATGGTAGTCCATAAGTACATCCTTCAAAGTCCCTAGTCGTGGGTGTATCGAGACGGGGCATCGATATACCAGAGTAGACTAGAGTATACCTTCTCGACCCATACAGATGGGCGATGGATGATCCCATATCCATCGGTGTTTGACATCAGAGATGATATACGGGTGCTCAGTAGAGACTGGGTACACTGGACGGACTCGCCGAGAACTCCCAGATGGTATTATACCTCACGTCAGATGGCAGTTCTCTGGTGACACTGGTACAGAGTGGTCTGTTGACCCGAGATCGTCATAGAGTCTTGTGTGGTTCCCACTGTGCTTTGATTTCCATCTTACCACGTCCAAGAGGGCATGCAAAACGGTGGTTTTTGGGTACAGTCCCGAGTCACATGGAGGCAATGAGCGATAGGAGGGGATTCGTCTCTCCCGGTATAGGGGGTTGATGTTGCGCTGTGTTCGATTGGCTATAACAGGAAATCCCTGGCCAGGGTTGCTGAGATTTACTGGTAAGTGTTACCAGTAGTTTCTCGAACAGTTATAGACCTCATATCGACACGACTTATCGAGCTATTGGGGTCTGACGTTTACCACCCCTAGGCGAGATATGCGACATATCAGACGATCAGACCGGACTGTACGGTAGTGTTACTGGTTGGATTCACTGGAGTGTGAGCGAGCTTGCTCGTCGATCTTCAGATCGTTCAATACCCGGGTGGCCGTTAAGTTTAGCAGACCGCTTGCGGCTTGTGGATGTTTGATATGATCATCATCCGCTGCCGGCGTATTGACGAGTCTTTAGAGTCCTACACAGAGGTTTCCTGGCTCAAGCAAAACGAAATAGGAGCGCATATGAGATATGTGCGGGACCGAGAATAATGCGTGTATGTGATACCGTATTCCATTCTCGCGATGAATGTATCAATTAGGTTATATGCGATATACCCTAGTTATCGAATCAAGGATTGATTCGATAAACCGATACAAAGGATACTAGTCGGTTATATACGATATGACCGGATCGTTAAATCAAGAGTTGATTTAATGATTTAATGCATAATTATATATTTGATATATTACTTTGCATTAACTAGTATCGGTTCACTTTAAATGGATTTTCTCACTCGGGCGTGCGCATTGCATATGCGATATGATTTTGTGCACTTGTTTGTATCATGTTTGATGATGCAAGCATGCTAGGGTTTTGTGTAATGAGTTAAACCTAGGTTAAGTAAATGATTAGGGTTTTCTTTTATTAATTCATTTATCTTTTCATTTGGATATAAAAGATAAATGAGAAGAAGAAAACAAAAGGGTTTCTTTCATGAAGCTAAGTGAAGCTTCTTGAAGCTTTGACCAATCTAACCCTTTTGTCTTCATCTATCAAACCCTAACCATTCATTTAACTATGGTCAACTCTCTACACATTACCATAGTTAAATTATGATAAGAAATGATTATTCATTTTCTATTCTATAATTCTTATCATAATTTTATCTTCTTCTTCTTCTTCATCTTCAATGAAGAAACCTCCACTTCATCAATGGTGATTGATGAAGATGAGTGAGAAATCCAATTCTAAAGTCTATCCACTTCCTATTTCTTCATCCTCTACCTCTTGCCAAGTAGTAGAGTGTGTTTCCTTCACAAGTTTTCAAGGCTCGGTGAAGGTGGAGCTTGATCTAGTGATGCTTCGACGTAGATCATCTTCGGCACGTTGTCGATGACCTAGACCGTCCATTCTCCGATGAAGCCGACGCTAGAGCCCGGGATCCATCTTGGACAGCGAGGAGACTTCATTGCGGAGCCGTGGAGGTGGAGCACCGGATCTACAAAGGTTGTATATCCGTATTCTCATAGTTAAGTGTTAACTAGTTAGCTTTTTCGCCTAGATTTCTAGCCAACGATTCGTAGTCGGGTTTCTCGGCACCTAGATTTTTTGAAATTGGCATGGTTGATGCCTTGTGAGACCTCATTAGGATGCCTAGGAACCCTACAGTGGTATCAGAGCCTAGCTAGAGCCTTAGGCGAAGTCTAGACGCAATTTGAAGTCCGAACGACCCGAAAACCCAAACCTAAACTTGCTCTCTGTACTTTTTCTAAAATCGTGGATTTTTCCAAATTAAAAATATGCAGAAAACTCAGCAGGGAAATCTAAGAATTACGGCACAAAAAGTTTTGAATGAACAGTGTAAACGGCGGCGGAACCGCGGCATAAGCCTAGCTTATGCGGCGGTTCCGCGGCATAATCATGACGTCAGCCCTAACTGTTTGCACAGTAATTCATTGTTTCAGGTGCTGAGTTCTCTGGGTATTTTTAAAATTTATTCAAGAGTTGAATTTTCTGGAGTTGTTTTGGGGATTCGGTGTTTCGATCGGAGTATCAGATTTTGTCTATGTGGTTTTCCGGATATATTTTAGAATATGTTAAAAAGTTCGACCGGATATAAATACCCAACTTTTCCCCTGTCGGGAAATTTCCAAGTGTTGGATTTTTCCGTAGTTTAACGACGTTCTAAGTAGTGCAAGTAACGCGATGGTCCCTCTAGAAGACAACAAACCTTAACTCGATTATGTGACCGTCTTGAACTGCCCTTTGAACCTTAGGGTTTGTGTAGGGTTCCTGGGCACCCTAGTGAGGTCTCACAAGGCATCGATCATGCCAAATTAAAATTTTAACGGTGCCGAGAAACCCGACTACGGATCGTTTGCTAGAAATCTAGGCGAAATAGAATCTAGTTAACAAATTAACTAATGAGAATACGGAAATACAACCTTTGTAGATCCGGTACTCCACCTCCATAGCTCCGCAACGAAGTCGTCTACGCTGTCCAAAAGAAATCCGGGCTCTAGCGTCGTCTTCGTCGGAGAATGGGCGGGCTAGGTCGTCGATGTCCAAGCCGAAGATGATCTACGTCGAGGCATCGATGAATCAAGCTCCACCTTCACCAAGTCATGAAACTTGTGAAGGAAACACACTCTACTACTTGGCAAGAGGTAGAGGATGAAGAAATAGGAAGTGGGTAGACTTTAGAATTGGATTTCTCACTCATTTCCATCACTTGCCATTGATGGGGCAAGCTTTCTTCACTTGAAGAAAGAAGAAGAAGAAGGAAAATAGTTATGATAAGATTCATTGAAAAAGAAAAGAAAATGAATTCTTATCATAAAATTAACCATAGTCAAGTGTAGAGAATGAATCATGGTTAGTGGGAATGGTTAGGGTTAAGGATGAGATAAGAAAGGTTGACTTGATCAAAGCTTCATGAAGCTTCAACTAAACTCCAAAACTAGCAACCATTCTTTTCTCTTCTTTTCCAAAATGAATAAACAAATAAATAAATGAATAAATAAAGGAAATGAAACCCTAGCCATTCTTTTAACCATGGTTTAATTCTTTGCACTTAATCAAGTAAACATGTATCATCAAACATGATACAATCAAGTGCACAAAATCATATCGCATATGTAATGTGCACAATCCAAGTGAGAAAATCCGTTTAAAGTGAACCAATACTAGTTAGTGCAAAGTAACATATCAAATATATAATTATGCATTAAATCATTAAATCAACACTTGATTCAATGATCCGGTCATGTCGTACACAACCGACTAGTATTCAATGTATCGGCTTATCGAATCAACGCTTGAATCGATAACTAGGTTATATCGCATACAACCTTTCCGATACATTCATCGCGAGAATGGAATGCGGCATCACATACACGCATTATTCTCGGTCCCGCACATATCTCATATGCGCTCCTATTTCGTTTCGCTTGAGCCAGGAAACCTCTGTGTAGGACTCTAAAGACTCGTCAATACGCCGGCAGCAGGTGATGATCATATCAAGCACCCACAAGCCGCAAGCGGTCTGCTAAACGTAACGGCCACCCGGGTATTGAGCGATCTGAAGATCGACGAGCAAGCCCGCTCACACTCCAGTGAATCCGACCAGTAACACTACCGTACAGTCCGGTCTGATCGTCTGATATGTCGCATATCTCGCCTAGGGGTGGTAAACGTCAGACCCCAATAGCTCAATAAGTCGTGTCGATATGAGGTCTATAACAATTCGAGAAACTACTGGTAACACTTACCAGTAAATCTCAGCAACCCTGGCCAGGGATTTCCTGTTATAGCCAATCGAACACAGCGCAACATCAACCCCCTATACCGGGAGAGACGAATCCCCTCCTATCGCTCATTGCCTCCATGTGACTCGGGACTGTACCCAAAAACCACCGTTTTGCATGCCCTCTTGGACGTGGTAAGATGGAAATCAAAGCACAGTGGGAACCACACAAGACTCTATGACGATCTCGGGTCAACAGACTACTCTGTACCAGTGTCACCAGAGAACTGCCATCTGACGTGAGGTATAATACCATCTGGGAGTTCTCGGCGAGTCCGTCCAGTGTACCCAGTCTATACTGAGCACCCGTATATCATCTCTGATGTCAAACACCGATGGATATGGGATCATCCATCGCCCATCTGTATGGGTCGAGAAGGTATACGCTAGTCTACTCTGGTATATCGATGCCCCGTCTCGATACACCCACGACTAGGGACTTTGAAGGATGTACTTATGGACTACCATGTCCCCACTAGTATGATCCGCATCATAGTCCAGGTAGTCAAGCACACATCCTAAGGGCTTTACCAACATGTAACAGAGAGACAATCAGCATACACGTTAAGGTAAAGATCAACCAGATATCATACTATCATGTCGAGCAAGAAAGTCCTCCTTATATACGTCCCAGCATCCACTACAATATACATCCTATGTACAGTAATGGCCTCTAGGGCATACATATAACTAACAGTTTGGGGAAGTACGGCGTGCCACATGTGAGGCGTTGGCTTGACCCTTCTACGGCTGGACCGTTGGTACTGAGGCACGAACGGAATGTTGTTAGACTTATTTCATGTGTTGAGCTGTATCGGGAAAACTTGGGTGTTTGACTGTTCGATCGAAAAGTTTAACATTTTCTATTTATCTGGAATGTGATACAATAATTGGAATTCACAAAAGTTATGTGATAACTGAATGAATGTTATAAACATAGCACTTTAGTCTCACTTGATCGGTTGCCACGGAATTTTTATGTGATCAAAAGTCCGTCGCAATCACGTAGCGTACGCGGATACTCGCCGGGTAAACTTAATAGACAGCCTCACTCCATAGCCCCGACCAAGTGACTGTAGGAGAACCCCGTCGCCGAAAGCATCCGTTCGGGTGCTCGCGGTAGCGGTGTTCCGCCTTGGTGCACTTCGTCGACGGTATCGGGGGTGCAGCCGTCTACTGAAGTTTGCGAAGAGCATTCGATCAGCATGTCGGGAATCCTGTTGAATTCCCCGACTTGATATTGAAAAGAGTTTTCAATAATGGGACTAAAATGCGGGGTTTATAATTGTTAGGCATGTAATGTCTAAGGAATTCATTTGATTAGGCATGCGATGTCTATGCAGGTTGCGGATTCCAACTGTTGTAGTTTTACATTTTCTTTTCTGTGACCGTAAGTGTAATATGTGATATCGCCGGTTTCGTTGCTATATGTCAACGACAATTGGGATGCGCATATTTACTTACGTTGATGACATGTGATGTTATGTGTTGCTGGATATGTTATGTTGGATCGTCGTGTTTGAATAGCCGGGTTTTTTTTATGTGAGATGAGTGTTTTTCATTTTCATTCATGTAAAAACTTGTATGTAATATTCTTTTATTGGGGCACTTCCAGGTTGCGGAAGATGTTACCTTTTGTATATTATTTACTTTTCCGCACTAGGATAGACCCAAGGAGGGGAGCACAAGTAACCGGGTTCTGGAGTCCAGTGGGAGACCAACTTGAGGAGACGAGTCCGGATCTCCTAACTCTAGAATTGGCAGGGTTGCTTGCCGCTCTCGTAGGGGTCAGGGGTGTGGGTTTGGCTATTCATCACGACCGTGGAATCCGTGTTTTATACTGGCTCGTATTGAAAACACGGACGTCCTAGTATATCCAATATTTCAATTGATTCTTCTGCTGCGATATCTGTGATGTGATCATGTGATGTTCTATGATAGATACAGTATATAGTATATATGATATATTATATAGGCGTTACTTATGTTTTACACCCGCGCTAGCCCTGCCCCGCTCTGCCGTTAGTTACCTAACCTAACGGTGCACGAGGGGACATCGAGGCGAATGCGGATGGCATAAGTGTACGTCGTATTTATCTGTGTTGTTTAGGTACTTAAATGATGGGACTTCATTAATGTGATTAATGAAATAAAAGAAACCTAAGATGTTGTAGAATCGAATTTCAAAATAAAACAGGTAGCTACAGTTTTTTGCTTTGCATAGCGGTATATGTGATATATCCTGCACCTTATTCGATAAGGAAAGGACCGAGATCCCTTCACCGGGAGTGACTCCTTTAGCAATAACTGGCAGATGCTACACACTCGGTTTGTCTTTTGATTGCTTTTAAGTGTTTTTGCTTTGCACAGTGATATATACGATATATCCCGCACCTCATTCGACGAGGAAAGGACCGACGATCCCTTCACCGGGAGTGACTCCTTTAGCAAAACTAGAAAAGCCTAAAAAACACTCCATTTTAAAATCATTTGATTCTACGACGATATCAAGTTCATTACGCAATAGGTTTTCAGAAAAACCTGTCGTAGCCCTCCGTCATTTCAGATAAGTCCTATTTAGTATTCGTGCTACGTTTGTTGACCTCCGTCAAGGCGTAGTGTGCAGTAGCTAACTAGTATTTATCTGTTTATGCATATGATGCAGGTTGAGTTAGGGTAGTCGTGCGGCCTTGTTGACCTCCGTCAAGGGTCGTGCGGGTGGGTTTAATTCGATCAGGAAATGACGGGTTGAACTTGACTAGTAGCCTATGGTTTGTTGACCTCCGTCAAGGTCATAGGGTGCTAGGGGCAAAATATTATCGGGAATTTCAAGTGTTGAAATTTGCAATGAGATTGCATACCTTCTATGAGATAGTTGGATCCCGATACCCGCTGCGAGTAAGAGTTACTCCTGGGAGAGTTTTATACATTACAATTAGCCGATCAAGTAGGTGTCTAGAAAGGTGTTAACGAGGTTACGCCTCTGGGAAAACGAGGTTTACATTAATTAGGTTCGTGCGAAAGCACGGGGGACCTCCCTCAAAGTACCGACACTGGCCTGGCTGAAAGATTGGCGAACTTGTAGTGTGTAATTAATCCCGGCTAGTCTTTCCTTTTAGGGTTTGAAGGAAGATTTGATAAAAAGCAGTGGGAGCCATCCTGATTAGATAAAATAATAACCAATCTATTCTTGCTAGAGCGCACGCTGAGTGTTTTCTTCTCTCTCTCTCCAGGTAGCGACCATATCACGCCTTAATCAAGATAATAATACGGAATATTGACCGAACCCGCTTGTTATACTGAGCTGGGGAACGTTGGTCCCGCTCCACCTTATAATTGTTATAAGACAGAGCAGGAAATTGGGGATTACCAGAATTCCCGTGCCGTCCAAACGAAGAGAGTGCATGCTGATGCATCATCTTCGGGTGTGTTCATTACAGAGAACTGTTTCTCAGTATCCTTTACGTCCTGGGTATGTGATACCAGATCAGGATCCCAGATATGTAATTTGTTACATAGGGCTACAGAAAGGTAGAGAACTGAGAATCGGGTGATAAGTTTCATGAGGCAGAAAACGGGGCAAGTGTTGCAGCCAAGTCTGTTGGTCACTGTCACCCTGTATTACCAATACATTGATTCTGAACGAATGTTATTAGATACCGAACCTGATATACAAAATCATATCAGTCTCTTTATTAGTAAAGAAAGGATATAATTTTGTATTGTTGGATAATGTTTTGAACATTTCCTATATCAAAAGTTGATCGGTTCAGGCACGTTATCTAAAAGCGTTGATGTTCTAAATCAAACTACAGTTCTTAGTATATGGAATACACATAAGAGGAAGAGTTCAGAAATGAACGGATCCTTCTTAAGGTATTGTAGACTAGGTCAGATCAATGTGACCCGACTAGCTGAAGTTACATGTAGATGCATATTTAAATCAGTTTGAATCTACATCTTGTGAAACTTGCCAGTCATGTCACAAAGATATAATGACACTAGCTCTGTTTATTGGAAACAGAGAAAGAGTTAGTGAACTCTTGGGATGATACATGTTGATGTATGTAGGTCCCCTGTCTACACATGCCAGGAATGGTTCTTTGTACTTCGTTACATTCTCTGATAATCTCCCGAGATTCAGACATGTGTTCCTGTTGAAACACAAGTCCGAACCTTTTAAGATATTCACAGAATATAAGTTAGAAGTAGAGAACCAAAACGGGTATAAGTATTATGTCCTTTGATGAGATCAAGGAGGAGAATACTTGAGCACGAAATTTCTGGACTATTCTAAAGGAGAATGAGATTCTCTCTCGGCATTACTCCTCCGAATACACCATAGTACGATGGTATGTCGGGGCGGAGCAGATACACCCTATTTGATATGGTGTGCTCTATGAGGAGTACTACTGAGTTACCTATTTCCTTTTTTGGGAGTTATGCACTTGAGAAGCTGCATACCTATTGAATAGGGTTCAAATCAAATCTGTTGCCTACCACTTCATATGTGATATGGAAAGGGAAGAGCCCATGTCTTAAGTTAGTTAAGATTTGGGATTATCCGGCCTGTGTCTAAAAGCAAAATCCGGACAAGCTCGAGGCAAGGTCTGTTATGTACAACTGGAAAGGTTCCAGCTATACAAAATACAGCAGATGATTTGGTACAACCAAAGGATTCAGTAGATACCAACGAACCTCAGCCTCTCCGCCGATCTAGTAGGGTTCCTCACCCACCTGAGAGATACTTCGGTTTCTCTATGACAGTGGGAGCGAGGATTGCATCATGAGATGATGACCCAACTAGTTTCGAGCTGGCCATCAGGAGTGTGACTCTGTAAGAATGGCTGGATGCTTAGTGATCTGAGATGGAATCCATGTACACCAACAAAGTATGGACTTTGGTTGCTATATCTGAAGGGTTAAATCCCCATCAGGAGCAAGTATATCTTGAGAAGATTACTTGGTGTACATGGAAAAGTTGAGACTTTCAAAGCTAGACTTGTTAAAAGTTTGCATCATTGACCAGGTGTGGATAATGATGAAACCTTTTCAAGTAGCTATGCTTAAGTCCATCCAGATCCTACTTGTCACGGCTACATACCATGACTGCGATATCTGGTGGTTGGGTGTCTTGACTGCTTTTCTAAATGATGATTTAGAAGAGAGCGTCTATAAGTACACAGCCAGAGGGCTTCGTACACAGTGGGAGCAGCGGAAACGTGTGCAAGATGCTTTATAGGATAGAGCAGGCATCGCGGAGTTGGAACATCTGTTTTGATGATTAGTCAAAGAAGTTGACATCATCAAAATGGTAGATGAACCTTGTATAAACAAAAAGGTAGTAGGGAGTATGGTAATGATCCTCATAGAGTACGTGGATGACATACTCTTGATAGGGAAGGAGTTTCCTATGCTACGCTCGATCAATCTCCGCTTATCACTAGGATTCTCCATATAGGATCAAAGTGATACCTACTAAATCCTGGATTTTGGATCTATGAGATAGATCTAAATGGATGTTAGAATTCTCACTAGATGTAGTGAGACGGTATCAACCGATCCTGGGGAGAATCACTGGAAGGGTTCCAGGGTGATAAAGACGACTGAATGTCAGTCACAGGCATTGTCTTTACCCTCAGTGGAGGGACGGTATGTTGGAAGAGTTCCAAGCTAAATACCGTGACATACTAGAAGATAAAGGCAGGATACATCGCTACTAAAGATGCTAACAAGGAGGATGTTTGGGTGTATAAAAGTTCATAAGATGAACTTTGTTCCTACCATTGTGTGACAATGGAGTTGTGGCTTATGCCAAGGAACGCAGGTCCTATCAGTGATCTAGACATATTCTAAGGCAGTGTCACCTGATCATGGAGATGCTTGATCTCCAAGGGATCGAGATTAGAAGAGTAAAGTCAGAGGACAACACAGCGGATCCACTCACAAAGGCCTGTTCCCAGAGAGAGATTTTTATGGGATGGTTGAGTATGAGATACTACAACAACTGCTATCAGATGGCCCTAGTGCAAGTGGGAGATTGTTAGTTATATGTATGCCCTAGAGGCCATTACTGTACATTGGATGTATATTGTAGTGGATGCTGGGACATATATAGGGAGGACTTTCTTGCTCGACATGATAGTATGCTATCTGGTTGCTCTTTACCTTAACGTGTATACTGATTGTCTCTCTGTTACATGTTGGTAAAGCCCTTAGGATGTGTGCTTGACTACCTGGACTATGATGCGGATCATACTAGTGGGGACATGGTAGTCTATAAGTACATCCTTCAAAGTCCCTAGTCGTGGGTGTATCGAGACGGGGCATCGATATACCAGAGTAGACTAGCGTATACCTTCTCGACCCATACAGATGGGCGATGGATGATCCCATATCCATCGGTGTTTGACATCAGAGATGATATACGGGTGCTCAGTAGAGACTGGGTACACTGGACGGACTCGCCGAGAACTCCCAGATGGTATTATACCTCACGTCAGATGGCAGTTCTCTGGTGACACTGGTACAGAGTAGTCTGTTGACCCGAGATCGTCATAGAGTCTTGTGTGGTTCCCACTGTGCTTTGATTTCCATCTTACCACGTCCAAGAGGGCGTGCAAAACGGTGGTTTTTGGGTACAGTCCCGAGTCACATGGAGGCAATGAGCGATAGGAGGGGATTCGTCTCTCCCGGTATAGGGGGTTGATGTTGCGCTGTGTTCGATTGGCTATAACAGGAAATCCCTGGCCAGGGTTGCTGAGATTTACTGGTAAGTGTTACCAGTAGTTTCTCGAACAGTTATAGACCTCATATCGACACGACTTATCGAGCTATTGGGGTCTGACGTTTACCACCCCTAGGCGAGATATGCGACATATCAGACGATCAGACCGGACTGTACGGTAGTGTTACTGGTTGGATTCACTGGAGTGTGAGCGGGCTTGCTCGTCGATCTTCAGATCGTTCAATACCCGGGTGGCCGTTACGTTTAGCAGACCGCTTGCGGCTTGTGGATGTTTGATATGATCATCATCCGCTGCCGGCGTATTGACGAGTCTTTAGAGTCCTACACAGAGGTTTCCTGGCTCAAGCAAAACGAAATAGGAGCGCATATGAGATATGTGCGGGACCGAGAATAATGCGTGTATGTGATACCGTATTCCATTCTCGCGATGAATGTATCAATTAGGTTATATGCGATATACCCTAGTTATCGAATCAAGGATTGATTCGATAAACCGATACAAAGGATACTAGTCGGTTATATACGATATGACCGGATCGTTAAATCAAGAGTTGATTTAATGATTTAATGCATAATTATATATTTGATATATTACTTTGCATTAACTAGTATCGGTTCACTTTAAATGGATTTTCTCACTCGGGCGTGTGCATTGCATATGCGATATGATTTTGTGCACTTGTTTGTATCATGTTTGATGATGCAAGCATGCTAGGGTTTTGTGTAATGAGTTAAACCTAGGTTAAGTAAATGATTAGGGTTTTCTTTTATTAATTCATTTATCTTTTCATTTGGATATAAAAGATAAATGAGAAGAAGAAAACAAAAGGGTTTCTTTCATGAAGCTTCATGAAGCTTTGACCAATCTAACCCTTTTGTCTTCATCTATCAAACCCTAACCATTCATTTAACTATGGTCAACTCTCTACACATTACCATAGTTAAATTATGATAAGAAATGATTATTCATTTTCTATTCTATAATTCTTATCATAATTTTATCTTCTTCTTCTTCTTCTTCTTCTTCATCTTCAATGAAGAAACCTCCACTTCATCAATGGTGATTGATGAAGATGAGTGAGAAATCCAATTCTAAAGTCTACCCACTTCCTATTTCTTCATCCTCTACCTCTTGCCAAGTAGTAGAGTGTGTTTCCTTCACAAGTTTTCAAGGCTCGGTGAAGGTGGAGCTTGATCTAGTGATGCTTCGACGTAGATCATCTTCGGCACGTTGTCGATGACCTAGCCCGTCCATTCTCCGATGAAGCCGACGCTAGAGCCCGGGATCCATCTTGGAAAGCGAGGAGACTTCATTGCGGAGCCGTGGAGGTGGAGCACCGGATCTACAAAGGTTGTATATCCGTATTCTCATAGTTAAGTGTTAACTAGTTAGCTTTTTCGCCTAGATTTCTAGCCAACGATCCGTAGTCGGGTTTCTCGGCACCTAGATTTTTTGAAATTGGCATGGTTGATGCCTTGTGAGACCTCATTAGGATGCCTAGGAACCCTACAAGTTGTTCGTTGTTATACTTATGCGTACGTACTTGTTGTTGTCGGCAGTTGGGATCGTCACTCTCCAGTGTTAGAGTTCTCCTTCGATAGATGTTATCAGGAGACACTCCAATTGGCAACCTTTAGGTTTTGTTGTTCGGTTGTGTCGATCGCCATTCTGTTTTTCTGACTCTGCGTAGTAGGATTTTTGGATCTCAGCTAGTCTAGAGACTTCGGAGATGATCCAGTTGGTTCAGGTCAGGATGAGAGTAGCCCAGTGCAGACAGAGCTTTTATGCTGACCATGTTGGTCGCAGACTTGAGTTCGCAGTGGGAGATCATGTATTCCTACGGATTTTCCGATGAATGACATGTTGAGTTTTGAGAAGCTTATCCTAGGATTATAGGTCCTTTTGAGATCCTTCAAGCGAGTTAGTTTTCGTTGCCTTTAATTTGGCACTTCCGCCCAGAATATCGATTATTCACCCCGTTTTCTTTGTGTTAATACTTTGCAATTACCTTCATGACTTTCTCACATGATTCAGCACAGACCATTAGTTTGGACTTGATCTTTTCGTTCACCGGCAGCCATGTGTGTTAGTGGCTCGGCAGGTGGAGAAACTTCGGTCAAGGGTCTTGCCATCTGTGGAGAGTTTTCTTGGACGTAGCCGTTTAGTGAGGGGATCATTTGGGAGGTTGAGAGCGAGAATTGGGAGTTTTGTACTCTTCTTTTTGAAGGTACGCTTGGTGAAAATTTTAAATTCGGGGACAAATTTTTATAAGGGGGGAGATTGTAACGTTTCAAAAATCGTTTTGCGATTTTTTCCGTTTTAGGGCAAAATTGTCGGTTTTTCCCGTTTTAACCCGATTTCGATCAAACGTCCGTATAAGCTTGTCGGCACCTAGTTTAGCTAAAATAAAGCTTGTGCGCGAGCTTTGGGGTTATATGGGACGTTTTGGTCCAATTTGATTTTTTCCCCAATTTTAATGTTATTTTAATGCGGTATTCACATTTTGGAAAATTTCTCTTTAAGCGATCTTTTCTTCAATTATTCTTGTGTAAACCTAAACCACATAATATCTAGATTATTGTGTGGACAAGGAGTTAAGAGTAAAAGAAAAGAAAAGAAAAGAAAAGAGAGATGCATGCATGTGTGTATGTGTAATGTGAATGCATTTAATACATTAATTGTTAGGAAATTGCTAGGAAACCCTCACCCATTCCCTCCCCTCTTCCTTTTGGCCGAGCCCTCCCTTTCTCTCTACTGTCCTTAGCCAATTCTCTCTCTCTTTTCCTCACAAATCCTTCACAAATTCTCAATTCTTCACAAATCTTCACTTTTTTCCTTTTGCTTGCTTTGGAGCTTGGATAGCTTGCATCCTTGGGTTCTTTTGGCAAGGTAATAATCCCTATCTGTTCTTTAGGTGTTTTTAGTGTAGCTTAGCTATTTAGATTCAATTTAGAATGTTTAAAGTTAGGGTTTGTGTGTAATATCGTATTTTAGTGTCGGTTTGTGTAGTTTGTTCGTGTCTTGTAGCTGTTATTAATATATATATTTGGTTTAAGAAATTCATGTTAGGGTTAAATTTTGTTAAATGTTTAGTGTTCATTTGAAGTGTTAATTTGTGTTTTGGAGATGATTAACCTAGTAGAAAATGTTAATTTTTGCTAATGAACACTTTGTTTAATTATGCAATTAGCTTACTAGGTTTTTGCTAAAACATAATTAGCGAGTGTTAAAAATATAGGAATGGTTTAGATAGCTTAGTTAAGCTATTTTAAGGTGTTTGTAATCGCTAGATATGCATTAGCTTGAAACTGGTGCGAAATTTTGCGATAGGTTGCTAACTAGTTTTCGTGGTTTTTCCGACGTGCGTTCGATTGGTTGTTGCGAGGTTATATCTATTGTATTCCTCGTAATTCTTGTGTTGTGTTGCGCGATCGGGACGATCGGGGCCCAGACTTGGTGTTTTGTAGTTTAGCGACCCCAATTAGGGTTTTTGGCCGGTATCGTGCGCGATAGATGCGCTAAGCGCGCAGTGTAATTTTCCGGGCGTTTTCTTCGCGTTTCGTTGTCTTTTCGTCATTGTAGGATTTTTTCTTATGTGATGTGTTTGTGAAATTTTAGGTTCGCAGGCGGGGACTTCGGACGCTACGACAAGGGGAAAACAGGTGGTAGGATTCACCTAGCTTGGAGTGTTGGTGAGTAGATTTAACATCTACAGGGGAATCGCCCGCATGGCGTTATGCGTCTGGGTTAGAGATTTTAACTTGTCGCATATTCTATGTCATGTTTAGAATTGCGCATTTACCCTATTAATTAGATGTAGTGTGCCTGGACTAGTAGTAGTAGGACACTGCACATATTATTGACGATTTATGTTGCACGAGCACTGTTGTATGCTACACACACCGTCAATAATTACCATGTCACACAAAAACCACTTATAGATATTATATTGCTTGGTTAGGGACATTGTGACATTGATTCATATTTCTTATCGCATTTGATATATAGTTACCTGTATACCTATAGAGTATTGTACCATTAGTGATAGGTACATACACACCTAAGGATATAGCTACAGGTGTGCTTTACATTTCATACTTCACTTATACCTGATAGGTATATCACATCATTACAAATAGGTAGATACCTATATTTTCTGCTATACCTTCATGTGTTTACATATATCTGGTTATAGCTATGTATTTACCCTTATTGTTGTATTATTAAGAATTGGAGATATTAGGAACCGCATGATATTTATATTAACTGGTTGCAGTTAATTTGCGGCTTTTCCTTTATACGCTTACATTACAGTTTTTATGTTGCGTATACTTTATTCATGGATTTTCGCATTTGTTATATGGATTTTTCATGTTGTTTTCTGGATTCGGGAACCGTTGGAGTTCATGAAATTATGTATTATTTGAAAAACCCGGTTTCGTTGATATGATATTTTAGCAGCCACCATGAGATTTGTCGTTTACGATGTGTATACCCCACGCGAGGAAAGGAGGGATCCGTGTGCGGGTACATGGTGGGTCCCGGAGGTACCCGAAGAAAGAACGATGTCGTGGTGCTAGACGATGAGGCTTACGGGAACCATACCTACCGGTGACAGGACCTATGACTCAGCGGCTATCATGTGGATACCGATGAGAGTCATATACGTATGGATACGTCGAGAGGCGAGGGTCAGAGCTAGGCACTCGAGCTTTCCGGATAGCTTATGATACGTGCCTATCAGGGGGCCAGTCATGGAGACAGCACCTGATGGATCAGTATTTCTGTGTCGATGCTTGGCACATTGGTTTCATGATATTTCTAATTACTCCTTTGTATATATAACAGGGGATTGAGCCGCTGTTATATATACCCTTACACCAATATTAGTGGAATGGGACGCTAATATATGTGTATTGACCTCATCATATTTATTTATGTCATTATATTTAGGATGTTAGAATTTTGCTGGAGAATTGATTCGGGATATAAGAGATTCATTTGAGATTGGATACTGGATATATATGTGAGATATACTTGCTATTGTACATACGAGATATGTGAGATCCGCTTGATGTTGTACATTCGATATATGTGAGATATACTTGATATTGTACATACGAGATATATGAGATCCACTTGATATTGTACATTCGATATATGTAAGATATACTCGATATTGTACATACGAGATATGTGAGATCTACTTGATGTTGTACATTCGATATATGTGAGATATACTCGATATTATACATACGAGATATGTGAGATCTACTTGATGTTGTACATTCGATATATACGAGATATACTTGATATTGTGCAGCTGAGGAGATATGACACTTAGATGATATGAGAGCCAATTTGGGGGCTGATTTGAGGAATTGGGATTTGAATTGTCTTGCTGTATTGTGATCCTACCACGATGTCAGGATTCCGTGGAAATGACATACTTCACTCCATACCTCACCTTTATCTATTTGTGCACTGCTTCATGTATTAGGAGTACCTGTTGAGTACCTTTCATGAGTGATGCACATTTACATTCTCATATCCTTATCGCATGATTATTGCATACTGTTGTCCTATCGTTATTGCTTTATATATATTGGTTGTACCTGCTAGTGTACTTTCCATTATTCTGCATTCATATGACATGTTATTATTGGTAATTGCATATCTTAGATTCACGGAGTACGTGCATACTTGCGATTACCTGCATATGTTATTTACTATTCACGAGTTGGCAACTCACCCCCGTTGTGCCACAGGTATTGCAGGTGTTTCCCCAGAGTAGTTGAGGTAGGCTGTTCACCTATCTATCATCTTTTGCTCCAGATACCGCATCGATTCACAGTGTGCCGTTTGCTTAGGTGGGTTTTGGTGGTTATCTGTATTTTGTATTGTATATTCGTTGTATCTTGTACTATCCATCTACTACTAGTATGTTGTGACTTAGAGATTTGGTGAGGGCGATGTTGTATATTATTGTGGATTTGTTGCTTTTTATGTAGTTTCCTTTCTTTTGTCTCTTATTTCTTCACTACGGCGTCGTATATCTGTTGTGGTGTTTGTTTTCCGCCGTTGGGCATGGAATTTTGCTCCCGTTTGGGATGCTTTACTTTATATTCCTGTTGTACCCATTTGGGGGTTAGTTTTTACAAAGGGGGTGCTGCCAAAATTTTAAAGAAAAAGTTGACTCTTTTAAAGAATTTGGGTTGTGATTTCAAACGTTTCAAAAACTTTTATTATCTTTTCCGTATTTTCATGGTTTAGATTTCTGGGTTTGGCTTTCTTTTACTGCGTTACGTCTGTAGGCGTTGCGTAGTATTAGGGCCGTCACGTGCCAATTTCGGGTCGTGACAACAACGTTTCGCTCGAACTTGGGAAACTATCTGTGGGGGACTCTAAAGACTCGTCAGTACCCTGGCAGCGGGTTTAACCACGAGCACGTCAGCGGCACTAGCTGTGCATAACTGCTGCCCATGCACTGACCTCAAGGGAAGCCGATGAGCGAACTCATCCTGGAACCCTACTGAGCCTATCAGTGACAATATAATACAGTCTGGTTCGTTCGTCTATGAGTATCGCATATCGGGCCTAGGGGGTTGGTAACGTCAGACCCCCAATAGCGGTATAAGTCGTGTCGGAGTGTAGCCCAGAACACCATGAGATACTACTGGAGTACCTACCAATAAATCTCCTACCTCGGCCGAGGGCTTTGTGTAATGGCTCTCCTAGACACAGCGCGATCTCATCCACAATACCGGGAGAGACGAATCCCCTGCCGATCCGCTCACTTTCCTCCATGTGGCTTGGTACTGTACCCCAAAAAGACCTGTTTGCACGACTCCTTTTAGCCGTGGTAGGGTAGAAATCAAAGCACAGTGGGAACTCACATGAGACAAATGACGACCTCAGGTCGATGAACTAACCTGTACACATGTCACCAGAGAACTGCTATCTGACGCTAGGTATAAATACCAACTAGCAGGTTCCCGGCGAGTCCTGTCCGGTGTACTCATAACCCAATGAGCACCTGTATACATCTTAGGTGATCCAACTGACACCAGTGGCTTGTGAGACCGGCCACCGCCCCTCGTCGGGGTCTCGACTGTATACACTAGTCTACTCCGGAGTATCGATGCCCTGTCTCGAAACTCCCACGACTAGGGACCACTTTTAAGGATGTTCTTATAGACTACCCAACTTTCACGTATATGATCGCCATCATACTGTTCGTAGTCAAGCAAGATCCTAAGGGCTCTGTCAACGTGTAATAGTGACCAGTCACCTTAACCTATACACGACTGATAAAGGCAAACCAGATAGCATACTATCATCTTGAGTAAGACTGTCCTACCGGTATAGGTCCTCCCTCAATCATTGCAATCACATTCCTGCGATCTAATAATTGACTTTGAGGGCACTATATCCAACAATCTCCCACTTGCACTTAAGGCTAATTATTGTGATGTCGCATACTCACAGCCCGTGTGATACCGAACACCCAATTCCTCTACTAATCAGTTTTACAAAGCTCGTTTGTAAAACTCTTGTGTTCGAGAAATAGCCTCAATGAGTGGATCCGCCCTGATGTTTCTTTCTATGTCTCTCTTAATCTCAAGTTCACGAAGAAAGCCATCTCCCGAATTGAGTAATACCTGTCTTAGAATATGTCTGGATATCTGATGGGACCTAGTTCATAAATGAACTCCAAATCCAAACTTCTTAGATTGTATCGATCACTGAAACTAATCAGTGTCCAGCACCATGCCTCCCTGCGCATACGTTTTCAAATTTGGTGATAAAGACGTATGCGTCTTCAGTCTCGAGACCGTGGAATTTGGGTAGAAGGTTGATGTATTGGGGTTTAATCTCAAAATTATCCCCGTTGGCTGGTAGAATGGATAAGCAGGTCGAAAGAGGACCTCGCAAAGGATAACACCTCTCTTGGAGAGAGATGCGGGGTGGATTCTGCGCACCAACGGACGGCGGAAGATTAGTGGTAAAGAAGTTTGATGGAGATGGTCCATCGATGTGGGTGTGGTGGTGGTTAAAGAATAAGTAAATGGAGAAATACCGACTTCGGAGTTGATCAGGGGAACGCGGACTAAACGGGCACTAGAATCCCGTGTCCAGCCTATCTTGCACTAAAAAGGGTTAGTACAAGTGGCAGCGTGACTTATAATTAGGGGAAATGAATGAATGCGGTGTTTGTTTTGAAAAATGATACGGATTTTTGAAAAGATGATGCAAATCATAACAAATGCAACAAGCAAAACCCTAATTCTAGGGGTCACCTAGGTCAAAGCTCTAGACCGCTCCTAATTGCCAAAAGACAAGTCGCAGGATAAATCCTCCACTGCCTCTTTGTCTCTCCTGTGGCCAGGTAAGTGCCAGGTAAGTGGGAGGTTCTCCACTACGTAAGTTGTGGGCCTAATTAAGTAACCACTAGCCTTCGACACACTTGCCTTAGACACCACAAAAGAAACGCGGATAAGCAATGAATTACCCACGGCCTTCTTCTGTCCCAAGTGAGCGCGACGGTCCTTAGAGTCATCTCTAGATATTTTTTAGTTAATGAGGGTAAATGGGGATGCAAGTTTGTGATTTTTGGGGCTTAGGATGGGTAATGAGCTCCCCACCTAATCTGGATTTGGCCGTGCCCCTTAATGTCCGTATTAATATGCAAACAACCACAAAATCAAAAACACGCACAATTTATTTTGCTTTTTTGTGGCGCTGCGATTTTTGCAAAGAAACCTGCAGAAAATTGTTAATTGGAGCAGATGAGGAAGGAGATAAGAAAGTTAGAGACTCACAGAGAAATTTTGGTACAGTGATGCCTTGAAGAGGCCGCGGAACCGCCGCAATAGGGAGCTAGGGCTGCAGAAACGCGGTGGTACCGTGGGATCCCTGCACGAAATTTTTCCAGAGAGCTTCTGTTCAGCCTCTGAGTCCTCTGCAATATTCTGGAAAAAAATTCACTTGCTCCACAGCTTCCAGATTTCCTCGTAATCAAATCACAACAACACGTTTAAATTTTGCGTGAATTTTGATCTCAAAATTGTAATGGAATAAATCTTTCAATTCAAATTTCAAATAAAGAACGAATTAGCGCACGATCCCTGGCAACGGCGCCATTTGATTGATCGATTTTCCGTTGTGTCGGTATTTAGAAAATTGTATAGAAATCACAACCAAAAATAATTTGACCGCAATCAATAACGGTGTCGAATGTAGCGCGTTAGTAAGTGCGGATCGTCCACAGGGATTGTGCGATTCGTTCGTATTTGTTTTGTTTGAATTGAAAATTTTTGATAAGAGAAAAGAAAACTTGATCATATGATTTTATATCAATGAATTTCAAGAATTATCTAGATCTCATCAAAAATCAAGAAAGCATTAAAAAAATCAAGAACAAGAATTGATAGAATTCCAATCGATTAAAGTTTCAAGAATTGAAATGTAGCTCATAGGAGTCGATTAGATCTTAGATGTGAAGAAGACTAGAAATTACTTTTTCTTATCCATTAACGAATTGATGCTAGGTCGATGTCGATTTATCGAGGATTAAGGATCTTGCGAAGAACTTGTTAGTTATATGTATGCCCTAGAGGCCATTACTATACATAGGATGTATATTGTAGTGGATGCTGGGACATATATAGGGAGGACTTTCTTGCTCGACATGATAGTATGCTATCTGGTTACTCTTTACTTTAACGTGTATACTGATTGTCTCTCTGATTACATGTTTGTAAAGCCCTTAGGATGTGTACTTGACTACCTGGACTATGATGCGGATCATACTAGTGGGGATATGGTAGTCCATAAGTACATCCTTCAAGGTCCCTAGTCGTGGGTGTATCGAGACGGGGCATCGATATACCAGAGTAGACTAGCGTATACCTTCTCGACCCATACAGATGGGCGATGGATGATCCCATATCCATTGGTGTTTGACATCTGAGATGATATACAGGTGCTCAGTGGAGACTGGGTACACTGGAAGGACTCGCCGAGAACTCCCAGATGGTATTATACCTTACGTCAGATGGCAGTTCTCTGGTGACACAGGTACAGGTTAGTCTGTAGACCCGAGATCGTCATAGAGTCTTGTGTGATTCCCACTGTGCTTTGATTTCCACCTTACCACGTCCAAGAGGGCATGCAAAACGGTGGCTTTTGGGTACAGTCCCGAATCACATGGAGGCAATGAGCGATAGGAGGGGATTCGTCTCTCCCGGTATAGGGAGTTGATGTTGCGCTGTGTTCGATTGGCTATAACCAGAAATCCCTGGCCAGGGTTGCTGAGATTTACTGGTAAGTGTTACCAGTAGTTTCTCAAACTGTTATAGACCTCATATCGACACGACTTATCGAGCTATTGGGGTCTGACGTTTACCACCCCTAAGCAAGATATGCGACATATCAGACGATCAGACCGGACTGTACGGTAAGTGTTACTGGTTGGATTCACAGGAGTGTGAGTGGGCTTGCTCGTCGATCTTCTGATCGCTCAATACCCGGGTGGCCGTTACGTTTAGCAGACCGCTTGCGGCTTGTGGGTGCTTGATATGATCATCATCTGCTACCGGCGTATTGACGAGTCTTTAGAGTCCTACACAGAGGTTTCCTGGCTCAAGCGAAACGAAATAGGAGCGCATATGAAATATGTGCGGGACCGAGAATAATACCAGTATGTGATACTGTATTTAATTCTCGCGATTTGTGACATTGATCGGTTATATGCGATATAGCCGGGTTATCGGATCAAGTGTTGATTCGATAAGTTGTTACTATTGATATTAGTCGATTATATGCACTATGACCGGATCATTAAATCAAGCGTTGATTTAATGATTTAATGCATAATTATATATTTGATATATTACTTTTCATTAACTAGTATTGGTTCACTTAAAAAGGGTTTTTTCACTTGATGTGCACATTGTATATGTGATATACTTTTGTGCATTTGATTGTATTATGTTTGATGATACATGAAGGTTAGTGTGTGTGATTAAACCATGGTTATGTTAATGGTTAGGGTTTTGTTTATTTACTTATTCATTTATTTATTTATTCATTTTGAAAGATAAATAGAATGGTGGCTTATTTTGTTTCTTTCATGAAACTTCATGAAGTGTAGAAAGCTTGACCATTTTGTTTGTTTCCTTTAACCTAACCATTCAACCTAACCATGGTTTATTCTCTACACCTAACTATGGTTACCATTATGATAAGTATCATATTATTTCCTATTTTAAAATAACTAATCATATTCTCTTCTTCTTCTTCATCAACAAGAAGAAAAACTTGCAACCTTTAATGGCAACTTGAGAAAATGAGTGAGAAATCCAATTCTAAAGTGAACCCACTTCCTATTTCTTTATCCTCTACCACTTGCCAAGCAGTATAGGGTGCTTTCTTCACAAGTTTCATGGCTTGGTGAAGTTGGAGCTTGATCTTGTGTTGCCTCGACGTAGATCATCTTCGGCATCGAAGTCGACGACCTAGCCCGATCATTTCTTCGATGAAACCACCGCGAGAGTCCGGGATCCGATGGGTACAACGGAGGGACTTCATCATGGAGCTATGGAGGTGGAGGACCGGATCTACAAAGGTTGTATTTTCGTTCACTCATAGTTAAGATGTTAACTAGTTGCATGTTTCACTTAACCTCTAGTCAACGATCCGTATTAGGGTTTCTCGGCACAAGAAAAATTTGAATTTGGCATGGTTGATACCTTGTGAGACCTCATTAGGGTGCCTTGGAACCTTACAGTGGTATCAGAGCCTGGCTAGAGCCTTAGGCGATGCGTAGACGGAGTTAGAAGTCCGATCGACCCGAAACCCTAATTCAAAACGGCTCTCTGTACATTTTTTAAAAACTGGGTTTTTTCCAGATTAAAAATTCTTGAAAAATTCAGCAGGAAGATATAAGAATTATGGTGCAAAACGAGCCCCTGAATCATCTAAACCGCCGCGGAACAGCGGCAGAAGCATGGCTTCTGCGGCGGTTCCGCGGCCGTATGGTCACATTGCCCAATAATTTTTGTACAGTAATTCCTATATTTTGGTTCTGGATTTTCTGGGATTTTTTAATATTTATTCAAGCGTTGAATATTCTGGGTTGTATTGGGAGTTCGTAAATTCGATTGGATTATCAAACTTTGTCTATGTGTTTTTCCGGGTAATTTTAGAATATGTTAAAAAGTTCGACCGGATATAAATACCCACTTTTTCCCCTGTCGGGAAATTTCCAAGTGTTGGATCTTTCCGTGTTTTAATAACGTTCCAAGTAGTGCAACGTGATGGTCCCTCTAGAAGACAACAAACCTTAACTCGATTATGTGACCGTCTTGAACTGCCCTTTGAACCTTAGGGTTTGGGGCAGTACGGCGTGCCACATGTGAGGCGTTGGCTTGACCCTTCTATGGCTGGACCGTTGGTACTGAGGCACGAAGTGAATGTTTTAAAACTTATTTCATGTGTTGAGCTGTTTCGGGAAAACTTGGGTGTTTGCATGTTCGATCGGAAAGTTTAACATTTTCTATTTATCTGGAATGGGATACAATAATTGGAATTCACAAGAAGTTATGAGATAACTGATATGAATGTTATAAACATAGAACTTTAGTCTCACTTGATCGGTTGCCACGGAATTTTGATGCGATCAAAAGTCCGTCGCAATCACGTAGCGTACGCGGATACTCGCCGGGTAAACTTAATAGATAACCTCACCCCATAGCCCCGACCAAGTGACTGTAGGAGAACCCCGTCGCCGAAAGCATCCGTTCGGGTGCTCGCGGCAGCGGTGTTCCGTCTTGGTGCACTTCGTCGACGGCGTCGGGGGTGCGGCCGCCTACTAAAGTTTGCGACGAGCATTCAATCAGGATGTCGGGAATCTTGTTAAATTGCCCGACTTGATATTGAAAAGTGTTTTTGATAATGAGACTAAAATGCGGGGTTTATAATTGTTAGGCATGCGATGTCTAAGGAATTCATTTGATTAGGCATGCGATGTCTATGCAAGTTGCGGATTCCAACTGTTGTAGTTTTACACTTTCTTTTCTGTGACCGTAAGTGTAATATGTGATATCGCCGGTTTCGTTGCTATATGTCAACGACAATTGGGATGCGCATATTTACTTACATTGATGACATGTGATGTTATGTGTTGCTGAATATGTTATATCGGATCGTCGTGTTTGAATAGCCGGGGGTTTTTATTGTAAGTCCGTGTTGCCCACCCCGGTGCTTACGGGGAGGCGGAAAACATAATAAAAATCGGATTTTTAATGACTTAGGCAACATGGACTATGCTTGTGAGGATCTTTGCTAAACTAAAACTAGCTAAAGTAAACTAACAACTAACAAAGTTGTAGAAAGGTTATACCTTTGGTCTTTAGTCCTTCTCTCCTTGCTCCTAGGTATGGTAGAAAAGGATCACCTTGCTTGTCTTCTCCCGTCAAAGAAGGATCCACTTGAAAGCCACCACCTTTAGCTTCAACTCCAAGCTAGGAGTAACTAGAGTGCAAGAAATGCTAAGACTTGAACCCTAGAAGTGAGTAGAGAAGATCAAGAGAGGGTTTTTCTCAAGCTTTTTGTTTCTCAACACATGAGAGGGAGAGAGCTTGAGGGAGAGGATGAGCAAGAGAGAGAAAAGAAATGAGAGAATGAGAATAATAGTGAGCCATTCTCACTAATATGTGAGGATAAGTTTAATTAGATAATTAGCTTGAAAATTGTCATGATAAATCATGAATTGACCATTATCATTTCATTTTTGCAAAGATCAAAGAGCATCTTCCAAATGAAATGATTATGGTCAAGTTGTCAACATGGTCAACAAGTCAATGAAGTCAAATTGTCAACAACAACCATGCACAATAATTAAGCTAATTATCAATTAACAATAATCCACACAAAATCAATAGGGTTAATAAAATGACAAAGGCCATTAACCCTAAACAAGGTCCTCTCCCCCAATCTCAAGCAACTGTGCATACGCACCCGCATTCGTGATCCGAGGAACACGAATACCCTGAGAAAAACCAATCTCAAATCATATACTAGGATCCGGCTTAAACCAAAGCCCGCTAGTATAAACTGTCCGGACAGCAAACGTGCACAAGTGCGCGGATGCGAACGAACCCTGTCGCAAAACCATGCGACCTCTACTCGTTTTGCCTAAAGGCGAATAGCTCTCTGTGTGGGACTCTAAAGACTCGACACTACGCTGGCAGTGGGTTTAACCACAGACCGCAAGCGGCACTAGCTGTACGTAACGGTCCCCAGGTAGATGTCGATAAGAAGACTGACGAGGTGAACCCCATCTGCACTCCTACTGAGCCTGTATGTGACAGTCTCCGTACAGTCCGGTCTGTTCGTCTGATACATCGCATGGCGGGCCTAGGGGGGCGGTGAACGTCAGTCCCCTAATAGCGGTACAAGTCGTGTCGGAGTGTAGCCCAGAACACCCTGAGATAACACTGGAAACCTACCAGTATATCTCGCTTGCCCTGGCCAGGGACTACTCGTGTAATGGCTCTCCTAGACACAGCGCGATGTCAACCCCCAATACCGGGAGAGACGAATCCTGTCTAACCGTCACTGCCTCCAAGTGCTTCGGGACTGCACCCAAAAACTACCTGTTTGCACAGCTCCTTTGAGCCGTGGTAGGGTAGTAATCAAAGTGCAGTGGGAACACACTCGAGGCGAAGTGACAGTGTCAAGTCAGCGGACTAAGCTGTACTCATGTCACCTGGGAACTGATAACTGACGATAGGTATATTACCAACCAACAGTTCCCAACGAGTCCTGTCCAGTGTACTCGTAACCTAACGAGCACCCGCATACTATCCCAAGTACGACGTACTAACGGCTGTGGGACAGACCGTCTCCCACACTGGGATGAGAAGCGCATACGCTAGTCTACTCCGGAGTATCGATGCCCTGTCTCGATAGTCCAACGACCAGGGACCTGTATAAGGATGTGCTTATAGATTACCCAGCTCCCACGAGTGCGAGCGCCATCACAACGCTGGTAATCAAGCAAAGATCCTAAGGGCTCTACTAATATGTATATCAGCAATATGCTAAAAGAAACACATGCACATATTAAAGCAGAGACAAACCAAGTAGCATACTACCATTTCGAGCAAGATTGTATATACAACTGTGAATATCCCAAGCTTCCATTAAGTAATATACAAGCTAGTATGATACAGTAATGGCCTCTAGGGCATATACACTAACAATCTCCCACTTGCACTAAGGCCATGTACTGGCGTATCGAAGACCTATCATCTCGATCAGCCGCTCGAACTGAGTCTGGGGCAAGGCCTTGGTGAATGGATCTGCTGTGTTATCCTCTGATGCAACTCTCCGGACCTCGATCTCCTGGCGATCCACGATCTCCCTGATCAGGTGATACCGCCTTAAGATGTGTCTGGATTTCTGATGGGACCTGGGTTCCTTCGCTAAAGCTATAGCCCCGTTGTTGTCGCAATACAGAGGTATCGGGTCAACAATGGACGGAACCACCTGAAGTTCTTTCAAGAACTTCCTCATCCAGACAGCTTCTTTTGCGGCATCAGATGCAGCGATATATTCCGCTTCCATAGTCGAGTCAGCAACGGTTTCCTGTTTGGAGCTCTTCCAACACACCGCCCCTCCATTGAGGGTAAAGACAAAACCCGACATGGACTTGGAATCATCCTTGTCACTCTGGAAGCTGGAGTCAGCAAAGGCCTCAATCTGCAGGTCTTTTCCGCCATACACCAAGAACATCTCCTTAGTCCTTCTCAGGTACTTGAGAATGTTCTTTACTGCTATCCAATGTTTCTCCCCAGGGTTTGACTGATACCTGCTTACCACACTCAGTGCATAAGCCACATCCGGTCTGGTACACAACATCGCATACATTATAGAGCCTACCGCAGAAGCGTAGGGTATAATAGACATGCGATCCCTCTCCAAATCAGTTTTGGGAGACATCTCTTTGGAGAGGGTGATCCCGTGACAAGCCGGTAGATTACCGCGCTTGGAATCTTCCATACTGAATCTCTTCAGTATGGTGTCGATGTACCTGGACTGCGAGAGTCCTAATATCTTCTTGGATCTGTCACGGTAGATCCGGATACCCAGAATGTAGGAGGCATCACCCAGGTCTTTCATGGAGAACCTGTGTGACAAGAACCCCTTGACAGATTGTAGCATAGGAATGTCATTTCCTATTAAGAGAATGTCATCCACGTATAAAACGAGGAATACTACAGTTCTCGCTACAAATCTACAATAGATGCATGGTTCATCTGGATTTTTGATAAAGCCAAATTCTTTGACCGTCTCATCAAAACAGATGTTCCAACTCCGCGATGCCTGCTTGAGTCCATAAATGGACTTGAGCAACTTGCACACCTTTCCGCTGCTCCCACCCTGAATGAAACCCTCTGGCTGGTCCATATAGACACACTCCTCTAAATGACCATTTAGAAAAGCTGTCTTTACGTCCATCTGCCAAATCTCATAATCGTGGAAAGCAGCGATGGCAAGAAGGATCCGAATGGATTTCAGCATAGCTACTGGAGAAAAGGTTTCGTCATAGTCCAAACCAGGTCGCTGACGAAAACCCTTTGCTACCAGTCTAGCTTTATAGGTCTCAACCTGTCCATCTACACCAATCTTCCTTTTGAAGATCCACTTGCATCCTACGGGTTTTACCCCGTCTGGAGCAATGTCCAACGTCCATACTTTGTTGGTGTACATGGACTCCATCTCGGTCCGCATTGCATCCAGCCATTTTACTGAGTCGACGCTCTGAATGGCTTGCTGGAAGCTAGTAGGCTCATCACAATCTAGGATGCAGTCCTCTCTATCCCCGTCAATGAGGAAACCGTAGTACCTCTCGGGCGGATGAGACTGCCTACTACTCCTGCGGAGCGGCGTAGGAATGTCCTGTTCTTTTGAACCTTCTGGTTCCACTAAACTTTCAGTAATAGTTTGTGGTTCTGGAATTTCTTCCAGTTCTATTGCGCTCCCACTTAATTCTTTTTCTATGAACTGATGTTCTAGAAAGTGGGCATGGCGAGAAACAAGGACTTTTTGTTCCTCTTCGTAATAGAAGTAATATCCCTTGGAGTTCTTTGGATATCCCACAAACTTGCACTGTACTGAGCGTGCCTCGAGCTTGTCCGCATGCTGCTTTTTTACAAAAGCTGGACATCCCCATGTCTTAATATGATTAAGATAGGGTTTCTTCCCACTCCATAACTCATATGGTGTGGTAGGCACAGTCTTAGTGGGAACACGGTTCAAAAGATATGCAGCTGTTTCTAGCGCATACCCCCAGAAAGATCGCGGTAACTCAGCGTTACTCATCATGGACCGTACCATATCCAATAGGGTTCGGTTCCGTCTCTCCGATACACCGTTATGTTGCGGAGTGTATGGAGGAGTAAGCTGAGAGAGAATTCCATTCTCTTTTAAGTAATTCAGGAATTCGGCACTTAAGTATTCTCCTCCTCGATCCGATCTTAGGATCTTGATACTTTTGCCGGTCTGTTTTTCTACTTCACTCTTATATTCCTGGAATTTTTCAAAAGCCTCGGATTTATGTTTCATTAAGAAGACATAACCGTACCTTGAAAAATCATCCGTAAAAGTTATGAAGTAAGAAAAACCGCTTCGCGCATGTGTAGACATTGGACCGCACACGTCGCTGTGTACGAGTCCCAAGAGCTCGCTCGCTCTTTCTCCGTGTCCAGAAAACGGAGCCTTTGTCATCTTTCCTTTGAGACAGGATTGACAAGTTGCATATGATTGATATTCGAACGAATCTAAATATCCTTCAGTATGTAACTTAGTCAATCTTCTCTCGTTGATGTGACCCAGTCTACAATGCCATAAGAAAGTTTTATTAATTTCTGGAGACTTTCTTTTGTGTGTATTCTGGATATTGAAAACCTGTGGTTGGTTTAAAACGTAAATACCGTTGTTCAATGTACCTGACCCAATCAACACTTGATTAAGGTGAATGTTCACTACATTACTTACAAATGCAAATTCATAACCTTCTTTAGATAATAAAGATACAGAAATGATATTACAGGTTGCATTTGGTACATAATAACAACTACGCAAAACCAAAAAGTGTCCATCTGATAATCCCAGGTGATAGTCCCCCACGGCCTCAGCATCCATGCTAGCACCGTTCGCAACTCTGAGGGTCATGTCACCTGCCTTCAAAACTCTACGCTTTCTCAACGCCTGCAAAGAATTATAGATATGAGATCCCGATCCGGTATCCAATACCCAGGAAGTAGAGTTTATAGATAGACAGTTTTCAATAACATACACACCTGAAGCTGAAGCTGCAACTCGCTTCAAATCCTGTGTTCTGGCTTTCCAAGCCTTGCAATCTTGTTTCCAGTGGCCACTTTTGTGACAATAGAAGCATTCTTCCTTCCCCACCAGCTTCCCCGCTACCTTTGTTGCTTTACCCTTTCCCTTCGTATCCACTTTACCGACACCGCCTCTTGGTTTGGCGGGGGCTTTCTTCTTCTTGCCCTTGGCTTTCGCCCTGGACCTAGAAGAGGAAGATCCTCCTACAAACAAAGTGGATGTCTCCCTACCCTTCTGTAGGGTGCCCTCAGCAGTCCTCAACATGTTCAGAAGCTCGGCAAGTTCAACCTCCTTTCCTTGCATGTTGAAGTTAAGAATGAACTGGGCGTAAGTGGAAGGAAGGGACTGGAGAATCAGATCAGTATAGAGTTCATTCTCCAACGTGGTCCCAAGGTCCGCGAGCTCCTCTATGTAGCCGATCATCTTAAGCACGTGGTCCGCTACCGATGATCCGACGGCCAACCTTGCCGAAAAGAGCTTCTTCGACACTTCGTATCTTGCGATACGAGACTGCTCTCCATACAGTTCTTTTGTATGGAGAAATATGGACTCTAGGTCCATATTCTCGTGCCTCCTCTGATGGTCATTGTCCATCGAGGCTAGTACGAGGCATTTGGCCCTCGCGCAATCTATCTCCCATGTCTTACGGATTTCTACATCCGCGACGCTGGAGGTGGGACCTGGGACGGGGGGAGCTTTGGTGGTAAGTATATACCCCAGCTTGTCATAAGTGATAGCCATCTTGACATTCCTGAGCCAATCTTTGTAGTTTGGCCCTGTCAATATGTTTTTATCTAATAGTAACTTAAGTCCGGTCATCTTGAATGGTCGCTGCAATTAGGAGAGAGAAAAGAAACACTTCAGCATGATGCTCTTGCAAGTTTAGAGTGGTTTTTAGTTTGTCTAAACTGGATGGCTCCCACTGTCTCTCGAATCCCTTCTCAAACCATAAAGAAAAGGATTAGCCGGGATCATTCTCACCGTACAATACTTGCTTAACCGTTCAGCCAGGCCAGTGTCGGTACTTCGAGGGAGGTTTTCCAACGCTTTCGCGAAGTTCCTTAATTAAGTAACCTCTTTTCCCTGTGGGCGTAGCCCCGCTAACACCTTTCTAGGCACCTACTAGGTTTATAGCATTGATCGTTAAGTGAGAGTTTTCCCGAGGAGTAGCATATACTCACAGTAGGATCGGGATCCAAATATCATCGCGTGATAAAACCGAAGGAATCCTACCAGAATCATCACACTCCAAATGGTATGCAAATCTAGCAAGTTTCAGTACTTATGAAACTCCCGATGTGGATTTTTGCCCCATGCTCTTATGACCTTGACTTTGGCCAAAATATCATAAGTCACATGTCAAGTTCTACCCGTCATTCTCCTGGTTAATTTGGACCCACCCGTACCTACCCTTGGCTTTGGCCAAAATGGCAGCACGACTGTCCCAAACCAACGCATCTATCTATGCTGCACATGAATACCCAAACGCTACCAATCACTATGCCTTGACTTTGGCCAAAATACATAGCTTGAATACTTTTGACCATTCATGTGGAATGACGGAGGGCTACGGATGGTTTTGGCGAAACCGTGAACGTAGTGAACTTGATATAATCGATGGAACGAGATAGCTTTTAAAAGGAGTGGTTCAAGCTCCGCGTTTAAAAGTTTTAGTTTTGAAAAGAACCGAGTGGTTTTCAAAGTGTTCCAATCGACTTTTACTTGGTTTATTTCTTGCATTAGTTCTTTTAATGCGTCCCATCATTTAAACCTACCATTGCAGAAAACAACCAAAATATGACGTACGCTTATGCCATTCGCATTCGCCACGGGGCCCCGTCATCACCCGTTAGGTTACTTAACTAACGACAGAGCGGGGGCTGGGCTAGCGCGGCTGTAAAACATAAGCAACGCCTAAATAGTTATTATATATAAATATATAGCAATGATAGACATTACAGATCACAGATGAATACATTGGATATACTAGGAATCCGCAATGCGTTCGAGCCTGCAACGCAAAGCGGATTACACGGTCGCAGTGAATAGCCAATACCCCACCCAAGACCCCTACGGGTGCGGCAAACTACCCGCCAAGCACCCGAAGCGAAGCAACCTCCCTCACCACCGTGAGTAGGCCACTCGGCGCTTCGAGATACCCGGTAGTTTGTGCACCCCCTCCATGGGTCTATCCTAGGAGCAAAAACAGTAAAAAGAATTATACAATGACGGCTACAACCCCGACCCGGTTGTGCGGCCATACAAAGAATATTATTACATCAATTTACATGTTACAAATGAATGAAAGAAAAACAACGCTCATCTCACATCCAACCCGGCTATTCACCCGCGACAATCCAATCCATTCATATCCACAAACCAAAAACAAACACAGATCATGTATAACCCCGACTAATCGTCTTATAGCGATTAGCCGACGTTCAATACATGCAAGCATTACAGATATAACCGATGTAGTTAAAGCGTAGTGAAGTTCCGGAAAAATACGGATTTATAGGCCCGCAAAAGCAAATTTTAGTTCTGGAAAATCTGGGCATATAATATATATCCTAAAAATCCCAAAAACAATACAGAAAGACACTGAACGAAAAACGATGCAGTGAAGACATCAAACCGCGGCGCTTCAGCGGCACGAGCCTACCTCGTGCGGCGGAAGCGCGGTGGTTTGGATGATTCTCTGTCTCGTTTTTCGTGGGTGTTTTTAAAAAACCCTGAGATGAATTTACAAATATAAAGTTTTCTATTTTGAGCATAAAAAATTTCAACAGAAACTAGGGTTTTTCAAAGTTCGGTTTTTGGATTTTTCGGTTTCGAAACTTCGCTATACTTTACTACCTAGCTAGTTTGAGTTTAGTTAGGCTCTGATACCACTGTAAGTCCGTGTTGCCCACCCCGGTGCTTACGGGGAGGCGGAAAACATAATAAAAATCGGATTTTTAATGACTTAGGCAACATGGACTATGCTTGTGAGGATCTTTGCTAAACTAAAACTAGCTAAAGTAAACTAACAACTAACAAAGTTGTAGAAAGGTTATACCTTTGGTCTTTAGTCCTTCTCTCCTTGCTCCTAGGTATGGTAGAAAAGGATCACCTTGCTTGTCTTCTCCCGTCAAAGAAGGATCCACTTGAAAGCCACCACCTTTAGCTTCAACTCCAAGCTAGGAGTAACTAGAGTGCAAGAAATGCTAAGACTTGAACCCTAGAAGTGAGTAGAGAAGATCAAGAGAGGGTTTTTCTCAAGCTTTTTGTTTCTCAACACATGAGAGGGAGAGAGCTTGAGGGAGAGGATGAGCAAGAGAGAGAAAAGAAATGAGAGAATGAGAATAATAGTGAGCCATTCTCACTAATATGTGAGGATAAGTTTAATTAGATAATTAGCTTGAAAATTGTCATGATAAATCATGAATTGACCATTATCATTTCATTTTTGCAAAGATCAAAGAGCATCTTCCAAATGAAATGATTATGGTCAAGTTGTCAACATGGTCAACAAGTCAATGAAGTCAAATTGTCAACAACAACCATGCACAATAATTAAGCTAATTATCAATTAACAATAATCCACACAAAATCAATAGGGTTAATAAAATGACAAAGGCCATTAACCCTAAACAAGGTCCTCTCCCCCAATCTCAAGCAACTGTGCATACGCACCCGCATTCGTGATCCGAGGAACACGAATACCCTGAGAAAAACCAATCTCAAATCATATACTAGGATCCGGCTTAAACCAAAGCCCGCTAGTATAAACTGTCCGGACAGCAAACGTGCACAAGTGCGCGGATGCGAACGAACCCTGTCGCAAAACCATGCGACCTCTACTCGTTTTGCCTAAAGGCGAATAGCTCTCTGTGTGGGACTCTAAAGACTCGACACTACGCTGGCAGTGGGTTTAACCACAGACCGCAAGCGGCACTAGCTGTACGTAACGGTCCCCAGGTAGATGTCGATAAGAAGACTGACGAGGTGAACCCCATCTGCACTCCTACTGAGCCTGTATGTGACAGTCTCCGTACAGTCCGGTCTGTTCGTCTGATACATCGCATGGCGGGCCTAGGGGGGCGGTGAACGTCAGTCCCCTAATAGCGGTACAAGTCGTGTCGGAGTGTAGCCCAGAACACCCTGAGATAACACTGGAAACCTACCAGTATATCTCGCTTGCCCTGGCCAGGGACTACTCGTGTAATGGCTCTCCTAGACACAGCGCGATGTCAACCCCCAATACCGGGAGAGACGAATCCTGTCTAACCGTCACTGCCTCCAAGTGCTTCGGGACTGCACCCAAAAACTACCTGTTTGCACAGCTCCTTTGAGCCGTGGTAGGGTAGTAATCAAAGTGCAGTGGGAACACACTCGAGGCGAAGTGACAGTGTCAAGTCAGCGGACTAAGCTGTACTCATGTCACCTGGGAACTGATAACTGACGATAGGTATATTACCAACCAACAGTTCCCAACGAGTCCTGTCCAGTGTACTCGTAACCTAACGAGCACCCGCATACTATCCCAAGTACGACGTACTAACGGCTGTGGGACAGACCGTCTCCCACACTGGGATGAGAAGCGCATACGCTAGTCTACTCCGGAGTATCGATGCCCTGTCTCGATAGTCCAACGACCAGGGACCTGTATAAGGATGTGCTTATAGATTACCCAGCTCCCACGAGTGCGAGCGCCATCACAACGCTGGTAATCAAGCAAAGATCCTAAGGGCTCTACTAATATGTATATCAGCAATATGCTAAAAGAAACACATGCACATATTAAAGCAGAGACAAACCAAGTAGCATACTACCATTTCGAGCAAGATTGTATATACAACTGTGAATATCCCAAGCTTCCATTAAGTAATATACAAGCTAGTATGATACAGTAATGGCCTCTAGGGCATATACACTAACATTTATGTGAGATGAGTGTTTTTCATTTTCATTCATGTAAAAACTTGTATGTAATATTCTTTTATTGGGGCACTTCCAGGTTGCGGAAGATGTCACCTTTTGTATATTATTTACTTTTCCGCACTAGGATAGACCCAAGGAGGAGGGCACAAGTAACCGGGTTCTGGAGTCCAGTGGGAGACCAACTCGAGGAGTCGAGTCCGGGTCTCCTAACTCTAGAATTGGTAGGGTTGCTTGCCGCTCTCGTAGGGGTCTAGGGGTGTGGGTTTGGCTATTCATCGCGACCGTGGAATCCGTGTTTTATACTGGCTCGTATTGAAAACACGGACATCCTAGTATATCCAATGTTTCATATGATTCTTCTGCTGCGATATCTGTGATGTGATCATGTGATGTTCTGTGATAAATACTGTATATAGTATATATGATATATTATATAGACGTTACTTATGTTTTACACCCGCGCTAGCCCTGTCCCGCTCTGCCGTTAGTTACCTAACCTAACGGTGCACGAGGGGACATCGAGGCGAATGCGGATAGCATAAGTGTATGTCGTATTTATCTGTGATGTTTAGGTAAATGTAAATGATGGGACTTCATTAATGTGATTAATGAAAGAAAAGAAACCTAAGATGTTGTGGAATCGAATTTCAAAAATAAAACAGGTAGCTACAGTTCTTTCTTTGCACAGCGGTATATATGATATATCCTGCACCTTATTCGATAAGGAAAGGACCGAGATCCCTTCACCGGGAGTGACTCCTTTAGCAAAAACTGGCAGATGCTACAACCCTCGGGTTGTCTTTTGATAGCTTCTATAGTTTCTGCTTTGCACAGTGATATATATGATATGTCCGGCATCTCATTCGACGAGGAAAGGGCCGACGATCCCTTCACCGGGAGTGACCCCTTTAGCAAAACTAGAAAAGCCTAAAAAATACTCCATTTTAAAATCATTTGATTCTACAACGATATAAAGTTCATTACGCAAAGGGTTTTTCTTAAAAACCTGACGTAGCCCTCCGTCATTTCAGATAAGTAATAGTTAGTATTCGTGCTGCGTTTGTTGACTCAGTCAAGGCGTAGTGTGCGGTAGCTGATTACTATTGATCTGCTTATGCATATGATGCAGATTGGATTAGGGTAGTCGTGCGGCCTTGTTGACTCAGTCAAGGGTCGTGCGGGTGGGTTTAATTCAATCAGGAAATGACGGGTTGAACTTTACTTGCGGTCTATGGTTTGTTGACTCAGTCAAGGTCATAGATCGCTTGGGGCAAAATATTATCGGGAATTTCAAGTGTTGAAATTTGCAATGAGATTGCATACCTTCTATGAGATAGTTTGATCCCGATACCCACTGCGAGTAATTGTTACTCCTGGGAGAGTTTTACACAATACAATTAGCCGATCAAGTAGGTGTCTAGAAAGGTGTTAACGAGGTTACGCCTCTGGGAAAATGAGGTTTACATTAATTAGGTTCGTGCGAAAGCACGGGGGACCTCCCTCAAAGTACCGACACTGGCCTGGCTGAAAGATTGGCGAACTTGTAGTGTGTAATTAATCCCGGCTAGTCTTTCCTTTTAGGGTTTGAAGGAAGATTTGATAAAAACAGTGGGAGCCATCCTGATTAGATAAAATAAATAACCAATCTGATCTTGCAAGAGCGCACGCTGAGTGTTTTCTTCTCTCTCTCTCCTGGTAGCGACCATATCACGCCTTAATCAAGATAATAATACGGATGTATTGACCGAACCCGCTTGTTATACTGAGCCGGGGAACGTTGGTCCCGCTTCAACTTATAATTGTTATAAGACAGAGCAGGAAATTGGGGATTACCAGAATTCCTGTGCCGCCCAAACGAAGAGAGTGCATGCTGATGCATCATCTTCGGGTGTGTTCATTATACAGAACTGTTTCTCAGTATTCTTTACGTCCTGGATATGAGATACCAGATCAGGATCCCGCATATGTAATTTGTTACATGGGCTACAGATAGGTAAAGAACTGAGAATGGGTGACAAGTTTCATGAGGCAGAAAACGGTGCAAGTGTTGGAGCCAAGTCTGTTGGTCACTGTCACCCTGTATTACCAATACATTGATTCTGAACGAATGTTATTAGATACCGAACCTGATATACAAAATCATATCACTCTCTTTATTAGTAAAGAAATGATAAAATTTTGTATTGTTGGATAATGTTTTGATCATTACCTATATCAAAAGTTGATTGGTTCAGGCACGTTATCTAAAAGTATTGACGTTCTAAATCAAACTACAGTTCCTAGTATACAGAACACACACAAGAGGAAGAGTTCAGAAATGAACGAATTCTTCTTGAGGCATTGTCGACTAGGTCATATCAATGCGACCCGACTGGCTGAAGTTACATTTTAGATGCATATTTAAATCAGTCTGAATTTACATCTTGTGAAACTTGCCAGTTATGTCACAGAGATAAGATGACCATAGCTCTGTTTATTGGAAACAGAGAAAGAGTTAGTAAACTCTTGGGACTGATACATGATGATGTATGTAAGGTCCCCTGTCTACACATGCCAGGACCGGTTCTTTGTACTTCACTACATTCTCTGATGATCTCTCAAGATTCAGTCATATGTTCCTGTTGAAACATAAGTCCGAACCTTTTGAGATATTCACAGAATAGAAGTTAGAAGTAGAAAACCAAAATACGGGTATAAGTATTATGTCCTATGATAAGATCAGGGAGGAGAATACTTGTGCATGGCATTCCTGGACTATTCTAAAGGAGAATGAGATTCTCTCTCAGTGTTACTCCTCTGAATATACCACAGCACATCGGTGTATCAGGGCGGAGCAATATGCACCCTCTATGATATGGTGTGCTGTATGATGAGTACTACTGAGTTACCTATTTCCTTTTGGGGTTGTGCACTTGAGAAGCTGCATACCTATTGAATTAGGTTCGAATCAGATCGCTGCCTACCACACCATATGAGATATGGTATGGGAAGAGCCTATCTCTTAAGTTAGTTAAGATTTGGGGTTGTCCGGCCTATGTCTAAAAGCAAAATCCGGACAAGCTCGAGGCAAGGTCAGTTATGTAGAACTGGAAAGGTTCCAGCTATGCAAACTACAGCAGATGATTTGGTACAACCAAAGGATTCAGTAGATACCAACGAACGTCAGCCTCTCCGCCGATCTAGTAGGGTTTCTCACCCACCTGAGAGATACTTCTGTTTCTCTATGACAGTGGGAGCGAGGATTGCATCATGAGATGATGACCCAACTAGTTTCGAGCTGGCCATCAGGAGTGGGACTCTGTAAGAATGGCTGGATGCTTAGCGATCTGAGATGGAATCCTTATACACCAACAAAGTATGGACTTTGGTTGCTATATCTGAAGGGTTAAATCCCCATCAGGAGCAAGTATATCTTGAGAAGATTACTTGATGTACTTGGAAAAGTTGAGACTTTCAAAGCTAGACTTGTTAAAGGTTTGCATCATTGACCAGGTATGGATTATGTTGAAACCTTTTCTAAGGATCTATGCTTAAGTCCATCCAGATCCTACTTGCCACGGCTACATACCATGACTACGATATCTGGCGGTTGGGTGCCATGACTGCTTTTCTAAGTGATATTTTAGAAGAGAGAGTCTATAAGTACACAGTCAGAGGGCTTCGTAGACAGTGGGAACAGCGGAAACGTGTACAAGATGCTTTATAGGATAAAGCAGACATCGCGGAGTTAGAACATCTGTTTTGATGTATTAATCAAAGAGTTTGACATCATCAAAATGGTAGATGAACCTTGTATAAACAAAAGGGCAGTAGGGAGTATGGTGACGATCCTCGTAGAGTACATGGATGACATACTCTTGATAGGGAAGGAGTTTCCTATGCTACGCTCGATCAATCTCCGCTTATCATAATGATTCTCCACATAGGATCAAAGTGATACCTACTAAATCCTGGGTTTTGGATCTATGAGATAGATCTAAATGGATGTTAGGATTCTCACTAGCTGAAGTGAGATGGTATCAATTGATCCTGGGGAGAACCACTGGAAGTGTTCCAGGGTGATAAGGACGACTGAATGTCAGTCACAGGCATTGTCTTTACCCTTGGTAAATGGACGGTATATTGGAAGAGTTCCAAGCTAGATATCGTGGCATACTAGACGATAAAGGCTGGATACATCGCTACTTAAGATGCTACCAAAGAAGCAGTCTGGAAGTATATTGGTTCATGAGATGAACTTAGTTCCTCCCATTGTGTGACAATGGAGTTGTGGCTTATGCCAAGGAACGTCCGTCCCATCAGTGATCCAGACATATTCTGAGGCAGTATTACCTGATCATGGAGATGGTTGATCTCCAAGGGATCGAGGTTAGGAGAGTAGACTCAGAGGACAACACGACGGATCCACTGACAAAGGCATTTTCCCAGAGAGAGACTTTTATGGGATGGTTGAGTATGAGATACTACAACCACTGCTATACAGATGGCCCTAGTGCAAGTGGGAGATTGTTAGTTATATGTATGCCCTAGAGGCCATTACTATACATAGGATGTATATTGTAGTGGATGCTGGGGCATATATAGGGAGGACTTTCTTGCTCGACATGATAGTATGCTATCTGGTTACTCTTTACCTTAACGTGTATACTGATTGTCTCTCTGATTACATGTTGGTAAAGCCCTTAGGATGTGTACTTGACTACCTAGACTATGATGCAGATCATACTAGTGGGGACATGGTAGTCCATAAGTATATCCTTCAAGGTCCCTAGTCGTGGGTGTATCGAGACGGGGCATCGATATACCAGAGTAGACTAGCGTATACCTTCTCGACCCATACAGATGGGCGATGGATGATCCCATATCCATTGGTGTTTGACACCTGAGATGATATACGGGTGCTCAGTGGAGACTGGGTACACTGGACGGACTCGCCGAGAACTCCCAGATGGTATTATACCTTACGTCAGATGGCAGTTCTCTGGTGACACTGGTACAGGTTAGTCTGTAGACCCGAGATCGTCATAAAGTCTTGTGTGATTCCCACTGTGCTTTGATTTCCACCTTACCACGTCTAAGAGGGCGTGCAAAACGGTGGCTTTTGGGTACAGTCCCGAATCACATGGAGGCAATGAGCGATAGGAGGGGATTCGTCTCTCCCGGTATAGGGAGTTGATATTGCGCTGTGTTCGATTGGCTATAACCGGAAATCCCTGGCCAGGGTTGCTGAGATTTACTGGTAAGTGTTATCAGTAGTTTCTCGAACTGTTATAGACCTCATATCGACACGACTTATCGAGCTATTGGGGTCTGACGTTTACCACCCCTAGGCAAGATATGCGACATATAAGACGATCAGACCGGACTGTACGGTAAGTGTTACTGGTTGGATTCACAGAAGTGTGAGCGGGCTTGCTTGTCGATCTTCTGATCGCTCAATACCCGGGTGGCCGTTACGTTTAGCAGACCGCTTGCGGCTTGTGGGTGCTTGATATGATCATCATCTGCTACCGGCGTATTGACGAGTCTTTAGAGTCCTACACAGAGGTTTCCTGGCTTAAGCGAAACGAAATAGGAGCGCATATGAGATATGTGCGGGACCGAGAATAATACCAGTATGTGATACTGTATTTGATTCTCGCGATTTGTGACATTGATCGGTTATATGCGATATAGCCGGGTTATCGGATCAAGTGTTGATTCGATAAGTTGTTACTATTGATATTAGTCGGTTATATGCACTATGACCGGATCATTAAATCAAGCGTTGATTTAATGATTTAATGCATAATTATATATTTGATATATTACTTTGCATTAACTAGTATTGGTTCACTTAAAAATGGTTTTCTCACTTGATGTGCACATTGTATATGTGATATATTTTTGTGCATTTGATTGTATCATGTTTGATGATACATGAAGGTTAATGTGTGTGATTAAACCATGGTTATGTTAATGGTTAGGGTTTTGTTTATTTACTTATTCATTTATTTATTTATTCATTTTGAAAGATAAATAGAATGGTGGCTTATTTTGTTTCTTTTATGAAACTTCATGAAGTGTAGAAAGCTTGACCATTTTGTTTGTTTCCTTTAACCTAACCATTCAACCTAACCATGGTTTATTCTCTACACCTAACTATGGTTGCCATTATGATAAGTATCATATTATTTCCTATTTTAAAATAACTAATCATATTCTCTTCTTCTTCTTCTTCATCAACAAGAAGAAAAACTTGCAACCTTTAATGGCAACTTGAGAAAATGAGTGAGAAATCCAATTCTAAAGTGAACCCACTTCCTATTTCTTCATCCTCTACCACTTGCCAAGTAGTATAGGGTGTTTTCTTCACCAGTTTCATGGCTTGGTGAAGTTGGAGCTTGATCTTGTGTTGCCTCGACGTAGATCATCTTCGGCATCGAAGTCGACGACCTAGCCCGATCATTTCTTCGATGAAACCACCGCGAGAGTCCGGGATCCGATGGGTACAGCGGAGAGACTTCATCATGGAGCTATGGAGGTGGAGGACCAGATCTACAAAGGTTGTATTTCCGTTCACTCATAGTTAAGATGTTAACTAGTTGCTTGTTTCGCTTAAACTCTAGTCAACGATCCGTATTAGGGTTTCTCGGTATAAGAAAAATTTGAATTTGGCATGGTTGATTCCTTGTGAGACCTCATTAGGGTGCCTAGGAACCCTACAGAACTAGGGTTCCTCATCTTATCCTTTGTCCTTTCGATGAATCACATTCACAAGATAGCTTCTAGGAAATCGAATGATCGATCGTTGATCTCTAGTTCCGTGCGAAAATAATCAAGAAAGCATTTCACACCGAAACTAGATCATCGATCATTAAATTTTTAAGAATTTACAATCGTTATAGGACTTAAGAAAATGTTTAAAGATTCATCAACATCATCATTCTACCGATCGTATCGACTCCTCCACGAGCGGAGTTTTATTCAAGCATCATTACAAAGAATACATTCAAGAATCGAAATTGAATCATAATGCTTGAATTGAAAGATGAGCAAGTTAAAAGAATCGTCACCTTTATTTATTCAACAATTTGTTACACATTTCTCAAGACTACAAGAATTTGAGAAGGAACAAGATTGTCGAATCTAGCGTTGCATCGGCTCCTTGAGTCGTGGATCGGCTTGGATCTCATGCTCCGATGAAGACCGGCTTCGCTTCTAAAGGATGGTTGAAGGCTTGCTTTGTTTGAACTCAAAGATCTTGAACTTTTGGTTTCTTGATTGGATTAGGGTTAGGGTTTGGAGGTGGCAAGTGTTGGGTTGATAGAGTGATAGAATTTCAACAACAATCAACAACCTTTTCAAGTGAGACCTAGGGTCCCTTTTATAGGCTTAGGAATGATTAGCTTCCTTAAGAAGCTTGGATTAGGTTAGCTTCCCTTGTAAGCTAGTTAGTTAGGTAGAAGCCTCTAGAACTAGTTAGTTAGGGTTTAGCTTCCACCTTAAGCTAGGAGGTTAGGGGGAAGGTTCTAGGCTTTTAAGGTAGTTAGGGTGAAGCTTGCTTTGGAAGCTAGGAGTGTTTAGCTTTGATCAAGGAGCTTGCTGATCTGGCAGAAGGTTCGAGAGCCATCTGGAAATTGACCTATCTTTCTGAGGTGTAGGAGCTGAGAGGAGTATTCTGCAGCACAGAAGAGTTAATGACGTGGCATGTCAGCCGCGGATCCGCGGCAATAGTGGGTATTGGGCCGCGGATCCGCGGTCCTTTGAGGGCCCCACTGTATGAAACTTCTTGGTAATTCTTCTGCTATATTTGGGAGCATTTTCTGATGTGATGAATATTATAATTCCCTCTGTATAACTACCAGATCAAACATCTTAGACTTGGCGTAATTTTGATCAGCTCTTTGACAATTTTGGCTCGGTCCCTGAAATTTCCTGCACAGACTTCGAAACAAGTGTTGCGCAATACAAGGATGATGCGATGCCATGATAAACAGTCAATTTCCCTAAAAATGCCGGTTTTAGAGTATAACACATGTAATCTGGTATTTTACGACTGTTTTGCTAATATGTGCAATATGAATACCGAACACTTCTAGATGAGTGAAAATGATAGGGAAATTGACGTGTTAAAAATGTAGTATTTTTGACTGATCAGGTACTTAGACAGCATTCTAAAGATATTTAGAATGGACGACTCCTGGCACGGTAGTATACCTGCAGGTGATGGAGTCACCCTCTCTAAAGGTGTCTTACAGACTAAAGGGGAGAGGGATGTGCATGATTGGTAGATCACTTGCTTAGGCAATTGAGTCAATCATGAGATATCAAGCACCACACCAGATATTGTTTTTGCAGTAGATGCAATAAGTTGATAATAATCCAATCCTGGAGAAACATTAGGAAGCAGATTTAGAACATAAGTGGATGTTCTAGGGATATGATAACATCAGCCTCATTCAGGAGACGGTTATCATTCCACGCTTCCAAGGTGACCTGGACGGCAGAGTGACTGTCAGAGTTATAGTTTTCCCTTTGACGAGGGGCAGTACTATGGACAGGTGGTCCAGGAGGATACTGAGGGAGGCATGGCGCAGGATACTGATTAAGTTCAGTTGACGATACAGTCTAAGAAGTTTGGATTTAGAGTTCATTTATGACCTAGGTCCCATCAGATATCCAGACACATTCTAAGACAGGTATTGCTCATTTCGAGAGATGGCTTTCTCCGCGAACTTGAGATAAAGAAAGACATAGAAATAAACATCAAGGCGGATCCACTCACTGAGGCTATTCCTCGAACACATTAGTTTCGCAAACTGGTTTTATGAGACTGATTAGTAGAGGAGTTGGGTGTTCGGTATCACACGGGCTGTGAGTATGCGACATCGTAATAATTAGCCTTGAGTGCAAGTGGGAGATTGTTGGAGATAGTGCCCTCAGAGTCAATTATTGGATCACAGGCACGTGAGTGCAATGATTGATGGAGGACCTATGCCGGTAGGACAGTCTTACTCAAGATGATAGTATGCTATATGGTTTATCTTTATCATCGTGTACTACTTTAGGTGACCTTACAGGTCACTATTGCGTGTTGATAGAGCCCTTAGGATTCTTGCTTGACAGCCAGCAGTTTGATGGAGATCATATACGTGGGAGCTGGTGGTCTATAAGCACATCCTTAAAAGGTCCCTAGTCGTGGGAGTTTCGAGACAGGGCATCGATACTCCAGAGTAGACTAGTGTATACAGTCGAGACCCTGACGAGGGGCGGTGGCCGGTCTCACAAGCCACTGGTGTCAGTTGGATCACCTAAGATGTATATAGGTGCTCATTGGGTTATGAGTACACCGGACAGGACTCACCGGGAACATGCTAGTTGGTCGTATACCTGACGTCAGATAGCAGTTCCCTGGTTACATGTGTACAGGTTAGTTCATCGACCTGAGATCGTCATTTGTCTCGTGTGAGTTCCCACTGTACTTTGATTACTACCCTACCACGCTCAAAGGAGACGTGCAAACAGGTTTTAGTTGGGTACAGTCCCGAGCCACATGGAGGCAGTGAGCGGATCTGCAGGGGTTCGTCTCTCCCGGTATTGGGGGTGAGGTCGCGTTGTGTCTAGGAGAGCCATTACACGAAGTCCTTGGCCAAGGCAGGAGATTTACTGGTAGGTATTCCAGTAGTATCTCAGGGTGTTCTGGGCTACACTCCGACACGACTTGTACCGCTTTTGGGGGTCTGACTTTTACCAACACCCTAGGCCCGCCATGCGATACTCATAGACGAACGGACCGGACTATATGGATATTGTCACTGACAGGCTCAGTAGGGTGTCTGGATGAGTTCGCTCATCATCGTCCCTTTTGGTCAATACCTGGTAGCCTATTACGTATGGCTAATACCTCTGACGTGCTAGTGGTTAAATCCACAACCAAAGTATTGATGAGTCTTTAGAGTCCCCCACAGACCAGTTTCTCAAGTTTCGGGCGAAACGCTGTAGAGGCCGTATGGAGATATGGCAGGGTTCGATCATGTACGTGCGGTATTGCACAGATCTTGATCGGACAGATAATACTAGCGGGCTTTGGTTTAAGCCGGATCCTAGTATTGTGCAGTGTAGATTTTGTCTCAGTGCATTTGTATTCGGTCAGAATACAAATGCTGGTATGTATATACAGTAGCGGGGTTTTCCTGTAATTTATTATGGGATCAGTTTTCTGAAGTTGCCAGTTTGCATTCCGTTTCGGCCATTTTCCTTTGTATCTTTCCTTGGCTGAAAAATTGGTGGAGGAGAGCTTATTTGCAAATATGCAAATAAGCATTGTGGAGGGTGGTCTTTGTATATTGTTGCTTCATGATGGTTGCACCATCATTTGACTTCCTCACTTCATGATGACTTGACCTTTTGAGTTATGATTAGGTTGTTGGAGTGTTGGTTTTTGTGGGTGATAATTTCTTCTCATTATCACACTCTCTCTTGAATTATTGAACGCCCCCCTTGGACTTTCTCTTCTCCCTCTCTCTCATTCTCTTATGGCTCATGAGGAGGCCGGCCACTTTGATGGAAGGCTGTCCAAAATTTGAGTGAGGAATTTTTGTTCTTTTCTTGCTACAAAAATCCCCTAGTTCATTGCAAAAGATTCATGGTTCATTCCTCCACTTTATGGGCAACTTCTATAACCCCAAATGAGACATAAGTTCTACAGTTAACCTACAGTATCCTTGGGCACGTCGACTCGCCAACTTCGTGCCCGAGTTGCCTCGGTCCAGAGGTGGGAGCCCGTAAAAGAACCCGGCGATGTGGTGCCCTTCCGACGAGGAGTTGAAGACCGGAGATTCCACGGGGAGATCGGGACGACGATGAGAAGACCGAAGGACACGGATCGCTCGGTATATCTCTCAACCCTTTCTCTAGTTAGCTAGGATTATGTTAATGCCCGATCCGGGTTTTAAAGTGCGCGGTGGTGCTGGTTTTAAAGTTTAAAGAAAAGCATCGTTTCCGCATTCCGGCGTCGGATTGACGGCCGGGGCGCCGCCGTGCACTTACATGGTATCAGAGCCAGGCCATTAACATAGTCTAGCTTGGTCTAATGTGTTTGCATCTTCGATCGAATAAAATTCCAAAACTCGCGATTTCAATGCATCAGTTCTCTGTCGAAATTTTTTTGGCTCCAAAAATTTTTCAGGTTGTTGCAGAATACTGTTCAGGAAATTATAAGACATCTGTGAAAAAATGGTGGTGTGACACTGTAGCGTGACCGCGGAACCGCGGCCAAACCCCTGTTCCGGCCGCGGTTCCGCCGCAGCACAGTGCCTTCACTGCACCATTTTTGCACAGTGATCTTTTTACAGGGAAATTGGGGTTTTGGAATGTTCTTTTTGGGCTCAGATTTTCTGTGAGTGCTACAGTAGTGCTTAGGGCCCACTTGGGTAAATTTGATCGATCGAAATGTTTAAACATATTAGTTCACAGTATTTACATTATATCTGCGACCGTGAATGTCACTTGATCGGTAAATCCTGTCTAACTACTATAGCCCTTTTAGACGGATTTGCGAACGTGACATTCACGTTGATGTTCTGTGTTGTGCTTTGATGTTGCGGATTGGTCATGGGGGATAGCCTGGATGCAATGGTAGTACAGTTTGGTTTATTATGTATATTTGATATTGCAGGGCGAGCGTCCGATATGTGGACTGCCGTCACTACCTGTTTGTATATTATTCTTTTGGGGCACGACCGGGGTGAGGTCGATGCACCCGTTGTATGTATATTTTACTTTCTGTACTAGGATTACCCCAAGGTGGAGTGCACGGATAGCCGGGTTCTAGAGGGCAACGGGCTCGCATCTCATGGTATTGAGACGGAGGGGGCTTTACTCTAGAATTGGCGGGCTATTCGCCACACTCGTATGGGGTACAGGTTGACCCAGGAGGGGTGCCCAAGTTACCGGATTCCGTGAAGTGCTGGGTGGTCCATTCACGTTGCTGAAGGGGGCTGCCTCGCTTCAGGTTTTGGCGGGTAACCTGCTGCGCCCGTAGGGGTCTAGGATTTCATTGCACATGCTATCCACACGACCAGGGGAACGTCGGGTTTCAGTAGCGGCTCTATAAAACCCGGGGATCCCAGATATCTGTATTGTTCTGTGATGCTTATTACATTTCTGTGATGTTGCATTTTATCACGGCTTGAGCGAAATATTATATATTGATATATATACTAGTATATGTTGTATATGTTTTGCATCCGCGCTAGTCCAGTCCCCGCTCTGTCGTTAGTTAAGTAACCTAACGGGTAATGACGGGACCCAGTGGAGAATGCGGATGGCATATACGTACATCATTATTTTCGTTCTTTATTGGTGTGATCAATTGATGGGACTGCATTGATTCGGATCAATGCAAGCTAAACAAACCTATTATGATGTTGTTGGAACATTTTTCAAAAAGCTGTTATTGCAAGGACGTTCACTTTTGTTTTGCACAGTGATATTCAGTTGGAATATCTTGCTCCTCAGTCGACGAGGCAAGGGCCGAGATCCCTTCATCGGGAGTGACCCCTTGGACAGAAGTTTGCGTGAGGGCTTCACTAAAGCCGATTACTTTTGCTTTGCATCGTTGTATTCAGTTGGAATATCCTGCACCTCATTCTACAGGGAAAGAGCCGAGATCCCTTCACCGGGAGTGACCTCTTTAGCAAAGGTTTTCGTCACTATATTTTTAAAAGCCATCCGGTTCCTTCAACGATATCAAATTCATTACGTTAAAGGTTTTCGCCAGAAACCATTCGTAGCCCTCCGTCGTTTCATATGGATAGTCAATAAGTATTCAAGCTGTGTTTGTTGGCCAAAGTCAAGGCACAGTGATTGGTAGCTATTGGGTATTCATATGCAGCATAGATAGATGCGTTGGTTTGGGGCAGTCGTATAGCCTTGTTGGCCAAAGTCAAGGGCTTGTGCGGGTGGGCTCAAATTAACCTGGAGAATGACGGGTAGAACTTGACATGTGACTTATGATTTGTTAGCCAAAGTTAAGGTCATAAGAGCATGGGGTAAAAATCACATCGGGAATTTCTAAAGAAGCTAAAACTTGCCAGATATGCGCATACCTTCTGGAGTGTGATAACGTGAGCGGATTCCGTCACGTTATCATGCGATGATAGTTGGATCCCGATTCCCACTGATGAGTTGGTTTACTCCTCGGGTGATCCCGACTAATTCTTCTTTCAGGTTTAGAGGAGAATTAGACGGTACAGTGGGAGGTTTCCTGATTAGATAAAGTGATAACCATTCTGATCTAGGTTAGAGTGCACGCCGAGTGTTTCTTTTCTCTCTCTCTCTTCGGCAGCGACCATGACCCGACCCTAAGACTATGACTCAGTGACCAAAATTAACCGAACCTTCTTAAACACTGGCTTTTGGATTGTCAGAGTTGCAAACCTCATTGCCACTCCTACTTTTACCCTTTTCTCCAGGACACCCCGTATTACTACGAACGTCCACTTCCATTGAACAAAACCATCGTATGGTTATATACGAACTCGAAGGAATTTATTCGAGGATGGTTTTCGGTTCTGGAGAAAACGAATAGGACTATTCAGTTGTCTTTTCCTTTTACCTTCTCTCAGGTTGCGAGTACTCCTTGGTTTAGGAGATAGTACACCTATTATGCTTATTGGATAGTCTTCTTCCAAACCTTAGGCTGGTGCCGAACGGTGGGGAATGAAGAAAACCAATTAGCATAACAATGGTGTACAGAAGGTATTAAGTAAAGACATATCAAGGGATTAGTAAGAGGGCAAAGCAAATTGTGACTGCTATTCACGACCAAACCAAGTATTTCTTCGCCAATCCTAAATCACCTTTGTATTTCTCCAGGAAACTCCGTATCACTACGAAGATCCACAGTTTATTGGATACTCCATCGTATGGTTATATACGAACTCGAAAGGAACTTGTTCCAGTTCGGGGATGGATTCTGGTTCGGGAGAAATAGGAATAAGGTTTATTCGGTTGTCTTTTATCTTCACCTTCTCTCGCATTGCGAGTGCTCCTATGATTAGGACAGTACACCCATTATGCTTATTGGATAGTCTTCTTCCAAACCATAGGCTGGTGCCGAACGGTAGGGAAGGAAGAAAACCATTTAGCCTAAGAGGGTGTGCAAAAGGTAATGACTAAAGACACATAAAGGGATTTGGAAAGATGGCAAAGAATTACACGGTTACAGTTGTGAATCTGGATAATGGAAGAGGCATTACTAGGAATACCCGGATACCCCATCGAAACATTTCAATGTTTCAGTTTCACTGTGTACTGTTAAAAGAAAACTGATTTCCCAATCAGATCTTGCTCCAGGGTATGTATTTACCAGGTATGATTCTCACATCTGTATGGTTTTACAGATGATGAGTGGAAGTAAGTTATTGGGAATTAGGTGATTGTCCTCATTATATCGGAATTCGTTGTAATTGGTGATATTTGAGGAAATCGCCTGGGTTGTTTGCCGGACGACAAATATTTGGTTTTGAATATCCGCTGTTATGCACCAATTTCAAATTGATACATCTGTACGTCTATTTTTTATAGAGTGAGATATATCTTTTTGAAATTTTTTCCATGACATTTACCTATATCAGTGGATAGTTAGGTAAGGAGCATTAAACAACGGTGTAATTCTTCTTAACCATAGGTACAGTTTTCAACCTACGACACACAGGGATTGAGTTATCAGACTCAAGGGACTTATACAGAGTATTATATGTTGTCCAGTGTCCATTAGGACAGAGGGGTTGGTCCTCGTACTATATTCGGTTTACTTATGACTTCTTTAGTACTTAGACAAGTGTTTCGTAGAAACACAAGGTCTGAGTTTTGAGAAGTTATAGGTATAAGAGTAAAGTAGAGAACCAGGTGTTGCAAGTATCGGGATTCTTCAAGGTGATCGAAGATGTAGATACTTGTGTAGGGTATTCAGTTGATAGTAATGATTAAGAGAACTTGCTTCTCTTTCAGATTACTCATAATTGGATGCACTCCTAAGTTGAGTAATGCTGATCGGCCTCTCTCTATTTAGTTGACATGCACTAGAGACAGCTGCATGATTTGAATCTGGTTCAATTAAATCAGTGCCTCTGGTTCTATATTGGATATAGAACAGTTCATATCTTAACGATGTTAAGGTACGGGGAGTTGTCCGGCTTATGCTTAAAACCAGACTCTGGATAACTCAAGGTGCGTTTCTGTAATGGCTGTTTGTGGGTTGACCCAGGCTATGATGAGAGTTGACTTTCTACCATCTGGAAGATCAATAGTGATATTGTTCTAGACTCGCCACAGTTTTAACAAAAATGGATTTTTTCAGAAAAACAGTAGTGGGAGTATGGTAGAACTGGAAGTGATTCCAGAACCGCAAACGATTACTGAAAGTTTGATAAGAACCTAAAGATTCAATCTGGCTTGACATTCCATTGGCCACTCCGCAGATACGGTAGGTAACCTCAGGCACCCGAGGGGTACTCCGGTAGCCTCAAGGACGGTGACAGGGAGGTTCTTGTTTACCCAGACATGCCATTGCTGTTGTTCTAGGCTGCAAGACCAGGCAAGAGGATGAGTATAGCGTCGCTCTAAACTAGCTTTAGAAGTGTACGTGTATATGACTCTGCCAGAGGGTTATCGTAGTCAGTGGGAGCAGCGGAAGCATTGGTGGACAAGTGGCTCATGTCTATTTATAGACTAAAGCAGATATAGCGGAGATAGATCATCTATTTCTGATGTGACAGTCATAGGTTTGACTTCATTAGAATAGGGGATGGATCTGTTAAGAAGGTAGTAGGGTATGATGTACTGGTATTTGGATGACATACACATAGTAGGAAGTGAAATTCCTATACTACGATCGGTTATACTTTGGTTGTCACACAGTGGTTTCTCCAAAAATGGCTTGGATATTATATCAGACATTCTGGTTACTGGATCTATAGTTTTAGATCTAGATTTAGGTAGTTTCCCAATCTGGGTATTTAGACAACATTCTAAAGATATTTAGAATGGACGACTCCTGGTATGGTGGTGTACCTGCAGGTGATGGAGTCACCCTCTCTAAAGGTGTCTTACAGACTAAAGGGGAGAGGGATGTGCATGATTGGCAGATCACTTGCTTAGGCAATTGAGTCGATCATGGGTACCACACCAGATGTTGTTTTTGCAGTAGATGCAACAAGTTGATATTGATCCAATCCTGGAGAAACGGTCGGAAGCAGTTTTAGAACATAAGTGGATGTTCTGGGATATGATAACGACGGCCTCATTCGGGAGACAGTTATCATTCCAGGCTTCAAAGGTGACCTGGATGACAGATTGGTTATCAGAGTTATAGTTTTCCTTCTGACGAAGGGGTATTTTGGACAGGTGGCCCAGGTGGATACTGAGGGAAGGATGGCGCAGGATACTGATTAAGTTCAGTTGACGATACAGTCTAAGAAGTTTGGATTTGGAGTTCATTTATGAGCTAGGTACCATCAGACATCCAGACATATTCTAAGACAGGTATTGCTCATTTCGGGAGATGGCATTCTCCGCGAACTTGAGATATAGAGAGACATAGAAAGAAACATCAAGGCGGATCCACTCACTGAGGCTATTCCTCGAACGCAATAGTTTTACAAACGGGTTTTGTGAGACTGATTAGTAGAGGAGTTGGATGTTCGGTATCATACGGGCTGTGAGTATGCGACATTGCAATAATTAGCCTTGAGTGCAACTGGGAGATTGTTGGAGATAGTGCCCTCAGAGTCAATTATTGGATCACGGGCATGTGATTACAATGATTGATGGAAGACCTATCCTGATAAGACAGTCTTACTCGAGATGATAGTATGCTATATGGTTTATCTTTATCATCGTGTACTGCTTTAGGTGACTTTACAGGTCACTATTGCGCGTTGATAGAGCCCCTATGATTCGTGCTTGACTGCCAGCAGTATAAGGGCGATCATATACGTGGGAGCTGGTAGTCTATAAGCACATCCATAAAAGGTCCCTAGTCGTGGGAGTTTCGAGACAGGGCATCGATACTCCAGAGTATTCTCACAAGCCACTGGTGTCAGTTAGATCACCTAAGATGTATACAGGTGCTCATTAGGTTATGAGTACACCGGATAGGACTCGCCGGGAACATGCTAGTTGGTCTTATACCTGACGTCAGATAGCAGTTCCCTGGTGACATGTGTACAGGTTAGTTCATCGACCTGAGATCGTCATTTGTCTCGTGTGAGTTCCCACTGTACTTTGATTACTACCCTACCACGCTCAAAGGAGACGTGCAAACAGGTTTTAGTTGGGTACAGTCCCGAGCCACATGGAGGCAGTGAGCGGATCTGCAGGGGTTCGTCTCTCCCTGTATTGGGGGTGAGGTCGCGTTGTGTCTAGGAGAGCCATTACACGAAGTCCTTAGCCAAGGCAGGAGATTTAATGGTAGGTATTCCAGTAGTATCTCAGGGTGTTCTGGGCTACACTCCGACACGACTTGTACCGCTTTTGGGGGTCTGACTTTTACCAACCCCCTAGGCCCGCCATGCGATACTCATAGACGAACGGACCGGACTATACGGATATTGTCACTGACAGGCTTAGTAGGGTGTCAGGATGAGTTCGCTCATCGACGTCCTTTTTGGTCAATACCTGGTAGCCTGTTACGTATGGCTAATACCTCTGACGTGCTAGTGGTTAAATCCACAACCAAAGTATTGACGAGTCTTTAGAGTCCCCCACAGACCAGTTTCTCAAGTTTCGGGTGAAACGCTGTAGAGGCCGTATGGAGATATGGCAGGGTTCGATCATGTACGTGCGGTATTGCACGGATCATGATCGGACAGATAATACTAGCGGGCTTTGGTTTAAGCCGGATCCTAGTATTGTGCAGTGTAGATTTTGTCTCAGTGCATTTGTATTCGGTCAGAATACAAATGCTGGTATGTATATACAGTTGCGGGGTTTTCTTGTAATTTATTACGGGATCAGTTTTCTGAAGTTGCCAGTTTGCATTCCGTTTCGGCCATTTTCCTTTGTATCTTTCCTTGGCTGAAAAATTGGTGGAAGAGGGCTTATTTGCAAATATGCAAATAAGCATTGTGGAGAGTGGTCTTTGCATATTGTTGCTTCATGATGGTTGCACCATGATTTGACTTCCTCACTTCATGATGACTTTACTTTTTGAGTTATGATTAGGTTGTTGAAGTGTTGGTTTTTGTGGGTGATCATTTCTTCTCATTATCACACTCTCTCTTGAATTATTGAACACGCCCCCTTGGACTTTCTCTTCTCCCTCTCTCTCATTCTCTTATGGCTCATGAGGAGGCCGGCCACTTTGATGGAGGGCTGTCCAAAATTTGAGTGAGGAATTTTTGTTCTTTTCTTGCTACAAAAATCCCCTAGTTCATTGCAAAAGATTCATGGTTCATTCCTCCACTTTATGGGCAACTTCTACAACCCCAAATGAGACATAAGTTCTACAGTTAACCTACAGTATCCTTGGGCACGTCGACTCGCCAACTTCGTGCCCGAGTTGCCTCGGTCCAGAGGTGGGAGCCCGTAAAAGAACCCGGCGATGTGGTGACCTTCCGACGAGGAGTTGAAGACCGGAGATTCCGCGGGGAGATCGGGACGACGACGAGAAGACCGAAGGATACGGATCGCTCGGTATATCTCTCTACCCTTTCTCTAGTTAGCTAGGATTATGTTAATGGCCCGATCCGGGTTTAATGTGCGCGGTGGTGCCGGTTCAAAAGTTAAAGTAAATTATCGTTTCCGTATTTTGGCCTTGATCGCACGCTTTTGGCGTGTCGGATGTTCAAAGAATTAAAGTGTAACCGCGATCAGGACGGTGTCGCTATGCAGCTAGCCGGTGAGCACGGGTCGGTCCACAGGGAGATGGTGTTATCTTACCTTCTTGTCTTAGACGAGTCAATAAAGAATCTGTATGTGTTTGGACTAACCTATGTGTATTATCTGCAAGTATAAAGTTGTTAAGAAAAGATACGAGATTATAAGCTAAAGAAATCCGTACTCAAAACCTTTGAGCCGAGTCTTGACCAATTGAAGCTAAGCAATTGGCAACAACGTGGATTAGGGGATTTAAGCGCGGTATTCGTGGAATCCGGCTTATTTACCCTTGTCCTTCCGTTCTTGTTTCTTGCTTTCGCCTCCGGCCAAACCGAACGCAACCGGTCGCGGTTAGGAATCACCGTTACCTTGTCAGGGTACGGTGCCTAACGGAGCGCTTGCGTATGGTTTGGGCGAAGTTCAAATGGAAAATAACGGGAAAAGGAATTGGCAAAGAAACATTAACTTATAATACCGTATTAATTCTTAACAACAACAATAATTACAACATTCACAAAATGAACAAAAAGAGAACAAAAAGAAAAGAACAAAGAAAAGAAAAGATACAAGTATTTAAAGTGCATGAATGTAAATTGCAAGTAATTAAAGAGCATGGAAATAAATTGCAAGTAATTAAAGACAATAATGAAAAATGCAAGAAAGTAATTACAAGAACCATAGAACTCAAAACAAGCATGGGATCAATAGCCAACCCTTAAACTTGCAATCTCAATGAAGAGGTTGCAAGATCAAGGGAAGGGTAGAGAACGCATGTGAATTGAAGCGCTAAGGCGAGAACGAAATGATACAACCTCTTGAGACCAATGACCAAAACTTAAACTTGCAAGCTCACTTAAGAGGTTGCAAGATCAAGTTAAGGTAGAGAGCTCAAGGGGGAAGCTTAAACAAAAAGAATAATACAAAAAACCTTCATCTTTATTCACATCCACAAAAAAGCTTCTCACTTACAATTTCATGGAAGAGGAATGAAGAAGAAGAAGAAAAAGAACTAAATCCTACAAAAGAATGGAAAACAAAGAATGACCCCTTGGTTGAGCTCAGTTCTGCTGTATTTATAGGCAGAGAGTTGAAGTTCTAGGGCAACCAGCAGACCATAAATGAAGTACCCAAAACACCCCTGAAACACGACAGTAAGTGGGCCCCACCTTGCCGCGCAAGCGCGGCCAATACCCCCTTTTGGCCGCGCATGCGCGGCCATACTGTGGAGTTGGGCAGTGGTCTTTTCTGTGGGTTCCTGGTTTGGTGTCCCCTGTTGTCTGGTACATGTAGTTTCTGAAATTACTTTCACATTTCTTCCAGAATTTCTGTTGAGGAAAGGTGGACTTTTTGTCAAGATTTGGAATGATTGCCTCGAGCTCCGCGTAGATCTCTTGGATCTTGTGCTACCATTGAGCCTTGTGCCTGAAAACGACATTGATTTGACATTTTGTCTTCCTAAACTGGTATCTGGCAGCATACGGATGAAGAGCGGAGACCGTGTTTTATCAGTGGTGTTAGTGTTTATGCCCTAGAAGGCCATTACTGTATCATACTAGCTTGTATATTACTTAATGGAAGCTTGGGATATTCACATGTATATAACAGTCTTGCTAAACATGGTAGTATGCTACTTGGTTTTTCTATCTTAATATGTGAGTGTACGTATTGATAGAGCTCTTAGGATCTTGCTTGTCTACCAGCGTTGTGATGGCAGTCACACTAGTGGGGGCTGGGTAGTCTACAAGCACATCCTTATTCAGGTCCCTGGTCGTTGGATTATCGAGACAGAGCATCGATACTCCGGAGTAGACTAGTGTGTACGCTTCTCATCCCAGTTGGGGAGATGGTCTGTCCTACAGCCGTCAGTACGTCGTACTGGAGATAGTATGCAGGTGCTCGTTAGGTTACGGGTACACCGGACAGGACTCACGGGGAACTGTTGGTTGGTTTGATACCAGTCGTCAGTGAGCAGTTCCCAGGTGACATGAGTACAGCGTAGTCCGCAGACTTGACACTGCTACTTCGCCTCGAGTGTGTCCCACTGTTCTTAGATTGCTTCCCTACCACGACTCAAAGGAGTCGTGCAAACAGGTAGCAGTTGGGTGCAGTCCCGAGCACTTGGAGGCAGTGGCGGTTAGACAGGATTCGTCCCTCCCGGTATTGGGAGTAGATATCGTGCTGTGTCAGAGAGCCATTACGCAAAGTCCCTGGCCAGGGCAAGCGAGATTTGCTGGTAGGTTCCAGTAGTTTCTCAGGGTGTAATGGGCTTCACTCCGACACGACTTATACCGCTATTAGGGGACTGACGCTTGCCGCCCCCCTAGGCCCGATATGCGATAGTCTTGGACGAACGGACCGGACTGTATGGAGATTGTCACATCAGACTCAGTAGGAGTTCGGATGGGTTTCCTCATCGGCCTTCTTATCGACAACTACCTGGGGACCGTTACGTACAGCTAGTGCCGCTTGCGGTCTGTGGTTAAACCCACTGCCAGCGTAGTAGTCGAGTCTCTAGAGTCCCACACAGAGAGTTTCCTACTCCAGGCGAAACGATATAGAGGTTGCATGGTTTTGCGACAAAGGGTTCGGACGCATACGTGCGTTTACGCGCGTACGACTTTCGGACAGTTTTTTACCAGTCGGCTTTGGTTTAAGCCAGTTACTGGTATCCGGTTATTGGATTTTTACAGTCTAAAGTTTTTCCGTATTTTTACGGATCGGAGGGCGTTCTCGTAATTGTTCGAGAAGCTTCTAGAAGATGGTGACTAAGGAGGGTTATGTGTCATATTCATTAAATGAGGTTGTGAGTCATGGTGGTGATTCATTCATTTCATTAATGCACATTTATTGCTTAATGACTCATGCTAATGAATCACCACTAGATATTTTATGAAGCATGATTTATCATCACTCTTTATTCTTTTCTCATTATTAGAAAATGCTTCATAATATATTATGATAGACTCTCTCTCATTTCATTATCATATCTCACATTCTCTCTCCTCAAGCTCTCATCTTCAAACCCTAATCCTTACACCTCATGAGTTGAGATCAAAGGATTAGTTAGACTAAACAATCCATAACCATCACTCTATATCATCCTTTCATCTTTGATTAGCAATCAAAGTTGATTAGTTACCTCAAGTTAGAGGTTTAGCTTGGAGTTTTGCTCTCGGGTGGATCGTCTACTACCTAGAGAAGGCCGAGGAGAACAAGGAGATCGTAAAGACGAAGGACTAGTATCGATAGGTATAATCCCTTAACACAATAGTTTAGTATAGCTATGTGTTCGGTTATTAGTTGTTTAGCTTCGATTTAAGCGGTTAGTCGATGTTCGTTCTTTAAACTTGATCGTTTTTGAAAATTCCGCCTCCCCACAAGTACTGGGGTGTACTACATCGACTTACAGTGGTATCAGAGCCTCGCTAAACACTAAATAACTTGATTGCAAATTTGTACGAATTTCGAACGGAAAAACGAAGCCGGAAAACCCTAAAAGTTTCAAGTTTCTGTCGAACTTAAAATGAAGTCCAAAAATTTTTCAGGTGTGTTTAGAAAGCATGAAATGAGTCCAGGAGAACACCCATGAAATTTGAACCCATGACTCGGCAACTCGGCCGCGGAAGCGCGGCGGATCGGTGGGATCCGCCGCCCTTCCGCGGTGCTTTGGCCGACTCATGGGCTCATCTTTCATGTGTGGGTCCCCTCTGGTGTTTGGGGTTTTCTGGAATGTTTAATTATTGCTCAGGTTACTGTTTAACAGAGCAGATTTTGGAGCAATATTGATGTTGTTTATTCGATCGAAATTGTACAGTATTTGCATATGGATTATATCTATGATTGTTTAATGTGTTCGTAAACCTCCCCTAACTGCTAGTATGTCGGTTGGCAGGGGGTTGCACATTTCTGAAATGGTTATATCTGTTTGTGCATATAAACTGTATTGGACTGTTGTGGTGTATAGCCGGGGTTTGCAATGGGTTATTGTTTAATTCATTTGTTGTAAATGTAAATTGTTGTAATATTATTTTTGCGGGGCACTTCCAGGTTGCGGTCGTAGCCACCGTTGTATTATTTCATTTTACTGTTTTTTTTTCTCCTAGGACTGACCCAAGGTGGGGTACACAAACTGTCGGGCGGGTAGTTTGCCGTACCCGTAGGGGTCGAGGGTGGGGTATCGGCTATTCATCACAACTGTGTAATCTGTCTTTTCTTGCAGGCTCGAAAGAAATACAGATTGCTTGCAAATCCAATATTGTTTATCTGTGTTCTGTAATGAATATCATTGCGTCAGACGAATGTAAAATATCTATATTTATGATAGCTATTTAGACGTCATTTATGTTTTACACCCGCGCTAGCCCAGCCCCCGCTCTGTCGTTAGTTAAGTAACCTAACGGGTGATGACGGGACCCAGTGGCGAATGCGGATGGCATAAGAGGACGTTGTATTTTCGTTGTTTTCTGCAATGATAGGTTAATGATGGGACGCATTATCTATAATGCAAAGTAAAACAAACCAAAGTTTAAATCGTTGGAACAATTTAAAAGAAACCACTCGGTTATTTTTAAAACAGATATTTTTAAATGCGGAGACTTAACCACTCCTTTTAAAAGCTATCAGGTTCCTTCGGTTATATCAAGTTCACTACGTTCACGGTTTCGCCAAAACCATTCGTAGCCCTCCGTCATTTCATTTGGATATTCAGTAGTATTCAAGCTATGCATTTTGGCCAAAGTCAAGGCATAGTGTTTGGTAGCTGCTGGGTTTTCATTTGTTGCATAAGATAGATGAGTTGGTTTGGGACAGTCGTATTACCATTTGACCAAAGTCAGGGGTATATACGGATGGGTTCAAATTGACAAGATAATGACGGGTAGAACTTGACATGTGACTTATGACATTTTGACCAAAGCCAAGGTCATAAGAGCATGGGGCAAAAACTTATATCGGGAATTTCTAAAGAAACTGAAATTTGCAAAGAGATGCATACCATTTGGAGTTTGATGAATGTTGGTAGGATTCCTTCAACATTATCATACGATGATATTTGGATCCCGATCCTACTGTGAGTATATGCTACTTATCAGGATATTCGTCACTTAACGATCAATGCTATAAACCTAGTAGGTGTCCAGAAAGGTGTCAGCGGGGTTACGCCCCCAGAGAAAAGAGGTTATTTAATTAAGGAACTTCGCGAAAGCGTTGGAAAACCTCCCTCGAAGTATCGACACTGGCCTGGCTGAACGGTTAAGCAAGTATTGTACGGTGAGAATAGTCCTGGCTAATTCTTCTTTTATGGTTTGAGGAAGGATTCGAGAAACAGTGGGAGCCATCCAGTTTAGATAAACTAAAAACCACTCTAAACTTGCAAGAGCATCATGCTAAAGTGTTTTCTTCTCTCTCTCCTAATTGCAGCGACCCTGAAAATGACTGGACTTAAGTTACTTTTAGAAAAGAATATACTGACGGGGACAAACTATAAAGATTGGCTGCGGAATGTCAAAATGGCCTTGACCTATGACAAATTGGGGTACGTCCTCACCGCTACGGCACCTGCTGTCCCTGGTCCCAAATCCAGCAATGCGGATAAGGAAATCCGCAAAACCTGGGATTTAGATTGCGCGAGAGCCAAGTGCATCGTGCTTGCCTCTATGAATAACGAACATCAGAGGAGGCACGAGGATATGTCTCTAGATGGCATATTTCTCCATACAAAGGAACTTTATGGAGAGCAATCTCGTATTGCAAGATACGAGACCTCGAAGAAATTATTTCGAGCGAGGTTGGCTGTCGGGTCATCGGTAGGTGAACATGTCCTACAGATGATCGGCTATATTGAGGAGCTCGCAGACCTTGGGACGACTTTGGATAATGAGCTCTATACAGACCTTATTCTCCAGTCCCTTCCTCCCACCTACGCCCAGTTTATCCTCAACTTCAACCTTCAAGGAAAAGAAGTTGAACTTGCGGAACTCCTGAACATGTTAAGGAGTGCAGAGGGCACCTTACAGAAGGTAAGGGAAACACCCGCTATGTTTGTTGGCGGTTCATCTTCTTCAGGGTCCAAGGCTAGGGCCAAAGGAAGGAAGAAGAAGGCCGCACCCAAACCTAGAGGAGGTGTTAGTAAGGTGGGAAAGAAGGGAAAGAAAAAGCTTGCAGCACCGGTAGTTGGCCAGGATGAGTGCTTCCACTGTCACAGGAAAGGGCACTGGAAGAAGGATTGCAAGGCGTGGAACGCCAAGAACCAGGAACCGAAGCAAGCTGTGGCTTCGACTTCAGGTGTGTTTGTAATTGAGAATTGTCTGTCAATCAACTCTACTTCCTGGGTATTGGATACCGGATCAGGATCTCATATTTGCAATTCATTGCAGGCACTGAGAAACCGTAGAGTGCTGAAGGAAGGTGATATGATCCTCAGGGTTGCTAACGGAGCTAGCGTGGGAGCTGCGTCCGTCGGGGATTATCACCTAGGATTGACGAGTGGACATATTTTGGTTTTGCATAACTGTTATTTTGTACCAAGCTTAACGTGTAATATCATATCAGTTTCCTTGTTATCAAATAAAGGTTATGATTTCACGTTTGTAAGAGATGTTGTTAACATCCACCTTAATCATGGTTTGATTGGGTCCGGTACTCTAAATAACGGCATATATGTTTTAAACCAACTCCAAATTTTCAATGTCCAGAACACACTAAAAAGAAAGTCTCCAGATTTAAATAAAGCTTTCTTATGGCATTGTAGACTGGGTCACATCAATGAGAGAAGGTTGACTAAGTTGCATAGAGAAGGATATTTGGACACGTTCGAATATCAATCTTATGACACTTGTCAATCCTGTCTCAAAGGAAAGATGACAAAGACTCCATTTACTGGACAAGGAGTAAGAGCGAGCGAGCTCTTAGGACTCATACACAGTGATGTATGCGGTCCAATGTCTACACATGCGAGAGGTGGTTATTCCTATTTCATTACTTTCACGGATGATTACTCAAGATACGGATTCATTTATCTTATGAAACATAAATCCGAGGCTTTTGAGAAATTCCAAGAGTATAAGAATGAAGTAGAAAACCAAACCGGCAAAAGTATTAAGACACTAAGATCTGATCGAGGTGGAGAATACTTAAGTGCCGAGTTCCTAGGTTACCTAAAAGAGAAAGGAATTCTCTCTCAGCTTACTCCTCCATACACACCACAGCATAACGGTGTATCGGAGAGACGGAATCGAACCCTATTGGATATGGTACGATCCATGATGAGTAATGCTGAGTTACCGCGATCTTTCTGGGGTTATGCGCTAGAGTCAGCGGCATATCTTCTGAACAGGGCTCCTACCAAGACTGTGCCTACCACTCCATATCAGATGTGGACTGGGAAGAAACCCCATCTTCAGCATATGAAGATTTGGGGATGTCCAGCTTTTGTTAAAAAGCAGCATGTGGACAAGCTCGAGGCACGATCAGTAAAATGTATGTTTGTGGGATATCCAAAGAACTCCAAGGGATATTATTTCTATTACGCAGAGGAACAAAAGGTTTTTGTTTCTCGTAATGCCCATTTTCTGGAAAATCAGTTTTTAGAAAAAGAAATAAGTGGGAGCGAAATAGAACTGGAAGCAATTCCAGAACCACAAAATGCTACTGAAAGTTTGGTAGAACCAGAGGTTCAAGAAGAACAGAACATTCCCGCACCCCTCCGCAGGAGTAGTAGGCCGTCTCATCCGCCTGAGAGATACTACGGTTTTCTCATAGATGGGGATAGAGAGGATTGCATCATAGATGATGATGAACCTACTGACTTCCGGCAGGCCATCCAGAGCGGCGACTCGGTACGATGGCTAGATGCAATGCGGACCGAAATGGAGTCCATGTACACCAACAAAGTATGGACTTTGGACTTTGCTCCAGATGGGGTAAAACCCATAGGATGCAAATGGATCTTCAAGAAAAAGATTGGTGTAGATGGACAGGTGGAAACCTATAAGGCTAGACTTGTTGCAAAGGGTTTTCGTCAAAGACCTGGTTTGGACTATGACGAAACTTTTTCTCCAGTGGCTATGCTCAAATCCATTCGAGTCCTTCTTGCTATTGCTGCCTTCCATGATTATGAACTCTGGCAGATGGACGTAAAGACGGCTTTTCTGAATGGAAATTTAGAAGAGTGCGTCTATATGGATCAGCCAGAGGGTTTCAATCAGAGTGGGAGCAGCGGGAAAGTATGCAAGCTGCTTAAGTCTATTTATGGACTAAAGCAGGCATCGCGGAGTTGGAACATCTGTTTTGATGAGACAGTCAAAGAATATGACTTTATCAAAAATCCAGATGAACCGTGCATATATAGTAAAGTTGTGGCCAGAAGTGTCGTATTCCTCGTCTTGTACGTGGATGACATTCTATTGATAGGAAATGACGTTCCTATGCTACAATCTGTCAAAGGTTTCTTGTCACACAGGTTCTCCATGAAAGACCTGGGTGATGCCTCTTACATTCTAGGGATCCGGATCTATCGTGATAGATCCAAGAGGATGTTGGGACTTTCGCAGTCCAGGTATATCGACACTATACTGAAAAGATTCAGTATGGAAGATTCTAAGCGCGGTAATCTACCGGCTTGTCACGGAATCACCCTCTCTAAAGAGATGTCTCCCAAGACTGATTTGGAAAGGGAACGCATGTCTATTATACCCTACGCTTCTGCGGTAGGCTCTATAATGTATGCGATGTTGTGTACCAGACCAGATGTAGCTTACGCACTGAGCGTGGTAAGCCGGTATCAGTCAGACCCAGGGGAGAAACACTGGATAGCAGTAAAGAACATTCTTAAGTACCTGAGGAGGACTAAGGAGATGTTCTTGGTTTACGGCGGAAAAGACCTCAGGTTGGAGGCCTTTGCTGATTCCGGCTTCCAAAGTGATAAGGACGATTCCAAGTCCATGTCGGGTTATGTCTTTACCCTCAATGGAGGGGCGGTGTGCTGGAAGAGCTCCAAGCAGGACACCGTTGCTGACTCGACGATGGAAGCGGAGTATATAGCTGCTTGCGATGCCGCAAAAGAAGCAGTCTGGATGAAGAAGTTCCTAACAGAACTTCAGGTGGTTCCTACCATAGTTGATCCAATACCTCTGTATTGCGACAACAACGGAGCTATAGCTTTAGCGAAGGAACCAAGGTCCCATCAGAAGTCCAGACACATCTTGAGGCGGTATCACCTGATCAGGGAGATCATTGATCGTCAGGAGATCGAGGTTCGGAGAGTTGCTTCAGAAGAGAACATTGCTGATCCATTCACGAAGGCCCTTCCTCAGATTCAGTTCGAGAGGCTACTCGAGATCATTGGTCTGCGATATGCCAGTACATGGCCCTAGTGCAAGTGGGAGATTGTTAGTGTTTATGCCCTAGAAGGCCATTACTGTATCATACTAGCTTGTATATTACTTAATGGAAGCTTGGGATATTCACATGTATATAACAGTCTTGCTAAACATGGTAGTATGCTACTTGGTTTTTCTATCTTAATATGTGAGTGTACGTATTGATAGAGCTCTTAGGATCTTGCTTGTCTACCAGCGTTGTGATGGCAGTCACACTAGTGGGGGCTGGGTAGTCTACAAGCACATCCTTATTCAGGTCCCTGGTCGTTGGATTATCGAGACAGAGCATCGATACTCCGGAGTAGACTAGTGTGTACGCTTCTCATCCCAGTTGGGGAGATGGTCTGTCCCACAGCCGTCAGTACGTCGTACTGGAGATAGTATGCAGGTGCTCGTTAGGTTACGGGTACACCGGACAGGACTCACGGGGAACTGTTGGTTGGTTTGATACCAGTCGTCAGTGAGCAGTTCCCAGGTGACATGAGTACAGCGTAGTCCGCAGACTTGACACTGCTACTTCGCCTCGAGTGTGTCCCACTGTTCTTAGATTGCTTCCCTACCACGACTCAAAGGAGTCGTGCAAACAGGTAGCAGTTGGGTGCAGTCCCGAGCACTTGGAGGCAGTGGCGGTTAGACAGGATTCGTCCCTCCCGGTATTGGGAGTAGATATCGTGCTGTGTCAGAGAGCCATTACGCAAAGTCCCTGGCCAGGGCAAGCGAGATTTGCTGGTAGGTTCCAGTAGTTTCTCAGGGTGTAATGGGCTTCACTCCGACACGACTTATACAGCTATTAGGGGACTGACGCTTGCCGCCCCCCTAGGCCCGATATGCGATAGTCTTGGACGAACGGACCGGACTGTATGGAGATTGTCACATCAGACTCAGTAGGAGTTCGGATGGGTTTCCTCATCGGCCTTCTTATCGACAACTACCTGGGGACCGTTACGTACAGCTAGTGCCGCTTGCGGTCTGTGGTTAAACCCACTGCCAGCGTAGTAGTCGAGTCTCTAGAGTCCCACACAGAGAGTTTCCTACTCCAGGCGAAACGATATAGAGGTTGCATGGTTTTGCGACAAAGGGTTCGGACGCATACGTGCGTTTACGCGCGTACGACTTTCGGACAGTTTTTTACCAGTCGGCTTTGGTTTAAGCCAGTTACTGGTATCCGGTTATTGGATTTTTACAGTCTAAAGTTTTTCCGTATTTTTACGGATCGGAGGGCGTTCTCGTAATTGTTCGAGAAGCTTCTAGAAGATGGTGACTAAGGAGGGTTATGTGTCATATTCATTAAATGAGGTTGTGAGTCATGGTGGTGATTCATTCATTTCATTAATGCACATTTATTGCTTAATGACTCATGCTAATGAATCACCACTAGATATTTTATGAAGCATGATTTATCATCACTCTTTATTCTTTTCTCATTATTAGAAAATGCTTCATAATATATTATGATAGACTCTCTCTCATTTCATTATCATATCTCACATTCTCTCTCCTCAAGCTCTCATCTTCAAACCCTAATCCTTACACCTCATGAGTTGAGATCAAAGGATTAGTTAGACTAAACAATCCATAACCATCACTCTATATCATCCTTTCATCTTTGATTAGCAATCAAAGTTGATTAGTTACCTCAAGTTAGAGGTTTAGCTTGGAGTTTTGCTCTCGGGTGGATCGTCTACTACCTAGAGAAGGCCGAGGAGAACAAGGAGATCGTAAAGACGAAGGACTAGTATCGATAGGTATAATCCCTTAACACAATAGTTTAGTATAGCTATGTGTTCGGTTATTAGTTGTTTAGCTTCGATTTAAGCGGTTAGTCGATGTTCGTTCTTTAAACTTGATCGTTTTTGAAAATTCCGCCTCCCCACAAGTACTGGGGTGTACTACATCGACTTACAAGTGGTTGGCAGGAACCCGGATTTTATCGTGTTTTCTATGAATTTCACCGTTTTAGAACCGAGAACCTGTATCCTGCAAATATATAACAAACACGGATAAAAAGCACCTACCTATAAACACACGAGCGTAAGAATGGGCGGTATAAAATGCAGTATTCTGTGATGAACAAATACCCCCAAACTTAACTTTTGCTCGTCCCGAGCAAAACCAATTATTCACAAAAATAAAATGATAACCGCACTTTCGCAGGGAACGCGATTGCACTGAGCGCGTGCAACAAGCCGTTAAACCTCTAGGTGTCCCTAGTAGGAGGAGTGTTGTCTCCTGAGGGTTTTCAGCGGATACTACCCACAAAATCCGGTCAAGCTAGTTTTGTAAAATAACTAAGATTCAAGCCCCTAAAGTTTTGTTTTAGAAAATAACAATTCTATAATCCTAAGTCTAGACTATCGAACCTTTATTTTTCACACCTCGCTTCTTATTTAACTACAGATTTTATATGTCTTTACGTGCAGTGCAAAATAGTGTTGTTAAGTTCTCGAAAGGTCGAATAAAGTCATTATGTCACACAATAAAGCCCAGATAACAATTTTAAAAGGATCACATAAGTTTTATAAAGAGTTAAGCATTTTCAAGTTTTGTTTTCCAGTAAAGTTTCAACTTCAGAATTTCTATCTTCCCTAACAGGAAACTAGGTCTTATTCTTCACTCCACTTTTTTCTTGTTTTCATTTCATACACACCTCTGTGAACGTGCAATAGTCTTTATCATAGAGTAAAACCTTCATATCTCCGTTAAATTTTTTTATAAAAGCTTGTCTTTTATCAAGATTATTCTCACACAAAGAACCGTTAGGAATTTTAACTCGGAGAGAACACTTGCTTGATTTTGTTTTAAACTGGACTTTCTAGGCTTCTTAGCGAGCTTTGGGCCAATGCACCCAAACTAGTTGGTTTTAGGGCATTAGGTGTAGAAACATCCCAGCGGACTTAATTACTCAAGTTACCTAGGTCCAAAAACAAAAGACAGTTTGGCGTAAAAAACATGATGATTCAATACGAACGGAGATATAACCGGCAGTTCAATTATTTTTTGGATAAAAGACGTGTTTAGTGGATTCGGTGTGTAATCATTCCAATCAAGTTTCAGATGGGTTATTTTTCAGATTTAGTTCCAATTAAGGCATCAATAACATTCCTTCATATTCACTCACTTCATAAACTATTCTTGACATTACTTATTTCAGAACAAACCCATTTGATCCTCAGAAAATCATTTATCTATTTAAAAGTTTTTTTTTTTTAAACATAAAAGACTTGTCATCTAATTTCCAAGACTCACAACACGTGTAGTGTAATGTAAAGACGTATATCAACTATAGTTAACTTCAAAGGAGAGTTATCTTTCAGGTTTTCAAAATCTAAACATAAGATTTAGTTATTCCTATTTTTCCAAACAAAAGCCGTCGAATGTTGAATCAGAGTTCTTCCACAATCTAACTTGACAAAAAAGTTTTTATATTTTAGAAAATTTTCAGTTTTTATGGGTTTTTTTAAAATAAGGTATGCAAATGCAAAATATACAAATGAATGCGAAGGAAGAAAGCTTACCGAGCACACCCCCAAACTTAAACTTGACAGTGCCCTCACTGTCAGGCTATACTAAGAGGGTCAAAATTGCCGGCGCTTCCTAAAAACAAATTATATACAAAACAAAAAGGAAAAACAAAAAATATATACAAAAAAGGTGTCCCCCCCAAACTTAAGTACAACAGTGTTTCCACTGTTAAGCGTTGAAATTCAGGATTAGGGGGGAAAGAACAGTATCTAACTATACAAGGCCTTACACAGGCCAAAAGTTAACACCAACCATTCAAAGATTTTATCATGGTAAAGCAGTGGTTGGTGGAAGAAGGTGAAGAGGTAAGAAATGGAGAATACGCGAGACCGCTTGTGGAGAGAAGTGGAATGCGGTCTTGGTAGATGAGGGGAAGAAGAATGGCGGAAGGGAAAAAGAAGTGGAATACGAACTTGAGGGTGCAAATGGAGTAAATAGATTAGCACAATTTGTGATGACCGATGTGTGGAAAGCGATTGTGCTAATATATTTACCCGTCGAGAGATTGGGTCAAATCCCTCAAGGTTCGTGAGAAACCATGGGTACGCCGAACTTGGTAAACCAGACATATGAAATGAAAATGATACGGGTTCTTGCAAGGTCGGAACGATGGAAAGGGTGGAGGGAAGGGGTTGAGGAAGGGTATCGGTTAAGGTTTCGGGAGGGTGTACACAGTCAGTGAAAGGAACAGGATGAACTGGAAAATCCGACTCATCATCTAGAACTGTTTCATCCTCAAAATTCTCCTCAAAATTTAGCACATCCATGCTCTTTTCTTCAAAGTCCAGACGCATATGGGGTTCGGGAAAAACAGTTAAAGACTCGGGATGATGATTTGAAGAGACAAACTCAACCAAATCTACGAGTTCATCATCCAAAATGTTCCCTGCGTCAACATCCTCGATCAAGTGAAAGTCTATTTTCTCAGACACCTCATCTAAAGCATGGATATTAATCGATTCTGGTTCTAAGATGGAGGTGTAGAGGTCAAAAGGATTGGGTATGGTTTCACTCAAAAGGGACCCTTCACAATCAGGTAAATCAAGCACTACAAAGTCGCACAACTCATTAATCATTCTATCTTCAATAGATGAATCGTTGGGAACACTAGATAGGGATTCAGAACCGGAGTTGTGGGATTAAAGTTGGACGGGGTAGGCTTGATTCGGAAGGGGGTATAGCTCACTCTCTCCACTCAAATTCACAGCCTGTCCTGCCGCCTCATCATACATTAAAAAAGTTGGAGCTAGTTGAAAACTAGCTACCGGGTCACTAGGTTGCATGAGGGCGGCCATGGACGCATTCAAATCCATCATCTGTTGGCTTGACGCTACCCTAAAGTCTTCCAACGATTGTTCCAGACTAGACATAGGTTGTGAAGGGGTTTCAGTAAAAGATTCACAGTTGTATGGATACTGAAAACTCCCAAATGGCTGTGTAGAAGCAATGTCTAGGGAAGGTGTAAAAGTAGGGTAGGATTGGTAGGAACTGAATGGCTGGACAGGAGTGGGATCAACATTGGAATAAGAAGGTGAATGGAATTGTTGATCCCAAGAATTTGTAGTGGTGAGAGGAGTGAAAGATCGGCTACGGGATTGTTCAATTCGTTCAGCAATAGACATAGGTCTTGGAGTAGCAACGTGACTCGAGGAAGGGGTATCAACGTAAGAAGGGGTGAATGTATGAAATGGTTGATACGAAATGGATTGCGGAGTCAAATTGTTTGTCCTAGACGCGTCTATCCGATCTCTCAATGAAATTTTTGGCATGGATGGATCGTTTGAAGTTCGACCAAAACAAGAACCGTATGATGTAATGTCTGGTTGTGGGTACCAAAGTTCGGCAAGAGTTTTGCGAGGTGGAGTACCCATGATAGAATGAAAGAAAGGTAGAGAAAAAGGAGGGGAAAAGAATGTGATTTTTTTTATTTTTTTGTTATTTTAGTTAGTAAAAGAATGAAATATACACAAAAAAGAATATGGACAAAAATTAATCACGACACAAAAATACCATACACCTAATCGTTCTAGGGTTCACCTAGGTCAACTAGACTTGCTCGAGAACTTGATTGTCGAAGTAAAACTGTGTCGAGAAACAGGCTTAAAAATACACTGATCACGAGGCCAGGTAAGTGCAGAGATAAGGGGAGGTTTTCCAACGCTTTCGCGAAGTTCCTTAATTAAATAACCCTTTCTCTTTTGGCGGTTTCGCCGTTAACACTTTCCTAGACACCCCGTAAACAATATACCGTTAAGCAAGCTTCTAAATACAGTTAACTTCTCCTAGTGAGCGCGAAGTCCTTAAGGCTTAAAGTCTAATTTCTTTTAAATTTGTGCGGGTAATCGTTATGCTCAAGTTCGTGATTTGTGGGCCACGGAAAAGGTGATGAAATCCTTTACCGTATGTTGTGGGGTTCGCTTGCCCTTAAGTCCGTATTAATGTATGCAATGCGCAATTCAAAAATTCTTTAAAGAATCAAACAATCGTTTTTTTTTTAATTTTAAGCGCGGCGCTGCAACAAATACGGGTTAGTCAATTTTGGCGTTTGCTAGCGAACTTGCAAAGAATCCTGCAAAAGAATAGTATATTGGAAGCGTCGGATTTGAGAAGAAGGTGTTAGTAAAGTACGTACCGTTTAAGTTTTGGGTTAAGAAACCCCCGTTGAATCTAGTCCGGTAAGCTTGAAAGGTTCGCTTGCGCGGGTCAAACTACCCGGATCTTTGGCACTGTACTCCGTAATCACCTTAACGTTGAATGTACACTTTGCTTCCCCACTATCGCAGTTTGCAAATCCGCAAAATTCTGCACATTTGCCCTCAAAAATATTGTCCAAAAAACAAAAAAGAATATTTTTTTTTATATACAAAAAAAAGAATATTAACCCGAATAACAAGAAAGAAAATACGCTACCGTCTCCCCGGCAACGGCGCCATTTGATCGCACGCTTTTGGCGTGTCGGAAAACCATTAATGCAATAAGACCTAGTTTACTCAATGAAGAGGATTGACGGCCGGGGCTCCGCCGTGCACTTACAAACATCAATGAAGAGGATGAGTCACATAACACCTTTTATGAACACAATTAAAGCAAATGATGAATCATTAAACCTAGTCACCAAAACCATTAATGCAATAATCAATGCCTTAATGACTCATAAGCCTAGTCACCATCCTAGTCACCAACTAGAAACTTCCACACTCATCTCAAGAAAAGATAAATCCGCATTTAACCGAATGTTAAATACGGCTGATAGAAAACTGGAAACTGGCAACTTCCAAAAGCGATCCTGAAACGAATTTCAGGATAACCCCGTAATAGTATAAACATACCCGCATTTATATTACGACTGAATACAAATGCAACTGAGACAAAGATATTATATCTACACAGTATAATACTGGGATCTGGCTTAAACCAAAGCCTACCAGTATTATCTGCCCGAAAAATGACACGTGCGAAAACGCACGTGCATTTTCCGAACCTTGCCATAAAACCATACGGCATCTACAACGTTTCGCCCGAACTTGGGAAAGTGTCTGTGGGGGACCCTAATGACTCATCAACACACTGGCACTGGGTATAACCACTAGTACGTCAGAGGTACGATCTGTACGTAACGTTTCCCTATGTATTGATTGGAAGGGAAGCTGACGAGCGAACTCATCCATAAACCCTACTGAGCCTAACAGTGACAATATACATACAGTCCGGTCCGTTCGTCTATGAGTATCGCATATCGGCCTAAGGGCTGGTAACGTCAGACCCCTAATAGCAGTATAAGTCGTGTCAGAGAGTGGCCCAGAACACCCTAAGATACTACTGGAGTACCTACCAGTAAATCTCCTGCCTCGGCCGAGGGCTTTGTGTAATGGCTCTCCTAGACACAGCGCAATCTCACCCCCAATACCGGGAGAGACGAATCCCCTGCCGATCCGCTCACTTGCCTCCATGTGGCTTTATACCCAAAAAGGACCTGTTTTGAGCCGTGGTAGGGTAGAAATCAAAGCACAGTGGGAACTCACACGAGACAAATGACGACCTCGGGTCGATGAACTAACCTGTACACATGTCACCAGGGAACTGCTATCTGACGATATGTATAATACCAACTAGCATGTTCCCAACGAGTCCTGTCCGGTGTACACATAACCTAATGAGCACCTGTATACATCTTAGGTGATCCTACTGACACCAGTGGCTTGTGAGACCGGCCACCGCCCCTCATCGGGGTCTCGTCTGTATACACTAGTCTACTCTGGAGTATCGATGCCCTGTCTCGAAACTTCCACGACTAGGGACATTTTAAGGATGTGCTTACAGACCCCAGCTCCCACGTATATGATCGCCATCATACTGCTGGTAGTCAAGCGAGAATCCTATGGGCTCTATCAATATGCAATAGCGAACTAAAGCATGTATACGATGATAAAGACAAACCAGATAGCATATTATTATCTCGAGCAAGACTGTCATATCGGTATAGGTCCTGCCTCAATCATTGCAATCACGTACCTGCGATCCAATAATTGACTTTGAGGGCACTATCTCCAACAATCTCCCACTTGCACTTAAGTCTAATTATTGCGATGTCGCATACTCACAGCCCGTGTGATACCGAACATCCAACTCCTCTACTAATCAGTTTCACAAAGCTAGTTTGTAAAACTCTTGTGTTCGAGAAATAGCCTCAGTGAGTGGATCCGCCCTGATGTTTCTTTTTATGTCTCTCTTAATCTCAAGTTCGCGGAGAAAGCCATCTCTCGAATTGAGTAATACCTATCTTAGAATATGTCTGGATATCTGATGGGACCTAGTTCATAAATGAACTCCAAATCCAAACTTCTTAGACTGTATCGATCACTAAACCTAATCAGTATCCAGCACCAAGCCTCCCACAGTATCCTCATGGACCACCTGTCCATAATACTGTCCCTCATCATAGGGAAAACTATAACTCTGACAAACTCTGTCATCTATGTCACCTTGGAAGCCTGGAATGATAACCGTCTCCCGAAGGAGGCTGCCTTCATCAAATCCGTAGAACAAGCACTTATGTTCTAAAACTGATCCCTTATGTTTCTTCAGGATTGGATTAATATGAACTTATCACATCAAGTGAAAAACCAACATCTGGTGTGGTACTTGACATCTCATGATTGACTCAATTGCCTAAGCAAGTGATCTGCCAATCATGCACATCCCTCTCTCCTTTAGTCTCTAAGACACCTTTAGAGAGGGTGACTCCATCACCTGCAGGTACACTACCAAGCCAGGAGTCATCTATTCTAAATTACTATTAGAATATTGTCAAAGTACCCATATTAGGAAACTACCCAAATCTAGATCTAAAACTATAGATCTAGTAACCAGAATGTCTGATATTATATCCATATCCTTGTGGAGAAACAACTGTGTGACGACCACAGTACAACCGATCGTAGTATAGGAATTTTACTTCCTACTCTGTGTATGTCATCCAAATACCGGGACATCACACCCTACTACCTTCTCAACAGATCCACCCCCTATTCTGATGAAGTCAAACCCATGACTGTCCCATCAAAAATAGATGATCTTATCTCCGCTATATTTGCTCAAGCCTATAAATAGACATAAGCTACTTGCCCACTATGCTTCCACTGCTCCCACTGACTACGACAACCCTCTGACAGAATAATATATACGTGCACTTCTAAAGCTAGTTTAGAATGACGCTATACTTATCCTTCTGCCGGGTCCCATAGTATGGAACAACAGTAGTGTCAAATCTGGGTACACAAGAACCTCCCTGTCACCGTCCTTAAGGCTACCGGAGTACCTCTCAGGTGTCTAAAGTTACCCACTATGTTTGCGGAGTGGCTATTGGAATGTCAAACCTGATTGAATATATAGGTCCTATTTAAATTTTCCGTAATCTTTTGCGGTTCTGGAATCACTTCCAGTTCTACCATACCCCCACTACTGTTTTTTGAAAAAATCCATTTTACTAAAACTGTGGTGAGTCAAGAGCAATATCACTATTGATCTTCCAGATGGTAGAAATGTCAAACCTCGTCAAAGCCAGGGTCAATCTACAAACTGCCATTACAGAAACGTGCCTTGAGTTATCCAGTGTCTGGTTTTAAGCATAAGCTGGATATCTCCCCGTACCTTAACATTGTTAAGATATGAACCATTCTATATACAATATAGAAATAGAGGCACTAATTTAATTGGAACCAGATTCAAATCATGCAGCTGTCTCCAGTGCATATCAACTTAATGGAGAAAGGCTAATCAGCATTACTCAACTTAGAAATCTATCCAATTATGAGTAACCTGAAAGAGAAACAAGTTTCTCAAAACCATTACTATCAACTGAATATCTATCACAAGAATCTACATCTTCGATCACTTTGAAGAATCCCGATACTTGCGACACCTGGTTCTCTACTTTATTCCTATACCCACAACTTCTCAAAACTTAGACCTTGTATTTCTACGAAACACTTGTTTAAAAACTAGAGAAGTCACAAGTAAACAGAACATAGTACGAGGACCTACCCCTCTGTCCTGACGGACACTGGACAACATACAATACTCTGTATAAGTCCATTGAGTTGAATAACTCAAAACCTGTGCATCGTAGGTTGAAAACTGTACTTATGATTAAGAACTACTCTGTTGTTCAATGCTCCTTACCCAATCATCAACTGATATAGGTAAATGTCATCGACATAATATCAAAAAGTTATATCTCACTTTATAAAAATAAACGTACAGATATATCATTTTGAAATTGGTGCACAACAACGGATACTTAAAACCAAATACATGCCTGCCGGCAATAACCCAGGCGACTTCCTCAAATATCACCAATTACAACGAATTCCGATATAATGAGGATGATCACCTAATTCCTAATATCTTCCTCCCACTCATCATCTGTAAAACTATATAGATATGAGAATAAAACCTGGTAAATACATACCCTGGAGTAAGTATCTAATCGGGAAATCAGTTTTCCTTTAACAATGCACTAAAACATAAAAATGTTTCGTAGGGGTATCCTGGTATTCCTAGTAATGCCTCTTCCATAATCCAATTCATGACTTTAACCGTATATTTCATTGCCATCTCTCCAAATCCCTTTATTTGTCTTTAGTCGTTACCTTCTGTACACCATCGTTAGGCTAAATGGTTTTCTTCCTTCCCTACCGTCCGGCACCAGCCTATGGTTTGGATGAAGACTATCCAGTAAGCATAATAGGTGTACTCTCCTAATCCTAGGAGTACTCGCAACTTGAGAGAAGGTGATGATAAAAGAAAACTGAATAATACCTTATTCTATTTCTCCCGAACTGGGAAAAAAAGCAGAGGTGAAATAGGAGTGGCGATGAAGTACGCGGTTTGGTCGTGAATGATAGCAGTCGCAATTTACTTTGCCCTCTCTTTCTAATCCCTTTTTCTTGTCTTTACATATTACCTTCTGCACACCCTACTTAGGCTAATTGGTTTTCTTCATTCCCTACCTTTCGGCACCATCCTATGGTTTGGAATAAGACTATCCAATAAGCGTAATAGGTGTACTCTCCTAAACTAAGGAGCCCTCGCAACCTGAGAGAAGGTGATAATAAAAAACAACTGAATAAACTAATTCTATTTCTCCTGAACCTGGATCCATCCTCGAAGAAGTCCCTTCGAGTTCGTATATAACCATACGATGGATCTATCCAATGGAAGTAGATATCCGTAGTAATACGGGGTGTTCTGAGAAATACAAAGGGTAAAAGAAGGAGCGGCAATGACTTATGCAACTCAGACAATCCAAAAGCCGGTATATTAAGAAGGTTCGTTCAACTTGGTCACTGAGTCATAGTCTAGGGTCGATCAATGGTCGCTGCCAAAGAGAGAGAGAGAAAAGAAACACTCTGCGTGCACTCTAACCTAGATCAGAATGGTTATCAATTTATCTAATCAGGAAACCTCCCACTGTAATCTCAAATTCTCCTCCAAACCTGAAAGAAGAATTAGTCGGGATGACCCGAAGAGTAAACCAACTCATCAGTGAGAATCGGGATCCAACTGTAGGGTTCCTAGGCACACTAATGAGGTCTCACAAGGCATTAACCATACCAATTTCAAATTTTACAAGTGCCGAGAAACCCTAATACGGATCGTTAACTAGATTTTAGGCGAAAACGATAACTAGTTAACAACTTAACTATGAGTAAATGGAAAATACAACCTTTGTAGATCCGGTCCTCCACCTCCATAGCTCCGTGATGAAGTCCCCTCGCTGCGATCATCGGATCCCAGGCTCTAGCGTCAGTTTCATCGGAGAAATGGGCGGGCTAGATCGTCGACTTCGATGTCGAAGATGATCTACGTCGAAGCAACACAAGATCAAGCTCCAACTTCACCAAGTCATGAAACTTGTGAAGAAAACACCCTATACTACTTGGCAAGTGGTAGAGGATGAAGAAATAGGAAGTGGGTTCACTTTAGAATTGGATTTCTCACTCTTTTCATCAAGTCACCATTGATGGTTGCAAGCTCTCTTCTTCTTGAAGAAGAAGAAAAGAATATAATATCTTCTTCTAAAATAAGAAATAATATGATACTTACCATAATGGTAACCATAGTTAGGTGTAGAGAATAAACCATGGTTAGGTTGAATGGTTAGGTTAATGGAAACAAACAAAATGGTCAAGCTTTCAACACTTCATGAAGTTTCATGAAAGAAACAAAATAAGCCACCATTTTATTTATCTTTCAAAATGAATAAATAAATAAATGAATAAGTAAATGAAGCAAAAGAAACCCTAACCATTGATCAACCATGGTTTAAACTAAACACACAAACTATCATGTATCATCAAACATGATACAATCAAATGCACAAAAGTATATCACATATACAATGTGCACATCAAGTGAGAAAATCCTTTTTAAGTGAACCAATACTAGTTAATTGTCACGACCCAAAATTGACCCGTGACGGCCCTAATACTACGCAACGCCTAAAGACGTAACGCAGTAAAAGAAAGCCAAAACCCAGAAATCTAAACCAAGAAAATACGGAAAAGGTAATATAAGTTTTTGAAACATTTGAAATCACAACCCAAATTCTTTAAAAGCCCCACATTCTTCCTTTAAAATTTTGGCAACATCCCTTTTTGTAAAAACTAGCTCAAGATGGAAAACAATAACATCATAATATATACGACACCGTAGCGAAGAAATAAGAGACAATAGGGAGAAACTATATATAAAAGACAACAAATCCACAAATAATATACAATAGCGTCCTCACCAAGTCTCTAAGTCAACAATACAATAGTAGATGGAGAGTACAAAATACAACGAATGTACAATATGAAATACAGATAATCATCTAACCCACTTAAGCAAAACGGTATACTGTGAGCTGATGCGATATCTGTAGCAAAAGATGATAGCTGAATAACGGAATAGCCTGCCTCGACTACTCTGGGGAACAACCTGAAACACCTGTGGCACAACGGGGGTGAGTTGCCAACTCGTGAATAGTAGATAACATATGCAGGTAATCGCAGGAATGAACGTACAGCATGAATCTAAGGTATGTGATTGCAGTAATAACATGTCATGTGAATGCAAAATAATGGAAGTACACTAGCAGGTACAATCAATATGTGAAACAATAGTAACATGACAATAGTATGCGATAACCATGCAATGGGGATATGAGAATGTAGATATGCAACTATCATAAGGGTACACTAACAGGTACTACCAATGTATGAAACTGTGCACAAAAATAGATCAGTGTGAGGTATGGGGTGAAATATGTCATTTCCACGGAAACCTGACATCGTGGTAGGATCACAATCCATCAAGACACTCAAATCCACAATCCTCAAATCAGCCCCCAAACTGGGCTCTCACATCATATAAGTCTCACATCACCTCGATGTACAATATCGAGTAATCTCCTATATCCCGAATGTACAAATCAGCAATCACATAGGTATGTCCAATATCCAATCTCAATGAATCACCTAATAATCTAAGTCAAATCTCCAGTAAGAATCTAACATCCTAAAGGTATATATATACAGAAATAATTATGATGGGGGCAATACACATATATTAGCGTCCCATTCCACTAATATTGGTGTAAGGGTATATATACAATGGCTAAATCCCCTGTTATATATACAAAGGTATTAAAAGAAATAACATGAAAACCAATGTGCCAAGCATCGACACAGAAATCCTGATCACGTATCATACGCTATCCCGAAAGCACGAGTGCCTAGCTCTGACCCTCGCCTTTCGACGTATGCATACGTGCATGACTCCCAACAGTATCTCCATGATCCCCGCCGAGTCATTAGTACTGTCACCGGTAGGTACTTGCCCGCCTTCAGGCTCAATCGGCAAAATCCATCGATCTTCTTGCCGAGGGGAACCATACTGGGCCCCACCATGTACCCTCATACGGCAACCACACCTCGTATGGAGTATATAATCAGCACCGATAAAACTCATGGTGGACGCGCAAATATCATATCAAGGAAACCGGGTTTTTCAATGTATGCATAATTTCATGAACTCCCGCGGTTCCCAAATCCCGAAAACACCATGTAAATTCCAAATAAATAAATGCGCAAATCCAGGAATAAACATATGTGATATATCTGAAATGCGAGCATATAAATGAGAATATGTAGCTGAAACCAGATATGTGCGAAACCAATAAGGTACAGCTAAGTAACATCAGTAAAGGTAATTATGTAACTGCAACTGAATATGTGTGTAATATACAGATGTAGTAATGTAGGTATCTACCTATAAGAACTGATGCAGTATACCCCCTCCGGGTATGAGTGGAATATGCGAGTAAGATATATTGGTAACAAAATGTCAAAACGTGATAAGTAATGTGAATCGATGTCGTAAAGTCCCTAACTAAGCAATATAATGTCTAAAATGGTTTGTGTGTGACATGGCAATTATTGACGGTGTGTGTGTAGCATACAATCCGTGCTCGTGCAACATGAACCGTCAATAATCTGTGCAGTGCCCTATGGCTACTAGTCACAGTACAACTATATCTAAGTAATTAGGGTAAAGGCGCAATTCTAACAATGACGTAGAATATGCGACAAGTATTTGAATCCTAGCCCAGACGCATAACGTCATGCCGGCGATTCCCCTGTAGATGATAAATCTACTCACCTAAACTCCACGCTAGGTGAATCCTACCATCTGCTCCCCCCTGTAGCAGTGTCCGTAGTCCCTGCCTGCAAGCCTGCAAATAAGACAAGGAAATCACATATAAGCCAAATATTCCGCAAAACGCGATATCGAACCAAAACGAGAAACTCGCGTCGCGAACTAAACGCGCGTGTGCACGATACGCTGAAACGTGTGTGTACGCGTCTAAAACCATCGCGACACGCCGCGATACGATGGATCACAGAAACCACTCACGTATCGCGCGTATCGCGCAAACAAACGGACACCAAATACGATATATAGTCCCAGATTTTCCTACAGGCTAAATCTTGCAAAACTAGACATACCAAAGTACTAAACAACACTGCAGACAACCCTAGCCAAGACCCCAACACCCCAGACCCCAACTTGGCCGCAAATTGCGGCCAAACCCATTAAATCTGCGGCCTGGAACAAGAATGAGGGGCTCGTGTTCTGGTGGTGGTATCTAGACCTAGTGAGCATGCCCCAGTTTTCTCAATTTTGTTCTGAAGGATCCGGGTCAAAAGCAGATCACAAAAATGCTAATATATCGCTTTAAAGTCACCAATTTGCACTAAAAGGAAACCCTATGGTATTTTAGTGTAATCTAGGATTAAACTCCGTTGAAGTAACCCTAACAACACTAAAATAGGCTAGGTTAACTAACACAATCACCACTTATCCAAAAGTCCACACAAAACACCATAATTAGCACTAAACTCACTAATTAACACAAACCAATGCTAAATTAACACACAAGCTAAGAAACTATGGGATTGGGTTCAGAAATATACCCTGTAGAACCCTAGAGAGCAGGTGAAGAAGTGGAGAAGAGCTGCTGTAGGTTGCTGGAGCTCCTGCTACTGCTGTTGCTGCCTGCTGCTCCTGCTGCTGCTGATGATGATGATGATGAAGCTGTTGCTGATGATGATGATGCAGCTGCTGCTACTAGCTGCTGCTGCTGCTGAAGCTTCTTCTTCTGCTGCTGCTTCTCTCTGCAGGTGAGTGTGTGTGTGTGTTTGAGAGTGAGAGAAATGAGAGTGAGAAGTGAGAATGAGAGAAAAATCAACAACCCCTCCCATTCTCTTTCTCTTTCATCATAATGAGGCATAGCTTGTTGCGCCACGGCAGCGCCCCGGCCGTCTTGCTCGAGGCCAAATTGCGGAATCAAAATTTTTCCTTGCTCGGAAACCGGCGCTACCGCGGACAATTACCCGGATCGTTAACCATTAACCTACGCTAGCTAACAAGAGATGGGAAAAGAAGTATACCGAGTGATCCGAGTCCTCCGGTCTTCTCTTCATCATCCCGATCTCCCGCGGAAAAGCTTGGCTCCACATCGTCGCCTCCTCGCCGGAAAGGGCACCACATCGCCTTCGTCTTTTACGGGCTCCCGCCTCAATACCGAGGCAACTCGAGCATGAAGCCGGCAACTCGACATGCCCAAGAAGTGCTGTAGAATGTAGTGTAGATGATGCTAGTCTCATTTGGGGTTTGTAGTTGCCATGATGGAGGATTGGGGTTAAGAAAAATGGTGCTTTCATTTTTCTAAAACAAGAAGAAGAAGGAGATGAAGAATTCCTCATATAATCAAGATGAACTCTCTCATTCTTTTTTTCTTTCTCTCTTTCTTTTTCTTCTTCTCTCTTTTTTCATAACCATGAAAAGACTTTCTTCAAGTGAGAATGAGAATGGTGGAGGAATGAAAACATAAGGCAAAGGGAGGTGAGTGTAGGAGCATTCAAGAGGTGACCACATCCAAGGTCAAAGAAAACATCAACCATGCTTAAAACACTATGCACTCCATAACCTTTCACTTCTCATATAAATCAAGTGATGTATGAAAGAAATGAAATCTATCATAATCTAACTTTATGCAAGAAACCCCCCCCACAAAGTGTAATTTGCAAAACTGCAAATTACCCCCTCCATCAGAAAAGTCCGGCCGGGAAAGAACAAAGGAAAACCGGCCGGAACGGAATGCAAACTGGCAACTCCAGAAAACTGGTCCCGTAATAAATTACAGGAAAACCCCTATACTGTGCATACACACCCGCATCTGTATTCCGTCCGGATACAAATGCAATGAGACAAAATCTACACTGTACTAGACTAGGACCGGCTTAAGCCAAAGCCGGCTAGTAAAAACCGTTCGATCCTGATCCGTGCAATATCGCACGTATCTGATCGAACCCTGCCATATAACTATACGGCCACTAGTACAAAACTGTCCGATCCTGATCCGTGCAATACCGCACGTATCTGATCGGACCCTGCCATATCTCCATACGGCCTCTACAGCGTTTCGCCCGAAAGCTGAGTAACTGAAAGTGTGGTGGACTCTAAAGACTCGTCAATACTATGGCTGTGGATTTAACCACTAGCCCGTCAGAGGTATAAGCCAATACGTAACGGGCCACCAGCTATTGACCAAAAGGGACGTCGATGAGCGAACTCATCCTGACACCCTACTGAGCCTGCCAGTGACAATATCCGTACAGTCCGGTCCGTTCGTCTATGAGTATCGCATGGCGGGCCTAGGGGGTTGGTAAAAGTCAGACCCCCAAAAGCGGTACAAGTCGTGTCGGAGCGTAGCCCAGAACGCCCTGAGATACTACTGGAATACCTACCAGTAAATCTCCTGCCTCGGCCGAGGGCTTTGCGTAATGGCTCTCCTAGACACAGCGCGACCTCACTCCCAATACCGGGAGAGACGAACCCCTGAAGATCCGCTCACTGCCTCCATGTGGCTCGGGACTGTACCCAACTAAAACCTGTTTGCACGACTCCTTTGAGCCGTGGTAGGGTAGTAATCAAAGTACAGTGGGAACTCACACGAGACAAATGACGATCTCAGGTCGATGAACTAACCTGTACACATGTCACCTGGGAACTGCTATCTGACGTCTGGTATAATCCCAACTAGCAGGTTCCCGGCGAGTCCTGTCCGGTGTACTCATAACCCAATGAGCACCTGTATACATCTTAGGTGAACCAACTGACACCAGTGGCTTGTGAGACCGGCCACCGCCCCTCGTCGGGGTCTCGACTGTATACACTAGTCTACTAATGGAGTATCGATACCCTGTCTCGAAACTCCTACGACTAGGGACCTTTTAAGGATGTGCTTATAGACTACCAGCTCCCACGTATATGATCGCCATCATACTGCTGGTCGTCAAGCAAGAATCCTAGGGGCTCTATCAACGTGTAATAGCGACATGTCAGGTCACCTAAAGCAGTACACGATGATAAAGATAAACCAGATAGCATACTATCATCTCGAGTAAGACTGTCCTACCGGGATAGGTCCTCCCTTAATCATTGCAATCACGTGCCTGTGATCCAATAATTGACTCTGAGGGCACTATCTCCAACAATCTCCCACTTGCACTCAAGGTTAATTATTGCGATGTCGCATACTCACAGCCCGTGTGATACCGAACACCCAACTCCTCTACTAGTCAGTCGCACAAAGCCTGTTTGCGAAACTATTGCGTTCGAGGAATAGCCTCAGTGAGTGGATCCGCAGGATGTTCCTTTCTATGTCTCTCTATATCTCAAGTTCGCGGAGAAAGCCATCTCCCGAAATGAGCAATACCTGTCTTGGAACGTCTGGATGTCTGATGGGACCTAGTTCATAAATGAACTCCAAATCCAAACTTCTTAGACTGTATCGTTAACTGAACTTAATCAGTATCCTGCGCCATGCCTCCCTCAGTATTGCCTTGGACCACCTGTCCAAAATACTGCCCCTCGTCAGAGGGAGAACTATAACTCTGACAACCTCCTTGTCGTCCATGTCACCTTGGAAGCCTGGAGTGATAACCGTCTCCTAAAGGAGACAGCCGTTATCATATCCCTAGAACATTCACTTATGTTCTAAAACTGCTTCCTACTGTTTTTCCAGGATTGGATTAATATCAACTTATTGCATCTAGTGCAAGAACAACATCTGGTGTGGTACTTGACATCTCATGATTGACTCAATTGCCTAAGCAAGTGATCTGTCAATCATGCGTATCCCTCTCCCCTTTAGTCTGTAAGACACCTTTAGAGAGGGTGACTCCATTACCTGCAGGTACACTACCGTGCCAGGAGTCGTCTATTCTAAATACTCTTAGAATGCTGTCAAAGTACCCTGATTGGGAAACCACCCAAATCTAGATCTAAAACCATAGATCTAGTAACCAGTATGTCTGATATAATGTCCAAGTCCCTTGTGGAGAAAACACTGTGTGACGACCAAAGTATAACCGATCGTAGTATAGGAATATCACTTCCTACTACCTTCTCAACAGATCCATCCCCTATTCTGATGACGTCAAACCCATGACTGTCACATCAGAAACAGATGATCTTACTCCGCTATATCTGCTTTAGTCTATAAATAGACATAAGCACAAAGTCCACCAATGCTTCCGCTGCTCCCACTGACTACGACAACCCTCTGCCAGAGTCATATAGACGTGCACTTCTAAAGCTAGTTTAGAACGACGCTATACTCATCCTCCTGCCGGGTCTCGCAGCCTGGAACAACAACAATGGCAAGTGTGGGTAAACAAGAACTTCCCTGTCACCGTCCTTGAGGCTACCGGAGTACCTCTCGGGTGCCTGAAGTTACCCACCTTATCTGCGGAGTGGCCAATGGAATGTCAAATCAGATTGAATCTTTAGGTTCCTTATCAAATCTTCAGTAATCGTTTGCGGTTCTGGAATCACTTCCAGTTCTACCATACTCCCACTTCTGTTTTTGAAAAAATCCATTTTTAATAAAACTGTGGCGAGTCTAGAACAATATTTCTATTGATCTGCCAGATGGTAGAAAGTCAACCCTCGTCATAGCCTGGGTCAACCCACAAACAGCCATTACAGAAACGTGCCTTGAGTTATCCGGAGTCTGGTTTTAAGCATAAGCCGGACAACTCCCCGTACCTTAACAATGTTAAGATATGAACTGTTCTATATCCAATATAGAACCAGAGGCACTGATTTAATTGAACCAGATTCAAATCATGCAGCTGTCTCCAGTGCATGTCAACTAAATGGAAGGAGGTCGATCAGCGTTACTCAACTTAGGAATGCTTCCAATTATGAGTAACCTGAAAGAGAAGCAAGTTCTCATTATCATTACTATCAACTGAATACCATACACAAGTATCTACATCTTCGATCACTTTGAAGAATCCCGATACTTGCCATACCTGGTTCTCTACTCTATTCAAATACCTATAACTCCTCAAAAACTTAGACCCTGTGTTTCCACGAAGCACATGTCTAAGAACTAGAGAAGTTAAAAGTAAACAGAATATAGTATGAGGACCAACCCCTCTGTCCTAATGGACACTGGACAACATACAATACTCTGTATAAGTCCTCTGAGTCTAACAACTCTTTCACTGTGTGTCGTAGGTTGAAAACTGTACTTATGGTTAAGAAGAATTACACCGCTGTTTAATGCTCCTTACCTAACCATCCACTGATATAGGTAAATGTCATCGACATAATATCAAAAGGTATATCTCACTCTATGAAAATAGACGTACAGATATATCAATTTGAAATTGGTGCACAACAGCGGATATTCATAACCAAATATTTGCCGACCGGCAAACAACCCAGGTGACTTCCTCAAATATCACCGATTACAACGAATCCCGATATAATGAGGATGATCACCCAATTCCCAATAACTTACTCCCACTCATCATCTGTAAAACCATACAGATGTGAGAATCATACCTGGTAAATACATACCCTGGAATAAGTGTCTAATCGGGAAATCAGTTTTCTTTTAACAGTACACAGTGAAACTGAAACATTGTAATGTTTCGATGGGGTATCCTGGTATTCCTAGTAATGCCTCTACCATCATCCAGATTCACAACTATAACCGTATAATTCTTTGCTACCTGTCCAAATCCCTTTATATGTCCTTAGTCAATACCGTCTGCACACCCCTTTAGGCCAAATGGTTTTCTTCCTTCCCTACCGTTCGGCACCAGCCTATGGTTTGGAAGAAGACTATCCAAAAAGCATAAAGGGTGTACTGTCCTAATCCTAGGAGCACTCGCAATGCGAGAGAAGGTGAAGATAAAAGACACCTGAATGTACTTTATTCCTATTTCTCCTGAACCAGAATCCATCCCCGAACTGGAACAAGTTCCTTTCGAGTTCGTATATAACCATACGATGGAATATCCAATAAACTGTGGATCTTCGTAGTGATACGGAGTGTCCTGGAGAAATACAAAGGTGATTTAGGATTGGCGAAGAAATACTTGGTTTGGTCGTGAATATCAGTCGCAATTTACTTTGCCCTCCTACTAATCCCTTTCTTTGTCTGAACTTAATACCTTCTGTACACCGTTTAGGTTAACTGGTTTTCTTCATTCCCTACCGGTCGGCACCAGCCTATGGTTTGGAAGAAGACTACCCAATTTACGTAATAGGTGTACTACTCCTAAACCAAGGAGTACTCGCAACGAGAGAAGGTGAAAAGAAAAGACAACTGAATAATCCTATTCGTTTTCTCCAGAACCAGAAACCATCCTCGAAGTCCTTCGAGTTCGTATATAACCATACGATGGTTTTGTCCAATGGAAGTGGACGTTCGTAGTAATACGGGGTGTCCTGGAGAAAAGGGTAAAAGTAGGAGTGGCAACGAGGTCTGCAACTCTGACAATCCAAAAGCCAGTGTTAAGAAGGTTCGGTCAACTTGGTCACTGAGTCATAGTCCAGGGTCGGGTCAATGGTCGCTGCCAGAGAGAGAGAAAAGAAACACTCAGCGTGCACTCTAACCTAGATCAGAATGGTTACCAATTTATCTAATCAGGAAACCTCCCACTGTACCTCAAATTCTCCTCCAAACCTGAAAGAAGAATTAGTCGGGGTCACCCGAGGAGTAAACCAACTCATCAGTGGGAATCGGGATCCAACTCTCATCGCATGATAACGTGACGGAATCCACTCACGTCACCACACTCCAGAAGGTATGCGCATGCTTGGCAAGTTTCAGTTCTTTTGAAACTCCCGATAATTGTTTTTACCCCTAGGACCCAAGTGACCTTGACAATGCCAACAAATCAAAGAGTCCTAGTCAAGTTCTACCCGTCATTATCTTGATTGCATTAAACCCACCCGTACGAGTCCTTGACAATGCCAACAAGACCGCACGACTGTCCTAACCAATCCACTTATCCATGTGACAGAAAAGCATTACATAGCTACCGAACACTACGCCACGGCAATGCACGACAAACGCAGCACGAATACTAAGTAATACTAATCTGAAATGACGGAGGGCTACGACTGGTTTTTGGCGAAAAACCTTTAACGTAATGAACTTGATATCGTTGAAGGAACTGGATAACCTTTTAGAAAATATAGTGACGAAAACCTTTACTAAAGAGGTCACTCCCGGTGAAGGGATCTCGGCTCTTTCCCCGTAGAATGAGGTGCAGGATATTCCAACTGAATACCACGATGCAAAGCAAAAGTAATCGGCTATAGTGAAGTTAATGCCCTGACGCAAACTTCTGTCCAAGGGGTCACTCCCGGTGAAGGGATCTCGGCCCTTGCCTCGTCGACTGAGGAGCAGGATATTCCAAATGAATACCACGATGCAAAACAAAAGTGAACGTCCTTGCAATAACAGCTTTTTGAAAAAGTGTTCCAACAACATCAGAATAGGTTTGTTTAACTTGCATTGATCCGAATCAATGCAGTCCCATCAAATGATCACACCACAAAGAACGAAAATATACTGACGTACGTATATGCCATCCGCATTCGCCACTGGGTCCCGTCATCACCCGTTAGGTTAGCTAACTAACGGCAGAGCGGGGACTGGACTAGCGCGGATGTAAAACATATACAACATCTACTAATATATATACCAATATATAGTATTTCGCTCAAGGCGTGAATAAAATGCAACATCACAGAAATGTACAGCATCACAGAACAATACAGATATCTGGAAGCCCCGGGTTTCACAGAGCCGCTGCTGAAACCCGACGTTCCCCTGGTCGTGTGGATAGCCTGTGCAATGAAATCCTAGACCCCTACGGGCGCGGCAAGTCACCCGCCAAAACCTGAAGCGAGGCAGCCCCCTTCAGTACCGTGAATGGACCACCCAGCACTTCACGGAATCCGGTAACTTGGGCGCCCCTCCTGGGTCAACCTGTACCCCCTACGAGTGCGGCGAATAGCCCGCCAATCCTGGACTGAAGCCCCTTCCGTCTCAATGCCCTGAGATGCGGGCTCGTTGCCCTCCAGAACCCGGCTATCCGTGCACCCCACCGCGGGGCAAACCTAGTACAGAATGTAAAATATACATACACCGGGTACATCGACCGCAACCAGGTCGTGCCCCAAAAGAATAATACAAACGGCAGTGACGGCAGTCCACATGTCGGACGCTCGCCCCGCAATATCAAATGTACATAATACAACAAAGCTGTACTAGCATTGCATCCAGGCTATCCCCCACGACCGATCCGCAACATCACAGCATAAACATAGAACATCAACGTGAAAGTCACGTTCGCAAATCCGTCTAACCGGGCTATAGCAGTTAGACCGGATTTACCGATCGAGTGACATTCACGGTCGCAGATATAATGTAAATACTGTGAAATAATGTGTTTAAAATTTTCCGATTGACCAAAAATTAACAAGTGGGCCCCCAATCAAAACTGTAGCACTCACAGAAAACCTGGGCCCAATTTTAATATCCCAGAAACCACATTTCCTACTGACAAACATACTGAAAAATTTTCGGGGGGTGCACTGTTCAACTTGCCGCGGAAGCGCGGCCCTAGCAAGGTTTTGGCCGCTCTTCCGCGGTGACATGAACAGTTCATGGTACAAAATTTCTTCAGTATGCTTGTATTTACCTGCACATCACTCTGAGACAACCTGAAAAATTTTTAGACTCCAAAAAATTTCGACAGAAACTGATGTGCAATAAAAATACGGTTTTTGGAAATTTCGGTCGATCGGAAACGCAAACACATCAAACGAAGCTAGGTAAGGTTAATGGCGTGGCTCTGATACCATGTTGCGCCACGGCAGCGCCCCGGCCGTCTTGCTCGAGGCCAAATTGCGGAATCAAAATTTTTCCTTGCTCGGAAACCGGCGCTACCGCGGACAATTACCCGGATCGTTAACCATTAACCTACGCTAGCTAACAAGAGATGGGAAAAGAAGTATACCGAGTGATCCGAGTCCTCCGGTCTTCTCTTCATCATCCCGATCTCCCGCGGAAAAGCTTGGCTCCACATCGTCGCCTCCTCGCCGGAAAGGGCACCACATCGCCTTCGTCTTTTACGGGCTCCCGCCTCAATACCGAGGCAACTCGAGCATGAAGCCGGCAACTCGACATGCCCAAGAAGTGCTGTAGAATGTAGTGTAGATGATGCTAGTCTCATTTGGGGTTTGTAGTTGCCATGATGGAGGATTGGGGTTAAGAAAAATGGTGCTTTCATTTTTCTAAAACAAGAAGAAGAAGGAGATGAAGAATTCCTCATATAATCAAGATGAACTCTCTCATTCTTTTTTTCTTTCTCTCTTTCTTTTTCTTCTTCTCTCTTTTTTCATAACCATGAAAAGACTTTCTTCAAGTGAGAATGAGAATGGTGGAGGAATGAAAACATAAGGCAAAGGGAGGTGAGTGTAGGAGCATTCAAGAGGTGACCACATCCAAGGTCAAAGAAAACATCAACCATGCTTAAAACACTATGCACTCCATAACCTTTCACTTCTCATATAAATCAAGTGATGTATGAAAGAAATGAAATCTATCATAATCTAACTTTATGCAAGAAACCCCCCCCACAAAGTGTAATTTGCAAAACTGCAAATTACCCCCTCCATCAGAAAAGTCCGGCCGGGAAAGAACAAAGGAAAACCGGCCGGAACGGAATGCAAACTGGCAACTCCAGAAAACTGGTCCCGTAATAAATTACAGGAAAACCCCTATACTGTGCATACACACCCGCATCTGTATTCCGTCCGGATACAAATGCAATGAGACAAAATCTACACTGTACTAGACTAGGACCGGCTTAAGCCAAAGCCGGCTAGTAAAAACCGTTCGATCCTGATCCGTGCAATATCGCACGTATCTGATCGAACCCTGCCATATAACTATACGGCCACTAGTACAAAACTGTCCGATCCTGATCCGTGCAATACCGCACGTATCTGATCGGACCCTGCCATATCTCCATACGGCCTCTACAGCGTTTCGCCCGAAAGCTGAGTAACTGAAAGTGTGGTGGACTCTAAAGACTCGTCAATACTATGGCTGTGGATTTAACCACTAGCCCGTCAGAGGTATAAGCCAATACGTAACGGGCCACCAGCTATTGACCAAAAGGGACGTCGATGAGCGAACTCATCCTGACACCCTACTGAGCCTGCCAGTGACAATATCCGTACAGTCCGGTCCGTTCGTCTATGAGTATCGCATGGCGGGCCTAGGGGGTTGGTAAAAGTCAGACCCCCAAAAGCGGTACAAGTCGTGTCGGAGCGTAGCCCAGAACGCCCTGAGATACTACTGGAATACCTACCAGTAAATCTCCTGCCTCGGCCGAGGGCTTTGCGTAATGGCTCTCCTAGACACAGCGCGACCTCACTCCCAATACCGGGAGAGACGAACCCCTGAAGATCCGCTCACTGCCTCCATGTGGCTCGGGACTGTACCCAACTAAAACCTGTTTGCACGACTCCTTTGAGCCGTGGTAGGGTAGTAATCAAAGTACAGTGGGAACTCACACGAGACAAATGACGATCTCAGGTCGATGAACTAACCTGTACACATGTCACCTGGGAACTGCTATCTGACGTCTGGTATAATCCCAACTAGCAGGTTCCCGGCGAGTCCTGTCCGGTGTACTCATAACCCAATGAGCACCTGTATACATCTTAGGTGAACCAACTGACACCAGTGGCTTGTGAGACCGGCCACCGCCCCTCGTCGGGGTCTCGACTGTATACACTAGTCTACTAATGGAGTATCGATACCCTGTCTCGAAACTCCTACGACTAGGGACCTTTTAAGGATGTGCTTATAGACTACCAGCTCCCACGTATATGATCGCCATCATACTGCTGGTCGTCAAGCAAGAATCCTAGGGGCTCTATCAACGTGTAATAGCGACATGTCAGGTCACCTAAAGCAGTACACGATGATAAAGATAAACCAGATAGCATACTATCATCTCGAGTAAGACTGTCCTACCGGGATAGGTCCTCCCTTAATCATTGCAATCACGTGCCTGTGATCCAATAATTGACTCTGAGGGCACTATCTCCAACATAGCTCACACCATCAAGCCCATGCTTCTCTCTCTCTCAAAGTCAACCATGAAGCCAATTTAAAAATCCTTTTTAAATTCATTTTCATTTTTAAAACAACCATAACTATTTAACCCAAAACACCCAATAAGAATTAATCTAGATTAAGGAATGGTTAGTTCACCATGTTGCTAATCATGGTTAAACCCCGAAAACAACCCTAGTTATCATGCACAAGTGTGTGCAAGGTTAGGAAAAATCTAATAAAATACTCAATAAATAGGATAAAATAATTGAAAACCAAATTGCTAAACTTTTTAGTAAAAACCATATATAAAAATATAATTAGCTACAAAACACATTCTAAGGTGTTACATTAATGCAAAGTAATATATCAATTATATAATTATGCATTAAATCAACGCTTGATTTAACGATTCTGTCATATCGCATATGACCGACTAATATCCAATGTATCGACTTATCGAGTCAATCCTTGATTCGATAACTAGGTTATATCGCATACAACCAATCGATATATTCATCGCGAGAATAGAATACGATATCACATACACGCATTATTCTCGGTCCCGCACATATCTCATATGTGCTCCTATTTCATTTCGCTTGAGCCAGGAAACCTCTGTGTAGGACTCTAAAGACTCGTCAATACGCCGGCAGCAGGTGATGATCATATCAAACACCCACAAGCCGCAAGCGGTCTGCTAAACGTAACGGCCACCCGGGTATTGAGCGATCAGAAGATCGACGAGCAAGCCCGCTCACACTCCTGTGAATCCAACCAGTAACACTTACCGTACAGTCCGGTCTGTTCGTCTGATATGTCGCATATCTCGCCTAGGGGTGGTAAACGTCAGACCCCAGTAGCTCGATAAGTCGTGTCGATATGAGGTCTATAACATTTCGAGAAACTACTGGTAACACTTACCAGCAAATCTCAGCAACCCTGGCCAGAGATTTCCGGTTATAGCCAATCGAACACAGTGCAACATCAACTCCCTATACCGAGAGAGACGAATCCCCTCCTATCGCTCATTGCCTCCATATGATTCGGGACTGTACCCAAAAGCCACCGTTTTGCACGCCCTCTTGGACGTGGTAAGGTGGAAATTAAAGCACAGTGGGAATCACACAAGACTCTATGACGATCTCGGGTCTACAGACTAACCTGTACCAGTGTCACCAGAGAACTGCCATCTGACGTAAGGTATAATACCATCTGGGAGTTCTCGGCGAGTCCGTCCAGTGTACCCAGTCTCTACTGAGCACCCGTATATCATCTCTGATGTCAAACACCAATGGATATGGGATCATCCATCGCCCATCTGTATGGGTCGAGAAGGTATACGCTAGTCTACTCTGGTATATCGATGCCCCGTCTCGATACACCCACGACTAGGGACCTTGAAGGATGTACTTATGGACTACCATGTCCCCACTAGTATGATCCGCATCATAGTCCAGGTAGTCAAGTACACATCCTAAGGGCTTTACCAACATGTAACAGAGAGACAATCAGTGTACACGTTAAGGTAAAGAGCAACCAGATAGCATACTATCATGTCGAGCAAGAAAGTCCTACCTATATATGACCCAGCATCCACTACAATATACATCCAATGTACAGTAATGGCCTCTAGGGCATACATATAACTAACACCAACTATCATCGCATGATAACTTGATGGAAGCCACTCAAGTTATCACACTCTAGAAGGTATGCGCATGCCTGGCAAGTTTCCTATATATTTGAAACTCCTGATGTGATTTTTGCCCCATGCTCTTATGACCTTGGCGTTAGGTCAAAATATCATAAGTCACATGTCAAGTTCTAGCCGTCATTATCCAGGTTAATTTGAACCCACCCGCACATGCCCTTGGCGTTAGGTCAAAATGGCAGAACGACTGTCCCAAACCAACTCATCTATCTATGCAACAATTGAATACCCAGCAGCTACCAAACACTATGCCTTGGCGTTGGGTCAAAATACATAGCTTGAATACTACTGAATACCCAAAAGAAATGACGGAGGGCTACGGCTGGTTTTTGGCGAAAAACCTTTAACGTATTGAACTTGATCTCGTTGAAGGAATGTGATAGCTTTCTATAAAATATAGTGACGAAAACCTTTGCTAAAGAGGTCACTCCCGGTGAAGGGATCTCGGCTCTTTCCTCGTGGAATGAGGTGCAGGATATTCCAACTGAATACCGCGATGCAAAGCAACTTGTAATCGACTATATTGAAGTTATTACCCTGACGCAAACTTCTGCCCAAGGAGTCTCTCCCGGTGAAGAGATATCAGCCCTTGCCTCGTCGAATGAGGTGCAGGATATTCTAACCGAATATCACGATGCAAAACAAAAGGAAACGTCTTTGTAATAACACCTTTTAAAATTTGTTCCAACAACATCAAATATAGGTTTGTTTTATCCTTGCATTGATAAGAATCAATGCAGTCCCATCAATCAATCACACCAGAAAAGAACGAAAATAAAATATACGTATATGCCATCCGCATTCGTCACTGGGTCCCGTCATCACCCGTTAGGTTACTTAACTAACGACAGAGCGGGGGCTGGACTAGCGTGGGTGTAAAACATATACAACATCTAATAGTATATATACCAATATACAATAATCACTCCAGGCGTGATAATATACAACATTACAGAAAAGTAATAAGCATTACAGAACAATACAGATAATCTGGGATCCCCGGGTTTCACAGAGCCGCTACTGAAACCTGACGTTCCCCTGGTCATGTGGATAGCCTGTGCAATGAAACCTAGACCCCTACGGGTGCGGCAAGTTACCCGCCAAAACCTGAATCGAGGTAGTCCCCACAACACAGTGAATGGAACACCCGGCACTTCACGGAATCCGGTAAATTGAGAACCCCTCCTTGGGTCAACCGGTACCCCCTACGAGTGCGGCGAATAGTCTGCCAATTCTAGAGTGAGGTCCCTTTGCCTCTCAAAGCCATGAGATACTGACCCGTTGCCCTCCAGAACCCGGCTATCCGTGCACTCCGTCGCGGGGTAAACCTAGTACAGAAATAAAAATATGTACAACGGGTACATCGACCTCAACCCGGTCGTGCCCCAAAAGAATATTATACAACAGGCAGTGACGGCAGTCCACATGTTGGACGCTCGCCCTGCAATATCAAATGTACAAATAAATCCAAACTGCACTATCATTGCACCCTGCTATCCACCACGACAAATCCGCAACATCACAGCACAACACAGAACATCAACGCGAATGTCACTTTCGCAAACCCGTCTAAAAGAACTATAGCAATTAGACGCGGTTTACCGCTCAAATGACATTCCCCGTCGGAGATATAAAGTAAGTACTGCAAACTAACATGTTTAAATTTCGATCGACCTAATATCCCAAAGTGGGCCCCATAAACATCTGCTGTACAGTAACAAAAACTGGGCCTAAAAGAATAGTACCAAAAACCACAATTTCACATGAAGAACACACTGGAAAAATTTGGTCAACTGTTGCCACATACTGGCCGCGGTTCCGCGGTCAAACCCAAGCTTTGATCGCGGTTCCGCGGCGGTATAGTGGTAACGCGTGTCCAAATTTTACCATAACTCTTCAAAAATCCTGCTCAATTTTCTGTGATATGCAAAATAATTTTTAGACTTGATTTAAAATCGACAGAAAGATTAGCACTGAAAAATGTGATTTTCGAAATTCCGTTCGATCGATATTTTAAACGTGTTAGCACAAATTAGTATAGCTTAATGGTGAGGCTCTGATACCACTATAAGTCCACGGTAGCGCCCAGGCCGTCTAACAGACACCAAATGCGGAACAAAAACTTTTACAACTGGCGCTATCGCGTACTATAACCCGGATCTGCCATTAAAGCTAAACTAACATACTACAAAGTGGGTAGAATTGTTATACCGAATGATCCGAGTCCTTCGGTCTTCAACCATCATCCCATGCTTTGTTGCGGCTGCTCCGATCTCCTGAATCTCCATTCTTCTCGTCCAGGTGGCTCCACGTCGACGGATCTTTAAACGGGCTCCCGCCTCTGAACCGAGGCAACTCGGTCATCAAGTTTGCTAAAAGAGATGACCAAGATTGATGTAGAGAATGAGTAGAACACTTTGTCTCGTTACGTCCAAAGCTATGGACGAACGGTTAATGAAGTTTTCTTTTGGAATCGGGTGATAAGAATTTGAGCTATATGAAATTTCCATATACAAATCTATCATAATCTTTTCCCTAGTGAGTAACAACCATCATCCCACAAGAGGGGGGGAGGCCAGCCACTATATAGAGGGGAGGGAGGTGAGTGTAGGAGAGGGGGAGGTGATCACAACATCAATGAAGAGGATAAGTCACATAACACCTTGTATGAACACAATTAAAGCAAAGGATGAATCATTAAACCTAGTCACCAAAACCATTAATGCAATAATCAATGCACTAATGACTCACAAGCCTAGTCACCATCCTAGTCACCAACTAGAAACTTCCACACTCATCTCAAGAAAAGATAAATCCGCATTTAACCGAATGTTAAATACGGCTGATAGAAAACTGGAAACTGGCAACTTCCAAAAGCGATCCTGAAACGAATTTCAGGATAACCCCGTAATAGTATAAACATACCCGCATTTGTATTACGACTGAATACAAATGCAACTGAGACAAAGATATTATATCTACACAGTATAATACTGGGATCCGGCTTAAACCAAAGCCTACCAGTATTATCTGCCCGAAAAATGACACGTGCGAAAACGCACGTGCATTTTCCGAACCTTGCCATAAAACCATACGGCCTCTACAACGTTTCGCCCGAACTTGGGAAAGTGTCTGTGAGGGACTCTAATGACTCATCAACACACTGGCACTGGGTATAACCACTAGCACGTCAGAGGTACGAGCTGTACGTAACGTTTGCCTATGTATTGATTGGAAGGGAAGCTGACGAGCGAACTCATCCATAAACCCTACTGAGCCTAACAGTGACAATATACATACAGTCCGGTCCGTTCGTCTATGAGTATCGCATATCGGCCTAGGGGCTGGTAACGTCAGACCCCCAATAGCAGTATAAGTCATGTCAGAGAGTGGCCCAGAACACCCTGAGATACTACTGGAGTACCTACCAGTAAATCTCCTGCCTCGGCCGAGAGCTTTGTGTAATAGCTCTCCTAGACACAGCGCGATCTCACCCCCAATACCGGGAGAGACGAATCCCCTGCCAATCCGCTCACTTGCCTCCATGTGGCTCTATACCCAAAAAAAGACCTGTTTGCACGACTCCTTTGAGCCGTGGTAGGGTAGAAATCAAAGCACAGTGGGAACTCACACGAGACAAATGACGACCTCAGGTCGATGAACTAACCTGTACACATGTCACCAGGGAACTGCTATCTGACGATATGTATAATACCAACTAGCATGTTCCTAACGAGTCATGTCCGGTGTACTCATAACCTAATGAGCACCTGTATACATCTTAGATGATCCTGCTGACACCAGTGGCTTGTGAGACAGGCCACCGCTCCTCGTCGGGGTCTCGACTGTATACACTAGTCTATTCTGGAGTATCGATGCCCTGTCTCGAAACTCCAACGACTAGGGACATTTTAAGGATGTGCTTACAGACCCCAGCTCCCACGTATATGATCGCCATCATACTGCTGGTAGTCAAGCAAGAATCCTATGGGCTCTATCAATATGCAATAGCGAACTAAAGCATGTATACGATGATAAAGACAAACCGGATAGCATACTATTATCTCGAGCAAGACTGTCATATCGGTATAGGTCGCCACGGCAGCGCCCCGGCCGTCTACTCAAGGCCAAAATGCGGAATCAAAAATTTTCTTAACTTTAAACCGATGCTACCGCGGACAATAAACCCGGATCGTAACCATTAACCTAATCCTAGCAAACAAGAGAATGGGGTAGAGAGCTATACCAAGCGATCCGTGTCCTTCGGTCTTCGTCTCCACTCCGATCTCCCGCGGAATCTCCGTCCGTCACCTTCTCGTCGGAAAGGGCACCACGTAGCCGGATTCTTTTACGGGCTCCCACCTCTGGACCGAGGCAACTCGGGCGCGAAGTTGTCTAGCCAACACGAACAAGAGTACTGTAGGTGTAGTGTAGTGGCTTGTCTCTTTGGGGTTTGTGAAGTTGCCATAGATGTGGAGGTGTAGGAAGAAAATGAACTTTTGATAAAATGGAGCTATATTTTCCTGCTTGGAATGAGATAAGGAAATATGCTACACATCAAAAAGAACCTCTCTCTCTCTCTCTCTCATGAAGTGCCCCCCCCTTTGGAAATATGGTGGAGAGAAAAACAAGAAGGGAGGTGAGTGTAGGATAGCTCAAGGAGGTGACCACACCCAAAAGAAGCCTCACATCATATACATAATCAATCTTTTCTCATTTAATGCAAGAAAAAGATGGAAATAGAATCTAATGATACTAGTAACCATCATGATGCCACCAATATGCAAGAAACCCCTCCACAACAAGTTATTTGCAAACTTGCAAATAACCCCCTCCATCGGAAAGTCCGGCCGGGAAGGAACAAAGGAAAACCGGCCGGAACGGAATACAAACTGGCAACTTCAGAAAACTGATCCCGTAATAAATTACAGGAAAACCCCGCTACTGCATATACATGCCCGCATTTGTATTCCCACTGAACACAAATGCAAAGAGACAAAATCTACACTGTCTAATACTAGGATCCGGCTTAAACCAAAGCCGGCTAGTAAAAACCGTCCGATCACGATCCGTGCAATACCGCACGTATCTGATCGAACCCTACCATATCTCCATACGGCCTCTACAGCGTTTCGCCCGAAACTTGAGTAACTGTGTGTGTGGTGGATTCTAAAGACTCGTCAATACTATGGCTGTGGATTTAACCACTAGCACGTCAGAGGTATTAGCCATACGTGACGGGCCACCAGCTATTGACCAAAAGGGACGTCGATGAGCGAACTCATCCTGACACCCTACTGAGCCTGTCAGTGACAATATCCGTACAGTCCGGTCCGTTTGTCTATGAGTATCGCATGACGGGCCTAGGGGGTTGGTAAAAGTCAGACCCCCAAAAGCGGTACAAGTCGTGTCAGAGTGAAGCCCAGAACACCCTGAGATACTACTGGAATACCTACCAGTAAATCTCCTGCCTCGGCCGAGGGCTTTGTGTAATGGCTCTCCTAGACACAGCGCGACCTCACCCCCAATACCGGGAGAGACGAACCCCTGCAGATCCGCTCACTGCCTCCACGTGCCTCGGGACTGTACCCAACTAAAACCTGTTTGCACGACTCCTTTGAGCCGTGGTAGGGTAGTAATCAAAGTACAGTGGGAACTCACATGAGACAAATGACGATCTCTGGTCGATGAACTAACCTGTACACATGTCACCAGGGAACTGCTATCTGACGTCTGGTATAATCCCAACTATCATGTTCCCGGCGAGTCCTGTCCGGTGTACTCATAACCCAATGAGCACCTGTATACATCTTAGGTGAACCAACTGACACCAGTGGCTTGTGAGACCGGCCACCGCCCCTCGTCGGGGTCTCGACTGTATACACTAGTCTACTAATGGAGTATCGATGCCCAGTCTCGAAACTCCCACGACTAGGGACCTTTTAAGGATGTGCTTATAGACCCCAGCTCCCACGTATATGATCGCCATCATACTGCTGGCCGTCAAGCAAGAATCCTAGGGGCTCTATCAACGTGTAATAGCGACTCGTAAGGTCACCTAAACCAGTACACGATGATAAAGATAAACCAGATAGCATACTATCATCCCGAGTAAGACTGTCCTACTGGGACAGGTCCTCCCTTAATCATTGCAATCACGTGCCTGTGATCCAATAATTGACTCTGAGGGCACTATCTCCAACAATCTCCCACTTGCACTCAAGGCTAATTATTGCGATGTCGCATACTCACAGCCCGTGTGATACCGAACACCCAACTCCTCTACTAGTCAGTCTCACAAAGCTCGTTTGCGAAACTATTGCGTTCGAGGAATAGCCTCAGTGAGTGGATCCGCTGTGATGTTTCTTTCTATGTCTCTCTATATCTCAAGTTCGCGGAGAAAAGCATCTCCCGAAATGAGCAATACCTGTCTTAGAATGTGTCTGGATGTCTGATGGGACCTAGCTCATAAATGAACTCCAAATCCAAACTTCTTAGACTGTATCGTCAACTGAACTTAATCAGTATCCTGCACCATGCCTTTCCCTCAATATCCACCTGGACCACCTGTCCAAAATACTGCCCCTCGTCAGAGGGAAAACTATAACTCTGACAGCCACTCTGCCATCCGGGTCACCTTGGAAGCCTGGAATGATAACCGTCTCCTAAAGGAGGCTGCCGTTATCAAATCCCTAGAACATTCACTTATGTTCTAAAGCTGCTTCCGATTGTTTCTCCAGGATTGGATTAATATCAACTTATTGCATCTACTGCAAGAACAACATCTGGTGTGGTACTTTACATCTCATGATTGACTCAATTGCCTAAGCAAGTGATCTGCCAATCATGCGTATCCCTCTCCCTTTTAGTCAGTAAGACACCTTTAGAGAGGGTGACTCCATCACCTGCAGGTACACTACCGTGCCAGGAGTCGTCCATTCTAAATACTCATAGAATGCTGTCAAAGTATCCAGTTTGGGAAACCATCCAAATCTAGATTTAAAACCATAGATCCAGTAACCAGAATGTATAATATAATATCCAAGTCCTTTATGGAGAAACTACTGTATGACAACCAAAGTATAACCGATCGTAGTATAGGAATATCACTTCCTACTCTGTGTATGTCATCCAAATACCAGGACATCACACCCTACTACCTTCTTAACAGATCCATCCCCTATTCTGATGAAGTCAAACCTATGACTGTCACATCAGAAATAGATGATCTATCTCCGCTATATCTGCTTAAGTCTATAAATAGACATAAGCCTGATGTCCACCAATGCTTCCGCTGCTCCCACTGACTGTGACAACCCTCTGGCAGAGTCATATAGACGTACACTTCTAAAGCTAGTTTAGAATGACGCTATACTCATCCTCCTGCCGGGTCTCACAGTCTGGAACAACAGCAATGGCAAGTCTGGGTAAACAAGAACCTCCCTGCCACCATCCTTGAGCATACCGAAGTACCTCTCGGGTGCCTGAGGTTACCCACTTTATCTGCGGAGTGGCCAATGGAATGTCAAATCAGATTGAATTTTTAGGTTCTTATCAAATCTTCAGTAATCGTTTGCGGTTCTTGAATCACTTCCAGTTCTACCATACTCCCACTACTGTTTTCTGAAAAAATCCATTTCTTTTAAAATGTGGCGAGTCAAGAACAATATCACTATTGATCTTCCAGATGGTAGAAAGTCAACCCTCGTCATAGCCCGGGTCAACCCACAAACAGCCATTACAGAAACGTGCCTTGAGTTATCCAGAGTCTGGTTTTAAGCATAAGCCGGACAACTCCCCGTACCTTAACAATTTCAAGATATGAACTGTTCTATATCCCATATAGAAACAGAGGCACTGATTTAATTGAACCAGATTCAAATCATGCAGCTGTTTCCAGTGCATGTCAACTAAATGGAAAGAGGCCGATCAGCGTTACTCAACTTAGGAGTACTTCCAATTATGAGTAACCTGAAAGAGAAGCTAGTTCTCTTAATCATTACTATCAATTGAATACCATACACAAGTATCTACATCTTCGATCACCTTGAAGAATCCCGATACTTGCAATACCTGGTTCTCTACTTTACTCTTATACCTATAACTTCTCAAAATTCGGACCTTGTGTTTCTACGAAACACTTGTCTAAAAACTAGAGAAGTCATAAGTAAGCCGAATATAGTACGAGGACCAACCCCTCTGTCCTAATGGACACTGGACAATATACAATACTTTGTACAAGTCCCTTGAGTCTAATAACTCATTTACTGTGTGTCGTAGGTTGAAAACTGTACTTATGGTTAAGAAGAATTACACCGCTGTTCAATGCACCTTACCTAACCATCCACTGATATAGGTAAATGTCATAGACATAATTTCAAAAAAAAGGTATATCTCACTCTATAAAAATAGACGTACAGATATATCAATTTGAAATTGGTGCATAACAACGGATATTCAAAACCAAATATTTGCCGTCCGGCAAATAACCCAGGTGACTTCCTCAAATATCACCAATTACAACGAACCCTGATATAATGAGGATGGTCACCTAATTCCCAATAACTTACTCCCACTCACCATCTGTAAAACCATACAGATGTGAGAATCAAACCTGGTAAATACATACCCTGGAGCAAGTGTCTAATTGGGAAATCAGTTTTCTTTTAACAGTACACAGTGAAACTGAAACATTGAAATGTTTCGATGGAGTATCCTGGTAATCCAAGTAATGCCTCTTCCATTATCCAGATTCACAACTGTAACCGTATAATTCTTTACCATCTCTCCAAATCCCTTTATATGTCTTTAGTCATTACCTTCTGTACACCCCTTTAGACCAAATGGTTTTCTTCCTTCCCTACCGTTCGGCACCAGCCTATGGTTTGGAAGAAGACTATCCAATAAGCATAATGGGTGTACTGTCCTTATCCTAGGAGCACTCGCAATGCGAGAGAAGGTGAAGATAAAAGACAACCGAATAAACCTTATTCCTATTTCTCCTGAACCAGAATCCATCTCCGAACTGGAACAAGTTCCTTTCGAGTTCGTATATAACCATACGATGGAATATCCAAATAAACTGTGGATCTTCGTAATGATACGGAGTGTCCTGGAGAAATACAAAGGTGATTTAGGATTGGCGAAGAAATACTTGGTTTGGTCATGAATAGCAGTCGCAATTTACTTTGCCCTCTTACTAATCCCTTTCTTTGTCTTAACTTAATACCTTCTGCACACCATCGTTATGCTAATTGGTTTTCTTCATTCCTTACCATTCGGCACCAGCCTAAGGTTTGGAAGAAGACTATCCAATTTGCGTAATTGGTGTACTATCTCCTAAACCAAGGAGTACTCGCAATGAGAGAAGGTGAAAGGAAAAGACAACTGAATAGACCTATTCATTTTCTCCAGAACCGGAAACCATCCTCGAATTCCTTCGAGTTCGTATATAACCATACGATGGTTTTGTCCAATGGAAGTGGACGTTTGTAGTAATACGGGGTGTCCTGGAGAAAAGGGTAAAAGTAGGAGTGGCAAAGAGGTCAGCAACTCTGACAATCCAAAAGCCAGTGTTAAAAGAAGGTTCGGTTAACTTGGTCACTGAGTCATAGTCTAGGGTCGGGTCAATGGTCGCTACCAAAGAGAGAGAGAAAAGAAACACTCAGCGTGCACTCTAACCTAAATCAAAATGGTTATCACTTTATCTAATCTGGAAACCTCCCACTGTAACCTCAAATTCTTCTCCAAACCTGAAAGAAGAATTAGTCGGGATCACCCGAGAAGTAAACCAACTCATCAGTGGGAATCGGGATCCAACTATCATCGCATGATAACGTAACGGAATCCACTCACGTCACCACACTCCAGAAGGTATGCGCATGCCTGGCAAGTTTCAGTTTCTTTAGAAACTCCCGATATGATTTTTACCCCTAGGACTCAAGTGTCCTTGACGGAGTCAACAAATCAAAGAGTCCTAGTCAAGTTCAACCCGTCATTATCTGGATTGTATTAAACCCACCGTACGTGCCCTTGACGGAGTCAACAAGGCCGCACGACTGTCCTAACCAATCCCATTTATGCAACAAACAAGCACCACTCAGCTACCGTACACTACGCCTTGACGGAGTCAACAAACGCAGCACGAATACTAAATAATACCTGTAGGAAATGACGGAGGGCTATGGCTGGTTTTTGGCGAAAAACCTTTAACGTAATGAACTTGATATCGTTGAAGGAACTGCATAGTTTTTTATAAAAATATAGTGGCGAAAACCCTTTGGTAAAGAGGTCACTCCCGGTGAAGGGATCTCGGCTCCTTCCCCGTAGAATGAGGTGCAGGATATTCCAACTGAATACCACGATGCAAAGCAAAAGGCAATCGGCTATAGTGAAGTTATTGCCCTGACGCAAACTTCTGTCCAAGGGGTCACTCCCGGTGAAGGGATCTCGGCCCTTGCCTCGTCAACTGAGGAGCAGGATATTCCAACTGAATGCCACGATGCAAAACAAAAGTGAACGCTCTTGCAATAACAGCCTTTTGAAAAATGTTCCAACAACATCAGAATAGGTTTGTTTATCTTGCATTGATCCGAATCAACGCAGTCCCATCAAATGATCACACCACAAAAGAACGAAAATAATGATGTACGTATATGCCATCCGCATTCGCCACTGGGTCCCGTCATCACCCGTTAGGTTACTTAACTAACGACAGAGCGGGGACTGGACTAGCGCGGATGCAAAACATATACAATATCTACTAGTATATATATCAATATATAATATTCGCTCAAGGCGTGATAAAATGCAACATCACAGAGAGTAATCAGCATCACAGAACAATACAGATATCTGGGATTCCCGGGTTTCACAGAGCCGCTGCTGAAACCCGACGTTCCCCTGGTCGTGTGGATAGCCTGTGCAATGAAATCCTAGCCCCCTACGGGCGCGGCAAGTTACCCGCCAAAACCTGAAGCGAGGCAGCCCCCTTCAGCAACGTGAATGGACCACCCAGCACTTCACGGAATTCGGTAACTTGGGCACCCCTCCTGGGTCAATCCTATACCCCCTACAAGTGCGGCGAATAGCCCGCCAATTCTAGAGTGAAGCCCCCTCCGTCTCAATGCCATGAGATGCGGGCTCGTTGCCCTCTAGAACCCGGCTATCCGTGCACCCCTCCGCGGGGCAATCCTAGTACAGAAAGTAAAATATACATACAACGGGTACATCGACCTTGACCCGGTCGTGCCCCAAAAGAATAATACAAACAGGCAGTGACGACAGTCCACATGTCGGACGCTCGCCCCGCAAAATCAAATGTACATATAAAACAAAACTGTACTAACATTGCATCCAGGCTATCCCCCACGACCAATCCGCAACATCACAGCACAAACACAGAACATCAACGTGAATGCCACGTTCGCAAATCCGTCTAACTGGGCTATATCAGTTAGACAAGATTTACCGATCAAGTGACATTCACGATCGCAGATATAATGTAAATACTGTGAACTAATGTGTTTAAAACATCCGATCGATCAAAATTTTACCAAGTGGGCCCCAAGCATTACTGTAGCACATAAAGAAATTCTGGGCCCAAAAAGAATATACCAAAACCCCTATTTTCAGCCCAAAAGCCCACTGCAAAAATTTGGTGCGTTGAAAAGTCAAAAGCGCGGTGGAACCGCGGCCAAAGCATGGGTTTGGCCGCGGTTCCGCGGCGGTTTGGTGAGATCTCGCGGCCAATTTTTCACAGATTGCTTGTATTTCCATGCACAGTATTCTTCAACACCCTGAAAAATTTTTGGAGCCAAAAAAATTTCGACAGAAACTGTGTATTTGAAAACGCGGGTTTTTGGAATTTTCTTCGATCGAAGATGTAAACACACTAGAACAAGCTAGGCAAGGTTAATGGCGTGGCTCTAATACCATGTTGCGCCACGGCAGCGCCCCGGCCGTCTACTCGAGGCCAAAATGCGGAATCAAAAATTTTCTTAACTTTAAACCGGCGCTACCGCGGACAATAAACCCGGATCGTAACCATTAACCTAATCCTAGCAAACAAGAGAATGGGGTAGAGAGCTATACCAAGCGATCCGTGTCCTTCGGTCTTCGTCTCCACTCCGATCTCCCGCGGAATCTCCGTCCGTCACCTTCTCGTCGGAAAGGGCACCACGTAGCCGGATTCTTTTACGGGCTCCCACCTCTGGACCGAGGCAACTCGGGCGCGAAGTTGGCTAGCCAACGCGTCCAAGAGTACTGTAGGTGTAGTGTAGTGGCTTGTCTCTTTGGGGTTTGTGAAGTTGCCATAGATGTGGAGGTGTAGGAAGAAAATGAACTTTTGATAAAATGGAGCTATATTTTCTTGCTTGGAATGAGATGAGGAAATATGCTACACATCAAAAAGAACCTCTCTCTCTCACTCTCATGAAGTGCCCCCCCACCCTTTGGAAATATGGTGGAGAGAAAAACAAGAAGGGAGGTGAGTGTAGGATAGCTCAAGGAGGTGACCACACCCAAAAGAAGCCTCACATCATATACATAATCAATCTTTTCTCATTTAATGCAAGAAAAAGATGGAAATAGAATCTAATGATACTAGTAACCATCATGATGCCACCAATATGCAAGAAACCCCTCCACAACAAGTTATTTGCAAACTTGCAAATAACCCCCTCCATCGAAAAGTCCGGCCGGGAAAGAACAAAGGAAAACCGGCCGGAACGGAATACAAACTGGCAACTTCAGAAAACTGATCCCGTAATAAATTACAGGAAAACCCCGCTACTGCATATACATGCCCGCATTTATATTCCTACTGAACACAAATGCAAAGAGATAAAATCTACACTGTCTAATACTAGGATCCGGCTTAAACCAAAACCGGCTAGTAAAAACCGTCCGATCACGATCCGTGCAATACCGCACGTATCTGATCGAACCCTGCCATATCTCCATACGGCCTCTACAGCGTTTCGCCCGAAACTTGAGTAACTGTGTGTGTGGTGGACTCTAAAGACTCGTCAATACTATGGCTGTGGATTTAACCACTAGCACGTCAGAGGTATTAGCCATACGTGACGGGCCACCAGCTATTGACCAAAAGGGACGTCGATGAGCGAACTCATCCTGACACCCTACTGAGCCTGTCAGTGACAATATCCGTACAGTCTGGTCCGTTCGTCTATGAGTATCGCATGGCGGGCCTAGGGGGTTGGTAAAAGTCAGACCCCCAAAAGCGGTACAAGTCGTGTCGGAGTGAAGCCCAGAACACCCTGAGATACTACTGGAATACCTACCAGTAAATCTCCTGCCTCGGCCGAGGGCTTTGTGTAATGGCTCTCCTAGACACGGCGCGACCTCACCCCCAATACCGGGAGAGACGAACCCCTGCAGATCCGCTCACTGCCTCCATGTGGCTCGGGACTGTACCCAACTAAAACCTGTTTGCACGACTCCTTTGAGCCGTGGTAGGGTAGTAATCAAAATACAGTGGGAACTCACACGAGACAAATGACGATCTCAGGTCGATGAACTAACCTGTACACATGTCACCAGGGAACTGCTATCTGACGTCTGGTATAATCCCAACTAGCATGTTTCCGGCGAGTCTTGTCCGGTGTACTCATAACCCAATGAGCACCTGTATACATCTTAGGTGAACCAACTGACACCAGTGGCTTGTGAGACCGGCCACCGCCCCTCGTCGGGGTCTCGACTGTATACACTAGTCTACTAATGGAGTATCGATACCCAGTCTCGAAACTCCCACGACTAGGGACCTTTTAAGGATATGCTTATAGACCCCAGCTCCCACGTATATGATCGCCATCATACTGCTGGCCGTCAAGCAAGAATCCTAGGGGCTCTATCAACGTGTAATAGCGACTCGTAAGGCCACCTAAAGTAGTACACGATGATAAAGATAAACCAGATAGCATACTATCATCCCGAGTAAGACTGTCCTACTGGGACAGGTCCTCCCTCAATCATTGCAATCACGTGCCTGTGATCCAATAATTGACTCTGAGGGCACTATCTCCAACAATATCGGTATAGGTCCTGCCTCAATCATTGCAATCACGTACCTGCGATTCAATAATTGACTTTGAGGGCACTATCTCCAACACCAACAACATCAGAAATAGGTTTGTTTTCCTTGCATTGATAAGAATCAATGCAGTCCCATCAATTAATCACACAGAAAAGAATGAAAATAAAATGTATGTATATGCCACCCGCATTCGCCACTGGGTCCCGTCATCACCCGTTAGGTTACTTAACTAACGACAGAGCGGGGACTGGGCTAGCGCGAGTGCAAAACATCTACAACATCTACTAGTATATATAAATATATATAACAATCGTCCCAAGCATGATAAATATAACATCACAGAAAAGTAATAAACATCACAGAACAATACAGATAATCTGGGAGCCCCGGGTTTTCTTTGAGCCACAACTGAAAACCCGACGTTCCCCTGGTCGTGTGGATAGCATGTGCAATGAACTCCTAGACCCCTAAGAGCGCGGCAAGTTACCCGCCAAAACCTGAAGCGAGGCAGCCCCCTTCAACAAAGTGAATGGACCACCCAGCACTTCACGGAATCCGGCAACTTGAGCACCCCACCTTGGGTCAACCTATACCCCCTACGAAGGCGGCGAATAGCCCGCCAATTCTAGAGTGAAGCCCCCTCCGTCTCAACGCCATGAGATGTGGGCCCGTTGCCCTCTAGAACCCGGCTATCCGTGCACCCCACCGCGGGGTAATCCTAGTACAGAAAAGAAAATATATACAACGGGTACATCGACCTCAACCCGGTCGTGCCCCAAAAGAATAATATACAAACAGACAGTGACGGCAGTCCACATGTCGGACGCTCGCCCCGCAATATCAAATGTACAAATGAAACAAAACTGTACTACCACTACACCCAGGCTATCCACCACGACAATCCGCAACATCACAACACAACACAGAACATCAACGTGAATGTCACGTTCGCAAATCCGTCTAAAAGGACTATAGCGATTAGACAAGATTTACCGATCAAATGACATTCACGGTCGCAGATAGAAATGTAATGTACTGAAAACACACAATTAAAATTTCGATCGACTAAACTTTCCCAAAATGGCCCATTGTACTAAACCAGTACTCAAATGAATCTGGGCCAAAACTATATATCACAAAAATCAGTTTTCCACCAACTAGAGCTTCAGGAAAAAATTTGGTCACTGTAGCCCAAAAAGGGCAGCGGAAGCGCCGCCAAATGCTACATTTCGCGGCGGTTCCGCGGTGCAATTTTGGAGTTAGGTCACCAAATTTTTTCTGTAGCTTTAGATTTGCCTTCACGGATTTTTAAGCTGTACTGAAACATTTTTGGAGCACTTTCAGAAATCGACAGAAACTTGGCAAAATGGAAAATTGATTTGGAAATTTTGATCGATCGAGATTTTAAGCTTGTGCAAACTAGCTAGTAGGGCTAAATGGGTGGCTCTGATACCATGTTGGGTTATGGGAGCGCCCCGGCCATCGAACCGTGGCCAAATGCGGAACAAAAATTTTCTAAAACTCGGTGCTACCATTACCCGATTTCCAAGATCGAAACCATTAACCCTAAAACTAGCAATCTAAGAAAAGGAGATAGAATGGTTATACCTAATGAACCATGTCCTTCGGGTCTTCAACCATTTCCAAGCTCCTAGTGATGCGGATCGACTTTGGTCGCCGGTCTTCCTTCGTCTATGATGATCCACCCGAGGGAAACGGCGCAAGTTTCAGGTTCGCCAAGTGAACCAACCGACTCTTCAAAATTGCTAGTAGTGGAGAGTGGGGAGTGTAGGATAGTCTCACCATATTTTTCTCTCAAAAATTATGCTCATAGAACAACCATGGAAGATGTGGAGGTGATGATCAAAGGCATGAGAAAATGGCTATGTGTTTTTGTGGGAGCATGAGAGTGAGAGAGCACAAAAATAATATCACAAAAATGAGCAAGCCCACTCCCCTCAAGTGGTTGGCCCCCTATCTCATGCCCCCCCAAAAAATCACAATCCCAATTTGCATTAAACAAATCAAGAAGCCATACCAATCACAACATGTCCAAAATCCATGCTTTGACCAATACCCATGCCTATGCCATGTCACCATTTCCACCTCATTATGAAGACAAAATGATTTTTCTAAAAAGGAAAATCAATAATGAGGTGGCTAATCTTCTAGAATTCATTCCGTACAAATATGGAATACTTCCCGGTATATGTATCGAAATACACATACGCGTATTCGTACGAAAATACGAATAGCCAAGAGAGAAAACGAATAGTGAGCAATAATACTAGTATACATATATATAAATACATATGTAAATTATTAAATCAAAACTTGATTTAACAATCTGGCTTAATCCTAATCCTCTAGTATTATCAACCGTCCGATTAAAGTCTGTGCAGTCCGTGCACATATTTAATCGGACACCTGTATGTATCAACATACGTCACCTGCACCATATCGCCTGAACCGAGAAAACCCTCTGTGTGGGACTCTAAAGACTCGTCAATATGCTGGCAGTGGGTTTAACCACAAGCACGTCAGCGACACTAGCTGTACGTAACGGCTACCCAGGTATTGAGCGAAAGGAAGGCCGACGAGCAAACTCATCCGAACCCCTACTGAGCCTGTCAGTGACAATATCCGTACAGTCCGATCTGTTCGTCTAAGAGTATCGCATATCGAGTCTAGAGGGTGGATAAAATCAGACCCCTAACAATGCGATAATTCGTGTCGGTATGAAACCCATCACTACCCGAGAAACTATCGATCCTGGATCGGTAATTCTCACATACCCCGACCGAGGATTTCTAGTGATGGTCACCCGTGCACTGCGCGACATCAACCCCCAATACCGGGAGAGACGAATCCCTGACGATCCGCTCACTGCCTCCATGTGGCTCGGGACTGTACCCAACTAAAACCTGTTTGCACGACTCCTTTGACCCGTGGTAGGGTAGTAATCAAAGCACAGTGGGAACTCACACGAGATAAATGATGATCTCAGGTCGACAGACTAACATGTACACATGCCACCAGGGAACTGATATCTGACTATAGGTATAATACTAACTAGCATGTTCCCGGCGAGTCCGTCCAGTGTACTCATAACCCAATGAGCACCTGTATACTATCTTAGGTGAACATCTGACACCAGTGGCTTGTGAGACCGGCCACCGCCCCTCGTCAGGGTCTAGATAAGTATACACCAGTCTACACTGGAGTATCGATACCCAGTCTCGATACTCCCACGACTAGGGACATTTAAGGATGTTCTTATAGACCCCCAGCTCCCACGTATGTGATCGCCATCACAATGCTGGCAGTCAAGCAAGAATCCTATGGGCTTTATCAACATATGATGATAAAGACAAACCAGATAGCATACTATCATCTCCAGTAAGACTGTTTTATCGGTATAGGTCATCGCTCAATCATCATGATCACATACCTGCGACTATGATAATTGCCTTGAGGGCACTATAGCCAACACTAGGAGGTCCGTGTTTTAATACGAGCCTGTATAAAACACGGATTCCACGGTCGCGATGAATAGCCAAACCCACATCCCTAGACCCCTACGAGAGCGGCAAGCAACACTGCCAATTCTAGGGTTAGGAGACCCGGTCTCGACTCCTCGAGATGGTCTCCCACTGGACCCTAGAACCCGGTTACTTGTGCTCCCCGCCTTGGGTCTACCTAATGCAGAAAAGTAAATAATATACAGTGGTGACATCATCCTCAGCCCGGAAGTGCCCCAATAAAAGAATATTACATACAAATGAATTTTACATGAATGAAAAAGAAAAAACTCTCATCTCACATAAAACCTCCGGCTATTCAAAACGCGACGATCCAATATAACATATCACAGTAACACGTAATATCTCATATCATCAACGTAAGCAAGCATGCGTATCCCGATTGTCGTTGATGTATAGCAACGAAGCCGGCGATACACCACATACTACGCTTACGGTCACAGAAAAGAAAGTGTAAAACTACAACAGTTGGAATCCGCAACCTTCTTAGACATCGCATGCCTAACCAAATGAATTCCTTAGACATCTCATGCCTAACAATTATAAACCCCCCATTTTAGTCTTGATCTCGAAAACACTTTTCAATATCTAGTTAGGCAATTCAACAAGATTCCCGACATCCTGATCGAATGCTCGTCACAAACTTTAGTAGACGGTCGCACCCCCGGATGCCGTCGACGAAGTGCACTAAGGCAGAACACCGCTGCCGCAAGCACCCGAATGGATACTTTTGGCGACGGGGTTCTCCTACAGTCACTTGGTCGGGGCTATGGGGCGTGGCTATCTATTAAGTTTACCCGGCGAGTATCTGCGTACGCTACGTGATTGCGTCGGACTTTTGATCACATCAAAATCCCGTGGCAACCGATCAAATGAGACTAAACTGTTAGATTTATAACATTCAAATTAGTTATCTCATAACTACTTATGGATTACAAATATTGTATCACATTCCAGATAAATAGACAATGTTAAAATTTTCGATCGAATAAACAAACACCCAAGATTTCCCAAATAGCTCAACACTTGAGCAGAGTTCAAAAAATATCCATCACATGCCACAGTACCAATGGTCCAGCCGTAGAAGGGTCAAACCAACGCCTCACATGTGGCAACGCCGTACTGCCCCAAACCCTAAGGTTTAGAGGCGGTTCAGACGGTCACATAATCGAGTTAAGGTTTGTGTTCTTCTAGAGGGTCCACCGCGTTACCTGCACGACTTAGAATGTTCTTTAACTAAGGGAAAATCCAACACTTGGAAATTTTCCGTGTCGGGAAAAAGTGAGTTACTGATATCCGTTTGAACTTTTTAACAGGTTCTAAAATTACCCGGAAAAACTTAAGCGAAGTTAAACTTTCCGATCGAATCAAAGAATACAAAGATCTCCTGAAAACTCAACACTTGAGTAAAGTTAAAAATTCCCAGAAGCATGAAAAAGTACCCAAGAATCATACCATGAAGTACGAGCCCCTGACTCCTCATTATGGCCGCGGAACCGCCGCCAAACACATGGTTTGGTCACGGTTCCACGCTCCGATGATGGAGTTGGGGCTTCGTACTTCACAGTAATTCTTAGAATTCCCTGCTTATTTTTCTGAGTATTTTTAATATGAAAAAATCAACATTTTTAAAAATTTCCAGAGAAGGGGTAAATCGCGACGTTTCGGGGTTCGATCGGACTTTAAACTTCGTCTAGACTTCGCCTAAAGCTCTAGCTTAGCTTTGATACCACTGTAGGGTTACTAGGCACTGTCACAAGGGTCTATGAGGCATCAACCATGCCCGATTCAAAATTTAGACATGCCGAACAACCCTAACCAAGATCTTAGACTAGAGATTAGGCGAAACAAAGAAAGTAAACAACTTTACTTCTAAGAGTTAGGGATTACAACCTTTGTAGTCCGTTCCTTCACTTATAAAGCTCCGTGTTGAGGTCTCTTCGCTGTGATCATCGAGTACCCGGACTCTAGAGAGGCACCATGAAGAGAAAGATGCAAGCTTGCTTCCGATCTTCGATAACAAAGATGATCTACCTTGAAGAAACTCAAGCCCAAGCTTTTTCTTTGCTAATCAAGTATTAGCAAAGCAAACACCCTAATCTAAGTAGCTAGAATAGATGAGGATGATGAAGTAGGAATTTAGCTCTCATTTATTTTCTATGTCTCACTCATTTTCATCACATCACCAAAAGCTAGAAAGCTTTATCAAGAGGAAGAAGAAGATGAAAACCATTTGTGATGAATAATGAAAACTAGTGTGTGAGGTTAGATATGCAACCATGGGTTAAGAATGATAACTTAACCCATGCAGAGAAAAGACCATGGTAAAGGGTTTGGGTTTGGTTAAGAAATATCAACAAAAATATCTATACAAAATATCTTTGCTTAAAACAAAAGCAAAGCTTAACCCTAATCCAAACCCTAACCATATTTAAACTCCACAAAACATTTTGCATTTGTAACCCTAACATGTTACAATATTATATATCACATATATAATATATTTTGTAACAAAATAAAATAATACAATTAACATATATCACATATATATCAATGTATTACCCGAGTGAGAAAAAGAATCTTTAAGTGAGCTTATACTAGTTAATGTAATTTAATATATCAAATATATAATTATACATTAAATTATCGAATCAACAATTGATCCGATAATCCGGCTATTTCACAAATAACCGACTAATATAATCTGTATCAGTTCATCGAATCAACACTTGATCCGATAACCCGGCTATATCACATATACCCGGCCGATATCTCATATCGCGAGAATCTAATACGGTATCATATACACGTATTGTTCTTGGTCCCGCACATATCACATATGTGCTCCTACTCCGTTTTTCCTGAGCCAGGAAACCTCTGTGTAGGACTCTAAAGAATCGTCAATACGCCGGCAGTAGGTGATGATCATATCAAACACCCACAAGCTGCAAGCGGTCAGCTAAACGTAACAGCCACCCAGGTATTGAGCGATCAGAAGATCAACAAGCAAGCCTGTACGTTCTCCTGCGAATCCAATCAGTAACACTCCCGTACAGTCCGGTCTCTTCGTCTGATATGTCGCATATCTCGCCTAGGGGTGGTAAACGTCAGACCCCGGTAGCTTGATAAGTCGTGTCGATATGAGGTCCATAACAGTTCGAGAAACTACTGATAACACTTACCAGTAAATCTCAGCAACCCTGGCCAGGGATTTCCAGTTATAGCCAATCGAACACAGCGCAACATCAACTCCCTATACCGGGAGAGACGAAACCCCTCCTATCTCTCATTGCCTCCATGTGATTCGGGACTGTACCCAAAAGCCACCTTTTTGCACGCCCTCTTGGATGTGGTATGATGGAAATCAAAGCACGGTAGGAATCACACAAGACTCTATGACGATCTCGGGTCTACAGACTAACCTGTACCAGTGTCACCAGAGAACTGCCATCTGACGTGAGGTATAATACCATTTGGGAGTTCTCGAAGAGTCCGTCCAGTGTACCCAGTCTCCACTGAGCACCCGTATACCTTCTCTGATATCAAACACCAATGGATATGGGATCATCCATCGCCCATCATATGGGTCAAGAAGCACATACGCTAGTCTACTCTGGAGTATCGATGCCCTGTCTCGGCACTCCCACGACTAGGAACATTTGAAGGATGTACTTGGCGACTACATTGTCCCCACTAGTATGATCTGCATCATAGTCCTGGTAGTCAAGTACTCATCCTAAGGGCTTTATCAACATGTGACATAGGAGTACATGTTAAGATAAAGTGTAACCAGATAGCATACTATCATGTCGAGCAAGAAAATCCTCCCTATATATATCCAAGCATCCACTACAATATACAACGTATGTACAGTAATGGCCTCTAGGGCGTACATATAACTAACACATTTCCTTGAAGCTTTCATCAATATCCTAAAGAATATTCTCATTTGAAAGAACATGATGATACTCAGATTCCAGAAAAGGTTCATCATCGACGTTAGATGTTGACCCGGACAACTCGAAAGAAGGGTCCGAATGTATATGATACATATCTGGGTCAAACAACAACGTATAAAGGAAGTCTAGATCTGTATCGTGAAGCTGATCAAATTCGCTGCTGTCGACATCCATTAATTCGACAGAACATACTTGAGCATGAGGATCGGAGGGTTGACTTCCCAACTTGTAAATGTTGAGCTCAATTGACCTATTCCCGAAATATAGGTTCATAGAGCCGTTTCTACAGTTGATTACAGCGTTGGAAGTAGCCAAAAAGGGACGACCTAAAATCACCGAAATTTGATTCCGTGGGTTCACTACAGGCTGTGTATCAAGAACAATAAAGTCCACAGGGAATACAAATTCCCCGATTTTTATCAACACATCCTCAAGCTCACCCCTAGGTTTGGTGATTGATCGGTCGGCCATCTGGAGAGTTATGTTCGAGGGCTTTAACACTCCGATACCTAGTTGCTCATAGACTGAATATGGAAGCAAGTTAACACTAGCGCTAAGGTCAAGTAAAGCACGGTTAATGTGTTTATCCCCAATAGAAATAGAAATAGTAGGACAGCCAGGGTCCTCACATTTCCTTGGTAATTGTTGGGGAAAAGCTGTGTCTACAGTACTCGACATGAACACTTTTTTCGGCACTTGAGTCTTCCTCTTCCTAGTGCACAAGTTCTTAAGAATTTTCGCATAGGACGGAACTTGCTGTATAGCATCTAGGAGAGGGATGTTGATGTTAACTTCCTTAAACATGTCCACAAGCTTCTCGATTTGGGCATTGGGTTTGTTGGGCCTCAACCTTTCCAGAAATGGAGCTCTATCAATAAGCGTTGGGTCCAACATTTGAGGAGAAGTTTGTGGGGGTGGGAAGGATGAAGTGGGTGGAGGGTTCGAGCTTTTAGGAAAACAGAGAATAGGCTCGGAAGAAGAAGAAGGTAAATTGGACGAAATAGTGTAAGAAGTAGAAGTAGGGGTGGAAGTGAGAGTAGAAGCCGGGATGTTAATGATCAATTCATCATTATCAATTTGTTCACCCACATTATTGTCTAGCACTCTTCCAGATCTCAACATGGTAAGTGCATCCACATTAGTGTAATGTGAAGGTCCAGGATCATGTAGGGGTTGAGATGGAAGCTTCCCTTTCTCTCTAGCACTCATTTCGGCTGTTAACTGTGCAATTTGTGCTTCCATCGATTTAATAATCTTACCTTGGGAGGCAGAGTTCCTTTTTATGTTATCGAAGGAAGACTGAAAATTTGCCGTAACTTGCATGAAATTTGTCAGAAGCAAATTTATGGTTTGTTCGAGTGAAGAGGTGTTATTGGTTCCGGCAGAAAAAGGATCAAAGTTGTTGGCCGGGTTTTGAAAATTTTGTGGTTGAAAGGGGTGCTGACTCGATTGTCGTGGTTGCTGTTGCTATGGAGGGATCCATTGAAAGTTATTCTGGTTTGGATCCGTGTATTGAGTTTGGTGTTGGATCCAAGAAAGATCAGGGTGATTCCTCCAATCTTGATTATATGAGGAAGAAGAAGAATCGTTTCCAGATCTTTGCTGAAATGCAGCATTAGTGTGACCTTGAAACGGTACATTCAAAGGACATTCTTCCGTCAAATGTGATGGGTTTGAACAGCAGCCACACACGGTTTTGGGAAGTGTGTATTGGTTTAGGGAGGCTGAGGAAAACTTGTTTTCTATAGCGTCGAGCTTCCTTTGCATTGCGGCCATTTCGGCTCTTATTGTGACGGAAATATCGAGCTGATTGATATCTTCCCTAGGCGGTGGTGGTCTAACACTTTCCCATTGTAATGTGTTTTGAGCTAAATCTTCTAGATATTTCCAAGCTTCACCATCATCTTTAGACAGGAATTGACAATGACACATGGTTTCAAGCATCTGTTTAGTTGTGAAATCAATCCTCTCATAGATAATTCGACACAGATCCCATCTAGGGATTCCGTGATGAGGGCATTGTAAAAGAAGATCCTTGAACCGTTCAAAGCATTTCCAGAATGGTTCATTGGGAAGTTGGGTAAATTTGAAGATTTCGCTCCGAATACGGGCGGTCTTATGATTGGGATAAAATTTCTTAAGGGATGCTACAACAAATTCATCCCATTTTGAAATAGAATGTGCGGTTGTATTATAAAGCCACTTCTCGGCTAAATTGCACAAAGTGAATGGGAGAAGACGTAAACGCATAGCATCCATAGACAGTGGTGAATTACCCATCAAAGCACATACGTTTTCGAATTTGGTGATAAAAACGTATGCGTCTTCAGACTCGAGCCCGTGAAATTTGGGTAAAAGTTTGATGAATTGGGGTTTAATTTCGAAATTGTCCCCATTGGCTGGTGGTATAGAAAGACAGGTGGGAAGGGAAACACATGTAGGATAGCATCTCTCTTGGAGAGAAATGCGTGGAGGATTCTGCACACCTGCGGGCGGTGGCAGAGTGGTGTTAAAGTTTGATGGATATCCGTCCATCGCGGTCGTAGTGGGTGGTGGGAAAAAGAAAATGTAGAAATACCGACTTTGGGGTCGATGGGGGAAACGCGGACAAGACGGGCACTAGAATCCTGTGTCCAGCCTAGCTTGCACTAATGGTTTAGCACAAGTGGCAGCGTTGTGATAATTAGGGGAAAAGTTGGTTGGTGTTTGTTTTGAAAAATACGGTTTTTGAAAAATCAAATCACAAAAAATGCACACACCACCCTAGATCTAGTGGTCACCTAGGTCAAGGCTCTAGACCGCTCCTAGACATCCAGAAGACAAGTCGCAAGATAAATCCTCTACTGCCTCTTTACCTCTTCTGTGGCCAGGTAAGTGCCAGGTAAGTGGGAGGTTCTCCACTACATAAGTAGTGGGCCTAATTAAGTAACCACTTTCCTTAGATACACTTGGCTTAGACTCCATAAAAGAAACTCGGATAAGCAATAAATTACCCACGACCTCCTTCTGTCCTAATTGAGCGTGACGGTCCTTAGAGCCTTGTCTAGATATTTTTTAATTAATGAAAGGTAATGCGGATACTTGTTTTGTGATTTTTGGGGCTTAGGAAGGGTAATGAACTCTCCACCTAATCTGAATTTGGTCTTTTCCCCTTAATTTCCGTATTAAAATATGCAAACAACCAAGATCAAACACGCAACAATTTTTCTTTTTGCGGCGCTGCGAATTTTGCAAAGAATCCTGCAAGAAATGGTTATTGGACAAGATCAGAAAGAAGAGGAGAGTACAGAGAGTAGACCTAGGAAATTTGGCACAGTGAACACCCTAAACGGCGGCGGTTCCGCCGCAAAAACGCTCCTATAGCCACGGTTCCGCAGTTGTAAGGAAGAATTAGAGTTTCAAAAAATTTCTGTATCTTCTTGTACTCCTCTGGAATTTGCAGAACTTCTCCGAATCTTGATCGCACTGCTACAATGATTCCAGATTCCCTCGCAAAAATTCACAACTAATCGTTAAGCACTTGATACGAATTTGATCTAAAAATTCTGATGGGATAATAATTTTTCAATTCAAATAACATAAACGAAGAAAATAGCATACATCCCCAGCAACGGCGCTATTTGATTGATCATTCTTCGTGTGTATGGAAAAGTGTAAAGATCACAACCAAAGAAATTTATACCGCAATCAATTAACGGTGTCGATATAACGCGTTAATGAATACGGATCGTCCACTGAGATGTGTGTTTTGATCGATCTTGTTTCAGATGAGTCGAAATGAAAAGATAAAAGAAAATTGCAAGAAAATTGATTCAAGATTTGTGAAATTTAGTTTCAAAAATCATAAAGAACTAGATCTAAAATCAAGAATTAATAATGTTCAAGAAAATGTCCAAATTGAATGAATTATCAAGATTTGTAAAGAGGCTTGTAGAAATCGATCCAATCGATAGTGATGATGAAGAATTATGATTACAAATTCTTATCTATTGATGATTTGTTGCTAGATCGATGACGATCAACGAGAATTAGGGATCTATTGAAGAAACTAGGGTTTCTCCTTCTATCCCTTGTCCTTTCGTTGATTAGCATTCAAATTCTAGCCTCTAGGAAATTCAATCATCGATCATTGATCTCTAATTTGGAGCGAAAACATTCCATAAAGCATTTCGCTCAAATTACGTTGTCGATGATTCAATTTCCTAAAGTTTACAAAACTCATAAGACTTAAGAATCGTTCAAGAATTTAATCATCATCATCTACCTATTTTCTCGATTCCTCCACAAGCGGAGTTCTCACTCAAAATTCATGAAAAAGATAACAATCAAGAATTGGTAAACTCATCATAATGCTCAAATGTAAAGAAAAGCAAGATCAAGAATTTTCACCTTTTATAAATCAACGTTTCGTTACAATTCACTCAAAGATTACAAGATTTTGAGGAGAGAACTCAATCGTCGAAACTAGCTTCGCATCGTCTTCTTGAGTCGCGGATCGTCGTGGATCTCTTGCTCGGATGAAGATCGGCGTCGCTTCAAAAGGCTCGTTGAAGGCTTGCTTTGGCTCGGTACTCGGTGGATCTTGAATTGGATCAAATTGTGTCACTCAATTTGATTTTGAATTGATTTGGATCTAGAATTTTCACCACTCAAAATGATTTCCCTCCAAATTCAACAACCTCAAAACCCTATATCTAGATCTCATTTTATAGCCACCTCATTTGAATCTTCCCTCCAAAACTAGGTTGTTAGAAAGAGTCTTCTAGAAGAAGTTTGTTGGAGGAAATATTCTAGAATAAGGAATATTCTAGGATGAGCTTGTTGGAGAGAGCCTTCTAGAATAAGGTTGTTGGAGGGAATATTCTAGAGGAAGGTTGTTACAAGGAATATTCTAGAGTGAGTTTGTTGTGCAGAGCCTTCTGGATAAAGCCACGTGGTCTTTGGGAGTCTTCTGGAAGCTGAGGCCGTTACAAGAAGCCACGTGGAGAAATTTGAGAAGCTGACGTGTCCAACTAGCCGCGGATCCGCGGCCATTTTGGTGAAGTCCTGCATGCAATTTCCAGGGGATTCTTCTGTTGGGTTTAGGGTCTTTATCTAATGTCTGGAATCCTATGTTTCTTTCTTGATTTCTGCCAGATCTCAAGTCTTTGACTTGGCGTATTTTATCAGCACTTTTAGCCGTTCCGGTTCTTTTTCCTGGAATTTCCTGCACACAATCTCGAGACAAGTGTTGCGATATACAAAGATCATGCATGCAATAATAAACACACAATTTCCCACAAAATGCCAGTTATAATGTATAACACATGTTATTTGGTATTTTGCAGACAAATTGCTAATATGTGCTATATTTATACCAAACACCTTTAGATGATTACAGAGAGTAGGAAAATTGATGTGTTAAAAATATAATATTTTCGACTGATCAACATGCATATGCTTTCATAATGTTTCAAGTGTCGATGATGGACACTCAGGTTCCATGATGTTGTTGTGTCATTGACGGACACGTGGATGATATCCACATGCATACATGCATTGATTACATTGTTGGCATATATGCAGATACGGTCACCCTAGATATCATAGTATTACCTTTTTGATATATTTAACCTAGGAGTCGTCGTTTTATTCGATTTCTACCTGCTGATGTTTTCTACTCACGAGTTGGCAACTCACCCCCGTTATGCCACCGTTCTTGTAGGTTTGACCGCATGGATCAGTAGCGGTATTGTTGGCACACAGCTTTCTTCGAGTGATTTGCTGGTAGGTGGGACATATTGGATCGTGCACACCCTTGTATTATTATTTCTGTTGTATCTAATTAACTCCATCAATCAGAAACTAGTATTTGTATAAGTAGTAAGACTTAGAAAGACTTGTGGTTGCGAGACTTAGAGCGATGGGTTATATGTTCGCTTGGTGGGTTGATATCTTGCTTTATTCATTATCCTTTGTGTTGATTTTCGCCGTTGGGCGACGTATACTTATAATTCTGACTTGGGTGGTTGAGATTCCGTCGATTGGCGAAGAGCTAGCTCCCGCTTGGGAATGCCTTTTATATTATCATGTATATGTGGTTTTGGATCAAAATATACAAGGGAAGTGCTGCCCAAATTTTTAAAAAGACGAAACATGTTTTTCAACTAGTAAAATTCCACTTGCATTTTCATGTTCCATTATCTATGCATTTAAGAAAATATTTGATTTCATCATACTTTTATTTCAAAACTTCACCTCTTTTATTTTCTTTAAAAGATTTAGATTTCTGGGCTTCGGCTTACTTAATTTACGTTACGCCTTTAGACGTTGCGTGATTTAAGTGCCGATCAAGAACTAAATTTTTGGGTCGTGACACTCTCGGGTGGATCTTCTTTGACTCGAGGAGGCCAAAGAGGAGGCGCGATCCGTACACTCTTCATGGAGCACAAGAAGAGGAGGAGGAGTACAAGAAGAAGAAGGACTTGATACTTGAGGTATAACTTTCTTACATAGTAGTTAAACCTCTTAGTTGCTTTGTTAGCTAGGGTTTAGTATCAATCCTGGAGTTTAGTCGGTGTTGCGAAGCATATCAAAATCGTTTTTCGTAAACTCCGCCTCCCCGCGAATCAGCGGGGTGTGCGACATCGACTTACAGGTTGTATTTCTTATTTATACGGAATACTTCTAGAAGAAGAACGCCTCATTATTGATTTTCCCTTTTAGGAAAATCAAAAAATGATGTGGCCAGTGAGGTGGAAAGGAGGCATGGGTGAGAGGGATGGTCCTAGCATTTGTTTATTTGGAAATATTTTTTAAATGATGCATGGCTAAGGAAATTTCTCTCATTCTCTTAGAAGTTTTCACACTCCTTTTCCATCCTCTCTCATCTCCTCCTTCTTGTACATGAGTTGAGCTCATCTCTTGAGTTTGAAAAGTGTGAGAATTTGAAAATAATAAATCTATACATCTTCCACACTCTATTCCCAGCGAGCCTAGTGTGTCAGTTGCTTTCTCAAATTTTACTTTGGAGTGAAATTGAAGTTTGGATCGGTTTCCTTCGGGTGGATCATTTTCGGCAAGGGAGATCGTCTTTCAAGTTTGTTCCCGACGACTTAGAAGTTTAGAAGGGGTCTTTCACGATTGGATGGATACGCTACAAAAGTTGTATGCTCGAAACATAGTAGATAGATCTCTTGTTTATATTTCTAGTTTAGTATTTGGGACTATTTCTAGGCTGTGGTTCTTTGTGCTTGCGCTATTTTTTTTGTTTTTGCTTCGGCCACGCGATTCTTGTGGCGCGATCACTAGAACATACTAACAAGGTCATGCTTGACGACGAAAGCATATGCGAGATCCCAATCACACGAAGGAATCGTGGCAGTCTTGGGATCGAAATTGGCGATGTCAGAGATCTTGGGGGAAGTGAAACGAAATGATAAAGAGTTGTTAGAGAGGATCAAAGAGGTGTGGGAAGGGTTGGCGGTGGAGACGTCAGAGCGGGAAGAGACGGGGAGGCCGAGGGAGAAGGAGAAGCGGGAGGCGGCAACGGCATTGTGTGGGGAGGATGAGGCCGAAGCGAAGGACATGGAGGTGGAGGGAGAGAAAGGAGGAGGCGATGTCGAGGTCGCTCTGGAGATGGAACTCGTGGAGGAGCAGTTGGGTTTTTGAAGATGTGTAATTTCCTCATTTGATGTGAGACTTAACGGTAAGAGGTTTGTGGGTAACCGAAATAAAGTTTAAGGGGTTTCTGGATAACGGCGGAAGTTCACGAGAATTTTTGGATATTAGCCCAAACCATAGGGGTGTTTTGATGAAATAACCGTTAATAAAAAGGATTTTTTTTAAAAGTTATATGCCATATGACTCTATTTGATTGAATGCAACATAACTAGTCAGCTGATAACTGGTTATATAGAAACTATAAAATTCCTCCTAAAGGGTTATCTACCGCACCACCCTATTTTTGCACTTTAATGAACAAGCATATGTTATACATTCCTCGATATATGTGTATGTATACATATGTGTGTTTGTGTATATAGATATGTGTGTGTACATACGTATCCATATATCTTTGTGTGTGTCAGTGTATGTGTAATTTAACAGTTGTTAAAAGCAAAGTGTAGTCTTCTTATACTTTGAATGGGGAAAGCGACGGCGATTTCTTGCAGTTTAGCAAAATTTTCTTAACAGAGTCAGTTTAAGGGAAAAAATCGAAGGAGAAAACCTAATTTAATATATTCAGCAGTTGTAATCCTCAAGATTTTTTTTTTAGTAAACGCTTCCTCTGTCATCCACGGAAATCCTATAAAACACCCATATTATGCTAAATAACATTAAAACCAGTTATGGAATTAACTTTGATGAGCATTTGGTATTTCTAGAGAACACACACTTTATTGTTGAGGCTATTTGCTACTTCTCGGTTGTTGTGATGATTTGATATTTCTTTGTTTTTTCCATTGTTTTTTATATTCATTCTAAACTTTGTTTGAAACCATAAGCTGATGCAAGTAAGTTTTGAATCCTCTAAACCTTTGTTCAACAACAAAGATGCTTTACCACTAAGCAATAATGACACTCATGATAATTTGTTTATTATTCCTCGTTAATCAATCCTCATACCTGGATGGGCAAGAATAATAAGTACATCATCTCTATTTTCTCTGTACACTAAAGTGCGTGATATGTGTGATTTAGGCTTATTTAATTAAGATGCATGCTCCTTCAATTCAGCTCCATTGTTAGAATTGGGCAGACCTCCCCTGTATCAAGCCAGCAACTAATACACTCGATATAACCTAGTGATGTCATGTCGATTATAATGTTATGCCCTTCTATGAATAATTGGCACCACCCATCCACATCATGTCTCCAACTACACGATCTAAAACATGGACACAGAAAATTTCATATGATGTAGGCATCTACCGTCACAAACTGGTCATTTTCGAATCGTCCAATGCACGAATATCAAAATCACATGAAAAAAGCAACTAATTTTATACATATTCTTGAACATGAAAATCAAGATAGGCTAACCTGTTCAACTGGAAAGCCATATAGTGGATTATAATCAACATAACTAATATAATTTGGCCGGAAACATAAAATCAGCATCCATGAATCAATTTATAGCATTTCTTGGATTAGAAAGATAAATTTTTTGAAAAGCATTTATAATAATTTAGACCCCCCAGGCCCAAATGAACCTTCCGAATACCCTATGTTTTCTATCTTATACCTGGTTTCTTAATTTGTTCCAATCGTATATATATTAAGCCAAAATTAGAACAAACATATAACTGAACAACTTGAGTTGATGCAAACCAGAGGGGAAAATCAGCAGCATAGTCATGAGATGTACCAAACCATATAGACTAATTACAGCAATGTCAAAAATACTACAACCAAAGTATTAAAAAGTTTTTTAAGGAACAAAGCAAGTAACATGTGAGCTACAATCTGAAAATTAAACATCCACAAGAACACAAACAAAAAAAAGCATGTCAGAAAGATATATATGAAATTTTGCCTAGGCCCACGCTTCTCACCAACAGCCATTTCACGCCTGTACAAGGAAATAAAGAATACAGTCTCACTTGATATGAACAATCATTGCAACAAGAAGAAATGAAACATCAAAAGGTTGTGAATATATACCTTGCTGGCAATGTTGTTTGAGAGCCAGTCAAGTCCCTCATACAAACCCTCACCAGATGTAGCACAGGTACTCTGTATGTACCTGAAAGAAAAATATGTCATGCATCAATATTTGCTGTTTCCACTTATGATGACAAGAATTTCATGGCTGAAAAATTGGCTCTTTTGGAGAGAGTTGCTCTTAGCATGATATGTAGTTGTAGCACTTTGTCAAATCTTTTGCAGAGCCTTGCACTCCATTAGTCAATCCCTATTTGATGGGAAAGGCATATAGACGGCAATGATGATGTTGATGCTATCCACGAGGATAAATAATCTAGTTTGTCAGCAGAGCTGTAAAACTACTGCTAAAACCTACCATCAGGAACCATCATTTATGTCGTTCTATTTCCAATCTTCAAGACGTGATGTTATGAAGTCTGTTTAAAACTTCCTAACTGACAGGACCAAAAAAGAAGGTTGAAGGGCACAATCTATTTGGAATTTCATGATTTTCCCATAGAATAAGCCTTACCAGTGCCTCTGACGAAGGGAATGGAGGCCAAGCTTATCAGTAATTTCAGCAGCATTCATTGCATTTGGCAGATCCTGTTTGTTTGCAAACACAAGGAGCACAGCATCACGCAGCTCATCCTGGAGAGATGAATATGGCCAAGATTATACACAGATCAAGAAATTCACATGGACAACTGGAAAATTTATCATGAGAGCAAGCCAAAAAAATTGCAGGGAGAAGATAGGGCACAAGGAATACATGGTGAGACATCAATCAATAATTTTTACATGCATAAGATTGAAACATAGCTAATAGGTTTGAATTCCTCTCAGCAAAGAAAAGTATCAAAATTGTTAACAGCAACCAACATATGTTTACAATTATCAATAGACATCACTTGTTTATCAACAGCTTTTTACAGAAATAAGATTTATATATATATCTGAACCTGAAATTATGGTGACGATTGTGTCCAATACAAAATGCCTATTTGCACAAAGCATTGATTTTGGTTTAGACAACAGAAACATTTTAGCTGCTATATAGTAGGGTTTAAAAAATAACTACAAGTAAAAAAATATATAAATAAAATATGGTTTCAAGTTACTTTAAATACTTTTAAGGAAATACAGGTTGGCTTTGTAACAAAATCATCCCAAAAGCAGCTGCTGGCTACCTATGCAGGTTATAAAATTCTATGCCCGTATTGATATTAACTTCACAGAAAAGGCTGATGAAATCATGCAAATACATAATATTAGTTAGATGATAATTGGATGTCGATATTACAAAATGCAATGCTTATTATACAATTAAAGCAATAGTTTACCTCATTCAGCATCCTGTGAAGCTCATCCCTAGCCTCAACAACACGATCTCTATCATTGCTATCAACCACAAAAATGAGACCCTGTGTATTCTGGAAGTAGTGCCTCCACAGAGGTCTGATCTGTTATTTTTTAACATTCAGAAAGTAGAAAGGTCAGTAGAGTTTCATACATTAACTAGTTTTATATTACAAGTCTGTTAAAAGTGAGAAAATAACCAAAATTTCAGGATGAAAATTTACGAAGAATAATCAATAGCATCCATGTGTTTCAGTTTCTTAAATATATATTTTAAGTTCATAATAATGCATAAAGCATGCATTAGTCATGCATCACTAGAAAAGTTGAGAAGTGTAAAGACAGTAATACCTTATCCTGACCCCCTACATCCCAAACAGTGAAGCTGATGTTCTTGTACTCCACGGTCTCCACATTGAATCCTGCATTTAATAGCTCAAGGTCAACTTCAAATTTCTTAAATATAACCTTCAGATCTGTGTCAACAGGGGGAACAAAACAACCAGATAAAGACGACAATTGTCAAGTCAGATGCAAATCATTTCATCTGTGAAATTTAAGGGGTATGAATGCACTACAACTCACATTGTAGGAAAAGCATACAAACCTTATTATAGGTTGGAAAGAGGAAGTTTCAAACATTGCTACAGAATCCACAAGTTATTGGAAGATATCATGAAAAACCGGAATATATTGGATTATGAGGATTAGGAACATCTATATCATAAAAAAGCCTATGTTTTAGTTATGTATAAGATGAAGGGGAGTACTAGGAATGAGACGATAAACGGTAGGTGAATTCTTTGATTCATATTAGGTTTCACTTCTCATTCAATATAGTAATATACAATAAACATTACAAGCCTTTATCCCAAACTTTAAGGGCCTGCGACATGAATCCTTTTGCATTCCACTCTATTCAGGCTGCCTTCATGAAGCTTAATGGGTTTGGCAACATATCTTTTTTACCATCTCTATCCATGTTCGTCTAGGTCTATCTCTAACCCATGTCCCTTGCCACACCACTAACCACATATTGTCAATATTCTTCACCAGTTGCATCTGTCAAAACTATTTAAATCGATTCTTCTCCATTTTTCTCTTTCATAAAAATTAGCTCCAACTTCTTTAAGTATATACTCGTTTCTTATCCATCCTTTAGAGCATCCATCTATACTATACTCAATTTTTTATATTTGTTCTTCCTTAAGCGTTCAACATTCTAATCCATAAAGCAAATGTTGGTCTTATAACCAAAAATTAGAACTCTCTTTCACTTCTAAAGGTATCTTCAATAACGTAAAGTGCTAAAGCACTTATCCACTTCAACCATCCCACATAAGTTGTATGAACTACATCTAGCTCAATCTTAACGCCTATCCTAATTAAATAATAAAATTGTTATTCCTTATGTCGACAAAGTTACATTTCTTATATTCTATTCTTGCTCAGATAATTCCATCTCAGTGATATTCTGAAGCATTTACCAACTTGCTGCTCTGGAAATTCCACTCTAGCTATAACATATGCACTTGTATTCATATCTAAATCTAATGCAGCTCAAAAACTATCATATTCCATGAATCAAAGCACATTGGAACCATCAAATTGATCTCAACATCTGATAATTTATCCATGAAACAAACGAGATGCAATAGAGCTCACCAATGGTAGGGATAGTGGTAACGATCTCTCCAAGCTTAAGCTTGTAGAGGATGGTGGTTTTACCGGCGGCATCAAGACCAACCATCAAGATCCTCATCTCCTTCTTCGCAAACAGGCGACTGAACAGCTTCGTGAACGTCATCCCCATCTTTCTCCTCCTCTCTATTCACACCAACAAAACATAAAAATGTCTCATTTTCACCCAAAAGATTAACCAAAAAACGCAACAGATCCAAGAGAACCAACAGATCTAAGATCTAAATGACTAGATCTATAGATCTTCAGCGATAGATCTCAGATCTGTATCAAAATCGAGAGAATGGAATGATTACCTGTATCGAGATCGAAGCCTTGGCTGCTGCTGCTTGATGTCCCTCTCTCTCTTCTCACTTTCTCTCTCCTCTTTTGGGGAAAAAATTTTGAGGAGAGAAATTAGGTGGTTCACGGCTCTCGTGGTGGATTTCTGCCATTTATAGGGCGAAAAGGAATTGGTGGTCACCGACGAGTAGGCCCAGGTGAGACTACAAAACTCAAAATCGAACTCCGTCAAGTGTCACGCAAATTATCGAATTTGCACGCATATTCTCGGAATTACAATGGAGATATAGATCTCGAAATCCACTACTGACATCAAATATGCACTAATCAAATATTATAATACGTGTATAGTATTATAGTATATTATAATACTATTCGTTATCATGTAATACAAGCGAACTTGTATTTAGGAAAAAGAACATAGCAGATGTAGAATTGATGAAGAACCTTATATTTTGGTTGAAAGTTGTGACAAAATGAAATTTATCTTGGTAGTAGTGGCCCTAAGATGACCTTCTTATATTGCAACCTAATGAGTCTTCTACGTGGCACTCTGAGAAATCATTTTTATTGCACACAAGTAATAAATGCTCTTTCGCTTTTCTAAGTGATTTTAACAATGCCGCATTGTCACGACCCGAATATTTCGACTCGTGACCGGCACTTAACCACGCTACGTCTACAGGCGTAACGCGACTAAGTAAGCCGAACCCAGAAATCAAAACCATTTAAAAGTAACGAGTGTTGAAAACATTTAATTAAGATATTTAGAAAACCTTAAATAATTCAATAAGTTCTTTTAAAGTTACGTTGTCATTTAAATAATTTTGGCAGCATTTTCTTTATAAAAGTAACCCCGAAATCGGGTATAAAACAGGATATAAGTAAAGATGAAATATAATGAAATGAAACATTCCCAAACGGGAGCAATCACGCCCAACGGCAGAAACCATCATCACAAGAGTAATATACGACACCGTAGCGAAGAATAAGCAATAAGTAAACATTACAGAAATATAAATTGCATATAAAAACAGTCGGCTCCCACGAGCTCGACACCAGAATACAAAATATACATCGTCGTCCTCACGCAGTATCTAAGTCCAGTACATAAATGGTAGATGGAGAATACTAGATACAAAAGGAGTACAATAAAAGTAATCAGATACCACAACCCACCTAAAATGCAAAACAGCTCTCACACCAACTGTAGTGGTATCTGTAGCCAAAAAGATGAAAAAGGCAGCCTGTCGCGACTACTCTGAAGGGCAACCTGCAAATACTGTGGCACAACGGGGGTGAGTTGTCAACTCGTGAATAGAGATAACATATAAAGGTAATCGCGAGTATGCACGTATTGCGCTACTCTATCAAATGCCAGCAGATGATATCAATGCGTGATAAGCAGTATGTGTAATAATCATGCAAATGCTCTGTCAGGTAAAATAATTACAGGATGAGATACATGATAATCAATGCTGAGCATGGGATAAACAACATCTACATGGAAATAACAACATGGAAAAATAATCGGTGCCCCAAACTGCATCCAAATCCTAAATAAACTCAGGCGCCGGCACTCTCCTCGGCCCTCAAATCCTGTAAATCTCTGAGAATCACGAGTGCCCAATATCGGCACTCAAAATATCATAAAATACTCGTGTCCAGCATCGACACACAAATCCTCATATATCGGGCTCCGTCAGTCCGGATCAGCCCACGGGCTCCGTCTGCGGTATCGGCCCTCGGCCCCGGCAGTACGGATCATCCCGCATCCATCTCTCGACTCTGGTCAGTATCCTCCGGATAACCGCCAGGTCCAACCAATCACCGGTGGGTACTCGCCACCCTGCCAGGCTCATCGTCTACTCCACGAAAAACATTTCTCGCCCCGGGGAACCATACCGGGTCCACCACGAACCCGCAACGGATCATCCAACTCCTCGAATCGGGTTTCAAGCACACGTCTCAGCACCGAGAAAACGCGTGGTGGACGCACCAAAATATCATATCACGAGGAACCGGATTTTCAAATAGTGCATCTTTTCTTTAATTAATTCCACGGTCCTCAAAACCAGAAATCACATGGAAATCCAACACCAATGAGTAAATCAAATGCGATATGCTATGCACATCAAGTCATAATGTAGGTATAAGGGAGAACCGCTTTTTAAAATAGTTTCAGTTTTCAAAAGACATATTGCGGCTCTCAATTTCTATGAAAATCATAACGAATCATATATGAAATGAACTATAGCAATATAATCATGGCAATCCTACAGTGAGTGTGTCATGGCAATTACTAACGGTGTGTGTGTGTAACATGCAGATTAGTGCTCGTGCAACATGAACCGTTAGTAATAGTGCGGTGTTCTATCAATTCTAAGTTTACATACATATGGCAGGGAATGCAGTATGCAACAATAGTATACATGACAGTCAATGTAGGTAAATGCAATAAATAACTATAAGGTCCTATCAGCCCTGACGCATAACGCCATGCGGGCGATATCCCCGTAGATGTTAAATCTACTCACCGAAGTCTCGCGCTAAGTGTAGCCGACGACTTGCTTTCCCTTCTTCGCCGCGTCCGTCTCACTCGCCTGCGAACCTAGAATCACACAATATATCACACATAAGCTCAAATTCACAAAAATGTGACATTAAGGTCAAACTAGAAACCCGTGTCGCAAACCAAGCACGCGTGTGCGCGATACGTAAAAACGTGTGATTACGCGCCTGAAACTACCCGACGCGTCGCGATACGCAGAAAACCCAAACCCACACACGCATCACGCGTGTCGCGAAGGTTTAAAATACGAGAAATAGGTATATAGTTCCAGATTTTTCTACAGCAAGAATCAAATAAAATTATACATGCGAGGAGTCTAAGGGTTGCAGCAAACACCTATAGGACCAAACCCCAACCCAAACCCTCACCATCTGGCCGCAATTTGCGGCCAGATCGAATTTTCCGGCGGCCTGAACAAGAGGTATGGGGGTCGGGTTCTACCTGGGGGATCAGCACCTAACAACTATACTGCAGTCTTCTCAAAATTAATCTGAACTCACCGGGTCGATAGCAGTTTACAGAAAGTCAAAAATTGCTTAAAAACGATGAATTTGCATCATATAGGGATCTGGTGGTATTTTAGTACAATTGGGGGTTAAGCTGGGTTAATATGGCCCTAACAACACTCCAGCAACTTACTAACACCAAAACATACATCACTTGGTCATGGTTCCCACAAATCACCACATATCGCACTAAAACGCACCAATAACCACTAATCGAAGCTAAGCTACACTAGATAAGCAAACTAGGGAGTAAGTTCAGGAAGTATACCCCACACTCGACCCTAGGGAGCTGGAGGAAGAAGAAGAAGTAGAGTGAAGGAGCTGCAGTTGAAGTTGTGCTGCTGCTGCTCACTGTTGCTGCTGCTATGATGCTTGCTGTTGCTGCTGAGATGGTTGTTGCTGCTGCTGTGGATGTAAGTGTGTGTGTGAGTGTGAGAGTGAGGTTGAGAGAAAAGATTACAAGAATGAGAGGGAATCATAACCCCAAATGTCAACCCCTCCATTCTCTCTCTTCATTAAATGCAAGCATGGCTTTTGCCATGACGCATTCCCTCTCTCTCTCATTCTCACCAAGTCAACACTAAAAGGGGAATTTCAAATTAAAGCAACCCTCAATTAACTAATTAAACTTAATTAAAACCCAAAAGACTTAATCCCCATGATTAAACCCACCATGGTTGCTAATCATGGTATTACTTCATTTTTAAACCCTAGTTTATATGCACATTTGTGTGCAAGCCTAGGAAAATTCTAGAAAAATATTTATTAAATTTGGAAAAATATTTGAAACCCAATTTGGTAAACTTTTAATTAAAAACCCTTTATTTAAATATAAATAGCCACTAAACACATTCTAATGTGTTACAATCTCTCCCCCTTAAAGAAATTCGTCCCCGAATTTCAAAATCTAACTACACGTACCTTCGAAAAGACGGGGGTACTTCTTCCTCATCTCGCTTTCGGTCTCCCAAGTGACCTCCTCGCTGCTCTGACCACGCCAAAGTACCTTGACTGATGGAATGTCTTTCGATCTCAATTTCTTCACTTGTCGGTCCAAGATCATCACTGGCTGCTCTGCATAGGAAAGGTCGCGCTCAAGCTAGATCGTCGGGTGCTGAATCGCATGCGAAGGATCATGAAGATATTTACGGAGCATCGAAACGTGAAATACGGGGTGCACATCTGGAAAACTGGGTGGAAGGGCTAACCGGTATGCAACTGCACCAACACGTTCGAGGACCTCGAAGGGGCCCACATATCTGGGACTGAGCTTCCCCTTCTTCCCAAAGCTCATCACACCTTTCATTGGGGAGATCCTCAAGAAAACATGATCACCAACAGAAAACTCAAGTCTGCGCCGCCGACGGTCCGCATAAGATCTCTGCCTACTCTGCGCTGCTCTCATCCTATCGCGAATCAACTGGATCTTCGCGGTCGTCTCCTCAACAATCTGTGGCCTTAAGATACTGCTATCACTGAGCTCTTTCCAACAGGTGGGCGATCTGCATCTCCTCCCATAAAGAGCCTCAAATGGTGCCATCTGAATAGTCTCCTGGTAGCTGTTATTGTAGGAGAACTCTACTAAGGGTAAGTGATGATCCCAGCTACCTCCGAAATCTAATACACACGCTCTGAGCATGTCCTCGAGAGTCTGAATAGTCCGCTCTGACTGTCCGTCGGTCTGCGGATGAAATGCTGTGCTGAAACTCAAGCGAGTGCCCAAAGCCTCCTGAAGCCTCTTCCATAGTCGACTGGTAAACTGGGTGCCTCTGTCGGATACGATACATATCGGAACTCCGTGCAGTCGTACTATCTCGTCGATGTAAATCTGGGCGTACTGAGTAAATCCGAAAGTCGTCTTCACTGGCAGGAAGTGAGCCGCTTTCGTCAAACGATCTACGATCACCCAAATGGAGTCATACCCTCGCCTAGTCCTGGGGAGACCCACAACGAAATCCATCGAAATCTGCTCCCATTTCCACTCCGGAATGGGTAACGGCTGTAGCTCTCCCACGGGCCTCTGGTGCTCAGCCTTGACCTGCTGACAAGTCAGGCATCTCGACACAAAATCCGCGATGTCTCTCTTCATTCTGTCCCACCAGTAAACACCTCTCATGTCATGGTACATCTTGGTGGAACCGGGATGAACACTATATACCGATCGATGTGCCTCCTCAAGAATCTCGCGCCGCAGTCCCTCAGCATCTGGTACGCACAGTCTAACCCCAAATCGTAGTACCCCCTGATCATCGATCATGAACTCGGAAAATCTGCCCTGTCCAATCTGTGCCATGATCTCTGAACATCGGTCATCACTGCACTATGCCTCATGTATGCGGTCAAGTAACTGTGGGCATGCACGAACATGCGCGATCTGTCCTCCAATCGGCGTGAACTCGAACTGTACTCGGCTGTCGCATAATATCTGTCAATCTGCCGACGACTGCCCCTGTACTGCGCTCAAACAAGACAGACTACCCCCGGGCCTCCTGCTCAAAGCATCCGCCACCACATTCGCCTTGCCCGGGTGATACAAGATCTCGCAGTCGTAATCCTTTACTAACTCCATCCACCGGCGCTGTCTAAGGTTCAGGTCTCGCTGCTGAAATATATACTTCAAACTCTTGTGATCAGTGAATATCTGGCACGACTCGCTGTATAGGTAATGTCGCTAGATCTTAAGTGCAAAGACCACTGCAGCCATCTCCAAATCGTGAGTGGGGTAGTTCTGTTCATGTTTCTTCAATTGTCGCGAAGCATACGCGATCACCCTATCATGCTGCATCAATACGCACCCTAGCCCCACTCGCGAAGCATCACAATAGACCACAAATCCGCCTGATCCGGAAGGTAATGATAACACCGGTGCTGTAGTCAGCCGAGTCCGTAGCTGCTGAAAACTGTGCTCGCACTCCTCCGTCCAATCGAAAGGAACTCCCTTGCGGGTCAACCCGGTCAAAAGTGTAGCAATACTGGAGAAGTTCTGCACAAATCGCCTGTAGTAACCGGCCAACCCCAAAAAGCTGCGAATCTCCGTAACCGATGTGGGTCTGGGCCAACGCTGAACGGCCTCGATCTTCCTCGGGTCTACACGTATACCGTCTCGTGAAATCACATGCCCCAAGAAGTCTATGCTGCCCAGCCAGAAAGCACACTTGGAGAATTTCGCATAAAGTTGGTGCTCCCTCAAAGTCTGCAGTGTAATCCGCAGGTGCTGCTCGTGCTCCTCACTACTCCGGGAATACACCAAGATATCGTCAATGAATACTATGATGAACAGATCCAAATATGGCCGGAAAATACGGTTCATCAAGTCCATGAATGCTGCTGGCGCATTGGTGAGTCCGAACGACATCACCAAAAAATCATAATGGCCGTAGCGCGTACGGAAAGCCGTCCTAGGAATGTCCTCCTGTCGAACCCGCAGCTGATGATAGCCCGATCGTAAATCGATCCTCGAAAAGTATCCTGCCCCCTGAAGCTGGTCGAACAAATCGTCGATACATGGCAAGGGATATCTGTTCCGCACTGTCACCCTGTTCAGCTGGCGGTAGTCGATACACAGACGCAAACTGTCGTCCTTCTTCTTGACGAACAGGACTGGAGCACCCCAAGGAGAAACTGTCATGACCCGCAGGACACGGACGTGACTGGCACTTAAGTTTATGAAACGTCTCAAGACGTCCGTAAAATAAGTAAGCCAAAGCCCAGAAACCAAAACCAAAAAGCAAAAGAGTGAAGTAAAACCAATCAATTGAAAGCGAGTTTATCAAACAAGTCATATAAAACCTTTTTAAAAACAATATCAATTTTTCCGAAAATTTCGGCAGAGTCTCCTTTGTAAATACTGGCCCCCAAAATGGGTACAACAAGAATATATATAAATCCAACAAATATGGCATCCCCAAGCGGGAGCTAGCTCTTCGCCACAAGGCGGTCATAAATTCCACGCAATATAAAACAACAACATGCAAAATAATCATAAAGAAGCATGAGAAAAACAGCATGTCGACTCAAGTGAGCTCGACCCCAAAATACAGCATAAAAAGTCCACAAATCTCACAGTCTCATCTCTAGGTCAATATACAACAATACTGGTAGATACAGTAGATGGAGTACACTAGATACAAAGAATATACAAGGTGGTACAAAAATAATAATATAACCCACCTAAGAGAAAAACCTCGAGTCCAGGCAAAAGAGGCAAAAGAAGCAAGTGCGCCCGCCGCTACTGTACTGACGGAGCGGACCTGCAAAAGGCTGTGGCACAACGGGGGTGAGTTGCCAACTCGTGAGTAATAAATAACATCTACACAGGCTATCGAATGCATGCACACAAGCATCCTAGCATCTAAAATACAGGTAAGGCAGGACATAATAGCAGGTATGTATGCAATATGAATATACTAGCAGGTATGAATGCAATGCGAATCAACTCATGATCTGAATGTGTAAGTATAAGAATCATGTTTTTCCTTTAGGAATCTCTTTTGAAATACCAGCACAATACCAATAGAACCAACAAGAACCTGTGTCCAGCAACGACACCTCAAAACTATCACAAATCTCATATATCCATGTCATAGTATCTCTGGCCTCAGCCATCCGGCTGACCCATCTCAATATCACTATCTCATCATCTCGCGGCCACGGTCGGTATCCTCTGGATATCCGCCGTCCCAAACAGTCACCGGTAGGTAATCCGTCCCCTGCTAGGCTCATCGTCAGCACCACGAGCTTCTTGCCCCGGGGTACCTTACCGGGCCCACCATGTACCCGAGACGGTTCATCCAACTCCTCGAAACGGGTCTCGAAAACTACAGCAAACTCATGGTGGACGACACTTACATCACTAGAAAACCGCAATTTACATATTTAAAAATATAGTAAGTTTAGAAATTTTGCGGCTTTCCCCCGAAATCCAGAAATATCACAAAATCTCAAGAAATCCTCATAAATGCATATGCCAATGATAATGAATGCATATGGTGTCCATAATCAAGTTGCGATGTATGATTGATAGACTAGGCAAGAACAAATAACATGACGAAGTACATGCACATGATTAGCAATCTTATGATTTCATTCTAAAGAATTAAAGGCAATAGCACAGGTTAAAGCATCAATTATAGTAAAAGGTTTCAAATTATAGGTTATCTAGTGTGGTGGTATGGCAATTACCAGGGCGTGTGTGTAAGCATGAATAGTGCTCGTGCTGCATATAAAAACCCTGGCAATGGTGCAGGTGTCCTATAGAATGGGTTCGCATATGTATGTCAATATAAGGCATGGATGTAGCAAATAATCATACAAGTATTACACCCCTAATTACTAACATTACTAAGAATCTTTTTAAGCTACTAAAACTATCGGGCGGCTTGCGCCATCCAACGAGAGTCCCCCGTAGATGTTACATCTACTCACCGGAATCCCTAGCTAGTCACGTCCAATCACCGCTTTCCCCTTTCGTGCCGCGTCTGACGTCTCCGCGACCGAACCTGGAATTTACATCAATACCAACATAGGGTTACATATCAAGAACGACGCAAATCCCAAACGAAAATACTAACGTTCACAAGCTAGGTACAACGTGCACAAGGTGCGCGGAACACACGCGAAAATCGCAAAAACTAACTAAAATCGTCGATTTGGTCGCCCGGCAAAGCTAAAACCCGCCCACTCAAAAAAAACCGCACTCACACATCCTAAATGTCATAGGATAAGCCAATACAATCATCAAGATATCAAAATAATTCATCACATAATTTTATAACAAAACTAGTAAGCACAAACATTCCAAAAATCGGCGCAACATCGCCGTTTTGCGATAAAAAGGACTACAACCTAGCATAATCACCCAAGTCACACCATCAGATAGCCACTACACAAAATTTCAACACATTAACTATGTTTCAAAACCTATATTCCACAACCAACCCTTTCTTGATTTTTATCAATAGCAATTGCAATTAAAAAACCATACTAGAAAAACTTAAACTAACACTAATTTGAAACCCAATAGCAAGTTCACCTCTTAGATTTAGGTTAGCAAAACACTAGATAGCAAAATAAATTAATTAACCTAATAATGGTTTTCTAAACCCTAATTAAAATTCAAGCCATTCACTTTAAAACCTAGATTAGAAATCAACAACAAAAATTAACACATCAAGGTTCTAATTTAGCACACTTTAAACTACAAATTAGCCAAGGATTGAAATTATACCTCAACTAGAGATCTAGCAAGAACAATATGCCTCCAAAGATGCCATCTTTCTCCAAGATTTGAACCAATTAGGTTAGAGAGGAGAGGGAATAAGGTTTTGCTTTGAAATTGTGAAGGAAATTGTTGATTTTTGTTGGATTTTTGGAATTTTCTTGAAGAAAATGAGAGAAAAGAGAAGGAAAAAAAATAATGGAGGGGGGGAGCTGCTCTCGGCCAGAATTGGGAAGGGGAGGTGTGTGTGTGATTTGTGTGGAAAAATCAAAGTCAAACCCCTCTCCTAACAAGTACACCATACCTCCAAAATTAACATATTAAAAACCCTTTCAAAACACCTCATTTCATCACATGAATAAAGTCAAAGTGAGGCAAGGAAATTTCTTGACCTGCTGATGGTGGGGCCGGCCTAGAGGAGGGGAGTGAGTGAGAGAGATTTTACAAGGAAATTCTATGCAAAAAGACCCCCTACAAGTCCAAAATTGCAAGTTTTAGCTTAAATTCAATAAATTTCGTTTTCCATAATAAAAATTAGTTAAAACTTGAAATAAAACACTAAAAATTTATGTTACAACTAGATTTTAATTAACATGATTTTAAAGCTTAAATTTAGCCCATTTAAATTTGTATTTATCCCTAATTTAATATATTTTCTTACCGGCTTAAAATAATATTAAAAATTAGGGAAAATTTTTAAACGACCAGAATTTCATAAGTAACTCATTTGCTACTAAAAACTAGCAATTACCTATCCAAATTAGGTATAATTAGTCCTAAACTGCAAAATAACAAAAAAGACGGTTTACGGAAAAATACCGAATTTTCACCGATTTTCAGGAAAACACCAAAACGACTTTTCAAGACGCTACAGAAACACTGGGTCGAATAAGTCCCTTATCCAGCAAATCTTGCAACCGACCCTTCAATTCTCGAAGTTCCTCCAGGGCCATCCGATAAGGCGGTATGGAAATAGGCCCCGTGCCAGGAACCAGATCAATATAGAAAGAAATGTCATGCTCGGGCGGTAGCCCAGGAAGCTCGTCAGGGAACACATCAGGAAACTCGCTAACAACCAGAACCTGATCCAATGGAACCTCTGTAGCACTAGCATCGCAAACATAAGCGAGAAATCCCTGACATCCCTTCCTCAAAAGCTGTCCAGCGCGAAAAGAATAAATCACACTGTGAGGGGCGGCACTATGGTCCCCCAACACAACAAAAACCGACTCGCCGGGAAAGCAGAATCTAACTGTCTTCTCACGGCAGTCCACAGAAGCATAGCACGTGGCTAACCAATCCATGCCCAAAAGAACGTCGAAGTCCAACATCTCAAGAAGGATCAAGTCGACAGGCAACTCCCTCTCGCCAATACAGACGGCACAGGATCGGAACACGTGCCTAGCAACAAACGACTCTCCCACAGGAGTGGTCACAACAAGCGGCTGATCAAGCAAACCGAACTCTCTACCCAAACTCGGCACAAAGTGTGTGGATACGTACGAGTGCGTAGATCCGGGATCGAACAACACGTGTGCATCAACAGAACATACTGGAAGGATACCTGAAACCACCGCATTGGACGCCTGCGCGTCCCGATGCGTCAAAGCAAAAACCCGCGCCTGTCCACCACCTGCGACTGACTGCCCTCTGCCTCGGTCATCCCATCCTATCTGAGCAACTCCTCCATGCCCACGAACTCTCTAAGTATGAGTCTGACGCGGAACAACGGTAGGTACAACAGGCGACGCCCTCTGGGGTGGTGAAGGTGGTAAAGTAACATGCGGTGCTGCCGCCTCCCTCCGGTGTATCTCAGGACAATCTCTAACGAGGTGAAGTAGACTGCCGCATCTAAAGCAACCCCGCGACGACTGCTCACTCTCCTGTGGATACGAACTAAACATCTGGCCTCATCCCGAATCTCTGCTACTCCTCGTACCAGAACGATACCTGTCGCGGCGTCTGAATGACTGCCTCCGTGAGGATATACTAGTACGAACTCTCTTCGGCTCTGGAACTACCGAAGTCTCAGCAAGGCGCTCCTCGACTAATAGGGCTGCGTCTACAGCTGCTGCATAGGTCTCGTAGTGCTGCGTGCTGATCGCAAGGAACAGTGGTGTAAGCAAGCCTCGAACAAATCTCTTGACTCACAACTCCTCGGTAGCCACTAAATACGGGGCATAAACTGCTAGCTCTGTAAACAGCACGTCATACTCTGCCATTGTCATCTCTGGCGTCTGGCGTAAGGACTCAAATCTGCGTGCTCGGGCATCCCCAACACTCTAGGGAAGGAAACGGGCTAGAAATACTGTCACAAACTCCGTCCAGGTCATAGGAGGAAGACCTGCCGCTCTGCCCTTCTCAACTGAATCGCACCATTTCTGCGCAAGTCCTTCCAGGCGAAAGCTCGCGAACTCAACCCATCTCGCATCTGCGCATCTGAGGGAACGACATATCCGGGCCATCCTATCAATGAAAGACTGTGGGTCCTCGGCTGTATCGGTGTCTGTAAAGACCGGAGGCTTCAGCCTCATGAACTCTGATAGCGATACTGTAATCACCTCCGTGGCCGCAGGGGCAACTGGCTATGCGCTAGGTACCATCGCGGTCTCTGGAACGGGTGGAGCTACCTCTGGTCGCTGTGCTTGAAGTGTCTCAACTAGCGATCCTATCATCTGGCGTATCTCTTGCATGCTGGATCCCACCGTCTGGCGCATCTCCTGCATACCAGCCCCTAGCGTGGCGATCTGATCTGTCACGGGAGGAACAGTCTGCTCGGGTACAACGGGTGCACTGCCCGGATCAGTCCTCGTCTCGGACGAGTCAACTCGAATCTCGGCCCTCGCGGCCGCTCTCTGCGCCCTCGTAGTCTTTGGCGGCATAATGGCTGAAAGGAAATTAGGATTCGATAAGAATACGGAAATCGAATCACAAGAATATATATACTCAAGAAGGAATTTAAATCAATAAGTCCTAAGGTCGCCTTGGCGGAGTACCGTGTCGTGAGCATGCCGCGGAACATACACACGCTACGCCACTCTGCTTCAGCTACCTACTCTATCATACCAAGGTTATCCTACACTCCGAAAGGTAAAACCTACGCTCTGATACCAACTTTGTCACGACCCGAATATTTCGACTCGTGACCGGCACTTAACCACGCTACGTCTACAGGCGTAACGCGACTAAGTAAGCCGAACCCAGAAATCAAAACCATTTAAAAGTAACGAGTGTTGAAAACATTTAATTAAGACATTTTGAAAACCTTAAATAATTCAATAAGTTCTTTTAAAGTTACGTTGTCATTTAAATAATTTTGGCAGCATTTCCTTTGTAAAAGTAACCCCGAAATCGGGTATAAAACAGGATATAAGTAAAGATGAAATATAATGAAATGAAACATTCCCAAACGGGAGCAATCACGCTCAACGGCGGAAACCATCATCACAAGAGTAATATACGACGCCGTAGCGAAGAATAAGCAATAAGTAAACATCACAGAAATATAAACTGCATATAAAAACAGTCGGCTCCCACGAACTCGACACCAGAATACAAAATATACATCGTCGTCCTCACACAGTATCTAAGTCCAGTACATAAATGGTAGATGGAGAATACTAGATACAAAAGGAGTACAATAAAAGTAATCAGATACCACAACCCACCTAAAATGCAAAACAGCTCTCACACCAACTGTAGTGGTATCTGTAGCCAAAAAGATGAAAAAGGCAGCCTGCCGCGACTACTCTGAAGGGCAACTTGCAAATACTGTGGCACAACGGGGGTGAGTTGCCAACTCGTGAATAGAGATAACATATAAAGGTAATCGTGAGCATGCACGTATTGCGCTACTCTATCAAATGCCAGCAGATGATATCAATGCGTGATAAGCAGTATGTGCAATAATCATGCAAATGCTCTGTCAGGTAAAATAACTACAGGATGAGATACATGATAATCAATGCTGAGCATGTGTAACACCTTAGAAGGTGTTTTGTAACTAATTATATTTTAATATGTGGTTTTTAATAAAAAGTTTACCAAATTAAGTTTTAAATATTTTATCCTATTTATTGAGTATTTTATTAGATTTTTCCTAGGCTTGCACACACTTGTGCATGATAACTAGGGTTGTTTTGGGGGTTTAACCATGATTAGCAACATGGTGAACTAACCATTTTTCCCTAATCTAGTTTAATATTGTATTAGGTGCTTTTGGGTTTTAAGTATGATGATTGTTTTTAAAATAAAATGGATTTAAATGGGGTTTTGAATTTAAAATGATTGTTCTTGTGTTGACCTTGGTGAGAGAGAGAGAGAGTGCATGATGGGGCATCATGGCTTTGCCCATACCTTCATTAATGAAGAGAGAGAGAGAGAGGAGGGGGTTGACTTGTTTGTGTTCTCTCATTCTCTCACTCTCATTCTCTCACTCCCATTCACTCACACAACACACACACACTCACCTTCAGCAGCAAGCAGCAGTGGCAGCAACAACAACAACATCAGCAACAACTGCAACAACAATAGCACCATTAGTAGCAGCAGCAGCAGCCCAGGGCAGCAGCATCAACAGCCAAGGCAGCAGCAGCAACAGCAACTTCAGTAGCAGTAGCAGCTCCAGCAACTTGCAGAAGCTCTTCCCCCTCCATTCACTTCTTCACCTGCCTTCTAGGGCTCTATAGGGTATACTTTCTGAACCCAAGTTCCTAGTTTGCTTAAGTTGTGCAGTGAGTAGCTTCGGTTTGCTTTTAAAGCTAGTTTAGTGCTAATTAAGGTGATTTGTGTGGAATGTTGATTAAGTGTTGATTGTGTTAGTTAACCCTACCTATTTAAATGTTATTAGGGTCACTTGAACTGAGTTTAACCCAGATTTCACTAAAATACCATAGGGTTTGCCTTTTGTGTTAAATTGGTGTTTTAAAGCGATATTTTGGCATTATGGGATCTGCTATTGACCCGGGACCTTCAGGACAAAATTGCGAAAACTGAGGCATGCCCACTAGGTCTAGATACCACCACCAGAACACGAGCCCAAAATGTTTCATCTTGGCCGCAGATTTAATGCGTATGGCCGCAAATTGCGGCCAGGAAGTTGACATGGGTGTTGGGGTCTTGGCTAGGGTTTTTTTTCTGTGTAGTCTAGTGACTTGGCATGTATAGTTTTGTAAGATTTGACCTGTAGGAAAATCTGGGATCATATATCATTTTGCATGTCCGTTGTGTTTACGCGATACGTGCGATACGTGAAAGGGTTCTGTGATCCAGCGTATCGCGGCGTGTCGCGATGGTTTTAGACGCGTACACACACGATTCAGCGTATCGTGCACACGCGCTTTTAGTTCGCGACGCGAGTTTCTCGTTTTGGTTCGATATCGCGTTTCGCGGAATATTTGGCTTATATATGATTTCCATGTCTTATTTGCAGATTTGCAGGCAGGGACTACGGACACGGCTACAAGGGGGAGCAGATGGTAGGATTCACCTAGCGTAGAGCGTATGTGAGTAGATTTAACATCTACAGGGGAATCTCCCGCATGGCGTTATGCGTCTGGGCTAGGATTCAAATACCTGTCGCATATTCTACGTCATTGTTAGAATTGCGCCTTTACTGTTTTTCCTTGATATAGTTGTACTGTGACTAGCAGCCGTAGGACACTGCACATATTATTGACGGTTCATGTTGTACGAGCACGGATTGTATGCTACACACACACCGTCAATAATTGCCATGTCACACACAACCCCTTAGTGATACAATATTGCTTATCATATATGACATCTATCTTATCGGTATACCTGTAGTGTATCTTACCATTAGTGATAGGTACATATATACCTTGCGATACAGCTACAGGTATACCATGCACATATTTTACTTATACCCGGGGGGGTATCCTTCATATTCTACTTATACCCAGGGGGGTATACGACATCTTTTACTTATAGGTAGATACCTATACTTAGTGTAAGTGCACGGCGGCGCCCCGGCCTCCATCCCGAGGCCAAATGCGGAAGCGATGGTTAACTTTAATTTTACAAACCGGCACCACTGCGCACTAAAACCCGGATCGGGCCATTAAACTAGTACTAGCTAACTACAAGATGGGGAAGAGAGATATACCGAGCGATCCGTGTCCTCCGGTCTTCTCGCCGTCGTCCCGATCTCCCGCGGAATGTCCGGTCTCCACCTTCTCGCCGGAAGGGCACCACGTCGCCTGCTTCTTTTACGGGCTCCCGCCTCTATACCGAGGCAACTCGGGCATGAAGTTGGCGAGCCGACGTGCCCAAGGTTTGCTGTAGAATGTGTGTAGAACCATGTCTCATTTTGGGGTTCATGGAGGTTGCCATATTGGTGGAGGGATGATACATGAACTATGTAGAGGAACTTGGGGATTTTTGGAGCATGAAATGAACAAAAAAACCCTACTCAAGTTTTTGGACAGCCCCTACCATATGATGGCCGGCCATGGTCATGGGAGAGGGGAGAATGGAGTGTGTATGAAAAGAATGAGTGGAGCACACCATAATGCAAGTGAGAGGAATGGTCATGATAAAAAGCAATGATCACAAATAAACCAACACTCCAACACAACCATCATCTCAAGCATGATGACTCCAAAAGGTCAAGCCATCATGAACAAAGAAAGTCAAGTGATGGTGCAAAACAATGATCACAAAGCAAGAACCTCACTCCACCAACCAATCAACAACCATGATTGCTTCAAAGGTCAAGCCATCATGAAAGAAGAAGAAGTCAAATGGTCAAGGGATGGTGCAACCATCATGACACAAGAATGTGCAAAGACCCCCTTCTAAATAGCTTATTTGCACAAATGCAAATAAGCCCTCCTCCACCAATCTTCGGCCAATGAAAGATACAAAGAAATATGGCCGAAACGGAAAGCAAACTGGCAACTCCAGAAAACTGGTCCCATAATAAATTACAGGAAAACCCCGATACTGTGCATACACACCCGCATCTGTATTCCGACCGAAATACAAATGCAATGAGATAAAATCTACACAGAACTATACTAGGATCCGGCTTAAACCAAAGCCGGCTAGTAATATCCGTTCGATCCTGATCCGTACAATACCGCACGTATCTGATCGAACCCTGCCATATATCCATACGGCCTCTAGTACTAACCGTCCGATCCTGATCCGTGCAATACCGCACGTATCTGATCGGACCCTGCCATATCTCCATACGGCCTCTACAGTGTTTCGCCCGAAAACTTGAGCAACTGAATGTGGGGGACTCTAAAGACTCGTCAATACTATGGCTGTGGATTTAACCACAGGCACGTTAGAGGTATAAGCCAATACGTAAAGGGCCACCAGGTATTGACCAAAAGGGACGTCGATGAGCGAACTCATCCTGACACCCTACTGAGCCTGTCAGTGACAATATCCGTACAGTCCGGTCCGTTCGTCTATGAGCATCGCATGGCGGGCCTAGGGGGTTGGTAAAAGTCAGACCCCCAAAAGCGGTACAAGTCGTGTCAGAGATCAGCCCAGAACACCCTGAGATACTACTGGAATACCTACCAGTAAATCTCCTGCCTTGGCCAAGGACTTTTCATATTCTGGCTCTCCTAGACACAGCGCGACCTCACCCCCAATACCGGGAGAGACGAACCCCCGAAGATCCGCTCACTGCCTCCATGTGGCTCGGGACTGTACCCAACTAAAACCTGTTTGCATGTCTCCTTTGAGCGTGGTAGGGTAGTAATCAAAGTACAGTGGGAACTCACACGAGACAAATGACGATCCCCAGGTCGATGAACTAACCTGTACACATGTCACCAGGGAACTGCTATCTGACGTCAGGTATAAGACCAACTAGTATGTTCCCGGCGAGTCCTGTCCGGTGTACTCATAACCTAATGAGCACCTGTATACATCTTAGGTGAACCAACTGACACCAGTGGCTTATAAGACCGGCCACCGCCCCTCGTCGGGGTCTCGACTGTATACACTAGTCTACTCTGGAGTATCGATGCCCTGTCTCGAAACTCCTACGACTAGGGACCTTTTAAGGATGTGCTTATAGACTACCAGCTCCCACATATATGATCGCCCTCATACTGCTGGCAGTCAAGCAAGAATCCTAGGGGCTCTATCAACGTGTAATAGCGACCTGTCTGGTCACCTAAAGCAGTACACGATGATAAAGATAAACCAGATAGCATACTATCATCTCGAGTAAGACTGTCCTACCGGGATAGGTCCTCCCTCAATCATTGCAATCACGTGCCTGTGATCCAATAATTGACTCTGAGGGCACTATCTCCAACACTTAGCTGTACCTTATTGATTTCGCATACATCTGGTTTTAGCTACATATTCTCTTTTATATGCTCGCATTTCAGATATATCGCGTATCTTTATTCCTGGATTTGCGCATTATTTATTGGGATTTTAGATGATGTTTTCTGGATTTGGGAACCGCGGGAGTTCATGAAATTATGCATACATTGAAAAACCCGGTTTCCTTGATATGATATTTGCGTAGCCACTATGAGATTTATCGGTTCTGATTATATACTCTATACGAGGTGTGGTTGCCGTATGAGGTTACATGGTGGGGCCCGGTATGGTTCCCCTCGGCAAGAAGATCGATGGACTTTGCCGATTGAGCCTGGAGGCGGGCGAGTACCTACCGGTGACAGTACTCATGACTCGGCGGGGGATCACGGAGACACCGCTGGGAGTCATGTACGTATGCATACGTCGAAAGGCAAGGGTCAGAGCTAGGCACTCGTGCTTTCGGGATAGCGTATGATACGTGATCAGGATTTCTGTGTCGATGCTTGGCACATTGTTTTCATGATATTTCTTTTAATACCTTTGTATATATAACAGAGGATTTAGCCGTTGTTATATATACCCTTACACCAATATTAGTGGAATGGAACGCTAATATATATGTATTGCCCCCATCATATTTTACTTCTGCAAATATATATATATATATAGGATGTTAGAGATTATTTGAGATTTGACTTGGGATATAGGTGATTTATTGAGATTGGATATTGGATATGAAAGAGATTGATGATTTGTACATTCGGGATATAGGAGATCTATTCGATATTGTACATTGAGGAGATATGAGACTTATATGATATGAGAGCCCAACTTGGGGGCTGATTTGAGGATTTGGGATTTGAGTGTCTTGATGGATTGTGATCCTGCCACGACGTCAGGTTTCCGTGGAAATGACATATTCCACCCCATACCTCACACTAATCTATTTTATACACAGTTTCATATATTGGTAGTACCTGTTAGTGTACCCTTATGATAGTTGCATATCTACATTCTCATATCCCTATTGCATGGTTATTGCATACTATTGTCATGTTATTATTGCTTCACATATTAATTGTACCTGCTAGTGTACTTTCCTTATTCAGTATTTGCATGACATGTTATTACTGTAATCGCATATCTTAGATTCATGCTGTACGTGCATTCCTGCGATTACCTGCATATGTTATCTACTATTCACGAGTTGGCAACTCACCCCCATTGTGCCACAGGTGTTTCAGGTTGTTCCCCAGAGTAGTCGAGGCAGGCTATTTAGCTATTCAGCTATTCATCTATCATCTTTTGCTACAGATACCGCATCAGCTCACGGTACTATTTTGCTTAGGTGGGTTGGATGATTATCTGTATTTCATATTATACATTCGTTGTATTTTGTACTCTCCATCTACTAGTATGTTGTTGACTTAGAGACTTGGTGAGGACGATATTGTATATTATTTGTGGATTTGCTGTCTTTTATATACAGCTTTCTCTCTATTGTCCTTACTTCTTCGCTATGGCGTCGTATATTTGTATTGTATTCATCTTAGCTAGTTTTTACAAAAAGGGGGTGTTGCCAAAATTTTAAAGAAAGAAAGTAAGACTTTTAAAGAATTTGGGTTGCGATTTCAAATGTTTCAAAAACTATATTATCTTTTCCATATTTTTCTTGGTTTAGATTTCTGGGTTTTGGCTTTCTTTTACTGCGTTACGTCTTTTGGCGTTGCGTAGTATTAGGGCCGTCACGGGCCAATTTTGGGTCGTGACAAAGTTGGTATCAGAGCGCTAGGTTTTACCTTTCGTAGTGTAGGATGACCTTAGTATGATGGAGTAGGTAGCTTAAGCAGAGTAACGTAGTGTGTGTATGTCTGCAGCATACCCACGATGCGGTACTTTGCATTAAGTAACCTAAGTACAATTTGCTTGAAATTTCTTCCTTGATGATTCATATCCTTGATATTCGATTCCTTATTCTCATCGAATCTTATATCTAATTATAGTCTTGCCGCCGATGACTATGTGGACTCAGAGTGATGCAGCGAGGGCCGAGGTCAGAGTTGGCTCGGGTGAGATGAGTACTGACCAGGATGGCACTCTAGTTGCACAGGTGCAGACGGATCAGCCTACGACATATACTATTGATAGACTTTTGGCAGAGATGCAGGACTTCCGCCAGACTATGAGTTCTTTGGTTGATGTCGTTCGGGAGCTACGACAGGAGGTTGTCACCCCTGTTACTCAGTTGCCACTTACGATCAGCATGCAGCAGTCCGTCACTTACATAGCACCAGTAGTTGCAGCTCCAGTTGACGAGGCGTATATTCCAGAAGCTCAGAGAGTTCCAGGACAGTGGAGGACTCGTACCAGCGTACCAGCCCAGAGACAGAGGTTTGGACATCGAGACAGATTTCGTGGCCATCGCGGGAGTAGCAGAGGTTTAGGACGAGGACAGTCGTTCAGCTCTCATTCCCAGGGTGGTCGGCAGTCACCACATGGATGTTTTCGATGCGGGAGCCTTCAGCACTTCGTCAGGGATTGTTCCTTAGCACCTCGTCAGGATCGTACTCAGAGAGGCCATGGATGTGGAAGATTCGTTCAGAGGGCTCAGTCTACCAGAGGAGTTCATCCAGTTGCGGGTAGAGGGTAGACACAGGAGTTTGCTTCTACTCATCGGGACGCGCAGACGTCCAATGTGGAGTTTTCAGGTATCTTTAATTCTCTTGTTCTTTTGATGTATTCGTTTGTTTTTCATGCTTGTGCCGTGGTTGGGTAGATTAGTCGTAGTTTGTTGTTTTAACTTCTGTCAGCGATTCTTTGTTGCGCGACACGTATTTCAGTCGTGTGCCAATCGGATAGGAGATAGAGATTCGTCCGTCATTTCGATCCTTCTAGAGATGTTGGATTTGACGTTCTCCTGGTCACGAACTGGTTAATTACGTGCTAGGCGGTTGTTCAGTTGATAAAACTGCACACTTGTATTACATTTTTCCTACCATTTTCATATTAAAAAAGGACTATATTATAATATATTATACATATGAGGGTTTATGTGTAAAAACATTATTTTCCATGTGTTAATATATTTTAATTATCATTTGGTAGGAAAATGTATGCAAATAATATTATTGATATAATCCTAGTAGAACAAAGTCTACTAAAATCTTATTTGAGTTGTTGTGTAGAATATATCCAAGTTGTTATGAAGGATTTAACAAACAAATCAATTTGTTGAAGAAATCTTGCCAAATTAAGAAGCAAACTTGGAGACCAAGTCTGGAAGCAACAGAGAAAAGATTTTCAGATTCTGAAGATGCCTAGGATTGCCACATGTCACCAGATGAAAGCCCAAGAAAAAGAATCAAATGATCCCTACCCTTGAGCGCGGATCCGCGGCCAAACCCACCCTGGGGCCGCGGATCCGCCGCAATTTGAGGAGGTTAGAGTGCAAGATTTTGGGGCATTATTCTTTGCTGAATTTTACCAAGTTTTCAACAATAAGATTCTGGGTTTTCACTATAAAAAGGCACCGAGAGCCTCTTGGAAAAGGTATCAAGCCGAAGAGATCACGAAGTCCAAGACGGCTCACGTATCCAGGCTGATCATCAACTGTTCGTCTACCTCCTTGGAAGAGATCGAGAAGCAAACTAGTCTTTGTAATCATTTTCTAAGGAATCAAAGTGTAGATTGTTCAAGTTGATTAATAAAGGTAGTTGTTTTATTTAATTCTTTTGCATTTTACATTATGTTTTCCCTCTCTATCTTTTCATCTTCTTTTCCCAACATGCGCGAGTAATTCTCCGCTTGTTAGGGTTCGTAGGATTAGGGTAGGCTAATGGGCGACGAAAATAATTAAACCCTTTTTAAGTCCTATAAAGTTTAGGAACTTTATTAAAATAATCATTAACATCCTAATCGGGCGCACTAGCAATTCTTTGCTAGTTCCGACCGCGATTAGAGATTAGATTAATGATTGTTTTGGTAAAGGCTAGATAATGAACGGAGTTCCGTGTTGAGATAAGGGTTAAGAGTGGGATTCCTTTTCCCTCCGGAAACCCTAATCTACACGCATCACCGTCGTTCTAGTTCTAAATCTATTAATGGATAAAAAGGGTAACTTTTAATTAATCGTCCATAACTACTAAATCCTAACGAACCCTACAAGCCCTATTATTATATTATTTAAATCTCTAAAATAATCTAGATCTATATTTTACATTCTTGTTTAAAGTAGATCTAGAAACTTTTCATAAAATTCTTTATTCCTCCTCTCTTTCTCAACACATCTAAAGTAAAAATAAAAGGTTCCACGTTTCCCAGAGGACGACCCGTACTCATCTCGGTCTAGCTACACGCGACACCGTTCTGATTGCGGTTAACTACAAACAAACACTTTTTCGTGTCAATCAAATGGCGCCGTTGCCGGGGAAACGTGCGTAATTTTTTATTTTTACTATTTGTGTTGAATTCTTCGACGAGTCATATCATTATTAAAACAAAACTGCAAATTGTATATTTAACGATTATTGCGTGAATTTTTGCGAGGAAATCTGGAGTCACGGACTTGAGGAAACAGGAGATCTAGGGTTCACACTTCTCTGGTAAGATTCTAACTCCCTTCTCTCTCCTCTAAAATCCAATAAAATCGATTTTCTGCAGGATTCTTTGCAAAATATCGCCGCTCAAAAATCTTTTTGCAAAGTTTTGTTTTTCAGTTTGTTTTTGCATATTTTAATACGGATCTTTAAGGGGCAAGGACCAAATCAAGATTAGGTGGGGATTTCATCACCCTTCCTAAGCCCCACAAATCACAAACCGAGCATATAGATCAACCCTTCATTAATTTAAAAAATATCTAGACCAAACTCTAAGGACTGTCGCGCTCAATAAGGACAGAGGAAGGTCGTGGGTAATCTATCGTTTATCCGCATTACTTTTGTAGTGTCTAGGCAAGTGTGACAAAGGCTAGTGGTTTTTAATTAGGCCCACGACGTGGTTCCTTCCCACTTACCTGGCACTTACCTGGCTACAAGGGTAGTACGGAGGCGGTAGAGGATTTATCCTGCGGCTTGTCCTTTGGAAGTCTAGGAGCGGTCTAGAGACTGGACCTAGGTAACCATAGTTCTAGGGTTGAGCATTTTTGTGTGATTTGTCTAAATCCGTCATTTTTCAAAACAAACCAATTACTTTCTCTCCTTTTTACCCCTTCCCTCTGCTTCTCTTCTTATAATGGGTGACCTAAACAGAAGAACACTTGCCGAGCTTTGCTGTCCACAACCAGATATCTCTTGTTTTCGAAATCCCTTCGGTATACCGTCCGGCTCTTCCATGTCCTTAAGAGATCATATAGAACAAGCGGGAAGAAACAGTTGGCCACCTCAGTCTAGGTCTTATCAACCATATCCTAATCCTACACCTGTTTCAGTTCATACCCAGAGTGAGGACGCCCCTAGACGAATGTCCATTGCTGAGCACATAGCTAGGTCTAGAGGCCAAAGTTTCAACCCGGACCAATATCAACCATCACCACCACTGTCCGGAGAAGAGTTTGATATGCGGTTTGTGGCATATAAGATGTCTGTTGAAAATAGCCAACCAACCAACCCATATCAATATTCTTCTTATCATAATATTGATCCTACTCCTACCCAAGTTCCGCAACCATTCTATTCCTATCAATCCAATCCGACTTTTCCACCTACTCTAGACAGTTCTTCTAATCAGTCATTTGGGAGTTTTAATTATCCACAGGAATTTCAATCTTATACTGAAACCCCTTATCAGCCCAAGACTAGTCTGGAGCAGACATTAGAAAAATTTATGGAAATGTCGAACCAAATTATGAAGGATTTGGGTAGTAAGACTGAACAAATACCCCCGGTTTCATAGATTCATCAAGTACACCAAATAGAATGACTGATAAGTTATGTGACTTTGTAGTGTTTGATTTACCCAACTGTGAAGGGTCCCTTTCAAGTGAAACCATACCCAACCCTTGTGATCTCTACACCTCCACTCTTGAACCAAAACTGATTGAAAACCATACTTTTGATGAGGAGTTTAAGAATTTTACCCTTCACTTGAATGAGGTGATTGACGTTAGGGATATTTTGATTGATGAACCCGAAATTTTGGATGATTTTGGCCCACCAATTCATCAAATCCTTTCACTTCCTTATGGTCATCATCTTGAGCCTTTAATTCTTCCCGAACCCCAAATATGTCTTGAAGTTGATGATAATGGTATACCCGAAGATCAGACCGAAATACAGCCTCCATCTTCCATATCTGGTTCAGCAACACTCGACACACCAATTTGTTTACCCATTTCACCTTCTATTCTCTCCGGTTCTTCTTCTTTTCCTATAGTTTCAGTGAGTTTTGATAAATCACAATCCGTTAATTCAAGTTCAATAATACCAGAAATTCAACTTGATTTAGATATTTTTGAAAATGAGGTAGATGAGTTTTTCGAGTCCTCTACCTCAATGATTTTTGATAAATCAAGTAGAATAAATTCTGGCACAAAACTCTTTGACAGCAAAATGTTCAATCACACCATTGATAAAAGTTTTGAAGAACTTTTTGCTGACGAACTTGAATTTTTAAACAATACGGATTTTGTGATTGATCAATCTCCACCTCTAGAGGTTGAACCGTCACCATTCCTTCTTTCTAATCATTCACATTCATCCTCATTCTTTCTTTTCTCTAATTTCAAACCCTTTCCAGACCACCTCTTATGCCTTCCCCACTTTTTCTTGAGTCGATACAACACATTCTTCCACCAACCTATACGATATACTGATAAAATCTTTGAGTGGTTGGTGTTAACTTTTGGTCTTTGTAAAGCCTTACTTTGACCAAATGACTCACCCCCTCTTAAAATGCTTCGTATTGTCTAACTCATGTTTGAGGGGGGGTATATTTTTGGCTCTTGAACATAACTTTTGTCCTCAAATTTGTGAGCCAAAAATAAGTTTGGGGGAGGATTTTCACTTTCATATATTCTTGCCCCCATTAATAATTTCCTCCCAAGTCTACAGGTTTTTGAGCTTAACGGATGACATCAGTGAGGACACTGCTGTAAACAGGTTTGGGGGAGGTTTGTGCTTATTTACACATCAATTTGCATCATATTTTGCATAAGCACAGTATTTTCAAAAAAAAAAAAAAATTTCAAAAATTTTCTTTTATAACAAAAGAGTAGAAAGTGAAACATTACATCCAAAAGATAGGAATAGTTTAAGAAAACCAAGAAAATTAGAAGTTTTCTTATACGAACTAGTAATAAGTAGTTATGAGCTGTTGTCCCAAGGGTTAGTAAGATGAAGGAAGTCACTAATCTGAGGATAAAAATAAGTCTGAAAAATAGTTTCTATTCTGGAAGCCAAACATTTGAATGTTGATACCCTACAATATGCACCTACACACGTCTTGAAACTCGGGATAGTAGAGGATACCTTGAAATGCTCTTGTCTAAAAGCCAAAGTATGAAGAAAGTATAAAAATGGTGAAAAGAAAAAAAATGAACACTGGTTTTGTATCGCCAAGGCAGCAATAAAAAAAAAATATAGCGAGGGTGCCTCTTCACCTAGTGCCCTAAGGCCAACTGGTCTGGGAGTCACTGCTAAGCCTTAGGTGGTGCAAGACAAGGAAAATACTATCACCAAATCAGCAAGCACTTGAGTAATCGGTCGGTTAGTACCTCAAGAAGTATTAGCGGTCGCATGAAAAGGTATGAGCAAACCTAAGTATTCATAAAGTACTGAGGTAGATGGACAAGAGTATGATAGCTTGAATTGAATTCTCCGAGTGTAGGGATATTATTTACACACACGTGGGGTTATATGATCAATGTTTGGATGAAAGGTAGGAATGAAGAATAATGACGATGTTTTATTGAGAGATGATGTGATTTCTAACATTTTTTCATGACTATTAAGATAGGGCTCATGACAACTGAAAAGCTAGTATAGTTGGAAACTCTTCTTTTCAAAGTATTTCTTTTATGGTTCTTGTCTTTATATGTAAATTTCACCATCTTTCTTTTGTTATTGGATTTTTTGGGTGTAATCCGCTGAAAACCCTCAGGAGACAACACTCCTCCTACTAGGGACACCTAGAGGTTTAACGGCTTGTTGCACGTGCTCAGTGCAATCGTGTCTGCCTACGAAAGTGTGCTTAGTTTTCTTATTTCTTTTTCTCCTCTTGAATAAACTAGTTTGCTCGGGACGATCAAAGATAAGTTTGGGGGTATTTGTTCAGTTGATAAAACTGCACACTTGTATTACATTTTTCCTACCATTTTCATATTAAAAAAGGACTATATTATAATATATTATACATATGAGGGTTTATGTGTAAAAACATTATTTTCCATGTGTTAATATATTTTAATTATCATTTGGTAGGAAAATGTATGCAAATAATATTATTGATATAATCCTAGTAGAACAAAGTCTACTAAAATCTTATTTGAGTTGTTGTGTAGAATATATCCAAGTTGTTATGAAGGATTTAACAAACAAATCAATTTGTTGAAGAAATCTTGCCAAATTAAGAAGCAAACTTGGAGACCAAGTCTGGAAGCAACAGAGAAAAGATTTTCAGATTCTGAAGATGCCTAGGATTGCCACATGTCACCAGATGAAAGCCCAAGAAAAAGAATCAAATGATCCCTACCCTTGAGCGCGGATCCGCGGCCAAACCCACCCTGGGGCCGCGGATCCGCCGCAATTTGAGGAGGTTAGAGTGCAAGATTTTGGGGCATTATTCTTTGCTGAATTTTACCAAGTTTTCAACAATAAGATTCTGGGTTTTCACTATAAAAAGGCACCGAGAGCCTCTTGGAAAAGGTATCAAGCCGAAGAGATCACGAAGTCCAAGACGGCTCACGTATCCAGGCTGATCATCAACTGTTCGTCTACCTCCTTGGAAGAGATCGAGAAGCAAACTAGTCTTTGTAATCATTTTCTAAGGAATCAAAGTGTAGATTGTTCAAGTTGATTAATAAAGGTAGTTGTTTTATTTAATTCTTTTGCATTTTACATTATGTTTTCCCTCTCTATCTTTTCATCTTCTTTTCCCAACATGCGCGAGTAATTCTCCGCTTGTTAGGGTTCGTAGGATTAGGGTAGGCTAATGGGCGACGAAAATAATTAAACCCTTTTTAAGTCCTATAAAGTTTAGGAACTTTATTAAAATAATCATTAACATCCTAATCGGGCGCACTAGCAATTCTTTGCTAGTTCCGACCGCGATTAGAGATTAGATTAATGATTGTTTTGGTAAAGGCTAGATAATGAACGGAGTTCCGTGTTGAGATAAGGGTTAAGAGTGGGATTCCTTTTCCCTCCGGAAACCCTAATCTACACGCATCACCGTCGTTCTAGTTCTAAATCTATTAATGGATAAAAAGGGTAACTTTTAATTAATCGTCCATAACTACTAAATCCTAACGAACCCTACAAGCCCTATTATTATATTATTTAAATCTCTAAAATAATCTAGATCTATATTTTACATTCTTGTTTAAAGTAGATCTAGAAACTTTTCACAAAATTCTTTATTCCTCCTCTCTTTCTCAACACATCTAAAGTAAAAATAAAAGGTTCCACGTTTCCCAGAGGACGACCCGTACTCATCTCGGTCTAGCTACACGCGACACCGTTCTGATTGCGGTTAACTACAAACAAACACTTTTTCGTGTCAATCAGCGGTTGTGGACTACCGTGAGGAAACAGTCAGGTTTGTTTTCCCCGGCAGGTCAGTTCTTGTTGTGCAGGTGGATAGTTGTGCCGCCTCTCACAGCTTGAATTCAGCCTCTTTCGCTGGTCCGCTTTTGAGGAGATGTCGTGGATTCTTGGCGTTCATTTGTGATACCGGGGCCACAGTAGGATTGTTGCACCGAGTTCCTTTCGTGCAAGAGTTTTCCGACGTTATTCCAGATGGGCCGGCGAAGCTTGGGAGCTTAAGGATCAGCTGCAGAGTTGTGGTTTGGGAGTTTTGTGCGTCTGAGTGTTTCGCTTTTGGGAGCTCCTATTTCTGTTTGTCAAGATGAAAGACTATAGTTTAAGGCTGGGTATCGATGAATCGTTAATTGAACCGGCTTATGGTGCGGATAGGTATCCCTTACCTCGCATTGACGATTTCTTCGATCAGCTCCAGAGTGCGAGACATTTTCTAAGTTTGCTTGGGATCAGGTCATCATTATTGCGGGTTCGGAGTGATGGTATTCCGAAGACTGCCTTGTGCCTGCTACGGGCCTTGTGTGTTTTGGTGTGTCACTGGACTCACCAGTGCCCTAACAACATTCGTATATATGATGAACCAGATTTCTGCAGGCCGTTCCTCGACCAGTCATTGTTGTGTTATTTACGACATTCTGGTCTATCTAATGTGTCTTGAGGAACAGGAGCAGCACTTGAGGATTTGTTATGCAGATACTGGGAGAGCACCGGTAGTTTGCTAGATTCTCAGAGTATTTCTTTAGGCTTGTTTGTGTTGACTCCTAGGTCTTATAGTCACGGGAGACGGTTTCGTATGGTTCCGAGGGAGATCGCGGCCGTACAACCTAGGCCCAGACTTATGTGCAGGACGGAGGTCCGCAGATTTTTTGGGCTTAGCAGGTTCTTACCGCCGTTTCATGCAGGATTGCTAGAATAGTGCTGCACCGTCGACTGAATTGACCGGAAAGGAGGTTTCTTTTCTTTGGACTGAGGCATGTGTGCGGAATTTTTGGCAGTTGAAGATTCGGTTAATAACTGCATTAGTCCTTTCCTTGCTTTTGGTTCGGGCGACCTTGTTGTTTAACTGTAATGTTTCTTGAGTGGGCTCGATTGTGTACTGAGGTGACACTATAGAGTTATCACTTTTGCTTCCCTACATCTGGAGGGAGTACGAGGAGGATATTCCACTCATGATCTGGAGATGGCCGCGGTGGTTTTGCGTTGGAGATTTGGAGACACTACTGGTTCGAGAGTCGTGTCAGATTTTCACGGACCACCAGAGCTTAATGTACATCTTCCTGCAGCGGATTTGATTGTTGTGATAGTCTTCTGCAGATTTACAGTTCTTGTGTGATCGTCGAGTACAGCTTAAGTTCGCCTCTACAGAGGGGACGGCTTGCTCATGTCCGTGCCCGACCACTTTTCCTTAATTGTTTTTGTGAGACACTGCCCGCCCATGCTCGTTCGTCAGTGATACTTGAGCATACTCGGCTGGGTAATGATTCAGAGACCTTGATTTGTGACAATGGTGTGCTAAGTTAGGGACGCATTTGTGTACCTGGTATCATCGGGTAGAGACGTGTAATCCTAGAACATGCACATCTGTCAACTCTCTATAGGCATTCAAGTTCCACCAACATTTAGCGTAACTTGTGAGATAGTTACGGGTGGATAGGGATGTAAAGAGAAGTTTCAGGTTTCGTTTCAAGGTGTCTGTCTTGTTGTGTGCTTGGGTCGAGCATCTGAGGCCGGCTGGAGAGTTGCAATCTTTAACCGTTCCGATATAGGAGTGGGAGCAGATCTCCACGAATTTCGTTATGGTTTCTACCCAAATTTAGTCAGGGTGTGACTCTATTCGGATTCTTGTCGTCCGGTTATACTCAATTTGCTCAGTTGTTTCTTGTTAGTTGTGTGTTTGTATTGATTGTTGTCGGCAGTTGGGGATCGTCACTCGCCATCGTTAGGGTTCTCCTTCGATAGCTGTTATCAGGAGACACTCCAATTGGCCACCTTTAGGCTTAGGGGTTAGGTCGTGTCGATCACCAGTCTGTTGTTTTTCTGACTCTGCGTAAGTAGGACTTTGGACCCCAGCTAGTCTAGAGATTTCGGAGATGGTCCAGTTGTGTTAGGTCAGGATGGGAATTGTCCATTGCGAACTGAGGTCTTATGCCGACTGTGTTGGTCATAGACTCGAGATCGCAGGGACATATCATGTATTCCTACGGACCTTCCGATGAATGACGTGTTGGATTTTGGGAAGCTTGTCCCAGGATTTAGGTCCTTTTAAGATCCTATAAGCGAGTTAGTTTCGTTGCCTTTAATTTGGCACTTCCGCCCAGATTATTGAATTTTCACCCCGTAGTCCTTATGATGATACTTTACAATTACCTTCATTACCTTTCTCACATAAATTGGCACCAAACCTTTCGGGCTTGGACGCGATCTTTCGTCCACCAGCAGCCAATTGTGTTAATGGCTCGGCAGGTGGAGGAACATCGGTCAAGGGTCTTGCCATCTGTGAAGGGTTTTTCTTGGACGTAGCCGTATAGTGAGGAAATCGCTTGGGAGGCTGCGAGCGAGATTTGAGGGTTGTAATCTTCTCTTTGAAGGTACGCGTAACAGTATATTTTAAATTCGGGGACGAATTTCTTTTAAGGGGGGAGATTGTAACACCTTAGAAGGTGTTTTGTAACTAATTATATTTTAATGTGTGGTTTTTAATAAAAAGTTTACCAAATTAAGTTTTAAATATTTTATCCTATTTATTGAGTATTTTATTAGATTTTTCCTAGGCTTGCACACACTTGTGCATGATAACTAGGGTTGTTTTGGGGGTTTAACCATGATTAGCAACATGGTGAACTAACCATTTTCCCCTAATCTAGTTTAATATTGTATTAGGTGCTTTTGGGTTTTAAGTATGATGATTGTTTTTAAAATAAAATGGATTTAAATGGGGTTTTGAATTTAAAATGATTGTTCTTGTGTTGACCTTGGTGAGAGAGAGAGAGAGTGCATGATGGGGCATCATGGCTTTGCCCATGCCTTCATTAATGAAGAGAGAGAGATAGAGGAGGGGGTTGACTTGTTTGTGTTCTCTCATTCTCTCACTCTCATTCTCTCACTCCTATTCACTCACACAACACACACACTCACCTTCAGCAGCAAGCAGCAGTGGCAACAACAACAACAACATCAGCAACAACTGCAACAACAACAGCACCATTAGTAGCGCAGCAGCAGCCCAGGGCAGCAGCATCAACAGCCAAGGCAGCAGCAGCAACAGCAACTTCAGTAGCAGTAGCAGCTCCAGCAACTTGCAGAAGCTCTTCCCCCTCCATTCACTTCTTCACCTGCCTTCTAGGGCTCTATAGGGTATACTTTCTAAACCCAAGTTCCTAGTTTGCTTAAGTTGTGCAGTGAGTAGCTTCGGTTTGCTTTTAAAGCTAGTTTAGTGCTAATTAAGGTGATTTGTGTGGAATGTTGATTAAGTGTTGATTGTGTTAGTTAACCCTACCTATTTAAGTGTTATTAGGGTCACTTGAACTGAGTTTAACCCAGATTTCACTAAAATACCATAGGGTTTGCCTTTTGTGCTAAATTGGTGTTTTAAAGCGATATTTTGGCATTCTGGGATCTGCTATTGACCCGGGACCTTCAGGACAAAATTGAGAAAACTGGGGCATGCCCACTAGGTCTAGATACCACCACCAGAACACGAGCCCAAAATGTTTCATCTTGGCCGCAAATTGCGGCCAGGAAGTTGACATGGGTGTTGGGGTCTTGGCTAGGTTTTTTTTTTCTGTGTAGTCTAGTGACTTAGCATGTATAGTTTTGTAAGATTTGACCTGTAGGAAAATCTAGGATCATATATCGTTTTGCATGTCCGTTGTGTTTGCGCGATACGCGCGATACGTGAGAGGGTTCTGTGATCCAGCGTATCGCGGCGTGTCGCGATGGTTTTAGACGCGTACACACACGATTCAGCGTATCGTGCACACGCGCGTTTAGTTCGCGACGCGAGTTTCTTGTTTTGGTTCGATATCGCGTTTCGCGGAATATTTGGCTTATATATGATTTCCATGTCTTATTTGCAGGTTTGCAGGCAGGGACTACGGACACGGCTACACGGGGGAGCAGATGGTAGGATTCACCTAGCGTGGAGCGTAGGTGAGTAGATTTAATATCTACAGGGGAATCGCCCGCATGACGTTATGCGTCTGGGCTAGGATTCAAATACCTGTCGCATATTCTACGTCATTGTTACAATTGCGCCTTTACTGTTTTTCCTTGATATAGTTGTACTGTGACTAGCAGCTGTAGGACACTGCACATATTATTGACGGTTCATGTTGCACGAGCACGGATTGTATGCTACACACACACCGTCAATAATTGCCATGTCACACATAACCCCTTAGTGATACTATATTGCTTATCATACATGACATCTATCTTATCGGTATACCTGTAGTGTATCTTACCATTAGTGATAGGTACATATATACCTTGCGATACAGCTACAGGTATACCATGCATATATTTTACTTATACCCGGGGGGGGTATCCTTCATATTCTACTTATACCCAGGGGGGTATACGACATCTTTTACTTATAGGTAGATACCTATACTTAGCTGCCCCTTATTGATTTCACATACATCTGGTTTCAGCTACATATTCTCTTTTATATGCTCGCATTTCAGATATATCGCGTATCTTTATTCCTGGATTTGCACATTGTTTATTGGGATTTTAGATGATGTTTTCTGGATTTGGGAACCGCGGGAGTTCATGAAATTATGCATATATTGAAAAACCCGGTTTCCTTGATATGATATTTGCGCAGCCACCATGAGATTTATCGGTTCTGATTATATACTCCATACGAGGTGTGGTTGCCGTATGAGGGTACATGGTGGGGCCCGGTATGGTTCCCCTCGGCAAGAAGATCGATGGACTTTGCCGATTGAGCCTGGAGGCGGGCGAGTACCTACTGGTGACAGTACCCATGCCTCGGCGGGGGATCACGGAGACACCGCTGGGAGTCATGTACGTATGCATACGTCGAAAGGCGAGGGTCAGAGCTAGGCACTCGTGCTTTCGGGATAGCGTATGATACGTGATCAGGATTTCTGTGTCGATGCTTGGCACATTATTTTCATGATATTTCTTTTAATACCTTTGTATATATAACAGGGGATTTAGCCGTTATTATATATACCCTTACACCAATATTAATGGAATGGGACGCTAATATATGTGTATTGCCCCCATCATATTTTACTTCTGCAAATATATATATAGGATGTTAGAGATTATTTGAGATTTGATTTGGGATATAGGTGATTCATTGAGATTGGATATTGGATATGAAAGAGATTGATGATTTGTAAATTCGGGATATAGGAGATCTATTCGATATTGTACATTGAGGAGATGTGAGACTTATATGATATGAGAGCCCAACTTGGGGGCTGATTTGAGGATTTGGGATTTGAGTGTCTTGATGGATTGTGATCCTACCACGACGTCAGGTTTCCGTGGAAATGACATATTCCACCCCATACCTCACACTTATCTATTTTATGCACAGTTTCATATATTGGTAGTACCTGTTAGTGTACCCTTATGATAGTTGCATATCTATATTCTCATATCCCTAATGATGGTTATTGCATACTATTGTCATGTTATTATTGCTTCACATATTGATTGTACCTGTTGGTGTACTTTCCTTATTCAGTATTTGCATGACATGTTATTACTGTAATCGCATATCTTAGATTCATGCTGTACGTGCATCCCTGCGATTACCTGCATATGTTATCTACTATTCATGAGTTGGCAACTCACCCCCGTTGTGCCACAGGTGTTTCAGGTTGTTCCCCAGAGTAGTCGAGGCAGGCTATTCAGCTATTCAGCTATTCATCTATCAGCTTTTGCTACAGATACCGCATCAGCTCACTGTAGGGTTTCTAAGCACCCTAGTGAGGTCTCACAAGGCATCGAACATGCCAATTTCAAAAAAAATGGTGCCGAGAAACCCTAGACTACGGATCGTCGCTAGAATTCTAGGCGAAACGGAAAACTAGTTAACTATTTAACTAAAAGTTAGATGCTACAACCTTTGTAGATCCGGATTTCCACTTCCTTAGCTCCACGAGGGCGTCCTCTCGCTGTCCATCTTGAAGCTTGGACTCTCGTGATGGCTTCATCGGAGAAACGTGCGGAATAGGTCGTCGGCTTCGTGTCAAAGACGATCTACGTCGAGGTTGCACAAACTCAAGCTCCGACTTCACAAACTTGTGAAACTTGTGAAGTAAACACCCAAAACAACTTGGCAAGAGGTAGAGGGTGAAGAAATAGGAGGTGGGTTCACTTTAGAATTGGATTTATCTCACTAGATCTCAAGTTGCCATTAAACTAGCAAGCTTGAAGAAGAAGAAGAAGATGAAGATAGTTATGATAAGTTGTGATAAAAAGAAATAGAAAATCAAATACTTATCATAACTTTAACTAGGGTTAAGTGTAGAGAATAAACCATGGTCACTTGAGAGGGTTAGGGTTAAGCATGAAGATAAGGATGGTTACAAAAGTCAAAGCTTCATGAAGCTTCAACTTAAAACAAAAAGAGCCACCATTCTCATCATAATCCTTTTCAAACAAATAAATAAATAAATAGATGAAAATGCAAAACCCTAATCAACTTTTAACCATGGTTTAATTCTTTATACTTAACAACAAGATCATGTATCATCAAACATGATACAAATATGTGCACAAAAGTATATCACATATACAATGTGCATCAAGTGAGAAAAATCCGTTTAAAGTGAACCAATACTAGTTAATGCAATGCAATATATAAAATATATAATTATGCATTAAATCATTAAATCAACATTTGATTCAATGATCCGGTCATGTCGCACATAACCGACTAGAATCCAATGTATCGATTTATCGAATCAATGATTCGATAACTAGGTCATATCGAATATAACCAATCGAAACATATATCGCGAGAATGAAATGCGGTATCACATACACGCATTATTCTCGGTCCTGCACATATCTCATATGCGCTCCTATTTCGTTTCGCTTGAGCCAGGAAACCTCTGTGTAGGACTCTAAAGACTCGTCAATACGCCGGTAGCAGATGATGATCATATCAAGCACCCACAAGCCGCAAGCGGTCTGCTAAACGTAACGGCCACCCGGGTATTGAGCGATCAGAAGATCGACGAGCTAGCCCGCTCACACTCCTGCGAATCCGACCAGTAACACTTACCATACAGTCCGGTCTCTTCGTCTGATATGTCGCATATCAAGTCTAGGGGTGGTATACGTCAGACCCCAATAACCCGATAAGTCGTGCTGATGTGAGGCTCGTAACGGGTCGAGAAACTACTGGTAACACTTACCAGCAAATCTCTGATCAGCCCTGGCCGGGGACTTCCCTGTTACGGCCAATCGAGCACAGCGCAACATCAACCCCCAATACCGGGAGAGACGAAACCCCTCCTATCGCTCATTGCCTCCATGTTACTCGGGACTGTACCCAAAGACCACCGTTTTGCACGCCCTCATGGACGTGGTAAGGTGGAGATCAAAGCACAGTGGGAATCACACAAGACTCTATGACGATCTCGGGTCTACAGACTAACCTGTACAAGTGTCACCTGAGAACTGCCATCTGACGTGAGGTATAATACCATCCGGGAGTTCTCGGCGAGTCCGTCCAGTGTACCCAGTTTCCACTGAGCACCCGTATACCATCTCTGATGTCAAACACCAATGGATATGGGATCATCCATCGCCCATCACATGGGTCGAGAGGCGTATACGCTAGTCTACTCTGGTATATCGATGCCCCGTCTCGATACACCCACGACTAGGGACCTTGAAGGATGTACTTATGGACTACCATGTCCCCACTAGTATGATCTGCATCATAGTCCAGGTAGTCAAGTACAAATCCTAAGGGCTTTACCAACATGTAACTATAAGACAGTATAAAGAGACTAGTGTACATGTTAAGATAAAGAGCAACCAGATAGCATACTATCATGTCGAGCAAGAAAGTCATCTCTATATATGTCCAAGCATCCAATATAATATACATAATCTGTACAATACTGGCCTCTAGGGCATACATACAACTAACACTCACGGTACTATTTTGCTTAGGTGGGTTGGATGATTATCTGTATTTCATATTGTACATTCGTTGTATTTTGTACTCTCCATCTACTAGTATGTTGTTGACTTAGAGATTTGGTGAGGACGATATTGTATATTATTTGTGGATTTGCTGTCTTTTATATACAGCTTTCTCTCTATTGTCCTTACTTCTTCGCTACGGCGTCGTATATTTGTATTGTATTCATCTTGGCTAGTTTTTACAAAAAGGGGGTGTTGCCAAAATTTTAAAGAAAGAAAGTAAGACTTTTAAAGAATTTGGGTTGCGATTTCAAATGTTTCAAAAACTATATTATCTTTTCCGTATTTTTCTTGGTTTAGATTTCTGGGTTTTGGCTTTCTTTTACTGCGTTACGTCTTTTGGCGTTGCGTAGTATTAGGGCCGTCATGGGTCAATTTTGGGTCGTGACAGCATGGGATAAACAACATCTACATGGAAATATCAACATGGAAAAATAATCGGTGCCCCAAATTGCATCCAAATCCCAAATAAACTCAGGCGCCGGCACTCTCCTCGGCCCTCAAATCCTGTAAATCTCTGAGAATCACGAGTGCCCAACATCGGCACTCATAATATCATAAAATACTCATGTCCAGCATCGACACACAAATCCTCATATATCGGGCTCCGTCAGTCCGGATCAGCCCACGGCCTCCGTCTGCGGTATCGGCCCTCGGCCCCGGCAGTACGGATCATCCCGTATCCATCTCTCGACTCTGGTTAGTATCCTCCGGATAACCGCCAGGTCCAACCAATCACCGGTAGGTACTCGCCACCCTGCCAGGCTCATCGTCTACTCCACGAAAAACATTTCTCGCCCCGGGAAACAATACCGGGTCCACCACGAACCAGCAACGGATCATCCAACTCCTCGAATCGGGTTTCAAGCACATGTCTAAGCACCGAGAAAACGCGTGGTGGATGCACCAAAATATCATATCACAAGGAAGCTGGTTTTCAAAGAGTGCATCTTTTCTTTAATTAATTCTACGGTCCTCAAAACCAGAAATCACATGGAAATCCAACACCAATGAGTAAATCAAATGCGATATGCTATGCACATCAAGTCATAATGTAGGTACAAGGGAGACCGCTTTTTAAAATAGTTTCAGTTTTCAAAAGACATCTTGCGGCTCCCAATTTCTATGAAAATCATAACGAATCATATATGAAATGAACTATAGCAATATAATCATGGCAATCCTACAGTGAGTGTGTCATGGCAATTACTAACGGTGTGTGTGTAACATGCAGATTAGTGCTCGTGCAACAAGAACCGTTAGTAATAGTGCGGTGTTCTATCAATTCTAAGTTTACATACATATACCAGGGAATGCAGTATGCAACAATAGTATACATGACAGTCAATGTAGGTAAATGCAATAAATAACTATAAGGTCCTATCAGCCCTGACGCATAACGCCATGCGGGCGATATCCCCGTAGATGTTAAATCTACTCACCGAAGTCTCGCGCTAAGTGTAGCCGACGACTTGCTTTCCCTTCTTCGCCGCGTCCGTCTCACTCGCCTGCGAACCTAGAATCACACAATATATCACACATAAGCTCAAATCCACAAAAAACGTGACATTAAGGTCAAACTAGAAACCCGTGTCGCAAACCAAGAGCGCGTGTGCGCGATACGTAAAAACGTGTGATTACGCGCCTGAAACTACCCCGACGCATCGCGATACGCAGAAACCCCAAACCCACACACGTATCACGCGTGTCGCGAAGGTTTAAAATACGAGAAATATGTATATAGTTCCAGATTTTTCTACAGCAAGAATCAAATAAAATTATACATGCCAGGAGTCTAAGTGTTGCAGCAGATACCTATAGGACCAAACCCCAACCTAAACCCTCCCCATCTGGCCGCAATTTGCAGCCAGATCGAATTTTCCGGCTGTAACGTTTCCAAAATAATAAAATATTATTTTCGGGAATTTTTATAATTTAATATTATTTTAATGAATATTTTAATATTCGGGTATAATTAAATACAAATAAATGGGGAAAAATAATGGAAAATTCTAAAAATAGGGTATTTTATGGAATTATGCCATTATAAAGTTCTTAAGATTAGTTATATGCTAATATAGTGCTAATCGCGATTAAAAATCGCTAATTGGATTTTTAGCTTTTTTGTGCAAAAATGTGCACATATCTTTTTTTCCACACTTGTTACACTTGTGTTACTTTCTTTTGCCATGGTTGTTCTTTTGGGTCTACTATTCAAGTGAGAAGAGTTTGGTGAAGAAAAGAAAAGGAAAAAGGTAAGTGGTGATGAGAGAGAGAGAGTAGGTTGCTTTTAACTTTTGACCCTTTCCTCCATCATTTCCCCATCTCATTTCTCTCTCCCCCTCCATGAGCTACTGCTGCTCCTGCCCTTTCCCTCTCCTCCTCCCTCTTCAAACCCTAGATCCACCATAAAACCAACCCCAAAACCCTATTCCCACTTCACAAAAAGTGTTCCCGAGCTCACTAGCTACACATTGAACCTAGCAAGATTGGATTTGGAGGACTTTGAGCAACTCAAGAATTTTCTTGAGTTGCCAAAGGAGGTAATTTCTGCACCCACATGTAGTATTTCAATTTCCTTGTGCATCAATTCTAGTTTCATATCGATATTGTGTCGTTTGTAGACTTTGGAGAATTCAAGTTAAGGTTTAGGGTAAAACTGAAATCAAAGATGAATTTGAGGATGGTGGTGACCATAGAAACCCTGGTGCGATGTAAGTTTAGACCCAAACCTGAAATTGAAACCAGAATACGGAATTACGAAATCGATATCGGGGAAAACTGTAAATCTGGGAGTGTTTTGTGTAATCTGCTATCACCCCGAGACCCCAAAAATGAAACTGAGTTGACAGTGAGATGTGCAGGCACCATGGAACCACCACACCAAACCCTAGCCCCCAACTCCATTGTACGGCCGCCAATTAATTCCTTCTGGCCGCAAATTGCGGCCAGACCAAGAGGGAATTGCCTCGATCTTTGTGCATGGCCCTATTTCCTCTATTCTTGACCCTGGGTATGTCTAGTTTTGACTGATTCCAGTTAGGGTAAAATCTGGGTTGATTTTCCTATGTTGGTGCATGGTTTACGACTTGTTTTAGCATGGATTTTGGTATTTGGTGTTTCGTTCCTGTCGGATGGCGTTTGGACGTCAACGACAAGTGGATATTGATCGTGTTTGCATGCGAGGTTATAGGTTTTTACCTATAGGCGTAGCATGTGCCGTTTTGGTTTCCGATGTGATTTTCATGTGCTTTAGCGTTGTGATATACTTGTAGGTACCCTACGAGATGTGAGGCAAAGAAGATGAAGATGGCGACCTCTGCACCGATACACGAGAAGCAAGGTGAGTAGATTATATCTACGGGGAGAAGTCGGGTGGATGGCGTATAGCACCCCCGCAGTCCGTGGTGATGTATACGAATACGTATACACACATATATTTATTATGTGTTGTTTAGGATTATTGATGGTAATAATGGATTATTGATAATAAGGATGTATTGGTTTAGTAGTGCGAAACCCTAGAGTAGTGGGTGCACTCACACATACACACATACTTGCATACATTCTTTCATTATCTGTGCGCATATGATGCTATGTATATCTACACATGGGTATGGGACTATGTGTTCATATACGAGTTTTGAGGATGATACGTGGGATTGAGATGAGTCGATGAGATGCGATTGAGACCGTGAGATTTGGCGACATGACAGAGTTCGTACTGGAGATGTGATATGATGGTAGTGATACCTGTAATGTGATGAGATAGTGTGACATCGACTCAGATTTAGGTGGTTTCCATACCCCTCTCGATTGGCATGATTGTTGGGTTCGTAGTTCGCATAGTAGGCGTTAGGCCAGACCCGAGTCATACCTATTTCAAAACTAACAAATCGGGGATATTTTAAAGATAGAGCAAAAGGGTTTATACGGATATTTTCAAACGACGCATCTTTTCTTAAAACACCGTAGCCCTTATTTTACCAAAAGCCCTGATTCGTCTTATTTCAAAAAGGCAAGGTTGCATGATATATTTATTGAGGCAGGTTCTTTACTGTTGCGTGATTACTCGATCCCGCATATTCATGCTGTTTGCATTGCATCGCTTATATTGTTGATATATTTCAGTCATGCTGCTAGGACACCAGCACAATTATCGATGATGCGTATGTTCCACGTACACTTGTTTGCCGGCTCACACACTTCATCATCGATAATTGCCATGTCACTACACTGTAGTACTGTTGCATTCAGTGTATGTTGCTTACATTTCTTCACATGTCGCATACGTCATGCTTTCTGATTATACGCATTGAGATATGATATTTCCATGATATTTCTGGATTTCGGGAACCGTGGGTGTTTCAAAAAGAGAATATGGAATTGTTTTAAAACCTGGTTACCCTTGATATGATATTTCAGTGCGTCCACCATGTGTTTTCTCGGTGCTGAGAGCGACATGTGAAACCCGATTCGAGGAGGCGGATGAGGCCGATTGCGGGTACATGGTGGACCCGGTATGGTTCCCCGGGGCAAGAAATGTTTTTCGTGGAGTAGACGATGAGCCTGGCAGGGTGGCGAGTACCTACCGGTGATTGGTTGGACCTGGCGGTTATCCGGAGGATACTGACCAGAGTCGATAGATGGATATGGGCGTACTGCCGGGGCCGAGGGCCGATACCGCAGACAGAGCTCGTGGGCCGATCCGAACTGACGGAGCCCGATATATAAGGATTTACGTGCCGATGCTGGGCACAGTTTTCATGATGTTTTCGGGTGCCGATGCTGGGCACTCCGGTTCCATGATTTTGACGTGTCGCGAGGGACACAGGTGATTTATATCCTCATATTATTTCCCATGCACATGCTTTATGATATTTGCATGCATGATGGTTATTGTCAGTGGGTGACGAGTGGACGGGATCCACGTATATGCAGATTTGATTACATTGATCATACCTCACATTCATGATATGCTATTACCTGAGGCACTAGCACGAGCACTTGGCACTACACTCATGTATAGAGATTACATTGCCAGTTTAGCATGCTTCAGCTTTATTCATATTGAGGTTTATATATCTGATCGTATTGACCTAGGATGGGTCATACATTCGATCTCTGCTTGTAGATATTTTCTATTCACGAGTTGGCAACTCACCCCCGTTGTGCCACAGTCCTTGCAGGTTTTTGCCGTACAGATTCCATAGCGGCATTTCTGGCACACTGCTTCCATATGGGTGACTTGCGTTGGTAGGTGGGTTCTTTTGTATCAGAACCGCCATTGTTCCTGTATTATTTATTGTATCTAGAAATTCCATCAACCAAAACTTGTATATTGTTTCAGACTTAGAAAACAGTGTTGTATTATTTCGACCTTAGAGTCGCGCTTGTAGTATTACGGTTTTCTGGCTGTTTTGAGTTCATTTTGGGTTTTGATCCTCGCCCTTTGGCGTTGTATATTATTATTGCTTGCGTGGTTGTGACCGTCGTTTGACGAAGAGCTAGCTCCCGCTTGGGGATGCCTTTTATCATTTCATATATATTATTCTTGTTGTACCCTGTTTGGGGCCAGTTATTTACAAAGAAAACTCTGCCGAAATTTTCAGGAAAGGTTACACATTTTAAAAATACATATTCGGCTTAGTTATTTAAAAACTTGGATTTTCGAAACACGATTTCTTTACTTCTTAAAACCAGTTTTCCTTATTTACTCTTTAAATGGTTTTAGATTTCTGGGCTTTTGGCTTACTTGGATCAGATGGGGTCCTATAGACTTCATATGGTTCAAGGGCCAGTCACGTGCTCTTTCGGGTCGTGACAAAGTTGGTATCAGAGCGCTAGGTTGACCTTGGTTCGAGTCTAAGTTTGACTATGTGGAGCCTAGGGCGTCTATATATATATGGAATTAGACTTAGTCGAGGGGGTATTAGACCCGAACTTTCGTCGCGTAGGATGACCCTTGGTTGATGGAATAGGTGACTAAAGTAAAGTGACGTACCGTGGGTATGTTCCGCGGCATACTTATGACACGCCACTCCGCTTAAGAAACCTTAGGTTGTACATTTCCTTGCACCGTATTATATTCCTTCCTATGATCTATCCTCATCGATACTGGTTATGGTTTTGCTGCCGCGATTGCACGGGCAGAGTGAGCTACGGCTTAAGTTGCGTCAGCATGAGCTCGTCGTGGACGAGGACTGACCAGGGCGTGATTCCCGAGACATACGATTGCATATTGAGGAGTCGTCTTATTGTGTTTTCGCGACATGAGCGTTGGATTGATCGCTTTTACGAGATTTCCGGATGTGCCGATCGGCACCAGAGGATTGAGCCACTGATAGAGGCCAGCCAGGATGTGATGACCGTTGATATTATCGCTTTTCCACGGTGATTGAGGCGCTGTTTAGCGTATAAACGAATGAGCCAGTCGTTGATGCTAATAATGAGATATCGCCCAGATGATTGGAGCTACTGCAGCATGAGCATATTCTTAGAGATATGATAGTGAGTCGCTAGTCACCGAGGATGAATGACTAGGACGTGTGGTTCGTTCGCTTACCCCGATGCAAGGTCATCAGATAGTTTGATTCCAGCTAGAGGCGACTTCACGCAGATTCGTTGGGAGTCGATTGAGACGATCAAATGTCAGGAACCCATTTTCCAAGTTTAAAGTATTCAGAAAGACATGCAAGCGATTCTATGGACCCTATAGAAGAATGAAACCCTAACTCGACATAATGACCGTGTGAAAGCCTTTGAACCTTAAGGTTTGTGGCAGTTCCGCGGCGCCATTTGTGAGGCTTGGGTTTGCCCTTCTACGGCTGGACCACCGATGCTGTGGTATGTACTCGATACTATTAAACTGTACTCGAGATGTTGAGCTCTTGGGGGATTGTGAGGTTCTGACGAGTCGATCGGATGGTTCGACATCTTTCGGATATTGTGATAGGACACTGCTTGGGAGACTCCAGATACGAGCATAGCCGTTGGAGCGCAGTCTGTGCAGCCACGGTGAGTTGAGTCCGAATCGGTCGATATTGAAGCAGAGTGGAGTAAAGAGTTCGCATGAGATTTCGACGAGATGACGTTTCACTCCGCTGACATCAGAGATGCGATACGTACGCTGAGGACGTGATCGGCTAGATATCTCCTACCGAGTGACGAAGATACCGAGTTCGTGATTTCGAGTCCGTGTTAGAGACTTCGGAGGGACCGTAGCCGAGGACATTGCAGTGCGCAGATAGAGACGCGATGTCAAAATGGTCGATGATACAGACAAGCGGGACAAGAAGTTCGTGCGAGATGCAGACGAGCTGGTGCTACACCCCGTTAAGATTAAAGGTCGGATATGCACACTGAGGCGCAGGGATGCGACCAGCTTCCGAGGAGATGTTGTACTAAGGACGCAGACGTCCAAAGAGCGAGAAAAGATTATGCCAGAGTACCAGCCCTGTACAGTTTGGCCTAGGCAAAATCAGAAGAGACCTTGAGCAGGGATTCCTTCCAATACACTGCTGCAATAAGATTTGCACCAGGAGCAGATGCGAGATGTGCATTCAGAGGACCTGAGGTCGGCGCCAGAGATGTGCTGCTTTACGAGCGGTCGTGAGGATTGACCGAGAGATGACCTGAAAAGTGCCAGAACGGGATTGTTCCTGTCAGCACACCTGACCGGGCCGATGAGCCTATGGATTGCGAGATTGGTAATCTACAGGAAAGATCAGGAACCAGAGGCAGAGGACGCCAGCCGCGAGCAAGAGACAAGTAGATATCTTGCGCCGCTAGCATCGGATGTACCGGTACCTTCTCGACCCTGAAGAAGGGTATACCGACGGCGGTATTTATGATTTGTGATTTTGTGATTTGACTATCACGTATCCGTCACTTTGGATTTCGGTATTGTGGGCGATCTATTTGCATGATTTAGTCTTGATGACTGAGTTCCATGATATTTGATTTTGTGCACCATGGTTGCACTTACTGGGTATTCATATTTTGTGCGGAGTTATTACTCTTGAGGTATTGATTGTGATTTCATGCCTATTTTATGCCGGTAATTTGATTTACGCTTCCAGCATAGTTTCATGTACTTTTATTGTTTTGATTTGTGCACGCTGGTGCACGCGGTTGTGAGTTTTTCCATCGCGGTACACCTGATTTTGATTAAGCCGCGTTGTATATCGTTTCGTGCCTTGGCTGCACCTGCTTATGATTTTATGGATTTCATACGGTTGATTTGATGTTGTGCATATGTTACGCACACGATTTGATTTTTGCACTCGGTATAGCTTATATGTGCTTGTAGTGCATTGATATGTGTTTTGTGCACGCAGTTGCACACGTTTATGATTTCCTTTATACCTGGGTACACTTGGTGTTGCTGGTTACGTATTTGAGTTATTGCTTGGTATTTGTGCATGGGATGCACCAGTTCTATACTTCGTGCGTTTGTCGCACCAGTTTTATGTTTCTTACGTTTATCGCATCAGATTTATATATCATGCCTTTGTTGCACCAGATTTATATTTTGTGCATTACGGTTGCACTTGACTTCGATTTGATGTCTTTCGATATGTCGATTTTGATTCTGATATTGATGTGGATTCTTGCACTCCGTGCTTTTGACTAAACTTACGCATGTTTGGCGTTGCTATCGGATTTTGTGTTTCCGTGCATGTTGAGTGCGCAGGGTCTAGATTTTCATTCGTGCACGATGGATGCACCGATTTGGATTTTCGCGCATGTTGGGCGCATGCTTTGAGATACGATTTTGGTGCACACCCGATGCACTAAATCGAGATTTCTTCGTGCATATCAGATGCACCGGATTTTGGCTGTCAGGCACACACGTTGCCTATGACACATGCTTCGTGCGCACCCGTTGCACCTAGATGTTGTTTTGTGCATCTGTATGGCACATATATGGATTTTGATTTCCGTGCGCACCAGACGCACAGGGTGATGTTATGTGCATTTGTGGGATTTATTCCTTTTGGAGCAGTACATTTCTATGATATTTGATATTCGTTTTGTACCGAGCAGGACTAGTCAGAGGACAGTACCCGGATATATTTTGCATGCATTGATAGTTCGAAGGGATTTCCAAAGAGCGAGCTATAGTCTCGGTATATATATACCTACGTGTCCGATATGACACGGAACGTTTTAAAAACAAGGAAACCCTTCCAAATTGTTTTCAAAACGGCGGAACGTACATATTAAACAAAGGATATATATATATACATATATAGTTATTTTCTTATGAAAAACGTCCGCCACTGTACAGTGTTACGCGCATCGCACAGCGACTTAAAAAGATTTGGCATGCATTTACATCAGCTATTCATATGTATAGATTGGATGTCTACATGTATAGTTCTGATCTATATCATATTGGTTTTGTATTGGATTTGACATTTGTGTCTTTACCTTGACTCCGATGATTGCGGGATGCTTGATGGAGTGTTGCTTTTGAGTTATCTGCTCAGTACTCATGCGCATGCATTGCGCTATGACACGTTTTATGTATTGCTGATTTCGGAGCCCCGATGACTTGGAATTTGTATTGAAATATTTTAGTTTTTGGAGGTTAAATTTAAATTCGGGGACCGAATTTCCTTAAGGGGGGTAGATTGTAACGTTTCCAAAATAATAAAATATTATTTTCGGGAATTTTTATAATTTAATATTATTTTAATGAATATTTTAATATTCGGGTATAATTAAATACAAATAAATGGGGAAAAATTATGGAAAATTCTAAAAATAGGGTATTTTATGGAATTATGCCATTTTAAAGTTCTTAAGATTAGTTATATGCTAATTTAGTGCTAATCGCGATTAAAAATCGCTAATTGGATTTTTAGCTTTTTTGTGCAAAAATGTGCACATATCTTTTTTTCCACACTTGTTACACTTGTGTTACTTTCTTTTGCCATGGTTGTTCTTTTGGGTCTACTATTCAAGTGAGAAGAGTTTGGTGAAGAAAAGAAAAGGAAAAAGGTAAGTGGTGATGAGAGAGAGAGTAGGTTGCTTTTGACTTTTGACCCTTTCCTCCATCATTTCCCCATCTCATTTCTCTCTCCCCCTCCATGAGCTACTGCTGCTCCTGCCCTTTCCCTCTCCTCCTCCCTCTTCAAACCCTAGATCCACCATAAAACCAACCCCAAAACCCTATTCCCACTTCACAAAAAGTGTTCCCGAGCTCACTAGCTACACATTGAACCTAGCAAGATTGGATTTGGAGGACTCTGAGCAACTCAAGAATTTTCTTGAGTTGCCAAAGGAGGTAATTTCTGCACCCTCATGTAGTATTTCAATTTCCTTGTGCATCAATTCTAGTTTCATATCGATATTGTGTCGTTTTGTAGACTTTGGAGAATTCAAGTTAAGGTTTAGGGTAAAACTGAAATCAAAGATGAATTTGAGGATGGTGGTGACCTTAGAAACCCTGGTGCGATGTTAGTTTAAACCCAAACCTGAAATTGAAACCAGAATACGGAATTACGAAATCGATATCGGGGAAAACTGTAAATCTGGGAGTGTTTTGTGTAATCTGCTATCACCCCGAGACCCCAAAAATGAAACTGAGTTGACAGTGAGATGTGCAGGCACCATGGAACCACCACACCAAACCCTAGCCCCCAACTCCATTGTACGGCCGCCAATTAATTCCTTCTGGCCGCAAATTGCGGCCAGACCAAGAGGGAATTGCCTCGATCTTTGTGCATGGCCTTATTTCCTCTATTCTTGACCCTGGGTATGTCTAGTTTTGACTGATTCCAGTTAGGGTAAAATCTGGGTTGATTTTCCTATGTTGGTGCATGGTTTACGACTTGTTTTAGCATAGATTTTGGTATTTGGTGTTTCGTTCCTGTCGGATGGCGTTTGGACGTCAACGACAAGTGGATATTGATCGTGTTTGCATGCGAGGTTATAGGTTTTTACCTATAGGCGTAGCATGTGCCGTTTTGGTTTCCGATGTGATTTTCATGTGCTTTAGCGTTGTGATATACTTGTAGGTACCCTACGAGATGTGAGGCAAAGAAGATGAAGATGGCGACCTCGGCACCGATACACGAGAAGCAAGGTGAGTAGATTATATCTACGGGGAGAAGTCGGGTGGATGGCGTATAGCACCCCCGCAGTCCGTGGTGATGTATACGAATACGTATACACACATATATTTATTATGTGTTGTTTAGGATTATTGATGGTAATAATGGATTATTGATAATAAGGATGTATTGGTTTAGTAGTGCGAAACCCTAGAGTAGTGGGTGCACTCACACATACACACATACTTGCATACATTCTTTCATTATCTGTGCGCATATGATGCTGTGTATATCTACACATGGGTATGGGACTATGTGTTCATATACGAGTTTTGAGGATGATACGTGGGATTGAGATGAGTCGATGAGATGCGATTGAGACCGTGAGATTTGGCGACATGACAGAGTTCGTACTGGAGATGTGATATGATGGTAGTGATACCTGTCATGTGATGAGATAGTGTGACATCGACTCAGATTTAGGTGGTTTCTGTTAGTGTATATGCCCTAGAGGCCATTACTGTATCATACTAGTTTGTATATTACTTAATGGAAGCTTGGGATATTCACCTTGTATAAACAGTCTTGCTCAATATAGTAGTATGCTACTTGGTTTGTTTCTACTTCAATGTGTACTTGTGTTTATTTCAGTATATCACTTATACGCATTAGTGGAGCCCTTAGGATCTTTGCTTGATTACCAGCGTTGTGATGGCAGTCACACTAGTGGGGGCTGGGTAATCTATAGGCACATCCTTATACAGGTCCCTAGTCGTAGGACTATCGAGACTGGGCATCGATACTCCGGAGTAGACTAGCGTATGCGCTTCTCATCCCAGTGTGGGAGATGGTCTGTGTTGGAGATAGTGCCCTCAGAGTCAATTATTAGGTCACAGGTACGTGATTGTAATGATTGAGGGAGGACCTATCCCAGTAAGACAGTCTTGCTCGAGATGATAGTATGCTATCTGGTTTACCTTTATCATCGTGTACTGTTTTAGGTGACCTGACACGTCGCTATTACACGTTGATAGAGCCCCTAGGATTCTTGCTTGACCACCAGCAGTATGAGGGCGATCATATAAGTGGGAGCTGGGGGTCTACAAGCATATCCTTAAAAGGTCCCTAGTCGTGGGAGTTTCGAGACCGGGCATCGATACTCCATTAGTAGACTAGTGTATACAGTCGAGACCCCGACGAGGGGCGGTGGCCGGTCTCACAAGCCACTGGTGTCAGTTGGATCACCTAAGATGTATACAGGTGCTCATTGGGTTATGAGTACACCGGACAGGACTCGCCGGGAACATGCTAGTTGGTCATATACCAGACGTCAGATGGCAGTTCCCTGGTGACATGTGTGCAGGTTAGTTCATCGACCTGGGGATCGTCATTTGTCTCGTGTGAGTTCCCACTGTACTTTGATTACTACCCTACCACGGCTCAAAGGAGTCGTGCAAACAGGTTTTAGTTGGGTACAGTCCCGAGCCACATGGAGGCAGTGAGCGTATCTTCAGGGGTTCGTCTCTCCCGGTATTGGGGGTGAGGTCGTGCTGTGTCTAGGAGAGCCATTACACAAAGTCCTTGGCCAAGGCAAGGAGATTTACTGGTAGGTATTCCAGTAGTATCTCAGGGTGTTCTGGGCTACACTCCGACACGACTTGTACCGCTTTTGGGGGTCTGACTTTTACCAACCCCCTAGGCCCGCCATGCGATGCTCATAGACGAACGGACCGGACTGCACGGATATTGTCACTGACAGGCTCAGTTGGGTGTCGGGGTGAGCTTCCTCATCGACGTCCCATTTGGTCAGTACCTGGTAGCCCGTCACGTATTGGCTTATACCTCTGACGTGCTAGTGGTTAAATCCACAACCAAGGTATTGACGAGTCTTTAGAGTCCCCCACATTCAGTTACTCAGCTTTCGGGCGAAAGGTTGTAGAGGCCGTATGGAGATATGGCAAGGTCGGATCAGATACGTGCGGTATTGCACGGATCAGGATCGGACAGTCTGTACTATAGGCCGTATGGTTATATGGCAGGGTTCGATCAGATACGTACGGTATTGCACGGATCAGGATCGAACAGATATTACTATTCGGTTTTGGTATAAGCCGGATTCTAGTATAGTACAGTGTAGATTTTGTCTCATTGCATTTGTATTTCGGTCGAAATACAGATGCGGGTGTGTATGCACAGTATCGGGGTTTTCCTGTGATTTATTACGGGACCAGTTTTCTGGAGTTGCCAGTTTGCTTTTCGTTTCGGCCAATTTCCATTGTTCCGTTCATTGGCCGAAGATTGGTGGAGGAGGGCTTATTTGCATTGTTGCAAATAGGCATTTGTGGAGGGGGTTTTTGCATCTTGATGCATCATGATGGCTTTCATGATGTGCACCATCATTGACCTTGACTTCTTCTTGTCATGATGGCATGACTTTGGAAGCCATCATGCATGTTGATGATGGTTGAGTTGAGTATTGGTTTTGCCTTGTCATCATTGGTTCTCATGATTTCCTTTTGCATGATAGCCTTCTCTCTCTCTCCCTTGTATTATGGAGATGGTCTTTCATTTTTCATTGGCCTCTCCCATTTCATTCTCTCCATTCCTCTCTAGTGGTGGCCGGCCAAGTCCTATAGGGGCTGTCCAAAATTGGGTGTGGGTATTTTTGGTTCATATCATGCTCCAAAATACCCACTAGCTCCTCCACATTGTTCTTGTTTCATCCCTCCACCATATGGCACCTCCATGAACCCCAAAAGAGACAATAGCTCACTACACATTCTACAGCGAATCTTGGGCACGTCGAGTAGCCGGCTTCGTGCCCGAGTTGCCTCGGTATTGAGGTGGGAGCCCGTAAAAGTACCCGGCTTCGTGGTGCCCTTTCCGACGAGGAGGAGACGGACGGAGATCCCGCGAGGAGATCGGAGTGGAGATGAAGACCGGAGGACTTGGATCGTCGGTATATCTCTAACCCATCTTGTTAAGTAGCTTAGACTAGTTAATGGTTCGATCCGGGTTATAGTGCGCGGTGGTGCCGGTTTGCTAAGTCCGCAAAAATTTAAGTTATTCACCGCTTCCGCATTCCGGCGTCGGATTGACGGCCGGGGCGCCGCCGTGCACTTACAGTGGTATCAGAGCCTCGCCATTAACTTCGTCTAGCTTCGTTTGATGTGTTTTGCGGTTCCGATCGACCAAAATTCCAAAAACTCATTTTTACCTCACATCAGTTTTCTGTTAAGAATTTTTGGTGTCTAAAAATTTTTCTGTTGGTCTCAGAATGATGTGCAGGAGATTCTAAGAACTCTGGGAAAATTCGACACTCTGATCTCTCACACAGAGCGCGGATCCGCGGCCCCACCCTTCTATTGGGCCGCTGTTCCGCCGCAGTCTTGAGAGTTCAGTGGGCCATCTTTTTCCAGTGGGCTTCAGGGGTGTAATTAGGGGTTTTGGAATATTAAAATTGGGCCAATTATTTCTGTGAGTGCTGCAGTATTGGTTTGGGGCCCACTTGTTAATTTTTGGTCAATCGGAAAATTTTAAACACATTTTTCACAGTATTTACATTATATCTGCGACCGTGAATGTCACTCGATCGGTAAATCCGGTCTAACTGCTATAGCCCGGTTAGACGGATTTGCGAACGTGACTTTCACGTTGATGTTTTTGTTTTTGCTGTGATGTTGCGGATCGGTCGTGGGGATAGCCTGGATGCAATGCTAGTACAGTTTTGTTGTATTATGTACATTTGATATTGCGGGGCGAGCGTCCGACTTGTGGACTGCCGTCACTGCCGGATTGTATTATTATTTTGGGGCACGACCTGGTTGCGGTCGATGTACCCGGTGTATGTATATTTTACTTTCTGTACTAGGATTGCCCCGCGGAGGGGTGCACGGATAGCCGGGTTCTGGAGGGCAACAAGCCCGCATCTCATGGCATTGAGGCGGAAGGGGGCTTCACTCTAGGATTGGCGGGCTATTCGCCGCACTCGTAGGGGGTACAGGTTGACCCAGGAGGGGTGCCCAAGTTGCCGGATTCCGTGAAGTGCTGGGTGGTCCATTCACGGCGCTGAAGGGGGCTGCCTCGCTTCAGGTTTTGGCGGGTGACTTGCCGCGCCCGTAGGGGTCTAGGATTTCATTGCACAGGCTATCCACACGACCAGGGGAACGTCGGGTTTCAGCGGCTCTGTGAAACCCGGGGATCCCAGATATCTGTATTGTTTCTGTGATGCTGTTCATTTTCTGTGATGTTGCATTTTATTCACGCCTTGAGCGAAATATAATATATTGGTATATATATTAGTAGATGTTGTATATGTTTTGCATCCGCGCTAGTCCAGTCCCCGCTCTGTCGTTAGTAAGCTAACCTAACGGGTAATGACGGGACCCAGTGGCGAATGCGGATGGCATATACGTACATCAGTATATTTTCGTTCTTTTTGGTGTGATCAATTGATGGGACTGCGTTGATTCGGATCAATGCAAGTTAAAAACAAACCTAATCTGATGTTGTTGGAACACTTTTCAAAAAGCTGTTATTGCAAGGACGTTTACTTTTGTTTTGCATCGTGGTATTCATTGGAATATCCTGCTCCTCAGTCGACGAGGCAAGGGCCGAGATCCCTTCACCGGGAGTGACCCCTTGGACAAAAAGTTTGCGTCAGGGCATTAACTTCACTATAGCCGATTACTTTTGCTTTGCATCGTGGTATTCAGTTGGAATATCCTGCACCTCATTCTACGGGGAAAGAGCCGAGATCCCTTCACCGGGAGTGACCTCTTTAGCAACGGTTTTCGTCACTATATTTTCAAAAAGCTATCCGTTCCTTCAACGATATCAAGTTCATTACGTTAAAGGTTTTCGCCAGAAACCATTCGTAGCCCTCCATCATTTCAGTTAAATATTCGGTAGTATTCAAGCTATGTATTTTGACCTCACGCCAAGGCATAGTGTTTGGTAGCTGCCGGGTATTTATCTGTTGCATAGATAGATGCGTTGGTTTGGGACAGTCGTACTACTATTTTGGCCTACGTCAAGGGTATGTACGGGTGGATTCAAATTAACCTGGATAATGATGGACAGAACTTGACATGTGACTTATGATATTTTGACCTCACGCCAAGGTCATAAGAGCATGGGGCAGAAATCACATCGGGAGTTTCAAAAGAACTGAAACTTGCCAGATATGCGCATACCTTCTGGAGTGTGATACCGTGAGCGGATCCCGTCACGTTGTCATGCGATGAGAGTTGGATCCCGATTCCCACTGATGAGTTAGTTTACTCCTCGGGTGACCCCGACTAATTCTTCTTTCAGGTTTGGAGGAGAATTTGAGGTACAGTGGGAGGTTTCCAGATTAGATAAATTGGTAACCATTCTGATCTAGGTTAGAGTGCACGCTGAGTGTTTCTTTTCTCTCTCTCTCTTTGGCAGCGACCATTGACCCGACCCTAAGACTATGACTCAGTGACCAAGTTGACCGAACCTTCTTTAACACTGGCTTTTGGATTGTCAGAGTTGCGAACCTCATTGCCACTCCTACTTTTACCCTTTTCTCCAGGACACCCCGTATTACTACGAACGTCCACTTCCATTGGACAAAACCATCGTATGGTTAGATACGAACTCGAAGGAATTAATTCGAGGATGGTTTCCGGTTCTGGAGAAAACGGATAGGATTATTCAGTTGTCTTTTCCTTTTACCCTCTCTCAGGTTACGAGTACTCCTTGGTTTAGGGGTAGTACACCTATTACGCAAATTGGATTGTCTTCTTCCAAACCTTAGGCTGGTGCCGACCGGTAGGGAATGAAGAAAACCAATTAGCATAACGATGGTGTGCAGAAGGTATTAAGTTCAGACAAAGCAAGGGATTAGTAAGAGGGCAAAGTAAATTGCAACAGATATTCACGACCAAACCAGGTATTTCATTACCACTCCCAAATCACCTTTGTATTTCTCCAGGACACTCCGTATCACTACGAAGATCCACAGTTTATTTGGATACTCTATCGTATGGTTATATACGAACTCGAATGGAACTTGTTCCAGTTCGGGGATGGATTCTGGTTCAGGAGAAATAGGAATAAGGTTTATTCGGTTGTCTTTTATCTTCACCCTCTCTCATTGCGAGTGTTCCTAGGATTGGGACAGTACACCCATTATGCTTATTGGATAGTCTTCTTCCAAGCCATAGGCTGGTGCCGAACGGTAGGGAAGGAAGAAAACCATTTGGCCTAAAGGGGTGTGCAGAAGGTAAAGACTAAAGACATATGAAGGGATTTGGAGAGGTGGCAAAGAACTATACGGTTACAGTCGTGAATCTGGAAGAGGCATTACTAAGAATACCAGGATACCCCATCGAAACATTTCAATGTTTCAGTCTCACTATGTACTGTTAAAGGAAACTGATTTCCCGATTAGACACTTGCTCCAGGGTATGTATTTACCAGGTTTGATTCTCATATCTGTATGGTTTTACAGATGATGAGTGGGAGTAAGTTATTGGGAATTGGGTGATCATCCTCATTATATCGGGATTCGTTGTAATCGGTGATATTTGAGGAGATCACCTGGGTTGTTTGCCGGTCGGCAAATATATGGTTTTGAATATCCGCTGTTGTGCACCAATTTCAAATTGATATATCTGTACGTCTATTTTCATAGAGTGAGATATACCTTTTGATATTATGTCGATGACATTTACCTATATCAGTGGATGGTTAGGTAAGGAGCATCAAACAGCGGTGTAATTCTTCTTAACCATAAGTACAGTTTTCAACCTACGACACACAGTGAAAGAGTTATCAGACTCAAGGGACTTGTACAGAGTATTGTATGATGTCCAGGGTCCATCAGGACACAGGGGTTGGTCCTCGTACTATATTCGGTTTACTTATGACTTCTCTAGTTTTTAGACAAGTGTTTCGTGGAAACACAGGATCTGAATTTTGAGAAGTTATAGGTATTTGAATAGAGTAGAGAACCAGGTATAGCAGGTATCGGGATTCTTCAAAGAGATCGAAGATGTAGATACTTGTATATGGTGTTCAGTTGATAGTAATGATTAAGAGAAATTGCTTCTCTTTCAGGTTACTCATAATTGGAAGTATTCCTAAGTTGAGTAACGCTGATCTGGCCTCCTTCCATTTAGTTGACATGCACTGGAGACAATTGCATGATTTGGATCTGGTTCAATTAAATCAGTGCCTCTGGTCCTATATGGGATATAGAACAGTTCATATCTTAACGATGTTAAGGTACGGGGAGTTGTCCGGTTTATGATTAAAACCAGACACTGGACAACTCAAGGCACGTTTCTGTAATGGCTGTTTGTGGGTTGACCCAGGCTATGACGAGGGTTGACTTTCTACCATCTGGATGAACAATAGCGATATTGTTCTAGACTCGCCACAGTTTTAATAAAAATGGATTTTTTCAGAAAACAGCAGTGGGAGTATGGTAGAACTGGAAGTAATTCCAGAACCACAAACGATTACTGAAGATTTGATAAGGAACCTAAAGATTCAATCTGGATTGACATTCCATTGGCCACTCCGCAGATAAGGTGGGTAACTTCAGGCACCCGAGAGGTACTCCGGTAGCCTCAAGGACGGTGACAGGGAAGTTCTTGTTTACCCACAATTGCCATTGCTGTTGTTCCAGGTTACGAGACCCGGCGGGAGGATGAGTATAGCGTCGTTCTAAACCAGTTTTAGAAGTGTACGTCTATATGACTCTGCCAGAGGGTTGTCGTAGTCAGTGGGAGCAGCGGAAGCATTGGTGGACAGGTTGCTTATGTCTATTTATAGACTAGAGCAGATGTAGCGGAGATAGATCATCTGTTTCTGACGTGACAGTCATGGGTTTGACTTCATCAGAATAGGGGATGGATCTGTTGAGAAGGTAGTAGGGTGTGATATCCTGGTATTTGGATGATATACACCAAGTAGGAAAAGAAACTCCTACACTACGATCGGTTATACTTTGGTCGTCACACAGTTGTTTCTCCACAAAGGAAATGGATTTTATATCAGACATACTGGTTACTAGATCTATGGTCTTAGATCTAGATTTGGGTGGTTTCCCAATTAGGGTACTTGACAGCATTCTAAGAGTATTTAGGATGGACGACTCCTGGCACGGTAGTGTACCTGCAGGTAATGGAGTCACCCTCTCCAAAGGTGTCTTACAGACTAAAGGGAAGAGGGACGGGCATGATTGGCAGATCACTTGCTCAGGCAATTGAGTCAATCGTGAGATGTCAAGTACCACACCAGATGTTGTTCTTGCACTAGATGCAATAAGTTGACATTAATCCAATCCTGGAGAAACAGTCGGAAGCAGTTTTAGAACATAAGTGGATGTTCTAGGGATATGATAACGACAGCCTCATTCAGGAGACAGTTATCATTCCAGGCTTCCAAGGTGACATGGACGACAAGGAGGTTGTCAGAGTTATAGTTTTCCTTCTGATAAGGGGCAGTATTTTGGACAGGTGGTCCAAGGCAATACTGAGGGAGGCATGGCGCGCAGGATACTGATTAAGTTCAGTTGACGATACAGTCTAAGAAGTTTGGATTTGGAGTTCATTTATGAGCTAGGTCCCATCAGACATCCAGACATATTCTGAGACAGGTATTGCTCTTTTCGGGAGATGGTTTTCTCCGCGAACTTGAGATATAGAGAGACATAGAAAGAAACAACTAAGCGGATCCACTCACTGAGGCTATTCCTCGACCACAATAGTTTCGCAAACGAGCTTTGTGAAACTGACTAGTAGAGGAGTTGGGTGTTCGGTATCACACGGGCTGTGAGTATGCGACATCGCAATAATTAGCCTTGAGTGCAAGTGGGAGATTGTTGGAGATAGTGCCCTCAGAGTCAATTATTAGGTCACAGGTACGTGATTGTAATGATTGAGGGAGGACCTATCCCAGTAAGACAGTCTTGCTCGAGATGATAGTATGCTATCTGGTTTACCTTTATCATCGTGTACTGTTTTAGGTGACCTGACACGTCGCTATTACACGTTGATAGAGCCCCTAGGATTCTTGCTTGACCACCAGCAGTATGAGGGCGATCATATAAGTGGGAGCTGGGGGTCTACAAGCATATCCTTAAAAGGTCCCTAGTCGTGGGAGTTTCGAGACCGGGCATCGATACTCCATTAGTAGACTAGTGTATACAGTCGAGACCCCGACGAGGGGCGGTGGCCGGTCTCACAAGCCACTGGTGTCAGTTGGATCACCTAAGATGTATACAGGTGCTCATTGGGTTATGAGTACACCGGACAGGACTCGCCGGGAACATGCTAGTTGGTCATATACCAGACGTCAGATGGCAGTTCCCTGGTGACATGTGTGCAGGTTAGTTCATCGACCTGGGGATCGTCATTTGTCTCGTGTGAGTTCCCACTGTACTTTGATTACTACCCTACCACGGCTCAAAGGAGTCGTGCAAACAGGTTTTAGTTGGGTACAGTCCCGAGCCACATGGAGGCAGTGAGCGTATCTTCAGGGGTTCGTCTCTCCCGGTATTGGGGGTGAGGTCGTGCTGTGTCTAGGAGAGCCATTACACAAAGTCCTTGGCCAAGGCAAGGAGATTTACTGGTAGGTATTCCAGTAGTATCTCAGGGTGTTCTGGGCTACACTCCGACACGACTTGTACCGCTTTTGGGGGTCTGACTTTTACCAACCCCCTAGGCCCGCCATGCGATGCTCATAGACGAACGGACCGGACTGCACGGATATTGTCACTGACAGGCTCAGTTGGGTGTCGGGGTGAGCTTCCTCATCGACGTCCCATTTGGTCAGTACCTGGTAGCCCGTCACGTATTGGCTTATACCTCTGACGTGCTAGTGGTTAAATCCACAACCAAGGTATTGACGAGTCTTTAGAGTCCCCCACATTCAGTTACTCAGCTTTCGGGCGAAAGGTTGTAGAGGCCGTATGGAGATATGGCAAGGTCGGATCAGATACGTGCGGTATTGCACGGATCAGGATCGGACAGTCTGTACTATAGGCCGTATGGTTATATGGCAGGGTTCGATCAGATACGTACGGTATTGCACGGATCAGGATCGAACAGATATTACTATTCGGTTTTGGTATAAGCCGGATTCTAGTATAGTACAGTGTAGATTTTGTCTCATTGCATTTGTATTTCGGTCGAAATACAGATGCGGGTGTGTATGCACAGTATCGGGGTTTTCCTGTGATTTATTACGGGACCAGTTTTCTGGAGTTGCCAGTTTGCTTTTCGTTTCGGCCAATTTCCATTGTTCCGTTCATTGGCCGAAGATTGGTGGAGGAGGGCTTATTTGCATTGTTGCAAATAGGCATTTGTGGAGGGGGTTTTTGCATCTTGATGCATCATGATGGCTTTCATGATGTGCACCATCATTGACCTTGACTTCTTCTTGTCATGATGGCATGACTTTGGAAGCCATCATGCATGTTGATGATGGTTGAGTTGAGTATTGGTTTTGCCTTGTCATCATTGGTTCTCATGATTTCCTTTTGCATGATAGCCTTCTCTCTCTCTCCCTTGTATTATGGAGATGGTCTTTCATTTTTCATTGGCCTCTCCCATTTCATTCTCTCCATTCCTCTCTAGTGGTGGCCGGCCAAGTCCTATAGGGGCTGTCCAAAATTGGGTGTGGGTATTTTTGGTTCATATCATGCTCCAAAATACCCACTAGCTCCTCCACATTGTTCTTGTTTCATCCCTCCACCATATGGCACCTCCATGAACCCCAAAAGAGACAATAGCTCACTACACATTCTACAGCGAATCTTGGGCACGTCGAGTAGCCGGCTTCGTGCCCGAGTTGCCTCGGTATTGAGGTGGGAGCCCGTAAAAGTACCCGGCTTCGTGGTGCCCTTTCCGACGAGGAGGAGACGGACGGAGATCCCGCGAGGAGATCGGAGTGGAGATGAAGACCGGAGGACTTGGATCGTCGGTATATCTCTAACCCATCTTGTTAAGTAGCTTAGACTAGTTAATGGTTCGATCCGGGTTATAGTGCGCGGTGGTGCCGGTTTGCTAAGTCCGCAAAAATTTAAGTTATTCACCGCTTCCGCATTCCGGCGTCGGATTGACGGCCGGGGCGCCGCCGTGCACTTACAGTCTGTCCCACAGCCATCAGTACGTCGTACTGGAGATAGTATACGGGTGCTCGTTGGGTTACGAGTACACTGGACAAGGACTCGTCGGGAACTGACAGGTTGGTATTATACCTATCGTCAGTTATCAGTTCCCAGGTGACATGAGTACAGCTTAGTCCGCTGACTTGACACTGACACTTCGCCTCGAGTGTGTTCCCACTGCACTTTGATCACTACCCTACCACGGCTCAAAGGAGTCGTGCAAACAGGTGGTGGTTGGGTGCAGTCCCGAAGCACTTGGAGGCAGTGACGGTTAGACAGGATTCGTCTCTCCCGGTATTGGGGGTTGACATCGCGCTGTGTCTAGGAGAGCCATTACACGAGTAGTCCCTGGCCAGGGCAAGCGAGATATACTGGTAGGTTTCCAGTGTTATCTCAGGGTGTTTTGGGCTTCACTCCGACACGACTTGTACCGCTATTGGGGGACTGACGTTTTACCGCCCCCTAGGCCCGCCATGCGATGTATCAGACGAACAGACCGGACTGTACGGAGAATGTCACATTCTGACTCAGTAGGAGTTCAGATGGGGTTTCACCTCGTCAGCCTTCTTGTCGGCATCTACCTGGGGACCGTTACGCACAGCTAGTGCCGCTTGCGGTCTGTGGTTAAACCCACTGCCAGCGTAGTGTCGAGTCTTTAGAGTCCCACACAGAGGGTATTCGCCTCTGGGCAAAACAGAGTAGAGGTCGCATGGTTTTGCGACAGGGTTCGTTCTCATCCGCGCACTTGTGCACGTTTGGAGTCCGGACGGATTATACTGGCAGGCTCTGGTTTGAGCCAGATACTGGTATATATATTTGGGGTTGCTTTTATATCTTGGTATTCTTGTTCCTCGGAACGAGAATGCAGGTGTGTATGCACAGTTGCTTGAGGCGGAGGATGAGGTATTTCATTAGGGTTTCGGAACGGGTGCGTATGCACAGTTGACAGTTATCTTTTTCCAAACCCTAATGGATTTATGGATTATCTATTTATAATAGTAATTAAATGAGAATTTTGTTATGGTTGATTTTGTTGACTTGTTGACCATGGTTGACTTGTTGACCATGGTTGAAAGTTGACCACCATCATGCTTCAAAAGTCTTCCTTGATTTATGCTTACATTTTTAAATGAAGCATGGTTGTGGTCATTCCAAATTGCCATCAACTATTCTCATTTTCAATTATTATTATTAGATAATTCTTTTCTTTTGCATTATGGTTGCAAGAAAGAAAAGATATAGCTCATTCTATCATAACCTCTCTCTCTCCTCATTTTCATCTTCTTCCTCCTCTTGAAAAGAGAAACCTTCTCATGTGTTGAGAATCATTCTCTTTAGATAGAAAAGCAAACCCTAATCACTCTCTACTCATTCTAGGATGAAGGTTTAGCAAGCCGGAAACCCTAGTTCACTCAAAGATCGAGGAAGAGCCCAAAGTCGAACCTTCGAGGTGGATCCATCTTTGACGGGAGAAGGCGACGAAAAGAGAACCATCAACCTCTACAAGGTTTGAAGAAGAAGGAGTTCAAGTTTAGGTATAACCATCTTCCATAGTAGCTAACTCTCTTTAGCTTGTTAACTAGTTTTAGTTTAGACAACGATCCCGACATAGTTTAGTCCATGTTGCCTCTTGCGATAAAAATTCGTTTTTTATACCGTTTCCGCCTCCCCGTAAGTACCGGGGGTCGCAATATGGACTTACAGTGGTATCAGAGCCTAACTAAACTTAAACTAGCTTGGTAGTGAAGTGTAACGAAGTTCGGAACCGAAAAAAATCACAAAACCGGAAAATCACAAAAACTGAGTTTCTGTTGAAATTTTTTCTGCTCAAAATGAAAAACTTTACACTTGTAAATTCGGCTCAGGGTTTTTTGTGAACACCCAAGAAAAACGATACAGTGATTCGCCTAAAGTGCCGCGCTTCCGCCGCGTGATCCTTCTTAGACGCCGCGGAACCGCCGCGACTTGGTGTCTTCTCTGCATCGTTTTTCGTGCAGTGTGTTTGTGTGTTGGTTTTGGGATTTTTGAAATATATTATATGTGCCCAGATTTTGCAGAAAAGAAATTTCCTTTTGGGGTCCTATAATTCCGTATTTTTCCCGAACTTCACTACACTTTGACTATGATGGTTATATCTGTGATGTTTGCATGTATTGAACGTCGGCTAATCGCTATAAGACGATTAGTCGGGGTTATACATGATCTGTAATGTGCTGGAATGTGTATATAAATATGTTGGATTGTCGCGGGTGAATAGCCGGGGGTTGTGAGACGAGAGTTTTCTTTTCTTGCAATTCATTGTAAATGTAAATTGATGTAATTATATTATTTGTTTGGCCGCACAACCGGGTCGGGGTTGTAGCCGTCATTGTATAATTCTTTTTACTGTTTTTGCTCCTAGGATAGACCCATGGAGGGGTGCACAAACTACCGAGGACTTGGCGGGTAGTTTGCCGCACCCGTAGGGGTCTTGGGTGGGGTTTTGGCTATTCACCGCGACCGTGTTATCTGTTTTTGTTACAGGCTCGTACAAATTACAGATTGCTAGTATATCCAATGTATTTATCTGTGATCTGAAATGTCTATCATTGCTTTCTATTTAGGCGTTGCTTATGTTTTACAGACGCGCTAGCCCAGCCCCCGCTCTGTCGTTAGTTAAGTAACCTAACGGGTAATGACGGGGCCCCGTGGCGAATGCGAATGGCATAAGCGTACGTCATATTTTGGTTGTTTTCTGCAATGGTAGGATTAAATGATGGGACGCATTAAAAGAACTAATGCAAGAATATCACGCATTAAAAGAACTAATGCAAGATAATAAACCAAGTTTAAGTCGATGGAACACTTTCGAAAAACCACTCGGTTCTTTTCAAAACTAACTTTTAAATGCGGAGCTTGAGCCACTCCTTCTAAAAGCTATCTCGTTCCATCGATTATATCAAGTTCACTACGTTCACGGTTTTACCAAAACCATTCGTAGCCCTCCGTCGTTTCGCATGAATAGGCAATAGTATTCAAGCTGTGTATTTTGGCCAAAGTCAAGGCACAGTGATTGGTAGCTATTGGGTGTTCATGTGTAGCATAGATAGATGCGTTGGTTTGGGACAGTCGTGCTGCCATTTTGGCCAAAGTCAAGGGTATGTACGGATGGATCCAAATTAACCTGGAAAGTGACGGGAAGAACTTGACATGTGACTTATGATATTTTGGCCAAAGTCAAGGTCATAAGAGCATAGGGCAAAAATCCACATCGGGAGTTTCATAAGTACTGAAACTTGCTAGATTTGCATACCATTTGGAGTGTGATGATTATGGTAGGATTCCTTCATTTTCGTCACGCGATGATATTTGGATCCCGATCCTACTGTGAGTATATGCTACTCCTCGGGAAATTTCTCACTAAATGATCAATGCTATAAACCTAGTAGGTGCCTAGAAAGGTGTTAGCGGGGCTACGCCCCCAGGGAAAAGAGGTTCTTAAATTAAGGAACTTCGCGAAAGCGTTGGAAAACCTCCCTCGAAGTACCGACACTGGCCTGGCTGAACGGTTAAGCAAGTATTGTACGGTGGGATTGATCCCGGCTAATTCTTCCTTTGTGGTTTGAGGAGGGATTCGAGAGACAGTGGGAGCCATCCTGTTTAGACAAATTAAAAACCATTCTAAACTTGCAAGAGCATCGTGCTAAGTGTTTCTTCTCTCCCCCTGCAGCGACCAAATCGAAATGACTGGACTTAAGTTACTTCTAGATAAAAACATATTGACAGGGCCAAACTACAAAGATTGGCTCAGGAATGTCAAATTGGCAATCTCTTACGACAAGCTGGGGTATCTTCTTACCAGCAAAGCTCCCCCCGTCCCAGGTCCCACCTCCAGTGTCGCGGATAAGGAAATCCGTAAGACTTGGGAGATTGACAGCGCGAATGCCAGATGCCTCGTACTTGCCTCGATGGACAATGACCATCAGAGGAGGCACGAGAATATGGATTTGGAATCCATATTTCTTCATACAAAAGAACTGTATGGAGAGCAGTCTCGTATCGCAAGATACGAAGTGTCGAAGAAGTTATTTTCGACTAAGTTGGCCGTCGGATCATCGGTAGCGGACCACGTGCTTAAGATGATTGGCTACACTGAGGAGCTCGCGGAACTTGGGACCACGTTGGACAGTGAACTTTATACAGATATAATTCTCCAGTCCCTTCCATCCACTTACGCCCAGTTCATACTGAATTTCAACTTGCAAGAAAAGGAAGTTGAACTTTCAGAACTCCTCAACCTGCTGAGGAGCGCAGAGGGCACCCTACAGAAGGGTAGGGATACATCCACTTTGTTTGTAGGAGGATCTTCTTCTTCTAGGTCCAAGGCGAAAGCCAAGGGAAAGAAGAAGAAAGCCCCCGCCAAACCAAGAGGCGGTGTTAGTAAAGTGGGTGTGAAGGGAAAGGAAAAGGCAACAAAAATAGCGGGGAAGCTTGTTGGTAAAGAGGAATGCTTCTATTGTCACAAGAGTGGACACTGGAAGAAAGATTGCAGGGCTTGGAAAGCCAGGACACAGGAACTGAAGCAGGTTGCGGCTTCAGCTTCAGGTGTGTATGTTATTGAAAACTGTCTTTCTATAAACTCTACTTCCTGGGTATTGGATACCGGATCAGGATCTCATATCTGTAATTCTTTGTAGGCGTTGAGAAACCGTAGGGTTTTGAAGGCAGGTGACATGACCCTCAGAGTTGCGAACGGAGCTAGCATGGATGCTAAAGCCGTGGGGGACTATCACCTGGGAATGTCAGACGGGCATGTTTTGGTTTTGCGTAATTGCTTTTTTGTACCCAACGCAACTTGTAATATCATTTCTGTATCTTTGGTTTCTAAAGAAGGTTATGAATTTGCGTTTGTAAGTAATGTTGTTAACATTCACTTTAATCAAGTTCTGATTGGGTCAGGTACATTGAGCAATGGTATATACGTATTAAACCAACCACAGATTTTCAATGTCCAGAATACACACAAAAGAAAGTCACCAGATATTAATCAGACTTTCTTATGGCATTGTAGACTGGGTCACATCAATGAGAGAAGGTTGACTAAGTTACATATAGAAGGATATTTGGATCCGTTCGAATATCAATCATATGCCACTTGTCAATCCTGTCTCAAAGGAAAGATGACAAAGACTCCGTTCACTGGACACGGAGTAAGAGCGAGCGAGCTCTTGGGACTCGTACACAGCGACGTGTGCGGTCCAATGTCTACACATGCGCGAAGCGGTTATTCTTACTTCATTACTTTTACGGATGATTTTTCAAGATACGGTTATGTCTTCTTAATGAAACATAAGTCCGAAGCTTTTGAAAAATTCCAGGAATTTAAGAATGAAGTAGAAAAACAGACCGGCAAAAGTATCAAGATTCTAAGATCGGATCGAGGTGGAGAATACTTAAGTGCCGAGTTCCTGAATTATTTAAAAGAGAATGGGATTCTCTCTCAGCTTACTCCTCCATACACCCCGCAACATAACGGTGTATCGGAGAGACGGAACCGGACCCTATTGGATATGGTACGGTCCATGATGAGTAACGCTGAGTTACCGCGATCATTCTGGGGGTATGCACTAGAATCAGCTGCGTACCTTTTGAACCGAGTTCCTACTAAGACTGTGCCTACTACACCATATGAAATGTGGTGTGGGAAGAGACCCCATCTCAGTCACATTAAGACTTGGGGAAGTCCAGCTTTTGTTAAAAAGCAGCATGCGGACAAGCTCGAGGCGCGCTCAGTACTGTGTAAGTTTGTGGGATATCCAAAGAATTCCAAGGGATATCTTTTCTACTACGAAGAGGAACAAAAAGTTCTTGTTTCTCGTCATGCCCACTTTCTAGAACATCAGTTCTTAGAAAAAGAATTAAGTGGGAGCGCAGTAGAACTGGAAGAAATTCCAGAACCACAGACTATTACTGAAAGCTTAATGGAACCAGAGGGTTCAAATGAACAGGACATTCCTACGCCGCTCCGCAGGAGTAGTAGGCAGTCTCATCCGCCCGAGAGATACTACGGTTTTCTCATAGACGGGGATCGAGAGGATTGCATCATAGATTATGATGAGCCTACTAGCTTCCAGCAGGCCGTTCAGAGCGTTGACTCGGTAAAATGGCTGGATGCAATGCGGACCGAAATGGAGTCCATGTACACCAACAAAGTATGGACGTTGGACATTGCTCCAGACGGGGTAAAACCCGTAGGATGCAAGTGGATCTTCAAAAGGAAGATTGGTGTAGATGGACAGGTTGAGACCTATAAAGCTAGACTTGTAGCAAAGTGTTTCCGTCAAAGACCTGGCTTGGACTATGACGAAACCTTTTCTCCAGTGGCTATGCTGAAATCCATTCGGATCCTTCTTGCCATTGCTGCCTTCCACGATTATGAGATTTGGCAGATGGACGTAAAAACCGCTTTTCTAAATGGAAATTTAGAGGAGTGTGTCTATATGGATCAGCCAGAAGGTTTCATTCAGAGTGGGAGCAGCAGAAAGGTGTGCAAGTTGCTTAAGTCCATCTATGGACTAAAGCAGGCATCGCGGAGTTGGAACATCTGTTTTGATGAGACGGTCAAGGAATTTGACTTTATCAAAAATCCAGATGAACCGTGCATCTATAGTAGATTTGTAGCGAGAACTGTAGTATTCCTTGTTTTATACGTGGATGACATTCTCTTAATAGGAAATGACATTCCTATGCTACAATCTGTCAAGGGTTTCTTGTCACACAGGTTCTCCATGAAAGACCTGGGTGATGCCTCTTACATCCTGGGGATCCGGATCCATCGTGATAGATCCAAGAGGATATTAGGACTTTCACAGTCCAGGTACATCGACACCGTACTGAAAAGATTCAGTATGGAAGATTCCAAGCGCGGTAACTTACCGGCTTGTCACGGGATCACCCTCTCTAAAGAGATGTCTCCCAAGACTGATTTGGAGAGGGATCGCATGTCTATTATACCCTACGCTTCTGCGGTAGGCTCTATAATGTATGCGATGTTGTGTACCAGACCGGATGTAGCTTATGCACTGAGTGTAGTAAGCCGGTATCAGTCAAACCCTGGGGAGAAACATTGGATAGCGGTAAAGAACATTCTCAAGTACCTGAGGAGGACTAAGGAGATGTTCTTGGTGTATGGCGGAAAAGACCTCCAGATTGAGGCCTTTGCTGACTCCAGCTTCCAGAGTGACAAGGATGATTCCAAGTCCATGTCGGGTTTTGTCTTTACCCTCAATGGAGGGGCGGTGTGTTGGAAGAGTTCCAAACAGGAAACCGTTGCAGACTCGACTATGGAAGCGGAATACATCGCTGCATCTGATGCCGCAAAAGAAGCTGTCTGGATAAGGAAGTTCTTAAAAGAACTTCAGGTGGTTCCGTCCATTGTTGACCCAGTACCTCTGTATTGCGACAACAACGGGGCTATAGCTTTAGCAAAGGAACCCAGGTCCCATCAGAGATCCAGGCACATCTTGAGGCGGTATCACCTGATCAGGGAGATCGTGGATCGCAAGGAGATCGAGGTTCGGAGGGTTGCTTCAGAAGAGAACACTGCAGATCCATTCACCAAGGCCCTACCCCAGACTCAGTTCGAGCGGCTGATCGAGATGATAGGTCTTCGATACGCCAGTACATGGCCTTAGTGCAAGTGGGAGATTGTTAGTGTATATGCCCTAGAGGCCATTACTGTATCATACTAGTTTGTATATTACTTAATGGAAGCTTGGGATATTCACCTTGTATAAACAGTCTTGCTCAATATAGTAGTATGCTACTTGGTTTGTTTCTACTTCAATGTGTACTTGTGTTTATTTCAGTATATCACTTATACGCATTAGTGGAGCCCTTAGGATCTTTGCTTGATCACCAGCGTTGTGATGGCAGTCACACTAGTGGGGGCTGGGTAATCTATAGGCACATCCTTATACAGGTCCCTAGTCGTAGGACTATCGAGACTGGGCATCGATACTCCGGAGTAGACTAGCGTATGCGCTTCTCATCCCAGTGTGGGAGATGGTCTGTCCCACAGCCATCAGTACGTCGTACTGGAGATAGTATACGGGTGCTCGTTGGGTTACGAGTACACTGGACAAGGACTCGTCGGGAACTGACAGGTTGGTATTATACCTATCGTCAGTTATCAGTTCCCAGGTGACATGAGTACAGCTTAGTCCGCTGACTTGACACTGACACTTCGCCTCGAGTGTGTTCCCACTGCACTTTGATCACTACCCTACCACGGCTCAAAGGAGTCGTGCAAACAGGTGGTGGTTGGGTGCAGTCCCGAAGCACTTGGAGGCAGTGACGGTTAGACAGGATTCGTCTCTCCCGGTATTGGGGGTTGACATCGCGCTGTGTCTAGGAGAGCCATTACACGAGTAGTCCCTGGCCAGGGCAAGCGAGATATACTGGTAGGTTTCCAGTGTTATCTCAGGGTGTTTTGGGCTTCACTCCGACACGACTTGTACCGCTATTGGGGGACTGACGTTTTACCGCCCCCTAGGCCCGCCATGCGATGTATCAGACGAACAGACCGGACTGTACGGAGAATGTCACATTCTGACTCAGTAGGAGTTCAGATGGGGTTTCACCTCGTCAGCCTTCTTGTCGGCATCTACCTGGGGACCGTTACGCACAGCTAGTGCCGCTTGCGGTCTGTGGTTAAACCCACTGCCAGCGTAGTGTCGAGTCTTTAGAGTCCCACACAGAGGGTATTCGCCTCTGGGCAAAACAGAGTAGAGGTCGCATGGTTTTGCGACAGGGTTCGTTCTCATCCGCGCACTTGTGCACGTTTGGAGTCCGGACGGATTATACTGGCAGGCTCTGGTTTGAGCCAGATACTGGTATATATATTTGGGGTTGCTTTTATATCTTGGTATTCTTGTTCCTCGGAACGAGAATGCAGGTGTGTATGCACAGTTGCTTGAGGCGGAGGATGAGGTATTTCATTAGGGTTTCGGAACGGGTGCGTATGCACAGTTGACAGTTATCTTTTTCCAAACCCTAATGGATTTATGGATTATCTATTTATAATAGTAATTAAATGAGAATTTTGTTATGGTTGATTTTGTTGACTTGTTGACCATGGTTGACTTGTTGACCATGGTTGAAAGTTGACCACCATCATGCTTCAAAAGTCTTCCTTGATTTATGCTTACATTTTTAAATGAAGCATGGTTGTGGTCATTCCAAATTGCCATCAACTATTCTCATTTTCAATTATTATTATTAGATAATTCTTTTCTTTTGCATTATGGTTGCAAGAAAGAAAAGATATAGCTCATTCTATCATAACCTCTCTCTCTCCTCATTTTCATCTTCTTCCTCCTCTTGAAAAGAGAAACCTTCTCATGTGTTGAGAATCATTCTCTTTAGATAGAAAAGCAAACCCTAATCACTCTCTACTCATTCTAGGATGAAGGTTTAGCAAGCCGGAAACCCTAGTTCACTCAAAGATCGAGGAAGAGCCCAAAGTCGAACCTTCGAGGTGGATCCATCTTTGACGGGAGAAGGCGACGAAAAGAGAACCATCAACCTCTACAAGGTTTGAAGAAGAAGGAGTTCAAGTTTAGGTATAACCATCTTCCATAGTAGCTAACTCTCTTTAGCTTGTTAACTAGTTTTAGTTTAGACAACGATCCCGACATAGTTTAGTCCATGTTGCCTCTTGCGATAAAAATTCGTTTTTTATACCGTTTCCGCCTCCCCGTAAGTACCGGGGGTCGCAATATGGAATTACAGTTTCCATACCCTTCTCGATTGGCATGATTGTTGGGTTCGTAGTTCGCATAGTAGGCGTTAGGCCAGACCCGAGTCATACCTATTTCAAAACTAACGAATCGGGGATATTTTAAAGATAGAGCAAAAGGGTTTATACGGATATTTTCAAACGACGCATCTTTTCTTAAAACACCGTAGCCCTTATTTTATCAAAAGCCCTGATTCGTCTTATTTCAAAAAGGCAAGGTTGCATGATATATTTATTGAGGCAGGTTCTTTACTGTTGCGTGATTACTCGATCCCGCATATTCATGCTGTTTGCATTGCATCGCTTATATTGTTGATATATTTCAGTCATGCTGCTAGGACACCAGCACAATTATCGATGATGCGTATGTTCCACGTACACTTGTTTGCCGGCTCACACATTTCATCATCGATAATTGCCATGTCACTACACTGTAGTACTGTTGCATTCAGTGTATGTTGCTTACATTTCTTCACATGTCGCATACGTCATGCTTTCTGATTATACGCATTGAGATATGATATTTCCATGATATTTCTGGTTTTCGGGAACCGTGGGTGTTTCAAAAAGAGAATATGGAATTGTTTTAAAACCCGGTTACCCTTGATATGATATTTCAGTGCGTCCACCATGTGTTTTCTCGGTGCTGAGAGCGACATGTGAAACCCGATTCGAGGAGGCGGATGAGGCCGATTGCGGGTACATGGTGGACCCGGTATGGTTCCCCGGGGCAAGAAATGTTTTTCGTGGAGTAGACGATGAGCCTGGCAGGGTGGCGAGTACCTACCGGTGATTGGTTGGACCTGGCGGTTATCCGGAGGATACTGACCAGAGTCGATAGATGGATATGGGCGTACTGCCGGGGCCGAGGGCCGATACCGCAGACAGAGCCCGTGGGCCGATCCGGACTGACGGAGCCCGATATATGAGGATTTACGTGCCGATGCTGGGCACAGTTTTCATGATGTTTTCGGGTGCCGATGCTGGGCACTCCGGTTCCATGATTTTGACGTGTCGCGAGGGACACAGGTGATTTATATCCTCATATTATTTCCCATGCACATGCTTTATGATATTTGCATGCATGATGGTTATTGTCAGTGGGTGACGAGTGGACGGGATCCACGTATATGCAGATTTGATTACATTGATCATACCTCACATTCATGATATGCTATTACCTGAGGCACGAGCACGAGCACTTGGCACTACACTCATGTATAGAGATTACATTGCCAGTTTAGCATGCTTCAGCTTTATTCATATTGAGGTTTATATATCTGATCGTATTGACCTAGGATGGGTCATACATTCGATCTCTGCTTGTAGATATTTTCTATTCACGAGTTGGCAACTCACCCCCGTTGTGCCACAGTCCTTGCAGGTTTTTGCCGTACAGATTCCATAGCGGCATTTCTGGCACACTGCTTCCATATGGGTGACTTGCGTTGGTAGGTGGGTTCTTTTGTATCAGAACCGCCATTGTTCCTGTATTATTTATTGTATCTAGAAATTCCATCAACCAAAACTTGTATATTGTTTCAGACTTAGAAAACAGTGTTGTATTATTTCGACCTTAGAGTCGCGCTTGTAGTATTACGGTTTTCTGGCTGTTTTGAGTTCTTTTTGGGTTTTGATCCTCGCCCTTTGGCGTTGTATATTATTATTGCTTGCGTGGTTGTGACCGTCGTTTGACGAAGAGCTAGCTCCCGCTTGGGGATGCCTTTTATCATTTCATATATATTATTCTTGTTGTACCCCGTTTGGGGCCAGTTATTTACAAAGAAAACTCTGCCGAAATTTTCAGGAAAGGTTACACATTTTAAAAATACATATTCGGCTTAGTTATTTAAAAACTTGGATTTTCGAAACACGATTTCTTTACTTCTTAAAACCAGTTTTCCTTATTTACTCTTTAAATGGTTTTAGATTTCTGGGCTTTTGGCTTACTTGGATCAGATGGGGTCCTATAGACTTCATATGGTTCAAGGGCCAGTCATGTGCTCTTTCGGGTCGTGACACCGGCGGCCTGAATAAGAGGTATGGGGGTCGGGTTCTACCTGGGGGATCAGCACCTGACAACTATACTGTAGTCTTCTCAAAATTAATCTGAACTCATCGGGTCGATAGCAGTTTACAGAAAGTCAAAATTTGCTTAAAAACGATGAATTTGCATCAAATAGGGATCTGGTGGTATTTTAGTGCAATTGGGGGTTAAGCTGGGTTAATATGGCCCTAACAACACTCCAGCAACTTACTAACACCAAAACATACATCACTTGGTCATGGTTCCCACAATCACCACATATCGCACTAAAACGCACCAATAACCACTAATCGAAGCTAAGCTACACTAAATAAGCAAACTAGGGAGTAAGTTCAGGAAGTATACCCCACACTCGACCCTAGGGAGCTGAAGGAAGAAGAAGAAGTGGAGGGAAGGAGCTGCAGTTGAAGTTGTGCTGTTGCTGCTGCCCACTGATGCTGTTGCTGCTCACTGTTGCTGCTGCTGTGATGCTTGCTGTTGCTGCTGAGATGGTTGCTGCTGCTGCTGTGGATGTAAGTGTGTGTGTGAGTGTGAGAGTGAGGTTGAGAGAAAAGATTACAAGAATGAGAGGGAATCATAACCCCAAATGTCAACCCCTCCATTCTCTCTCTTCATTAAATGCAAGCATGGCTTTTGCCATGATGCACTCCCTCTCTCTCTCATCCTCACCAAGTCAACACTAAAAGGGGAATTTCAAATTAAAGCAACCCTCAATTAACTAATTAAACTTAATTAAAACCCAAAAGACTTAATCCCCATGATTAAACCCACCATGGTTGCTAATCATGGTACCTCATTTTTAAACCCTAGTTTACATGCACATGTGTGTGCAAGCCTAGGAAAATTCTAGAAAAATATTTATTAAATTTGGAAAAATATTTGAAACCCAATTTGGTAAACTTTTTATTAAAAGCCCTTTATTTAAATATAAATAGGCACTAAACACATTCTAAGATGTTACACGCATGGATGACACCTTAGGTTGTACCCTAAGGTGTCACCTTAGGAACATTTTTTCCATTTATATAAGTGCATGAAAGAAGGAATTCACAATATGTGTAATGATTGATTGTAATAGTCTACAACACAGGATACTGAGATGCAACATCAATGGAAGGAAATCAAAATGGTTGTGGGATTTTTTGGTTTATCTAGCGGACTTCACAAATGCACAAATGTTTTTTTTTGGGATAGAATCATGCAGCATATTATGAATTCCTTCTTTGATGCACTTATATAAATGGAAAAAATGTTCCTAAGGTGACACTGTTAGTTATATGTATGCCCTAGAGGCCATTACTGTTCATAGGATATATATTGTAGTGGATGCTGGGACATATATAGGTAGGACTTTCTTGCTCGACATGATAGTACGCTATCTGGTTGCTCTTTATCTTAACATGTATACTTTCTGTCTCTCTGTTACATGTTGATAAAGCCATTAGGATGTGTACTCGACTTCCAGGAATATGATGTAGATCTACTAGTAGGGCCTGGATGGTCCATGAGTACATCCTTCAATGTTCCTAGTCGTGGGAATATAGAGACGGGGCATCGATATTCCAGAGAAGACCAGCGTATATCCTCTCGAGCCATGTGATGGGCGATGGATGATCCCATATCCATTGGTGTTTGACATCAGAGATGGTATGCGGGTGCTCAGTGCAGACTGGGTACACTGAACGGACTCGCCGAGAACTCCCAGATGGTATTATACCTCACGTCAGATGGCAGTTCTCAGGTGACACTGGTACAGCTTAGTTTGTTGACCCGAGATCGTCATAGAGTCTTGTGTGTCTCCTACTGTGCTTTGATTTCCACCCTACCACGGCTCTACTGAGTTGTGCAAACAGGTGGTTTTTGGGTACAGTCCCGATTCACATGGAGGCAATGAGCGATAGGAAGGGATTCGTCTCTCCCGGTATTGGGGGTTGATGTTGCGCTATGCTCGACTGGCCATAACTGGAAATCCCTGGCCAGGGTTGCTGTGATATACTGGTAAGAGTTATCAGTAGTTTCACGCTTGTTATGGACCTTACGTCGGCATGACTTATCAAGCTACTGGGGTCTGACGTTTACCACCCCTAGGCGAGATATGCGACATATCAGACGAACAGACCGGATTGTACGGTAAGTGTTACTGGTTGGATTCACAGGAGTGTGAGCGGGCTTGCTCGTTGATCTTCTGATCGCTTAATACCCGGGTGGCCGTTACGTTTAGCAGACCGCTTGCGGCTTGTGGGTGTTTGATATGATCATCACCTGCTGCCGGCGTATTGACGAGTCTTTAGAATCTTACACAGAGGTTTCCTGGCTCAAGCGAAACGAAATAGGAGCGCATATGAGATATATGCGGGATCGAGAATAATCCCAGTATGTGATACTATATTCTATTCTTGCGATTTGTATCATTGGACGGTTATATATGATATAGCCGGGTTACCGAATCAAGTGTTGATTCGATACATTGATACACTTGATATTAGTCGGTTATATGCAGTATGACCGGATCATTAAATCAAGTGTTGATTTAATGATTTAATGTATAATTATATATTAGATATATTACTTTATATTAACTAGTATTTGTTCACTTAAAATGGATTTTCTCACTTGATGTGCACATTGTATATATGATATAGTTTTGTGCACTAGTTTGTATCATGTTTGATGATACATGCAAACTTGGGTGTATATTTAATTTAAACCATGTTTAGGTAAATGGTTCGGGTTTTAATTTATTTATTCATTTATTTATTTATTCATTTTGGCAAGAATAAAATGGTGGCTAACTTTATTTCATTCTTGAAGCTTCATGAAGCTTTGAATGCTTTGACCATTTTGTTTCTTTCCTTAACCTAACCATTCACCTAAACCCTAGTTTATTCTCTACATGTGTTAAACTCACCCATGGTTGCATTATGATAAGGTTTCACTTGAGTTTCGATTTTAGATAATTCTTTTTCTTTTGCTTCTTCTTCATCTTCTTCATGAAGAAGAAAAACTATTCTAGAAATTTTCAAGTGATGAATCCAAGTGAGAAATCCAAATCCAAAGTGAACGCACTTTCTATTTCTTCATCCTCTACCACTTGCCATGTTGTATAGAGTGTTTTCTTCACAAGGTTGATGACCAAGTGAAGATGGAGCTTGATCTTGAGTAGCCTCGACGTAGATCATCTTCGGCATCGAAGTCGACGACCTAGCCCGATCATTTCTTCGACAAAACCATCGCTAGAGTCCGGGATCCGATGATCGCAGCGGAGGGACGTCATCACGGAGCTAAGGAAGTGGAGGACCGGATCTACAAAGGTTGTAGTCACTTTCACTTTCTAGTAAAGTTGTTTACTTGTTGTAGTTTCGCCTTTACTTCTAGTTAACGATCTATATTAGGGTTCTTTGGCACACATAAATTTTTGAATTAGACATGTTTGATCAGTTGTAGAACCTCATAGGTGTGCCTAGGAACCCTACAGTGGTATCAGAGCCTAGCTAGAGTTTTAGGTGAAGTGTAGACGAAGTTAGAAACCCGATCGAACCCGAAACCCTAATTCAAAACCATTCTCTGTACATTTTTTGAAATCGGGGATTTTTGTGAATTAAAAATATGCAGAAAATTCAGCAGGGTTTTCTAAGAAAAGCTGTGAAGCACGTGCGTCTGTGTCCACTAAAGCGCCGCGGAAACGCGGCATGAGCTTGGCTCGTGCGGCGGTTCCGCGGCCATACAGTACCATTGTGTTGTGAATTTTGCACAGTAATTTCTTTATTTAGTTGCTGAGTTTTCTGGGAATTTTTAAATTGCAATCAAGAGTTGAGTTTTCTGGGTTGTATTGGGAATTCGTAGATTCGATCGGATTGTCTAATTTTGTTTATGTGTTTTTCCGGGTAATTTAGAATATGTTAAAAAGTTCGACTGGATATAAATACCCAATTTTTCCCCTGCCGGAAAATTTCCAAGTGTTGGATTTTTCCGTGGTTTAAAGACGTTCGAAGTAGTGCAAGTAACGCGATGGACCATCTAGAAGACAACAAACCTTAACTCGATTATGTGACCGTCTTGAACTGCCCTTTGAACTTTAGGGTTTGGGGCAGTACGGCGTGCCACATGTGAGGCGTTGGCTTGACCCTTCTACGGCTGGACCGTTGATACTGTGGCATGAAGTGAATGTTTTTAAACTTATTTCATGTGTTGAGCTGTTTCGGGAAAACTTGGGTGTTTGATTGTTCGATCGAAAAGTTTAACATTTTCCATTTATCTGGAATGTGATACAATATTTGGAATCCACAAGTAGTTATGAGATAACTGATTTGGATGTTATAAACATAGCAGTTTAGCCTCACTTGATTGGTTTCCACGGGATTTTGATGTGATCAAAAGTCCGTCGCAATCACGTAGCGTACGCGGATACTCGCCGGATAAACTTAATAGACAGCTACACCCCTTAGCCTCGACCAAGTGACTGTAGGAGAACCCCGTCGCCGAAAGCATCCATTCGGGTGCTCGCGGCAGCGGTGTTCCGCCTTGGTGCACTTCGTCGACGGTATCGGGGGTGCGGCCGTCTACTAAAGTTTGCGACGAGCATTCGATCAGGATGTCGGGAATCCTGTTGAATTGCCCGACTTGATATTGAAAAGAGTTTTCGATAATGAGACTAAAATGCGGGGTTTATAATTGTTAGGCATGCGATGTCTAAGGAATTCATTTGGTTAGGCATGCGATGTCTAAAGAGTTTGCGGATTCCAACTGTTGTAGTTTTACACTTTCTTTTCTGTGTCCGTAAGTGTAATATGTGATATCGCCGGTTTCGTTGCTATATGTCAACGACAATTGGGATGCGCATATTTACTTACGTTGATGACATGTGATGTTATGTGTTGCTGGATATGTTATATTGGATCGTCGTGTTTGAATAGCCGGGTTTTTTTTTTATGTGAGATGAGTGTTTTTCCATTTTCATTCATGTAAAAACTTATATGTAATATTCTTTTATTGGGGCACTTCAAGGTTGCGGATGATGTCATCTTTTGTATATTATTTACTTTTCCGCATTAGGATAGACCCAAGGAGGGGAGCATAAGTAACCGGGTTCTAGGGTCCAGAGGGAGACCATCTCGAGGAGTCGAGTCCGGGTCTCCTAACCCTAGAATTGGTAGGGTTGCTTGCCGCTCTTATATGGGTCTAGGGGTGTGGGTTTGGCTATTCATCGCGACCGTGAAATCCGTGTTTTTATACTGGCTCGTATCAAAAACACGGACGTCCTAGTATATCCAATATTTCATATGATATTTTCTGCTGCGTTATCTGTGATGTGATCATGTGATATGTTCAGATAGATATTGTATATAGTATATATGATATATTATATAGACGTTGCTTATGTTTTACACCCGCGCTAGCCCTGCCCCGCTCTGCCGTTAGTTACCTAACCTAACGGTGCAGACGAGACATCGAGGCGAATGCGGATGGCATAAGCGTATGTTATATTTATCTGTGATGTTTAGGTGGACTTAAATGATGGGATATTCATTAATGTGATTAATGAAAGAAAATAAATCTAAAAGATGTTGTGGAATCGAGTTTCAAAATTAAAATAAGTAGCTACAGTTCTTGCTTTGCATCGCGGTGTTCCTTGTAGAACATCCTGCACCTTATTCGATAAGGAAAGGACCGAGATCCCTTCACCGGGAGTGACTCCTTTAGCAATAACTGGCAGATGCTACAACCCTCGGTTTGTCTTTTGATTGCTTCTATAGTTTTTGCTTTGCACAGCGGTATATATGATATATCCTGTACCTTATTCGATGAGGAAAGGGCCGACGATCCCTTCACCGGGAGTGACCCCTTTAGCAAAACTAGAAAAGCCTAAAAAACACTCCATTTAAAAACCATTTGATTCCGCAACGAGATCAAGTTCAAAGCGTTAAAGGTTTTATTAAAAACCATTCGCAACCCTCCGTCATTTTAGGAAGTAGAGTACTTAGTATTCGTGCTGTGTTTGTTGACCATAGTCAAGGCACAGTGTACGGTAGCTAAGTGATGTCTTCCTACACCGCATATGATGCGATTAGTTAGGACAGTCATGTGGCTTTGTTGACCTTAGCCAAGGGTCATGTGGGTGGGTCTAATTAATCATGAAATAACGGGTAGAACTTGACTAGTGCTTATGATTTGTTGACCTTAGCCAAGGTCATAGGTGCTAGGGGTAAAAACCATTATCGGGAGTTTCAAGTGTTGAAATTTGCAATGAGATTGCATACCTTCTATATGATAGTTGGATCCCGATACCCACTGCGAGTAATTGTTACTCCTGGGAGAGTTTTGCACTTTACAATTAGCCGATCAAGTAGGTGTCTAGAAAGGTGTCAACGGGGTTACGCCTCTGGGAAAACGATGTTTACTTTAATTAGGTCCGTGCGAAAGCACGGGGAACCTCACTCAAAGTACCGACACTGGCCTGGCTGAAAGATTGGTGAACTTGTAGAGTGTAATTAATCCCGGCTAGTCTTTCCTTTTAAGGTTTGAAGGAAGATTTGATAAAAACAGTGGGAGCCATCCTGATTAGATAAAATAAATAACCAATCTAATCTTGCAAGAGCACACGCAGAGTGTTTTCTTCTCTCTCTCTCCAGGTAGCGACCATATCACGCCTTAATCAAGATAATAATATGGATGAATTGACCGAACCCGCTTGTTATACTGAGCTGGGGAACGTTGGTTATACTGAGCTGGGGAACGTTGGTCCCGCTCCAACTTATAATTGTTATAAGACAGAGCAGGAAATAGGGGAATACCAAGATTCCCATGCCGCCCAAACGAAGAAAGTGCATATGATGCATCTCCTTCGGGTGTGTTCGTTACACAGAACTGTTTCTCAGTATCCTCTGCGTCCTGGGTATCTGATACCGGAACAGGATCCCAGATATGTAATCTGTTACATAGGGCTACAGAAAGGCAGAGAACCGAGAACGGGTGATAAGTTTCATGAGACAGAAAACGGGGCAAGTGTTGCAGCCAAGTCTGTTGGTCACTGTCATCCTATATTACCAATACATTGATTCTGAACAAATGCTATTAGATACCGAACCTGATATACAAAATCATATCAGTCTCTTTATTAGTAAAGAAGGATATAATTTTGTATAGTTGGATATTGTTTTAAACATTTCCTATATCAAAAGTTGATCGGTTCAGGCACGTTATCTAAAAGCATTGATGTTCTAAATCAAACTACAGTTCCTAGTATACAGAACACATACAAGAGGAAGAGTTCAGATATGAACGATTCCTTCTTAAGGTATTATAGACTAGGTCATATCAATGTGACCCGACTAGCTTAAGTTACATTTAAGATGCATATTTAAATCAGTTTAAATTTACATCTTGTGAAACTTGCCAGTCATGTCACAGAGATAAGATGACCATAGCTCTGTTTACTGGAAACAGAGAAAGAGTTAGTGAACTCTTGGGATGATACATGTTGATGTATGTAGATCCCCTGTCTACACATGCCAAGATCGGTTCTTTGTATTTCATTACATTCTCTGATAATCTCTCAAGATTCAGACATATGTTCCTGTTGAAACACAAGTCCGAATCTTTTGAGATATTCACAGAATATAAGTTAGAAATAGAGAACCAAAAAACCGGGTATAAGTATTATGTCCTATGATAAGATCAGGGAGGAGAATACTTGTGCATGGAATTCTTGGACTATTCTAAAGCAAAATGAGATTCTCTCTCAGTGTTACTCCTCTGTATACACCACAGCACAATGGTGTATCAGGGCGGAGCAATAGCACCCTATATGATATGGTGTGCTCTATGATGAGTACTACTGAGTTACCTATTTCCTTTTTGGGAGTTATGCACTTGGGAAGCTGCATACCTATTGAATAGGGTTCAAATCAAATCAGTTGCCTACCACTCCATATAAGATATGGTATGGGAAGAGCCTATCTCTTAAGAAAGTTAAGATTTGGGATTGCCCGGCCTATGTCGAAAGCAAAATCCGGACAAGATCGAGGCAAGGTCAGTTCTGTAGAACTGGAAAGGTTCCAGCTATACAAACTACAGCTAATGATTTGACAGAACCAGAGGATTCAATAGTCTCCGACGAACCTCAGCCTCTCCGCCGATGTAGCAGGGTTTCTCATCCGCCTGAGAGATACTTCGGTTTCTCGATGACAGTGGGAGCGAGGATTGCATCATGAGATGATGACCCAACTAGTTTCGAGCAGGCTATCGAGAGTAGGGACTCTGTAAGAATGGCTGGATGCTTAGCGATCTGAGATGGAATCCATGTACACCAACAAAGTATGGACTTTGGATGCTATATCTGAAGGGTTAAATCCCCATCAGGAGCAAGTATATCTTGAGAAGATTACTTGATGTAGATGGAAAAGTTGAGACTTTTAAAGCTAGACTTGTTGAAGGTTTTCGTCATCGACCAGGCGTGGATAATGATGAAACCTTTTCCAAGTGGCTATGCTTAAGTCCATCCGGATCCTACTTAACATTGCTACATACCATGACTACGATATCTGGTGGTTGGGTGCCATGACTGCTTTTCTAAATAATGATTTAGAAGAGAACGTCTATAAGTACACAGCCAGAGGGCTTCGTAAACAGTGGGAGCAGCGGAAACGTGTGCAAGTTGCTTTACAGGACAAAGCAGGCATCGCGGAGTTGGAACATCTGTTTTAATGTGCTAGTCAAAGAGTTTGACTTCATCAAAATGGTAGATGAACCTTGTAAATACAAAAAGGTAGTAGGGAGTATGTTGGTGATCCTCGTAGAGTACATGGATGACATACTCTTGATGGGGAAGGAGTTTCCTATGCTACGCTCGGTCAATCTCCGCTTATCACAAGGATTCTCCATATAGGATCAAAGTGATACCTGCTAAATCCTAGGTTTTGGATCTATGAGATAGATCTAATTGGATATTAACATACTTACTAGTTATAGTGAGATGGTATCAATTGATCCTGGGGAGAATCACTGGAAATGTTCCAGGGTGATAAGGATGACTGAAAGTCAGTCGCAGGCATTGTCTTTACCCTCAGTGGAGGGACGGTATGTTAGAAGTGTTCCAAGCTAGATACAGTGACAAACTAGACGATAAAGGCTGGTAACATCGCTATTAAAGATACTACCAAAGAGGCAGTTTTGGTGTATATTGGTTCATGAGATGAACTAGGTTCCTACCATTGTGTGACAATGGAAGTGTGGCTTTGGCCCATGAACCCTGGTCCCATCAGTGACCCAGACATATTCTGAGGCAGCATCACCTGATCATAGAGATAGTTGATCTCCAGGGTGATCGAGGTTAGGAGAGTAGACTTAAAGGACAACACGGCGGATCCACTCACAAAGGCTTTTTCCCAAAGAGAGACTTATATGGGATGGTTGAGTATGTGATACTGCAACCACTGCTACAGATGGCCCTAGTGCAAGTTGGAGATTGTTAGTTATATGTATGCCCTAGAGGCCATTACTGTACATATGATGTATATTGTAGTGGATGCTGGGACATATATAGGTAGGACTTTCTTGCTCGACATGATAGTACGTTATCTGGTTGCTCTTTATCTTAACATGTATACTTTCTGTCTCTCTGTTACATGTTGATAAAGCCCTTAGGATGTGTACTCGACTTCCAGGAATATGATGTAGATCATACTAGTGTAGGGTTCCTAGGCACACTAGTTAAGTTTCACAAGTGGTCAAACATGCACAAATAAAATTTTACGGGTGCCTACAAACCCGACTACGGATCGTTTACTAGATATTTAGGCGAAACATAAACTAGTTAACAATTTAACTAAGGGAACGGACATACAACCTTTGTAGATCCGGTCCACCACCTCCACGGCTCCGCAACGAAGTCCCCTCGGCTGTCCAAAATGAATCCGGAACTCAAGTATCGGTATCATCGAAGAATGGGCGAGCTTGATTGTCGGTTCAATGCCGAAGATGATCTACGTCGAGATATCGCAAGAACAAGCTCCAACTTCATCAAGCTTGGAAAACTTGTGAAGGAAACACCCTATACTACTTAGCAATAGATAGAGGATGAAGAAATAGGAAGTGGGTAAACTTTTGTTTTGGATTTCTCACACTTTTTCAACACTTGCCATTGGAGTAGCAAGCTACATCCATGGAAGAAGAAGATGAAGAAGAAGAAGATGATATGATAACTTAAACTAAAATAGAAAATAAAATACAATACTTATCATATCATTGACCATGGTTTAGTGTAGAGACTTAACTTAGGTTAGATAGTGGTTAGGGTTAGATAAAAGACAAGAATGGTGGACTAAGGTCAAAGCTTCAAGAAGCTTTCAAATAAAAACAAATCTAGCAACCATTCTTATCTCTTTATCTTTCCTTTTTCCAAAATAAATAAAAGGAATAAATAAATGATTAAGTAAATGAAAAAGAAACCCTAATCACCAATTAACCATGGTTTAACACTTTACACAAAACCAAGCAAGAATGTATCATCAAACATGATACAATCATGTGCACAAAACTATATCGAATATACAATGTTCACATCCGCGTGAGAAAATCCATTTAAAGTGAACCGATACTAGTTAATGCAAAGTAATATATCAAATATATAATTATGTATTAAATCATTAAATCAACACTTGATTTAACGATCCGGTCATATCGCATATAACCGGCTAGTATCCAATGTGTCGGCTTATCGAATCAATCCTTGATTCGATAACTAGGTTATATCGCATATAACCATTCGATACATTGATCGCGAGAATCAAACACTGTATCACATACACGCATTATTCTCGGTCCCGCACATATCTCATATGCACTCCTATTTCGTTTCGCTTGAACCAGGAAACCTCTGTGTAGGACTCTAAAGACTCGTCAATACGCCGGTAGCAGATGATGATCATATCATGCACCCACAAGCCGCAAGCGGTCTGCCAAACGTAACGGCCACCCGGGTATTGAGCGATCAGAAGATCGACGAGCAAGCCCGCTCACACTCCTGCGAATCCGACCAGTAACACTACCGTATAGTCCGGTCTGTTCGTCTGATATGTCGCATATCTCGCCTAGGGGTGGTAAACGTCAGACCCCAATAGCTCGATAAGTCATGCCGACGTAGGGTCCATAACATTCGTGAAACTACTGATAACACTTACCAGTATATCACTGCAACCCTGGCCAGGGATTTCCTGTTATGGCCAGTCGAGCATTGCACAACATCAACCCCCAATACCGGGAGAGACGAATCCCCTCCTATCGCTCATTGCCTCCATGTGAATCGGGACTGTACCCAAAAACCACCTGTTTGCACAACTCAGTAGAGCCGTGGTAGGGTGGAAATCAAAGCACAGTGGGAGACACACAAGACTCTATGACGATCTCGGGTCAACAGACTAAGCTGTACCAGTGTCACCAGAGAACTGCCATCTGACGTGAGGTATAATACCATCTGGGAGTTCTCGGCGAGTCCGTTCAGTGTACCCAGTCTCCACTGAGCACCCGCATACCATCTTCGATGTCAAACACCAATGGATATGGGATCATCCATCGCCCATCGCATGGGTCGAGAAGATATGCGCTAGTCTACTCTGGAATATCGATGCCCCGTCTCGATATTCCCTCGACTAGGAACATTTCAAGGATGTACTCTTGGACTACCCAGGCCCCACTAGTATGATCTACATCATAGTCCTGGAAGTCGAGTACACATCCTATGGGCTTTATCAACATGTAATCAGAGAGACAGAAAGTATACATGTTAAGATAAAGAGCAACCAGATAGCGTACTATCATGTCGAGCAAGAAAGTCCTACCTATATATGTCCCAGCATCCACTACAATATACATCCAATGTACAGTAATGGCCTCTAGGGCATACATATAACTAACAATCTCCCACTTGCACTAGGGCCTACTGTAGCAGTGGTTGCAGTATCACATACTCAACCATCCCCTAAAAGTCTCTCTTTGGGAAAAGGGCCTTCGTGAGTGGATCCGCCGTGTTGTCCTCTGAGTCTACTCTCCTTACCTCGATCACCCTGGAGATCAACTATCTCCATGATCAGGTGATGCTGCCTCAGAATACGTCTGGGTCACTGATGGGACCAGGGTTCCAAGGGCCAAAGCCACACTTCCATTGTCATACAATGGCAGGAACCTAGTTCATCTTATGAACCAATATACACCCAAACTTCCTCTTTGGTAGTATCTTTAATAGCGATGTTACCAGCCTTTATCGTCTAGTTTGTCACGGTATCTAGCTTGGAAATCTTCCAACATACCGTCCCTTTACTGAGGGTAAAGACAATGCCTGTGACTGACATTCAGTCGTCTTTATCACCCTGGAACACTTCCAGTGATTCTCCCCAGGATCGATTGATACAATCTCACTATACCTAGTGAGAACCCTAATATCCCTTTAGATCTATCTCATAGGTCCAAATCTCAGGATTTAGGAGGTATCATCTTTATCCTATTTGGAGAATCCTTGTGATAATAGGAGATTGACCGATCATAGTATAGGAAACTCTTTTCCTATCAAGAGTATGTTGTCTACGTACAATACGAAGATGACTACCTTACTCTCTACTACCCTTTTGTATATACAAGGTTCGTCTATCATTTTGATGAAGTCAAACACTTTGACTATGACATCAAAACAGACGTTCCATCTCCGCGATGCCTGCTTCATTGTGTAAAGCAACTTGCACACGTTTCCGCTGCTCCCACTGTTCACGAAGCCCTCTGGCTGTGTTCTTATAGACGTTCTCTTCTAAATCAGTATTTAGAGAAGCAGTCATGGCACCCAACCGCCAGATATCGTAGTCATGGTATGTAGCCGTGGTAAGTAGGATCTGGATAGACTTAAGCATAGCTACTGGAAAAAGGTTTCATCATTATCCATGCCTGGTCGATGACGAAAACCTTTAATAAGTCTAGCTTTGAAAGTCTCAACTTTTCCATCTACACCAAGTAATCTTCTCAAGAAATACTTGCTCCTGATGGGGATTTAACCCTTCAGATATAGCAGCTAAAGTCCATACTTTGCTGGTGTACATGGATTCCATCTCAGATCGCTAAGCATCCAGCCATTCTTACAGAGTCCCTACTCTCGATGGCCTGCTCGAAACTAGTTGGGTTATCATCTCATGATGCAATCCTTGCTCCCACTGTCATCGAGAAACGGAGGTATCTCTCAGGCGGATGAGGAACCCTACTAGATCGGCGGAGAGGCTGAGGTTCGTCGGAAACTATTGAATTCTTTGGTTCTACCAAATCATTAGCAGTTTTGTACAGCTGGAACCTTTCCAGTTCTACAGAACTGATCTTGCCTCGATCTTGTTCGGATTTTGCTTTTGACATAGGCCGGACAATCCCAAATCTTAACTTACTTAAGAGATAGGTTCTTCCCATACCATATCTTATATGGAGTGGTAGGCAGTGATTTGATTCAAACCTAATTCAATAGGTATGCAGCTTCTCAAGTGCATAACTCCCAAAAGGAAAAAGGTAACTCAGTAGTACTCATCATAGAGCACACCTTATCATATAGGGTGTGATAGCCCTGCCCCGATATACCATCGTGCTATGGTGTATACGGAGGAGTAATGCTGAGAGAGAATCTCATTCTCCTTTAGAATAGTCCAGGAATTCTATGCACAAGTATTCTGATCTTATCATAGGACATAATACTTATACCCGGTTATTGGTTCTCTACTTCTAACTTATATTCTGTGAATACCTCAAAAGCTTCGGACTTATGTTTCAGCAGGAACATACGACTGAATCTTGAGAGATTATCAGAGAATATAATGAAGTATAAAGAACCAGTCCTGGCATGTGTAGACAGGAGACCTTACACACATCATCATGTATCGGTCCCAAGAGTTCATTAACTCTTTCTCTGTTTCCAATAAACAGAGCTATGGTCATCTTATCTTTGTGACATGATTGGCGAGTTGCACAAGATGTAAATTCAAAACGATTTAAATATACATCTAAATGTAACTCTAGCCAGTCGGGTCGCATTGATCTGACCTAGTCTACAATACCTCAAGAAGAATCCGTTCATTTCTGAACTCTTCCTCTTGTGTGTGTTCAATATACTAAGAACTGTAGTTTGATTTAGAACATCAATGCTTTTAGATAACGCACCTGAACCGATCAACTTTTGATATAGGAAATGTTCAAAACATTATCCAACTATACAAAATTTTATCATTTCTTTACTAATAAAGAGACTGATATGATTTTGTATATCAGGTTCGGCATCTAATAGCATTTGTTCAGAATCAATGTATTGGTAATACAGGGTGACAGTGACCAACAGACTTGGCTGCAACACTTGCCCCGGTTTCTGTCTCATGAAACTTATCACCCGTTCTCAGTTTTTCTACCTTTTTGTAGCCCTATGTAACAGATTACATATCTGGGATCCTGATCCGGTATCATATCCCCAGGATGCAGAGGATACTGAGAAACAGTTCGTTGTAATGAACACACCCGAAGGAGATGCATCATATGCACTTTCTTCGTTTGGGCGGCATAGGAATTCTGGTATTCCCCTATTTCCTGCTCTGTCTTATAACAATTATAAGTTGGAGCGGGACTAACGTTCCCCAGCTCAGTATAACAAGCGGGTTCGGTCAATAATCCGTATTATTATCTTGATTAAGGCGTGATATGGTCGCTACCAGGAGAGAGAGAGAAGAAAAACACTCAGCGTGCGCTCTGTCAAGAATAGATTGGTTTTTATTTTATCTAATCAGGATGGCTCCCACTGCTTTTTATCAAATCTTCCTTCAAACCCTAAAAGGAAAGACTAGCCGGGATTAATTACACACTACAAGTTCGCCAATCTTTCAGCCAGGCCAGTGTCGGTACTTTGAGGGAGTTCCCCCGTGCTTTCGCACGAACCTAATTAATGTAAACCTCGTTTTCCCAGAGGCGTAACCCCGTTGACACCTTTCTAGACACCTACTTGATTGGCTAATTGTAATGTATAAAACTCTCCCAGGAGTAACTCTTACTCGCAGCGGGTATCGGGATCCAACTATCACATAAAGGTATGCAATCTCATTGCAAGTTTCAACACATGAAACTCCCGATAAAGGTTTTTACCCCTAGCACCTATGACCTTAACTATGGTCAACAAATCATAAGTACTAGTCAAGTTCTACCCGTCATTTCGTGATTAATTAGACCCACCCACATGACCCTTAACTAAGGTCAACAAAGTCACGCGACTGTCCTAACTAATCGCATCATATGCGGTGTAGGAAGACATCACTTAGCTACCGTACACTGTGCCTTGACTATGGTCAACAAACACAGCACGAATACTAAGTACTCTACTTCCTAAAATGACGGAGGGTTGCGGCTGGTTTTTATGAAAACCTTTAACGCTTTGAACTTGATCTCGTTGCGGAATCAAATGGTTTTTAAATGGAATGTTTTTGAAGCTTTTCTAGTTTTGCTAAAGGGGTCACTCCCGGTGAAGGGATCGTCGGCCCTTTCCTCGTCGAATGAGGTGCGGGATATATCATATATATCACTGTGCAAAGCGGAAACTATAGAAGCGATCAAAGACAAACCGAGGGTTGTAGCATCTGTCAGTTATTGCTAAAGGAGTCACTCCCGGTGAAGGGATCTCGGTCCTTTCCTCATCGAATAAGGTGCAGGATGTTCTATAATGAACACCGCGATGCAAAGCAAGAACTGTAGCTACCTGTTTTATTTTAAAATTCGATTCCACAACATCAATTAGGTTTATTTTCTTTCATTAATCTCATTAATGAATATCCCATCATTTATATTACCTAAACATCACAGATAGATATGACGTACACTTATGCCATCCGCATTCGCCTCGATGTCCCGTCTGCACCGTTAGGTTAGGTAACTAACGCCAGAGCGAGGCAGGGCTAGCGCGGGTGTAAAACATAAGCAACGTCTATATAATATATCATATATACTATATATAATACCTGTCACAGAACACAGAACATCGCATGATCACAGATAAAACACAGCAGAAGAAACATATGAAATATTGGATATACTAGGACGTCCGTGTTTTCAATACGAGCCAGTATAAAACACGGATTCCACGGTCGTGATGAATAGCCAATCCCACACCCCTAGACCCCTACGAGAGCGGCAAGCAACCCTGCCAATTCTAGGGTTAGGAAACCCGGACTCGACTCCTCGAGTTGGTCTCCCACTGGACCCCAGAACCCGGTTACTTGTGCTCCCCTCCTTGGGTCTATCCTAGTGCAGAAAAGTAAATAATATACAAATGGTGACTACTTCCGCAACCTGGAAGTGTCCCAATAAAAGAATATTACATACAAGTTTTTACATGAATGAAAATGAAAAACACTCATCTCACATAAAAACCCCCGGCTATTCAAACACGACGATCCAATATAACATATCCAGCAACACATAACATCACATGACATCAACGTAAGTAAATATGCGCATCCCAATTGTCGTTGACATATAGCAACGAAACCGGCGATATCACATATTACACTTACGGTCACAGAAAAGAAAGTGTAAAACTACAACAGTTGGAATCCGCAATCTCTTCAGACATCGCATGCCTGACCAAATGAATTATTTAGACATCGCATGCCTAACAATTATAAACCCCGCATTTCAGTCTCATTATCGAAAACACTTTTCAATATTAAGTCGGGCAATTCAACAAGATTCCCGACATTTTGATCGAATACTCGTCGCAAACTTCAGTAGGCGGCCGCACCCCTGATACCGTCGACAAAGTGCACCAAGGCGGAACACCGCTACCGCGAGCACCCGGACGGATGCTTTCGGCGACGGGGTTCTCCTACAGTCACTTGGTCGGGGCTATGGAGTGAGGCTGTCTATTAAGTTTACCCGGCGAGTATCCGCGTACGCTTCGTGATTGCGACGGACTTTTGATCACATCAAAATTCCGTGGCAACCGATCAAGTGAGACTAAATTGCTATGTTTATAACAATCATTCAGTTATCATATAACTTATTGTGATTTCCAATTATTGTATCCCATTCCGGATAAACAGAAAATGTTAAACTTTTCGATCGAACAATCTAACACCCAACTTTTCCCGAAACAGATCAACACATGAAACAAGTCTAACAACATTCCGTTCGTGTCTCAGTACCAACGATCCAGCCGTAGAAGGGTCAAGCCAACGCCTCACATGTGGCACGCCGTACTGCCCCAAACCCGAAGGTTCAAGGGGCAGTTCAAGACGGTCACATAATCGAGTTAAGGTTTGTGTCTTCTAGAGGGACCATCGCGTTACTTGCACTACTTAGAACATCGTCAAACTACGGAAAAATCCAACACTTGGAAATTTCCCGACAAGGGAAAAATTGGGTATTTATATCCGGTCGAACTTTTTAACATATTCTAAGATTTATCCGGAAAGCCACACAGACAAAATTTGATACCCCGATCGAAACACCGAATCCCCAAATCAACTCAGAAAAATTCAACTCTTGAAAAAATATCAAAAATATCCAGGAAACCCGGAACAGCAGAAGAGGAATTACTGTACAAAATTTGTTGCCCAATACGACAAATAGGCCGCTCTTCCGCGGCAAGATCCATGCTCGTGCCGCGGAAGCGCGGCGGTATTATGGAATTAGGGCTACGAATTTTGCAGTTTGCCTTATAATCTCCTGCTGATTTTACTGAATATTTTTAATATAGAAAAATCACTGTTTTTGAAAAAAGGACAGAGAGCTCTTTTGGTTCGGGGTTTCGGGTTCGTTCGGACTTCAATTTCCGTCTGGATTTCGCCTAAGGCTCTAGCTAGGCTCTGATACCACTGTAGGGTTCCTAGGCACACTAGTTAAGTTTCACAAGTGGTCAAACATGCACAAATAAAATTTTACGGGTGCCTACAAACCCGACTACGGATCGTTTACTAGATATTTAGGCGAAACATAAACTAGTTAACAATTTAACTAAGGGAACGGACATACAACCTTTGTAGATCCGGTCCACCACCTCCACGGCTCCGCAACGAAGTCCCCTCGGCTGTCCAAAATGAATCCGGAACTCAAGTATCGGTATCATCGAAGAATGGGCGAGCTTGATTGTCGGTTCAATGCCGAAGATGATCTACGTCGAGATATCGCAAGAACAAGCTCCAACTTCATCAAGCTTGGAAAACTTGTGAAGGAAACACCCTATACTACTTAGCAATAGATAGAGGATGAAGAAATAGGAAGTGGGTAAACTTTTGTTTTGGATTTCTCACACTTTTTCAACACTTGCCATTGGAGTAGCAAGCTACATCCATGGAAGAAGAAGATGAAGAAGAAGAAGATGATATGATAACTTAAACTAAAATAGAAAATAAAATACAATACTTATCATATCATTGACCATGGTTTAGTGTAGAGACTTAACTTAGGTTAGATAGTGGTTAGGGTTAGATAAAAGACAAGAATGGTGGACTAAGGTCAAAGCTTCAAGAAGCTTTCAAATAAAAACAAATCTAGCAACCATTCTTATCTCTTTATCTTTCCTTTTTCCAAAATAAATAAAAGGAATAAATAAATGATTAAGTAAATGAAAAAGAAACCCTAATCACCAATTAACCATGGTTTAACACTTTACACAAAACCAAGCAAGAATGTATCATCAAACATGATACAATCATGTGCACAAAACTATATCGAATATACAATGTGCACATCCGCGTGAGAAAATCCATTTAAAGTGAACCGATACTAGTTAATGCAAAGTAATATATCAAATATATAATTATGTATTAAATCATTAAATCAACACTTGATTTAACGATCCGGTCATATCGCATATAACCGGCTAGTATCCAATGTGTCGGCTTATCGAATCAATCCTTGATTCGATAACTAGGTTATATCGCATATAACCATTCGATACATTGATCGCGAGAATCAAACACTGTATCACATACACGCATTATTCTCGGTCCCGCACATATCTCATATGCACTCCTATTTCGTTTCGCTTGAACCAGGAAACCTCTGTGTAGGACTCTAAAGACTCGTCAATACGCCGGTAGCAGATGATGATCATATCATGCACCCACAAGCCGCAAGCGGTCTGCCAAACGTAACGGCCACCCGGGTATTGAGCGATCAGAAGATCGACGAGCAAGCCCGCTCACACTCCTGCGAATCCGACCAGTAACACTACCGTATAGTCCGGTCTGTTCGTCTGATATGTCGCATATCTCGCCTAGGGGTGGTAAACGTCAGACCCCAATAGCTCGATAAGTCATGCCGACGTAGGGTCCATAACATTCGTGAAACTACTGATAACACTTACCAGTATATCACTGCAACCCTGGCCAGGGATTTCCTGTTATGGCCAGTCGAGCATTGCACAACATCAACCCCCAATACCGGGAGAGACGAATCCCCTCCTATCGCTCATTGCCTCCATGTGAATCGGGACTGTACCCAAAAACCACCTGTTTGCACAACTCAGTAGAGCCGTGGTAGGGTGGAAATCAAAGCACAGTGGGAGACACACAAGACTCTATGACGATCTCGGGTCAACAGACTAAGCTGTACCAGTGTCACCAGAGAACTGCCATCTGACGTGAGGTATAATACCATCTGGGAGTTCTCGGCGAGTCCGTTCAGTGTACCCAGTCTCCACTGAGCACCCGCATACCATCTTCGATGTCAAACACCAATGGATATGGGATCATCCATCGCCCATCGCATGGGTCGAGAAGATATGCGCTAGTCTACTCTGGAATATCGATGCCCCGTCTCGATATTCCCTCGACTAGGAACATTTCAAGGATGTACTCTTGGACTACCCAGGCCCCACTAGTATGATCTACATCATAGTCCTGGAAGTCGAGTACACATCCTATGGGCTTTATCAACATGTAATCAGAGAGACAGAAAGTATACATGTTAAGATAAAGAGCAACCAGATAGCGTACTATCATGTCGAGCAAGAAAGTCCTACCTATATATGTCCCAGCATCCACTACAATATACATCCAATGTACAGTAATGGCCTCTAGGGCATACATATAACTAACAACTAGTGGGGCCTGGGTGGTCCATGAGTACATCCTTCAATGTTCCTAGTCGTGGGAATATCGAGATGGGGCATCGATATTCCAGAGAAGACCAGCGTATATCCTCTCGACCCATGTGATGGGCGATGGATGATCCCATATCCATTGGTGTTTGACATCAGAGATGGTATGCGGGTGCTCAGTGCAGACTGGGTACACTGAACGGACTCGCCGAGAACGCCCAGATGGTATTATACCTCACGTCAGATGGCAGTTCTCAGGTGACACTGGTACAGCTTAGTCTGTTGACCCGAGATCGTCATAGAGTCTTTTGTGTCTCCCACTGTGCTTTGATTTCCACCCTACCATGGCTCTACTGAGTTGTGCAAACAGGTGGTTTTTGGGTACAGTCCCGATTCACATGGAGGCAATGAGCGATAGGAAGGGATGCGTCTCTCCCGGTATTGGGGGTTGATGTTGCGCTATGCTCGACTGGCCATAACTGGAAATCCCTGGCCAGGGTTGCTGTGATATACTGGTAAGAGTTATCAATAGTTTCACGCTTGTTATGGACCTTACGTCGGCATGACTTATCAAGCTACTGGGGTCTGACGTTTACCACCCCTAGGCGAGATATGTGACATATCAGACGAACAGACCGGACTGTACGGTAAGTGTTACTGGTTGGATTCACAGGAGTGTGAGCGGGCTTGCTCGTTGATCTTCTGATCGCTCAATACCCGGGTGGCCGTTACGTTTAGCAGACCGCTTGCGGCTTGTGGGTGTTTGATATGATCATCACCTGCTGCCGGCGTATTGACGAGTCTTTAGAGTCCTATACAGAGGTTTCCTGGCTCAAGCGAAACGAAATAGGAGCGCATATGAGATATATGCGGGACCGAGAATAATACCAGTATGTGATACTGTATTCTATTCTCGCGATTTGTATCATTGGACGGTTATATATGATATAGCCGGGTTACCGAATCAAGTGTTGATTCTGTTAGTGTATATGCCCTAGAGGCCATTACTGTATCATACTAGTTTGTATATTACTTGATGGAAGCTTGGGATATTCACCTTGTATAAACAATCTTGCTCAATATAGTAGTATGCTACTTGGTTTGTTTCTACTTCAATGTGTACTTGTGTTTATTTCAGTATATCACTTATACGCATTAGTGGAGCCCTTAGGATCTTTGCTTGATTACCAGCGTTGTGATGGCAGTCACACTAGTGGGGGCTGGGTAATCTATAGGCACATCCTTATACAGGTCCCTAGTCGTAGGACTATCGAGACAGGGCATCGATACTCCGGAGTAGACTAGCGTATGCGCTTCTCATCCCAGTGTGGGAGATGGTCTGTCCCACAGCCATCAGTACGTCGTACTGGAGATAGTATACGGGTGCTCGTTGGGTTACGAGTACACTGGACAGGACTCGTCGGGAACTGAAAGGTTGGTATTATACCTATCGTCAGTTATCAGTTCCCAGGTGACATGAGTACAGCTTAGTCCGCTGACTTGACACTGGCACTTCGCCTCGAGTGTGTTCCCACTGCACTTTGATCACTACCCTACCACGGCTCAAAGGAGTCGTGCAAACAGGTGGTGGTTGGGTGCAGTCCCGAAGCACTTGGAGGCAGTGACGGTTAGACAGGATTCGTCTCTCCCGGTATTGGGGATTGACATCGCGCCGTGTCTAGGAGAGCCATTACACGAGTAGTCCCTGGCCAGGGCAAGCGAGATATACTGGTAGGTTCCAGTGTTATCTCAGGGTGTTTTGGGCTTCACTCCGACACGACTTGTACCGCTATTGGGGGACTGACGTTTTACCGCCCCCTAGGCCCGACATGCGATGTATCAGACGAACAGACCGGACTGTACGGAGAATGTCACATTCAGACTCAGTAGGAGTTCAGATGGGGTTTCACCTCGTCAGCCTTCTTGTCGGCATCTACCTGGGGACCGTTACGCACAGCTAGTGCCGCTTGCGGTCTGTGGTTAAACCCACTGCCAGCGTAGTGTCGAGTCTTTAGAGTCCCACACAGAGGGTATTCGCCTCTGGGCAAAACAGAGTAGAGGTCGCATGGTTTTGCGACAGGGTTCGTTCTCATCCGCGCACTTGTGCACGTTTGGAGTCCGGACGGATTATACTAGCAGGCTCTGGTTTGAGCCAGATACTGGTATATGTTTTGGGGTTGCTTTTATCTCTTGGTATTCTTGTTCCTCGGAACGAGAATGCAGGTGTGTATGCACAGTTGCTTGAGGCGGAGGATGAGGTATTTCATTAGGGTTTCGGAACGGGTGCGTATGCACAGTTGACAGTCGTCTTTTTCCAAACCCTAATGGATTTGTATTATATCAATTAATAATATATAATAAAATGAAATTGTGTCATGGTTGGTTTTTTGTTGACTTGTTGACCATGGTTGACTTGTTGACCATGGTTGAAGTTTTGACCATCATCATTACAAAAGAAAGATGCTCTTTGATTCTAGCAAATTCATTTAATGTTTGAAATGATAATGGTCATTCTAAAACTTTCCATCAACCTTTTCATTTTCATTATTATTATTATTGATAATTCTTTTTCTTTTGCATTATGGTTGCAAGAAAGAAAAAGGATAGCTTATTCTATCATATTCATTCTCTCTCTTCACTTCATCTTCTTCTTCCTCTAGCTAAAGAGAAACCTTCTCATGTGTTGAGAATCCTTCTCTTTAAAAAGAAAAGCACCCCTTAGACACTCTCTACTCATTCTAGGTTCAAGGTTTAGCAAGCCGGAAACCCTAGTTCACTCAAAGCACGAGGAAGAGCCCAAAGGTTGAACTCTCGAGGTGGATCCATCTTCGACGGAAGAAGGCGACAAAAAGAGAACCATCAACCTCTACAAAGTTTGAAGAAGAAGGAGTTCAAGTTTAGGTATAACCATCTTCATCCGAGTAGCTAACTCTCTTTAGCTAAGTATGCTAGTTTTAGTTTAGTTAAAGATCCCGACTTTGCTTAGTCCATGTTGCCCCTTGCGCTAAAAATTTGATTTTTATACCGTTTCCGCCTCCCCGTAAGAACCGGGGGTCGCAACGTGGACTTACAGTGGTATCAGAGCCTAACTAAACTTAAACTAGCTTGGTAGTGAAGTGTAACGAAGTTCGGAACCGAAAAAAAAATCACAAAACCGGAAAAACAAAACCCTAAGTTTCTGTTGAAATGTTTTCTGCTCTAAATGAAATACTTTATACTTGTAAATTCGGCTCAGGGTTTTGTGTGAACACCCAAGAAAAACGATGCAGTGATTCGTTCAAACCGCCGCGCTTCCGCCGCACGAGGTAGGCATGTGCCGCGGAAGCGCCGCGGTTTGTCGTCTTCTGTGCATCGTTTTTCGTGCAGTGTGTGTCTGTGTTGGTTTTGGGATTTTTAAAATATATTATATGTGCCCAGATTTTCCAGAACTGAAATTCACTTTTGGGGTCCTATAATTCCGTATTTTTTTCCGAACTTCACTGCACTTTGACTATGATGGTTATATCTGTGATGTTTGCATGTATTGAACGTCGGCTAATCGCTATAGGTCGATTAGTCGGGGTTATACATGATCTGTGTTTGATATTGGATTGTGTATATGAATGTGTTGGACTGTCGCGGGTGAATAGCCGGGGTGGATGTGAGATGAGCTTTTGTTTTTCTTTCATTCATTGTAAATGTAAATTGATGTAATATTATTATTTGTTTGGCCGCACAACCGGGTCGGGGTTGTAGCCGTCATTGTATAATTCTTTTTACTGTTTTTGCTCCTAGGATAGACCCATGGAGGGGTGCACAAACTACCGGGTACTTGGCGGGTAGTTTGCCGCACCCGTAGGGGTCTTGGGTGGGGTATTTGGCTATTCACCGCGACCGTGTAATCCGCTTTTCGTTGCAGGCTCGAAAGGATTGCGGATTGCTAATATATCCAATGTATTCATCTGTGATCTGTAATGTCTATCATTGCTTTCTATTTAGGCGTTGCTTATGTTTTACAGCCGCGCTAGCCCAGCCCCCGCTCTGTCGTTAGTTAAGTAACCTAACGAGTGATGACGGGACCCCGTGGCGAATGCGAATGGCATAAGCGTACGTCATATTTTGGTTGTTTTCTGCAATGGTAGGATTAAATGATGGGACGCATTAAAAGAACTAATGCAAGAATATCACGCATTAAAAGAACTAATGCAAGATAATAAACCAAGTTAAAATCGTTGGAACACTTTCGAAAAACCACTCGGTTCTTTTCAAAACTAACTTTTAAATGCGGAGCTTGAGCCACTCCTTCTAAAAGCTATCTCGTTCCATCGATTATATCAAGTTCACTACGTTCACGGTTTTACCAAAACCATTCGTAGCCCTCCGTCGTTTCGCATGAATAGGCAATAGTATTCAAGCTGTGTATTTTGGCCAAAGTCAAGGCACAGTGATTGGTAGCTATTGGGTGTTCATGTGTAGCATAGATAGATGCGTTGGTTTGGGACAGTCGTGCTTCCATTTTGGCCAAAGTCAAGGGTATGTACGGATGGATCCAAATTAACCTGGAAAGTGACGGGTAGAACTTGACATGTGACTTATGATATTTTGGCCAAAGTCAAGGTCATAAGAGCATGGGGCAAAAATCCACATCGGGAGTTTCATAAGTACTGAAACTTGCTAGATTTGCATACCATTTGGAGTGTGATGATTATGGTAGGATTCCTTCATTTTTCGTCACGCAATGATATTTGGATCCCGATCCTACTGTGAGTATATGCTACTCCTCGGGAAATTTCTCACTAAACGATCAATGCTATAAACCTAGTAGGTGCCTAGAAAGGTGTTAGCGGGGCTACGCCCCCAGGGAAAAGAGGTTCTTAAATTAAGGAACTTCGCGAAAGCGTTGGAAAACCTCCCTCGAAGTACCGACACTGGCCTGGCTGAACGGTTAAGCAAGTATTGTACGGTGGGATTGATCCCGGCTAATTCTTCCTTTGTGGTTTGAGGAGGGATTCGAGAGACAGTGGGAGCCATCCTGTTTAGACAAATTAAAAACCATTCTAAACTTGCAAGAGCATCGTGCTAAGTGTTTCTTCTCTCCCCCTGCAGCGACCAAATTGAAATGACTGGACTTAAGTTACTTCTAGATAAAAACATACTGACAGGGCCAAACTACAAAGATTGGCTCAGGAATGTCAAATTGGCAATCGCTTACGACAAGCTGGGGTATCTTCTTACCACCAAAGCTCCCCCCGTCCCAGGTCCCACCTCCAGCGTCGCGGATAAGGAAATCCGTAAGACTTGGGAGATTGATTGCGCGAAGGCCAGGTGCCTCGTGCTTGCCTCTATGGACAACGAACATCAGAGGAGGCATGAGAATATGGACCTCGAGTCCATATTTCTCCATACAAAAGAACTGTATGGAGAGCAGTCTCGTATCGCAAGATACGAAGTGTCGAAGAAGTTGTTTTCGACAAAGTTGGCCGTCGGATCATCGGTAGCGGACCACGTGCTTAAGATGATTGGCTACACTGAGGAGCTCGCAGAACTTGGGACCACGTTGGATAGTGAACTCTATACAGATTTAATTCTCCAGTCCCTTCCATCCACTTACGCCCAGTTCATACTGAATTTCAACTTGCAAGAAAAGGAAGTTGAACTTTCAGAACTCCTCAACCTGCTGAGGAGCGCAGAGGGCACCCTACAGAAGGGTAGGGAAACACCCGCTTTGTTTGTAGGAGGATCTTCTTCCTCTAGGTCCAAGGCGAAAGCCAAGGGAAAGAGGAAGAAAGCCCCCGCCAAACCAAGAGGCGGTGTTAGTAAAGTGGGTACGAAGGGAAAGGAAAAGGCAACAAAGATTGCGGGGAAGCTTGTTGGAAAGGAAGAATGCTTCTATTGTCATAAGAGTGGACACTGGAAGAAAGATTGCAGGGCTTGGAAAGCCAGGACACAGGAACTGAAGCAGGTTGCGGCTTCAGCTTCAGGTGTGTATGTTATTGAAAACTGTCTTTCTATAAACTCTACTTCCTGGGTATTGGATACCGGATCAGGATCTCATATCTGTAATTCTTTGCAGGCGTTGAGAAACCGTAGGTTTTTGAAGGAAGGTGACATGACCCTCAGAGTTGCGAACGGAGCTAGCATGGATGCTAAAGCCGTGGGGGACTATCACCTAGGAATGTCAGATGGGCATGTTTTGGTTTTGCGTAATTGCTTTTTTGTACCCAACGCAACTTGTAATATCATTTCTGTATCTTTGGTTTCTAAAGAAGGTTATGAATTTGCGTTTGTAAGTAATGTTGTAAACATTCACCTTAATCAAGTTCTGATTGGGTCAGGTACACTGAGCAATGGTATATACGTATTAAACCAACCACAGATTTTCAATATCCAGAATACACACAAAAGAAAGTCTCCAGATATCAATCAGACTTTCTTATGGCATTGTAGACTGGGTCACATCAATGAGAGAAGGTTGACTAAGTTACATACAGAAGGATATTTGGATCCGTTCGAATATCAATCATATGCCACTTGTCAATCCTGTCTCAAAGGAAAGATGACAAAGACTCCGTTCACTGGACACGGAGTAAGAGCGAGCGAGCTCTTGGGACTCGTACACAGCGACGTGTGCGGTCCAATGTCTACACATGCGCGAAGCGGTTATTCTTACTTCATTACTTTTACGGATGATTTTTCAAGATACGGTTATGTCTTCTTAATGAAACATAAGTCCGAAGCTTTTGAAAAATTCCAGGAATTTAAGAATGAAGTAGAAAAACAAACCGGCAAAAGTATCAAGATTCTAAGATCGGATCGAGGTGGAGAATACTTAAGTGCCGAGTTCCTGAATTATTTAAAAGAGAACGGGATTCTCTCTCAGCTTACTCCTCCATACACTCCGCAACACAACGGTGTATCGGAGAGACGGAACCGAACCCTATTGGATATGGTACGGTCCATGATGAGTAACACTGAGTTACCGCGATCATTCTGGGGGTATGCGCTAGAATCAGCTGCGTACCTTTTGAACCGAGTTCCTACTAAGACTGTGCCTACTACACCATATGAGATGTGGTGTGGGAAGAGACCCCATCTCAGTCACATTAAGACTTGGGGAAGTCCAGCTTTTGTTAAAAAGCAGCATGCGGACAAGCTCGAGGCGCGCTCAGTACTGTGTAAGTTTGTGGGATATCCAAAGAATTCCAAGGGATATCTCTTCTACTACGAAGAGGAACAAAAAGTTCTTGTTTCTCGTCATGCCCACTTTCTAGAACATCAGTTCTTAGAAAAAGAATTAAGTGGGAGCGCAGTAGAACTGGAAGAAATTCCAGAACCACAGACTATTACTGAAAGCTTAGTGGAACCAGAGGGTTCAAATGAACAGGACATTCCTACGCCGCTCCGCAGAAGTAGTAGGCAGTCTCATCCGCCCGAGAGATACTACGGTTTTCTCATAGACGGGGATAGAGAGGATTGCATCATAGACTATGATGAGCCTACTAGCTTCCAGCAGGCCGTTCAGAGCGTTGACTCGGTAAAATGGCTGGATGCAATGCGGACCGAAATGGAGTCCATGTACACCAACAAAGTATGGACGTTGGACATTGCTCCAGACGGGGTAAAACCCGTAGGATGCAAGTGGATCTTCAAAAGGAACATTGGTGTAGATGGACAGGTTGAGACCTATAAAGCTAGACTTGTAGCAAAGGGTTTCCGTCAAAGACCTGGCTTGGACTATGACGAAACCTTTTCTCCAGTGGCTATGCTGAAATCCATTCGGATCCTTCTTGCCATTGCTGCCTTCCACGATTATGAGATTTGGCAGATGGACGTAAAAACCGCTTTTCTAAATGGAAGTTTAGAGGAGTGTGTCTATATGGATCAGCCAGAGGGTTTCATTCAGAGTGGGAGCAGCGGAAAGGTGTGCAAGTTGCTTAAGTCCATCTATGGACTAAAGCAGGCATCGCGGAGTTGGAACATCTGTTTTGATGAGACGGTCAAGGAATTTGACTTTATCAAAAATCCAGATGAACCATGCATCTATAGTAGATTTGTAGCGAGAACTGTAGTATTCCTTGTTTTATACGTGGATGACATTCTCTTAATAGGAAATGACATTCCTATGCTACAATCTGTCAAGGGTTTCTTGTCACACAGGTTCTCCATGAAAGACCTGGGTGATGCCTTTTACATCCTGGGGATCCGGATCCATCGTGATAGATCCAAAAGGATATTAGGACTTTCACAGTCCAGGTACATCGACACCGTACTGAAAAGATTCAGTATGGAAGATTCCAAGCGCGGTAACCTACCGGCTTGTCACGGGATCACCCTCTCTAAAGAGATGTCTCCCAAGACTGATTTGGAGAGGGATCGCATGTCTATTATACCCTACGCTTCTGCGGTAGGCTCTATAATGTATGCGATATTGTGTACCAGACCGGATGTAGCTTATGCACTGAGTGTAGTAAGCCGGTATCAGTCAAACCCTGGGGAGAAACATTGGATAGCAGTAAAGAACATTCTCAAGTACCTGAGAAGGACTAAGGAGATGTTCTTGGTGTATGGCGGAAAAGACCTCCAGATTGAGGCCTTTGCTGACTCCAGCTTCCAGAGTGACAAGGATGATTCCAAGTCCATGTCGGGTTTTGTCTTTACCCTCAATGGAGGGGCGGTGTGTTGGAAGAGTTCCAAACAGGAAACCGTTGCAGACTCGACTATGGAAGCGGAATACATCGCTGCATCTGATGCCGCAAAAGAAGCTGTCTGGATAAGGAAGTTCTTAAAAGAACTTCAGGTGGTTCCGTCCATTGTTGACCCAGTACCTCTGTATTGCGACAACAACGGGGCTATAGCTTTAGCAAAGGAACCCAGGTCCCATCAGAGATCCAGGCACATCTTGAGGCGGTATCACCTGATCAGGGAGATCGTGGATCGCAAGGAGATCGAGGTTCGGAGGGTTGCTTCAGAAGAGAACACTGCAGATCCATTCACCAAGGCCTTACCCCAGACTCAGTTCGAGCGGCTGATCGAGATGATAGGTCTTCGGTAAGCCAGTTCATGGCCTTAGTGCAAGTGGGAGATTGTTAGTGTATATGCCCTAGAGGCCATTACTGTATCATACTAGTTTGTATATTACTTGATGGAAGCTTGGGATATTCACCTTGTATAAACAATCTTGCTCAATATAGTAGTATGCTACTTGGTTTGTTTCTACTTCAATGTGTACTTGTGTTTATTTCAGTATATCACTTATACGCATTAGTGGAGCCCTTAGGATCTTTGCTTGATTACCTGCGTTGTGATGGCAGTCACACTAGTGGGGGCTGGGTAATCTATAGGCACATCCTTATACAGGTCCCTAGTCGTAGGACTATCGAGATAGGGCATCGATACTCCGGAGTAGACTAGCGTATGCGCTTCTCATCCCAGTGTGGGAGATGGTCTGTCCCACAGCCATCAGTACGTCGTACTGGAGATAGTATACGGGTGCTCGTTGGGTTACGAGTACACTGGACAGGACTCGTCGGGAACTGAAAGGTTGGTATTATACCTATCGTCAGTTATCAGTTCCCAGGTGACATGAGTACAGCTTAGTCCGCTGACTTGACACTGGCACTTCGCCTCGAGTGTGTTCCCACTGCACTTTGATCACTACCCTACCACGGCTCAAAGGAGTCGTGCAAACAGGTGGTGGTTGGGTGCAGTCCCGAAGCACTTGGAGGCAGTGACGGTTAGACAGGATTCGTCTCTCCCGGTATTGGGGGTTGACATCGCGCTGTGTCTAGGAGAGCCATTACACGAGTAGTCCCTGGCCAGGGCAAGCGAGATATACTGGTAGGTTCCAGTGTTATCTCAGGGTGTTTTGGGCTTCACTCCGACACGACTTGTACCGCTATTGGGGGACTGACGTTTTACCGCCCCCTAGGCCCGACATGCGATGTATCAGACGAACAGACCGGACTGTACGGAGAATGTCACATTCAGACTCAGTAGGAGTTCAGATGGGGTTTCACCTCGTCAGCCTTCTTGTCGGCATCTACCTGGGGACCGTTACGCACAGCTAGTGCCGCTTGCGGCCTGTGGTTAAACCCACTGCCAGCGTAGTGTCGAGTCTTTAGAGTCCCACACAGAGGGTATTCGCCTCTGGGCAAAACAGAGTAGAGGTCGCATGGTTTTGCGACAGGGTTCGTTCTCATCCGCGCACTTGTGCACGTTTGGAGTCCGGACGGATTATATTAGCAGGCTCTGGTTTGAGCCAGATACTGGTATATGTTTTGGGGTTGCTTTTATCTCTTGGTATTCTTGTTCCTCGGAACGAGAATGCAGGTGTGTATGCACAGTTGCTTGAGGCGGAGGATGAGGTATTTCATTAGGGTTTCGGAACGGGTGCGTATGCACAGTTGACAGTCGTCTTTTTCCAAACCCTAATGGATTTGTATTATATCAATTAATAATATATAATAAAATGAAATTGTGTCATGGTTGGTTTTTTTTTGACTTGTTGACCATGGTTGACTTGTTGACCATGGTTGAAGTTTTGACCATCATCATTACAAAAGAAAGATGCTCTTTGATTCTAGCAAATTCATTTAATGTTTGAAATGATAATGGTCATTCTAAAACTTTCCATCAACCTTTTCATTTTCATTATTATTATTATTGATAATTCTTTTTCTTTTGCATTATGGTTGTAAGAAAGAAAAAGGATAGCTTATTCTATCATATTCATTCTCTCTCTTCACTTCATCTTCTTCTTCCTCTAGCTAAAGAGAAACCTTCTCATGTGTTGAGAATCCTTCTCTTTAAAAAGAAAAGTACCCCTTAGACACTCTCTACTCATTCTAGGTTCAAGGTTTAGCAAGCCGGAAACCCTAGTTCACTCAAAGCACGAGGAAGAGCCCAAAGGTTGAACTCTCGAGGTGGATCCATCTTCGACGGAAGAAGGCGACAAAAAGAGAACCATCAACCTCTACAAAGTTTGAAGAAGAAGGAGTTCAAGTTTAGGTATAACCATCTTCATCCGAGTAGCTAACTCTCTTTAGCTAAGTATGCTAGTTTTAGTTTAGTTAAAGATCCCGACTTTGCTTAGTCCATGTTGCCCCTTGCGCTAAAAATTTGATTTTTATACCGTTTCCGCCTCCCCGTAAGAACCGGGGGTCGCAACGTGGACTTACAGATTCGATACATTGATACACTTGATATTAGTCGGTTATATGCAGTATGACCGAATCATTAAATCAAGTGTTGATTTAATGTATAATTATATATTAGATATATTACTTTACATTAACTAGTATTTGTTCACTTAAGATGGATTTTCTCACTTGATGTGCACATTGTATATATGATATAGTTTTGTGCACTAGTTTGTATCATGTTTGATGATACATGCAAACTTGGGTGTATGTTTAATTTAAACCATGTTTAGGTAAATGGTTAGGGTTTTAATTTTTTAATTTATTTATTTATTTATTCATTTTGGCAAGAATAAAATGGTGGCTAACTTTGTTTTATTCTTGAAGCTTCATGAAGCTTTGAAAGCTTTGACCATTTTGTTTCTTTCCTTAACCTAACCATTCACCTAAACCCTAGTTTATTCTCTACATGTGTTAAACTCACCCATGGTTGCATTATGATAAGGTTTCACTTGAGCTTCTATTTTAGATAATTCTTTTTCTTTTGCTTCTTCTTCATCTTCTTCATGAAGAAGAAAAACTATTCTAGAAATTTTCAAGTGATGAATCCAAGTGAGAAATCCAAATCCAAAGTGAACCCACTTCCTATTTCTTCATCCTCTACCACTTGCCATGTTGTATAGGGTGTTTTCTTCACAAGGTTGATGACCAAGTGAAGATGGAGCTTGATCTTGAGTTGCCTCGACGTAGATCATCTTCGGCATCGAAGTCGACGACCTAGTCCGATCATTTCTTCGACGAAACCATCGCTAGTGTCACGACCCAAAAATTTCGACTCGTGACCGGCACTTAACCACGCAACGTCTACAGGCGTAACGCGGCTAAGTAAGCCGAACCCAGAAATCAAAACCGTGTAAAAGTAGCGAGTGTTGAAAACATTTTGAAAACCTTAAATAGTTCAAAAATTCTTTTAAAGTTACCTTATCATATAAATAATTTTGGCAGCATTTCCTTTGTAAAAGTAACCCCGAAACCGGGCATAAAACAAGATATCAGTGAAAATGAGACATAATGAAAAGAAGCATCCCCCAAACGGGAGCAATCACGCCCAACGGCGAAAACCATCATCACAAGAGTAATATACGACGCCGTAGCGAAGAATGAGCAATAAGTAAACATCACAGAAATATAAACTGCATATAAAAACAGTCGGCTCCCACGAGCTCGACACCAGAATACAAAATATACATCATCGTCCTCACACAGTATCTATGTCCAGTACATATATGGTAGATGGAGAATACTAGATACAAAAAGGGATACAATAAAAGTAATCAGATACCACAACCCACCTAAATGCAAAACAGCTATCGCCGCAACTGTAGCGGTATCTGTAGCCAAAAGATGCAAAAGGCAGTCTGCCGCGGCTACTCTGAAGGGCAACCTGCAAATACTGTGGCACAATGGGGGTGAGTTGCCAACTCGTGAATCGAGATAACATATAAAGGTAATCGCGGGCATGCACGTACTGCGCTACTCTATCAAATGCCAGCAAGTAATATCTATATGCGACAAGCAGTAGGTGCAATAATCATGCAGATGCTCTCTCAGGTAAAATAACTACAGGATGAGATATATGATAAGCAATACAGAGCAGGGGATAAACAACATCTACATGGAAATATCAACATGGCAAAATAGTCGGTGCCTCAAACTGCACCCAAATTCCAAATAAACTCAGGCGCCGGCACTCTCCTCGGCCCTCAAATCCTGTAAATCTCTGAGAATCACGAGTGCCCAACATCGGCACTCAAAATATCATAAAATACTCGTGTCCAGCATCGACACGCAAATCCTCGTATATCGGGCTCCGTCAGTCCGGATCAGCCCACGGGGTCCGTCTGCGGTATCGGCCCTCGGCCCCGGCAGTACGGATCATCCCCCATCCATCTCTCGACTTTGGTCAGTATCCTCCGGATAACCGCCAGGTCCAACCAATCACCGGTAGGTAGTAGTCCCTCCGCCGGGCTCACCGTCTACTGCACAGCGAAACCGTTCTTGCCCCGGGGTACCATACCGGGTCCACCACGAACCCGCAAACGGATCATCCATCTCCTCGAATCGGGTTTCAAGCACACGTCTCAGCACCGAGAAAACGCGTGGTGGACGCACCAAAATATCATATCACGAGGAACCGGATTTTCAAATATTGCATCTTTTCTTAAAAATCCCACGGTCCTCAAAACCAGAAATCATATGAAAATCCAACACCAAGAAGTAAATCCAATACGATGTGCTATGTACATCAATCCATGATATAGGTATACGGGAAAACCGCTTTTAAAAATAGTTTCCGTTTTTAAAGATATCATGTGGCTCCCAATTTCCATGAAAACCATATCAAATCATATGTGAAATGAACTACAGCAATATAATCATGGCAGTTCTACAGTGAGTGTGTCATGGCAATTACTAACGGTGTGTGTGTAACATGCAGATTAGTGCTCGTGCAACATGAACCGTTAGTAATAGTTCGGTGTTCTATCAATTCTAAGTTTACATGCAGCAGGGGATGCAATATGCAATGACAGTCCATGAGGTAAAAGCAATATATAACAATAAGGTCCTATCAGCCCTGACGCATAACGCCACGCGGGCGATATCCCCGTAGATGTTAAATCTACTCACCGAAGTCTCGAGCTAAGTGTAGCCGACGACTTGCTTTCCTTTCTTCGCCGCGTCCGTCTCACTCGCCTGCGAACCTAGAATCACACAATATATCATACATGAGCTCAAATCCACAAAAACGTGATATTAGGGTCAACCTAGAGACCCGTGTCGCAAACCAAGCGCGCGTGTGCGCGATATGTAAAAACGTGTGATTACGTGCCTGAAACTATCCCGACGCGTCGCGATACGCAGAAACCCCAAACCCACACGCATATCACGCGTGTCGCGAAGGTTTAAAATACGAGAAATAGGTATTTAGCCCCAGATTTTCCTACAGTAAGAATCAAACAAAATTGCACATGCCATGAGTCTAAGGGTTGCAGCAGACACCTATAGGACCAAACCCCAACCCAAACCCTACCCATCTGGCCGCAAATTACGGCCAGATCAAATTTTTCGGCGGCCAGAACAAGGGATATGTGGGTCGGGTTCTACCTGGGGGATCAGCACCTAACAACTATACTACAGTCTTCTCAAAATTATTCTGAACTCACCGGGTCGATAGCAGTTTACAGAAACTCAAATTTTGCTTAAAAACGATGAATTTGAATCAAATAGGGATCTGGTGGTATTTTAGTGCAATTGGGGGCTAAGCTGGGTTAAAATGGCCATAACAACACTCTATCAACGTACTAAAACCAAATCATACAACGCATGCTCAAGGTTCCCCCTAATCACCACATATCGCACTAAATCGCATCAATAACCACTAACCGAAGCAAAACTACACTAAACAAGTAAACTATGGAGTAAGTTCAGGAAATATACCCCACACTCGACCCTAGGGAGCTGGAGGAAGAAGAAGAAGTGGAGGGAAGGAGCTGCAGCTGGAGTTGCTGCTGTTGCTGCTGCAAACTGCTTCTACTGCTGCTCACTGATGCTGTTGCTGCTGCTGGAATGCTTGCTGCTGCTGCTGTGATGCCTGCTGCTGCTGCTGGGGATGCTGGCTGCTGCTGCTGCTGCTGGGAAGGTAAGTGTGTGTGTGAGTGAGGTAGAGAGAAAAGAACAAAAGAATGAGAGGAATCATAACCCCAATGTCAACCCCTCCTCTCTCTCTCTCTTCATTAAATGCAAGCATGGCCTAAGCCATGATGCATTCTCTCTCTCTCTCACCAAGTCAACACCCAAAGGAAATTCAAATTAAAAAAATCACCATCAATTAACTAAATAACTTAATTAAAACCCAAAATACTTAATCCCATGATTAACCCACCATGGTTACTAATCATGGTATTACCTCATTTAAAAACCCTAGTTTAAATGCACATGTGTGTGCAAGCCTAGGAAAATTCTAGAAAAATATTTATTAAATTAGGAAAAATATTTGAAACACAATTTGGTAAAATTTTATTAAAAACCTTTTACTTAAATATAAATAGTCACTAAACACATCCTAAGGTGTTACAGTCTCTCCCCCTTAAAGAAATTCGTCCCCGAATTTCAAAATCTAACTATACGCACCTTCGAAAAGACGGGGATACTTCTTCCTCATCTCGCTTTCGGTCTCCCAAGTGACCTCCTCACTGCCCTGACCACGCCAAAGCACCTTGACTGATGGAATGTCCTTCGATCTCAATTTCTTCACTTGTCGATCCAAGATCATCACCGGCTGTTCTGCATAGGAAAGGTCGCGCTCAAGCTGGATCGTCGGGTGCTGAATCTCATGCAAAGGATCATGAAGATATCTGCGGTGCATCGAAACGTGAAATACGGGGTGCACATCTGGAAAACTAGGAGTAATGGCTAATCGGTATGCAACTGCACCAACACGCTCGAGGATCATGAAGGGGCCCACATATCTGGGACTGAGCTTCCCCTTCTTCCCAAACCTCATCACACCTTTCATTGGGGAGACCCTCAAGAAAACATGATCACCAACAGAAAACTCGAGTCTGCGTCGCCGACGGTCCGCATAAGATCTCTTCCTACTATGGGCTTCTCTCATCCTATCGCGAATCAACTGGATCTTCGCGGTCGTCTCCTCAACAATCTGTGGCCCTAAGATACTGCTCTCACTGAGCTCTGTCCAACAGGTGGGCGATCTGCATCTCCTCCCATAAAGAGCCTCAAATGGTGCCATCTGAATGGTCTCCTGGTAGCTGTTATTGTAGGAGAACTCTACTAAGGGCAAGTGATGATCTCAGCTACCTCCGAAATCTAATACACAAGCTCTGTGCATGTCCTCAAGAGTCTGAATAGTCCGCTCTGACTGTCCGTCGGTCTGCGGATGAAATGCTGTGCTGAAACTCAAGTGAGTTCCTAAAGCCTCCTGAAGCCCCTGCCATAATCGGCTGGTAAACTGGGTGCCTCTGTCGGACACAATACACGTCGGGACTCCGTGCAGTCGTACAATCTCGTCGACGTAGATCTGGGCATACTGAGTAAATCCGAAAGTCGTCTTCACTGGTAGGAAGTGAGCCGCTTTCATCAAACGGTCCACGATCACCCAGATGGAGTCATACCCTCGACTAGTCCTGGGTAGACCCACAATGAAGTTCATAGAGATCTGCTCCCATTTCCACTCCGGAATGGGTAACGGCTGTAGCTCTCCCGCGGGCCTCTGGTGCTCAGCCTTGACTTGCTGACAAGTCAGGCATCTCGACACAAAATCTGCGATGTCTCTTTTCATTCCGTCACACCAGTAAACACCCCTCATGTCATGGTACATCTTGGTGGAACCGGGATGAACACTATATACCGATCGATGTGCCTCCTCAAGAATCTCATGCCTCAGCCCCTCAGCATCTGGTACGCACAGTCTAGTCCCAAATCGTAGTATCCCCTGATCATCGATCACGAACTCGGAAAATCTGCCCTGTCCAATCTGTGCCATGATCTCTGAACATCAGTAATCACTGTGCTGTGCCTCGTGTATACGGTCGATCAACTGTGGGCGTGCACGGACATGCGCGATCTGTCCTCCAATCGGCGTGAACTCGAACTGTACCCGGCTGTCGCATAATCTCTTCCAATCTACTGACGACTGCCCCTGTACTGCGCTCAAACAAGATAGACTACTTCCGGGTCTCCTGCTCAAAGCATCCGCCACTACATTCGCCTTGCCCGGGTGATACAAGATCTCGCAGTCGTAATCCTTCACTAACTCCATCCATCGGCGCTGTCGAAGGTTCAGGTCTCGCTGCTGAAATATATACTTTAGACTCTTGTGATCCATGAATATCTGGCACGACTCGCCGTATAGGTAATGTCGCCAGATTTTAAATGCAAAGACCACTGCAGCCATCTCCAAATCGTGAGTGGGGTAGTTCTGTTCATGCTTCTTCAATTGTCGCGAGGCATACGCGATCACCCTGTCATGCTGCATCAATACGCACCCCAGCCCCACTCGAGAAGCATCACAGTAGACCACAAATCCGCCTGATCCGGAAGGTAAAGATAACACCGGTGCCATTGTCAGCCGAGTCCGTAGCTGCTGAAAACTGTTCTCGCACTCCTCCGTCCAATCGAAAGGAACTCCCTTCCGGGTCAACCCGGTCAAAGGGGTAGCAATACTGGAGAAGTCCTGCACAAATCGCCTGTAGTAACCGGCCAACCCCAAAAAGCTGCGAATCTCCGTAACCGATGTGCGTCTGGGCCAACACTGAATGGCCTCGATCTTCCTCGGGTCCACACATATACCGTCTCGTGAAATCACATGCCCCAAGAAGTCTACGCTGTCCAGCCAGAAAGCACACTTGGAGAATTTCGCATATAGCTGGTGCTTCCTCAAAGTCTGCAGTGTGATCCGCAGGTGCTGCTCGTGATCCTCACTACTCCGGGAATACACCAAGATATCGTCAATGAAGACTATGATGAACAGATCCAAATATGGACGGAAAATACGGTTCATCAAGTCCATGAATGATGCTGGCGCATTGATGATTCCGAACGACATCACCAAAAACTCATAATGGCCGTAGCGCGTACGGAAAGCTGTCCTAGGAATGTCCTCCTGTCGAACCCGCAGCTGATGATAGCCCGATTGTAAATCGATCCTCAAAAAGTACCCTGCCCCCTGAAGCTGGTCGAACAAATCGTCGATGTGCGGCAAAGGATACCTGTTCCGCACTGTCACCCTGTTCAGCTGGCGGTAGTCGATACACAGACGCAAGCTGCCGTCCTTTTTCTTGACGAACAGGACTAGAGCACCCCAAGGAGAAACACTGGGTCGAATAAGTCCCTTATCCAGCAAATCTTGCAACTGACCCTTCAACTCTCGAAGTTCAGCCGGGGCCATCCGATAAGGCGGTATGGAAATAGGCCCCGAGCCAGGAACCAAATCAATACAGAAAGAAATGTCGCGCTCGGGCGGTAACCCAGGAAGCTCGTCAGGGAACACATCAGGAAACTCGCTAACAACTGGAACCTGGTCCAATGGAACCTGTGTAACACTAGCATCGCAAACATAGGCGAGAAATCCCTGACATCCCTTCCTCAAAAGCTGTCCAGCGCGAAAAGAAGAAATCACACTGTGAGGGGCGGCACCACGGTCCCCCAACACAACAAAAACCGACTCACCGGGAAAGCAGAATCTAACTGTCTTTTCACGGCAGTCCACAGAAGCATAGCACGTGGCTAACCAATCCATGCTCAACAGAACGTCGAAGTCCAACATCTCAAGAAGGATCAAGTCGACAGGCAACTCCCTCTCGCCAATACAGACGGTACAGGATCGGAACACGTGCCTAGCAACAAACGACTCTCCCACAGGAGTGGTCATCACAAGCGGCTGATCGAGCAAACTGGACTCTCTACCCAAACTCGGCACGAAGTGTGTGGATACGTACGAGTGCGTGGACCCAGGATCGAACAATACATGTGCATCAACCGAACATACTGGAAGGATACCTGAAACCACCGCATTGGACGCCTGAGCGTCCCGATGCGTCAAAGCAAAAACCCGTGCCTGTCCTCCACCGGTGACTGACTGTCCTATGCCTCGGTCATCTCGCCCTCTCTGAGCAACTCCTCCACTCCCACGACCTCTCTGTGTATGAGTCTAGCGCGGAGCAACGGTAGGTACAACAGGAAACGCCTTCTGGGGTGGTGAAGGTGGTAAGGTAACATGCGGTGCTGCCGCCTCCCTCTGGTGGGTCTCGGGACAATCTCGCACACGATGATAGGAACTCCCGCAACGGAAACATCCTGATGATGGTCGCTGACCCTCCTAGGGATAAGAGCTGAACAACCGGCCTCGCCTCGAATCTCTGCCACCTGCAAGGTGCCTGTCACGGCGCCGAAAAGGCTGTCTCTGCACCGATGTATCTGCACGAACTCTCTTCGGCTCTGGGACTGCCGAAGTCTCAGCAAGGTGCTCCTCGACCAATAAGGTTGCATCTACAGCTGCTGCGTAGGTCTCGTAGTGCTGCACGCTGATCGCAAGGAACAGTGGTGTAAGCAGGCCTCGAACAAATCTCTTGACTCGCAACTCCTCAGTAGCCACTAAATACGGGGCATAAACTGCTAGTTCTGTAAACAGCACGTCATACTCTGCCACTGTCATCTCTGACGTCTGGCGCAAAGACTCAAATCTGCGGGCTCGGGCATCCCTAACACTCTGGGGAAGGAAACGGGCTAGAAATACTGTCACAAACTCCGTCCAGGTCATAAGAGGAAGACTTGCCGCTCTGCCCTTCTCAACTGAATCACACCACTTCTGTGCAAGACCTTCCAGGCGAAAGCTCGCGAACTCGACCCATCTCGCATCTGCGCATCTGAGGGATCGGCATTGTAACACCTTAGGATGTGTTTAGTGACTAATTATATTTAAATATTGGGTTTTTAATAAAAAGTCTACCAAATTGGGTTTTAAATATTTTTCCTAATTTAATAGATATTTTTCTAAAATTTTCCTTGACTTGCACACACATGTGCATGTAAACTAGGGTTTTTAAATAGGATAATACCATGATTAGTAACCATGGTGGGTTAATCATGGGGATTAAGTCTTTTGGGTTTTAATTAAGTTTAATTAGTTATTTAATGGTTGCTTTAATTTGAATTCCTTTGGGTGTTGACTTGGTGAGGGTGAGAGAGAGAGAAGGCATCATGGCAAAAGCCATGCTTGCAATTAAAGAAGAGAGAGAGAGAGGAGGGGTTGACATTGGGTTATGATTTCCTCTCATTTGTTTTGTTCCTTCTCTTAACCTCACTCACACACACACACACACACACACACACACACACTTACCATCTCAGCAGCAGCAGCTGAAGCAAGCACAGCAGCAGCCAGAAGCAGCAGCAACAGAGAGCAGCAGCAGCAGTGAGCAGCAACAACAGCACAACTTCAACTGCAGCTCCTTCCCTTCACTTCTTCTTCTTCCTCCAGCTCCCTAGGGTCGAGTGTGGGGTATATTTCCTGAACTTACTCCTTAGTTTACTTGTTCAGTGTAGTTTTGCTTCGGTTAGTGTTTATTGGTGCGATTTAGTGCGATATGTAGTGATTAGTGGGAACCTTGAGCAAGTGATGTGTGATTTGGTTTTAGTAGGTTGATAGAGTGTTGTTAGGGCCATTTTAACCCAGCTTAGTCCCCAATTGCACTAAAATACCACCAGATCCCTATTTGATTCAAATTCATCGTTTTTAAGCAAAATTTGAGTTTCTGTAAACTGCTATCGACCCGGTGAGTTCAGAATAATTTTGAGAAGACTGTAGTATAGTTGTTAGGTGCTGATCCCCCCAGGTAGAACCCGACCCCATAATTCCGTACAGTGGCCACCGAAAAATTCCATCTGGCCGCAATTTGCGGCCAGATGGGTAGGGTTTGGGTTGGGGTTTGGTCCTATGGGTGTCTGCTGCTGTGTGGAGTTTTGTGATATATATATTTTTGTAAAATAAGTTCTGTATAAAAATCTAGAACTATATACCTATTTCTCGTATTTTAAACCTTCGCGACACGCGTGATACGTGTGTGGGTTTGGGGTTTCTGCGTATCGCGACGCGTCAGGGTAGTTTCGGCGCGTGATCTCACGTTTTAGCGTATCGCACACACGCGCGATTGGGTTGCGACACGGGTTTCTAGTTTGACCGTAATATCACATTTTGTGGATTTGAGCTTATATGTGATATATTGTGTGATTTTAGGTTCGCAGGCGAGTGAGACGGACGCTGCGAAGAAGGGGAAGCAAGTCGTTGGCTACACTTAGCGTGAGACTTCGGTGGGTAGATTTAACATCTATGGGGATATCGCCCGCATGGCGTTATGCGTCAAGGCTGATAGGACCTTATTATTATATGTTGCATTTACCTCATGGACTGTCATTGCATATTGCATTCCCTGCTGTATGTATGCTTAGAATTGATAGAACACCGCACTATTACTAACGGTTCATGTTGCCCGAGCACTAATCTGCATGCTACACACACACCGTTAGTAATTGCCATGACACACTCACTGTAGAACTGCCATGATTATATTGCTGTAATTCATTTCATATATGATTCGATATGACTTTCATGGAAATTGGGAGCCGCATGATATCTTTAAAAACGGAAACTAATTTTAAAAGCGGTTTTCCCTTATACCTATATCATGGATTGATGTACATAGCACATCGCATTGGATTTACTTCTTGGTGTTGGATTTTCATGTGATTTCTGGTTTTGAGGACCGTGGAATTTTTAGGAAAAGATGCACTATTTGAAAACCCGGTTCCTCGTGATATGATATTTTGGTGCGTCCACCACGCGTTTTCTCGGTGCTGAGACGTGTGCTTGAAACCCGATTAGAGGAGATGGATGATCCGTTTGCGGGTTCGTGGTGGACCCGGTATGGTTCCCCGGGGCGAGAAATGTTTTTCGTGGAGTAGACGATGAGCCTGGCAGGGTGGCGAGTACCTACCGGTGATTGGTTGGACCTGACGGTTATCCGGAGGATACTGACCAGAGTCGAGAGATGGATGCGGGATGATCCGTACTGCCGGGGCCGAGGGCCGATACCGCAGACGGAGCACGTGGGCTGATCCGGACTGACGGAGCCCGATATATGAGGATTTGCGTGTCGATGCTGGACACGAGTATTTTATGATATTTTGGGTGCCGATGTTGGGCACTCGTGATTTCTAAGAGATTTACAGGGTTTGAGGGCCGATGGGTGTGCCGGCGCCTGAGTTATTTGGGATTTGGGTGCAGTTGTGGGCACCGATTGTTTTCCACGTTGATATTCCGTGTAGATGTTGTTTATCCCATGCTCAGCATTGATTACCATATATCTCATCCTGTAGTTATTTTACCTGACAGAGCATCTGCATGATTATTGCACATACTGCTTATCACGCATTGATATCATCTGCTGGCATTTGTTAGAGTAGCGCAATACGTGCATGCTCGCGATTACCTTTATATGTTATCTCTATTCACGAGTTGGCAACTCACCCCCGTTGTGCCACAGTATTTGCAGGTTGCCCTCAGCATAGTCGCGGCAGGCTGTCTTTTGCATCTTTTGGCTACAGATACCACTACAGTTGTGGCGAGAGCTGTTTTGCATTTAGATGGGTTGTGGTATCTGATTACTTTTATTGTATCATTTTTTGTATCTAGTACTCTCCATCTACCATTTATGTACTGGACTTAGATACTGTATGAGGACGATGATGTATATTTTGTATTCTGGTGTCGAGTTCGTGGTAGCAATGTCTAAGTGTTGTGCGGATTCCAAATGTTGTAGTTCTACACTTCTTTTCTGCGACCGTAAGTGTAATATGTGCAATGTCTAAGTGTTGTGCAATGTCTATGTGTTTGCAATGTCGTGGTAGCAATGGAGAGTGAGTTGGCATGAGCATGGTGAGGCATGTAGAGAGGCATGGCTCTTGTTTATTTTATTGGAAAATAAACTGCATATAAAAACACTTGTTAAATTAGGATCCCACCGTTGGGCGTGATTGCTCCCGTTTGGGAATGTTTTGTTTCACTATATCTCATTTTTACTCATATCCTCTTTTATACCCGGTCTCGGGGCTACTTTTACAAAGGAAATGCTGCCAAAATTATTTAAATGATTAAGTAACTTTAAAAGAACTTATTGAATTATTTAAGGTTTTCTAAATGTTTTAACTAAATGTTTTCAACAATCACTATTTTTAAATGGTTTTGATTTCTGGGTTCGGCTTACTTAGTCGCGTTACGCCTGTAGACGTAGCGTGGTTAAGTGCCGGTCACGAGTCAAAATATTCGGGTCGTGACAAAGTTGGTATCAGAGCGTAGGTTTTACCTTTCGGAGTGTAGGATGACCCTGGTATGATGGAGTAGGTAGCTGAAGCAGAGTGGCGTAGCGTGTGTATGTTCCGCGGCATATTCACGACACGGTACTCCGCCTAAGCGACCTTAGGACTTATTGATTTAAATTCCTTCTTGAGTATATATTCTTGTGATTCGACTTCCTTATTCTTATCGAATCCTAATTTCCTTTCAGCCAATATGCCGCCAAAGACTACGAGGGCACAGAGAGCATCCGCGAGGGCCGAGATTCGAGTTGACTCGTCCGAGACGAGGACTGATCCGGGCAGTGCACCCGTTGTACCCGAGCGGACTGTTCCTCCTGTGACAGATCAGATCGCTACGCTAGGGGCTGGTATGCAGGAGATGCGCCAGACGGTGGGATCCAGCATGCAGGAGATGCGCCAGATGATAGGATCACTAGTTGAGACACTTCGAGCACAGCGACCAGAGGTAGATCCACCCGCCGCAGGTACAGCGATGGTACCGACTGCACAGCCAGTTGCCCCTGCAGCCACGGAGGTGATTACTGTATCGTTATCAGAGTTTATCAGGCTGAAGCCTCCGGTCTTCACAGGCACCGATACAGCCGAGGACCCCCAGTCCTTCATTGATAGGATAGCCCGGATATGCCATTCCCTCAGATGCGCAGATGCAAGATGGGTTGAGTTCGCGAGCTTTCGCCTGGAGGGTCTTGCGCAGAAGTGGTGTGATTCAGTTGAGAAGGGCAGAGCAGCAGGTCTTCCTCCTATGACCTGGATGGAGTTTATGACAGTATTTCTAGCCCGTTTCCTTCCCCAGAGTGTTAGGGATGCCCGAGCATGCAGATTTGAGTCCTTGCGCCAGACGCCAGGGATGACAGTGGCAGAGTATGACGTGCTGTTTACAGAGCTAGCAGCTTATGCCCCGTATTTAGTGGCTACCGAGGAGTTGCGAGTCAAGAGATTTGTTCGAGGCTTGCTTACACCACTGTTCCTTGCGATCAGTGCGCAGCACTACGAGACCTATGCAGCAGCTGTAGACGCAGCCCTATTAGTCGAGGAGCGCCTTGCTGAGACTTCGGTAGTTCCAGAGCTGAAGAGAGTTCATACTTGTATATCCGCATGGAGGCAGTCATTCAGACGCCACGACAGGTATCGTTCTGGTACGAGGAGTAGCAGAGATTCGGGACGAGGCCAGATGTTTAGTTCGTATCCCCAGGAGAGTCAGCAGTCGCCGCGGGGTTGCTTTAAATGCGGCAGTCTACTTCACCTCGTTAGAGATTGTCCTGAGATACACCGGAGGGAGGCGGCAGCACCGCATGTTACCTTACCACCTTCACCACCCCAGAGGGCGTTGCCTGTTGTACCTACCGTTGCTCCGCGCCAGACTCATACACAGAGAGGTTGTGGGCGTGGAGGAGTTGCTCAGAGAGGACGGGATGACCGAGGCAGAGGGCAGTCAGTCGCAGGTGGTGTACAGGCATGGGTTTTGCTTTGACGCATCAGGACGTGCAGGCGTCTATTGCGGTGGTTTCAGGTATCCTTCCAGTATGTTCAGTTGATGCACACGTATTGTTCGATCCCGGATTCATGCACTCGTACGTATCCACACATTTTGTGCCGAGTTTGGGTAGAGAGTCCAGTTTGCTTGATCAGCCGCTTGTTGTGACCACTCCTGTGGGAGAGTCGTTTGTTGCTAGGCACGTGTTCCGATCCTGTACCGTCTGTATTGGCGAGAGAGAGTTTCCTGTCGACTTGATCCTTCTGGAGATGTTGGACTTCGACGTTCTTTTAGGCATGGATTGGTTAGCCACGTGCTATCCTTCTGTGGACTGCCGTGAGAAGACAGTTAGATTCTGTTTTCCCGGCGAGTCGGTTTTTGTTGTGTTGGGAGACCATGGTGCCGCCCTTCACAGTGTGATTTCTTCTTTTCGCGCTTGCCAGCTTTTGAGGAAGGGATGTCAGGGATTTCTCGCCTATGTTTGCGATGCTAGTGCTACACAGGTTCCATTGGATCAGGTTCCGGTTGTTAGAGAGTTCCCTGATGTGTTCCCTGACGAGCTTCCTGGGCTACCGCCCGAGCGCGACATTTCTTTCTGTATTGATTTGGTTCCTGGCACTGGTCTATTTCTATACCGCCTTATCGGATGGCCCCGACGGAACTTAGAGAATTGAAGGGTCAGTTGCAAGATTTGCTGGATAAGGGACTTATTCGACCCAGTATTTCTCCTTGGGGTGCTCCAGTCCTGTTCGTCAAGAAGAAGGACGGCAGTTTGCGTCAGTGTATCGACTACCGCCAGCTGAACAGGGTGACAGTGCGGAACAGGTATCCTTTGCCGCGCATCGACGATTTGTTCGACCAGCTTCAGGGGGCAGGGTACTTTTCGAGGATCGATTTACAATCGGGCTATCATCAGCTGTGGGTTAGACAGGAGGACATTCCCAGGATAGCTTTCCGTACGCGCTACGGCCATTATGAGTTTTTGGTGATGTCGTTCGGACTCACCAATGCGCCAGCAGCATTCATGGACTTGATGAACCGTATTTTCCGGCCATATTTGGATCTGTTCATCATAGTCTTCATTGACGATATCTTGGTGTATTCCCGGAGTAGTGAGGAGCACGAGCAGCACCTGCGGATTACACTGCAGACTTTGAGGGAGCACCAGCTTTATGCGAAATTCTCCAAGTGTGCTTTTTGGCTGGACAGCGTAGACTTCTTGGGGCATGTGATTTCACGAGACGGTATATGTGTGGACCCGAGGAAGATCGAGGCCGTGCAGCATTGGCCCAGACCCACATCGGTTACGGAGATTCGCAGCTTTTTGGGGTTGGCCGGTTACTACAGGCGATTTGTGCAGGAATTCTCCAGTATTGCTACCCCTTTGACCGGGTTGACCCAGAAAGGAGTCCCTTTCGATTGGACGGAGGAGTGCGAGCACAGTTTTCAGCAGCTACGGACTCGGCTGACGACGGCACCGGTATTATCATTACCTTCAGGCTCAGGCGGGTTTGTGGTCTATTGTGATGCCTCTCGAGTGGGGTTAGGGTGCGTTTTGATGCAGAATGACAGGGTGATCGCGTATGCTTTGCGACAATTGAAGAAACATGAATAGAACTACCCCACTCATGATTTGGAGATGGCTGCAGTGATCTTTGCACTTAAGATCTGGCGACATTACCTATACGGCGAGTCGTGCCAGATATTCACGGATCACAAGAGTCTAAAATATATATTTCAGCAGCGAGACCTGAACCTTCAACAGCGCCGATGGATGGAGTTAGTGAAGGATTACGACTGCGAGATCTTGTATCACCCGGGCAAGGTGAATGTAGTGGCGGATGCTTTGAGCAGGAGGCCCGGGAGTAGTCTATCTTGTTTGAGCGCAGTACAGGGACAGTCGTCGGCAGATTGGCAGATATTATGCGACAGCCGAGTACAGTTTGAGTTCACGCCGATTGGAGGGCAGATCGCGCATGTTCGTGCACGCCCACAGTTGATCGACCGTATACATGAGGCACAGCGCAGTGATGACCGATGTTCAGAGATCATGGCACAGATTGGACAGGGCAGATTTTCCGAGTTCGTGATCGATGATCAGGGGATACTACGATTTGGGACTAGACTGTGCGTACCAGATGCTGAAGGACTGCGGCGTGAGATTCTTGAGGAGGCACATCGATCGGTATATAGTGTTCATCCCGGTTCCACCAAGATGTACCATGACATGAGAGGTGTTTACTGGTGGGACGGAATGAAAAGAGACATCGCAGATTTTGTGTCGAGATGCCTGACTCGTCAGCAAGTCAAGGCTGAGCACCAGAGGCCCGCGGGAGAGCTACAGCCGTTACCCATTCCGGAGTGGTAATGGGAGCAGATCTCTATGAACTTCATTGTAGGTCTACCCAGGACTAGTCAAGGGTATGACCCCATCTGGGTGATCGTGGATCGTTTGACGAAAGCGGCTCACTTCCTACCAGTGAAGATGACTTTAGGATTTACTCAGTATGCCCAGATCTACATCGACGAGATTGTGTGACTACACGGAGTCCCGACGTGTATTGTGTCCGATAGAGGCACCCAGTTTACCAGCCGATTATGGCAGGGGCTTCAGGAGGCTTTGGGCACTCGCTTGAGTTTTAGTACAGCATTTCATCCGCAGACCGACGGACAGTCAGAGCGGACGATTCAGACTCTCGAAGACATGCTCAGAGCTTGTGTATTACATTTCGGAGGTAGCTGGGATCATCATTTGCCCTTAGTAGAGTTCTCCTACAATAACAGCTACCAGGAGACCATTCAGATGGCACCATTTGAGGCTCTTTATGGGAGGAGATGCAGATCGCCCACCTGTTGGACAGTGCTCAGTGAGAGCAGTATTTTAGGGCCACAGATTGTTGAGGAGACGACCGCGAAGATCCAGTTGATTCGCGATAGGATGAGAGCAGCTCAGAGTAGGCAGAGATCTTATGCGGACCGTCGGCGACGCAGACTTGAGTTTTATGTTGGTGATCATGTTTTCTTGAGGGTCTCCCCAATGAAAGGTGTGATGAGGTTTGGGAAGAAGGGGAAGCTCAGTCCCAGATATGTAGGCCCCTTCGAGATCCTCGAGCGTGTTGGTGCAGTTGCATACCGATTAGCCCTTCCGCCCAGTTTTCCTGATGTGCACCCCGTATTTCACGTTTCGATGCTCCGCCGATATCTTCATGATCCTTCGCATGCGATTCAGCACCCGACGATCCAGCTTGAGCGCGACCTTTCCTATGCAGAGCAGCCGGTGATGATCTTGGATCGACAAGTGAAGAAATTGAGATCGAAGGACATCCCATCAGTCAAGGTACTTTGGCGTGGTCAGGGCCGTGAGGAGGTCACTTGGGAGACCGAAAGCGAGATGAAGAAGAAGTATCCCCATCTTTTCAAAGGTACGTGTAGTTAGATTCTGCAATTCGGGGATGAATTTCTTTAAGGGGGAGAGATTGTAACACCTTAGGGTGTGTTTAGTGACTAATTATATTTAAATATTGGGTTTTTAATAAAAAGTCTACCAAATTGGGTTTTAAATATTTTTCCTAATTTAATAGATATTTTTCTAAAATTTTCCTAGGCTTGCACACACATGTGCATGTAAACTAGGGTTTTTAAATAGGATAATACCATGATTAGTAACCATGGTGGGTTAATCATGGGGATTAAGTCTTTTGGGTTTTAATTAAGTTTAATTAGTTATTTAATGGTTGCTTTAATTTGAATTCCTTTGGGTGTTGACTTGGTGAGGGTGAGAGAGAGAGAAGGCATCATGGCAAAAGCCATGCTTGCAATTAATGAAGAGAGAGAGAGAGGAGGGGTTGACATTGGGTTATGATTTCCTCTCATTTGTTTTGTTCCTTCTCTTAACCTCACTCTCACACACACACACACACACACACACTTACCATCTCAGCAGCAGCAGCAGCCAGAAGCAGCCAGAAGCAGCAACAGAGAGCAGCAGCAGCAACAGTGAGCAGCAACAGCATCAGTGAGCAGCAACAGCAGCACAACTTCAACTGCAGCTCCTTCCCTTCACTTCTTCTTCTTCCTCCAGCTCCCTAGGGTCGAGTGTGGGGTATATTTCCTGAACTTACTCCTTAGTTTACTTGTTTAGTGTAGTTTTGCTTCGGTTAGTGTTTATTGGTGCGATTTAGTGCGATATGTTGTGATTAGTGGGAACCTTGAGCAACTGATGTGTGATTTGGTTTTAGTAGGTTGATAGAGTGTTGTTAGGGCCATTTTAACCCAGCTTAGCCCCCAATTGCACTAAAATACCACCAGATTCCTAATTGATGCAATTCATCGTTTTAAGGCAAATTTTGTATCTCTGTAAACTGCTATCGACCCGATGAGTTCAGATTAAATTTGAGAGGACTGTAGCATAGTGGTTAGGAGCTGATCCCCCAGGTAGAACCCGACCCCATAATTCCGTACAGTGGCCGCCGAAAAATACCATCTGGCCGCAATTTGCGGCCAGATGGGTAGGGTTTGGGTTGGGGTTTGGTTCTATGGGTGTCTGCTGCTGTGTGGAGTTTTGTGATATATATATTTTTGTAAAATAAGTTCTGTATAAAAATCTGGAACTATATACCTATTTCTCGTATTTTAAACCTTCGCGACACGCGTGATACGTGTGTGGGTTTGGGGTTTCTGCGTATCGCGACGCGTCAGGGTAGTTTCAGGCGCGTGATCTCACGTTTTAGCGTATCGCGCACACGCGCGATTGGGTTGCGACACGGGTTTCTAGTTTGACCGTAATATCACATTTTGTGGATTTGAGCTTATATGTGATATATTGTGTGATTTTAGGTTCGCAGGCGAGTGAGACGGACGCTGCGAAGAAGGAGAAGCAAGTCGTTGGCTACACTTAGCGTGAGACTTCGGTGAGTAGATTTAACATCTACGGGGATATCGCCCACATGGCGTTATGCGTCAGGGCTGATAGGACCTTATTATTATATGTTGCATTTCCCTCATGGACTGTCATTGCATATTGCATTCCCTGCTGTATGTATGCTTAGAATTGATAGAACACCGCACTATTACTAACGGTTCATGTTGCACGAGCACTAATCTGCATGCTACACACACACCGTTAGTAATTGCCATGATACACTCACTGTAGAACTGCCATGATTATATTGCTGTAGTTCATTTCATATATGATTCGATATGACTTTCATGGAAATTGGGAGCCGCATGATATCTTTAAAAACGGAAACTAATTTTAAAAGCGGTTTTCCCTTATACCTATATCATGGATTGATGTACATAGCACATCGCATTGGATTTACTTCTTGGTGTTGGATTTTCATGTGATTTCTGGTTTTGAGGACCGTGGAATTTTTAAGAAAAGATGCACTATTTGAAAACCCGGTTCCTCGTGATATGATATTTTGGTGCGTCCACCACGCGTTTTCTCGGTGCTGAGACGTGTGCTTGAAACCCGATTCGAGGAGATGGATGATCCGTTTGCGGGTTCGTGGTGGACCCGGTATGGTTCCCCGGGGAGAGAAATGTTTTTCGTGGAGTAGACGATGAGCCTGGCAGGGTGGCGAGTACCTATCGGTGATTGGTTGGACCTGGCGGTAATCCGGAGGATACTGACCAAAGTCGAGAGATGGATGCGGGATGATCCGTACTGCCGGGGCCGAGGGCCGATACCGCAGACGGAGCACGTGGGCTGATCCGGACTGACGGAGCCCGATATATGAGGATTTGCGTGTCGATGCTGGACACGAGTATTTTATGATATTTTGGGTGCTGATATTGGGCACTTGTGATTTCTAAGAGATTTACAGGGTTTGAGGGCCGATGGGTGTGCCGGCGCCTGAGTTATTTGGGATTTGGGTGCAGTTGTGGGCACCGATTGTTTTCCACGTTGATATTCCGTGTAGATGTTGTTTATCCCATGCTCAGCATTGATTACCATATATCTCATCCTGTAGTTATTTTACCTGACAGAGCATCTGCATGATTATTGCACATACTGCTTATCTCGCATTGATATCATCTGCTGGCATTTGTTAGAGTAGCGCAATACGTGCATGCTCGCGATTACCTTTATATGTTATCTCTATTCACGAGTTGGCAACTCACCCCCGTTGTGCTACAGTATTTGCAGGTTGCCCTCAGCATAGTCGCGGCAGGCTGTCTTTTGCATCTTTTGGCTACAGATACCACTACAGTTGCGGCGAGAGCTGTTTTGTATTTAGGTGGGTTGTGGTATCTGATTACTTTTATTGTATCATTTTTTGTATCTAGTACTCTCCATCTACCATTTATGTACTGGACTTAGATACTGTGTGAGGACGATGATGTATATTTTGTATTCTGGTGTCGAGCTCGTGGGAGCCGACTGTTTTTATATGCAGTTTATATTCTGTGATGTTTACTTATTGCTCATTCTTCGCTACGGCATCGTATATTACTCTTGTGATGATTGTTTCCGCCGTTGGGCGTGATTGCTCCCGTTTGGGAATGTTTTGTTTCACTATATCTCATTTTTACTCATATCCTCTTTTATACCCGGTCTCGGGGCTACTTTTACAAAGGAAATGCTGCCAAAATTATTTAAATGATTAAGTAACTTTAAAAGAACTTATTGAATTATTTAAGGTTTTCTAAATGTTTTAACTAAATGTTTTCAACACTCACTATTTTTAAATGGTTTTGATTTCTGGGTTCGGCTTACTTAGTCGCGTTACGCCTGTAGACGTAGCGTGGTTAAGTGCCGGTCACGAGTCGAAATATTCGGGTCGTGACAAAGTTGGTATCAGAGCGTAGGTTTTACCTTTCGGAGTGTAGGATGACCCTGGTATGATGGAGTAGGTAGCTGAAGCAGAGTGGCGTAGCGTGTGTATGTTCCGCGGCATATTCACGACACGGTACTCCGCCTAAGCGACCTTAGGACTTATTGATTTAAATTCCTTCTTGAGTATATATTCTTGTGATTCGACTTCCTTATTCTTATCGGATCCTAATTTCCTTTCAGCCAATATGCCGCCAAAGACTACGAGGGCGCAGAGAGCGGCTGCGAGGGCCGAGATTCGAGTTGACTCGTCCGAGACGAGGACTGATCCGGGCAGTGCACCCGTTGTACCCGAGCGGACTGTTCCTCCTGTGACAGATCAGATCGCCACGCTAGGGGCTGGTATGCAGGAGATGCGCCAGACGGTGGGATCCAGCATGCAGGAGATGCGCCAGATGATAGGATCACTAGTTGAGACACTTCGAGCACAGCGACCAGAGGTAGATCCACCCGCCGCAGGTACAGCGATGGTACCGACTGCACAGCCAGTTGCCCCTACAGCCACGGAGGTGATTACTGTATCGTTATCAGAGTTTATCAGGCTGAAGCCTCCGATCTTCACAGGCACCGATACAGCCGAGGACCCCCAGTCCTTCATTGATAGGATAGCCCGGATATGCCATTCCCTCAGATGCGCAGATGCAAGATGGGTCGAGTTCGCGAGCTTTCGCCTGGAGGGTCTTGCGCAGAAGTGGTGTGATTCAGTTGAGAAGGGCAGAGCAGCAGGTCTTCCTCCTATGACCTGGACGGAGTTTGTGACAGTATTTCTAGCCCGTTTCCTTCCCCAGATTGTTAGGGATGCCCGAGCAGGCATATTTGAGTCCTTGCGCCAGATGCCAGGGATGACAGTGGCAGAGTATGACGTGCTTGTTTACAGAGCTAGCAGCTTATGCCCCGTATTTAGTGGCTACCGAGGAGTTGCGAGTCAAGAGATTTGTTCGAGGCTTGCTTACACCACTGTTCCTTATGATCAGTGCGCAGCACTACGAGACCTATGCAGCAGCTGTAGACGAGCCCTATTAGTCGAGGAGCGCCTTACTGAGACTTCGGTAGTTCCAGAGCCGAAGAGAGTTCATACTTGTATATCCGCATGGAGGCAGTCATTCAGACGCCACGACAGGTATCGTTCTGGTACGAGGAGTAGCAGAGATTCGGGACGAGGCCAGATGTTTAGTTCGTATCCCCAGGAGAGTCAGCAGTCGCCGCGGGGTTGCTTTAGATGCGGCAGTCTACTTCACCTCGTTAGAGATTGTCCTGAGATACACCGGAGGGAGGCGGCAGCACCGCATGTTACCTTACCACCTTCACTACCCCAGAGGGCGTTGCCTGTTGTACCTACCGTTGCTCCGCGCCAGACTCATACACAGAGAGGTTGTGGCGTGGAGGAGTTGCTCAGAGAGGACGGGATGACCGAGGCAGAGGGCAGTCAGTCGCAGGTGGTGGACAGGCATGGGTTTTTGCTTTGACGCATCAGGACGTGCAGGCGTCTATTGCGGTGGTTTCAGGTATCCTTCCAGTATGTTCAGTTGATGCACACGTATTGTTCGATCCCGGATCCACGCACTCGTACGTATCCACACATTTTGTGCCGAGTTTGGGTAGAGAGTCCGGTTTGCTTGATCAGCCGCTTGTTGTGACCACTCCTGTGGGAGAGTCGTTTGTTGCTAGGCACGTGTTCCGATCCTGTACCGTCTGTATTGGCGAGAGAGAGTTTCCTGTCGACTTGATCCTTCTGGAGATGTTGGACTTCGACGTTCTTTTAGGCATGGATTGGACTTCTGGAGATGTTGGACTGATACATCATCAAAATGGTAGATGAACCTTGTATAAACAAAAAGGTAGTAGGGAGTATGGTGATGATCCTCGTAGAGTACGTGGATGACATACTCTTGATAGGGAAGATGTTTCCTATGCTACGCTCGGTCAATCTCCGCTTATCATAAGGATTCTCCATATAAGATCAAAGTGATACCTACTAAATCCTGGGTTTTGGATCTATGAGATAGACCTAAATGGATGTTAGGATTCTCACTAGTTGTAGTGAGATGGTATCAATCGATCCTGGGGAGAATCACTGGAAGGGTTCCAGGGTGATAAAGACGACTGAATGTCAGTCACAGGCATTGTCTTTACCCTCAGTAAAGGGACGGTATGGTGGAAGAGTTCCAAGCTAGATACCGTGACATACTAGACGATAAAGGCACGATACATCGCTACTTAAGATGCTACCAAAGAGGCAGTCTGGGTGTATATTGGTTCATGAGATGAACTACGTTCCAACCATTGTGAGACAATGGAGTTGTGGCTTATGCCAAGGAACGTCCGTCCCATCAGTGATCCAGACATATTCTAAGGCAGTATCACTTGATCATGGAGATGGTTGATCTCCAGGGAGATCGAGGTTAGGAGAGTAGACTCAGAGGACAACACAGCGGATCCACTCACAAAGGCCTGTTCCCAGAGAGAGACTTTTATGGGATGGTTGAGTATGAGATACTGCAACCACTGCTATCAGATGGCCCTAGTGCAAGTGGGAGATTGTTAGTTATATGTATGCCCTAGAGGCCATTACTGTACATAGGATGTATATTGTAGTGGATGCTGGGACATATATAGGGAGGACTTTCTTGCTCGACATGATAGTATGCTATCTGGTTGACCTTTACCTTAACGTGTATACTGATTGTCTCTCTGTTACATGTTGGTAAAGCCCTTAGGATGTGTACTTGACTACCTGGACTATGATGCGGATCATTCTAGTGGGGACATGGTAGTCCATAAGTACATCCTTCACAGTCCCTAGTCGTGGGTATATCGAGACGGGGCATCGATATACCAGAGTAGACTAGCGTATACCTTCTCGACCCATACAGATGGGCGATGGATGATCCCATATCCATCGGTGTTTGACATCAGAGATGATATACGGGTGCTCAGTAGAGACTGGGTACACTGGACGGACTCGCCGAGAACTCCCAGATGGTATTATACCTCACGTCAGATGGCAGTTCTCTGGTGACACTGGTACAGAGTAGTCTGTTGACCCGAGATCGTCATAGAGTCTTGTGTGGTTCCCACTGTGCTTTGATTTCCATCTTACCACTTCCAAGAGGGCGTGCAAAACGGTCGTTTTTGGGTACAGTCCCGAATCACATGGAGGCAATGAGCGATAGGAGGGGATTCGTCTCTCCCGGTATAGGGGGTTGATGTTGCGCTGTGTTCGATTGGCTATAACAGGAAATCCCTGGCCAGGGTTGCTGAGATTTACTGGTAAGTGTTGCCAGTAGTTTCTCGAATTGTTATAGACCTCATATCGACATGACTTATCGAGCTATTGGGGTCTGACGTTTACCACCCCTAGGCGAGATATGCGACATATCAGACGATCAGACCGGACTGTACGGTAGTGTTACTGGTTGGATTCACAGGAGTGTGAGCGGGCTTGCTCGTCGATCTTCTGATCGCTCAATACCCGGGTGGCCATTACGTTTAGCAGACCGCTTGCGGCTTGTGGGTGTTTGATATGATCATCACCTGCTGCCGGCGTATTGACGAGTCTTTAGAGTCCTACACAGAGGTTTCCTGGCTCAAGCGAAACGAAATAGGAGCGCATATGAGATATGTGCGGGACCGAGAATGATACCAGTATGTGATACTGTATTCGATTCTCGCGATATGTGACATTGATCGGTTATATGTGATATAGCCGGGTTATCGGATCAAGTGTTGATTCGATATGTTGTTACTGTTGATATTAGTCGGTTATATGCGATATGACCGGATCGTTAAATCAAGTGTTGATTTAATGATTTAATGCATAATTATATATTTGATATATTACTTTGCATTAACTAGTATCGGTTCACTTTAAATGGATTTTCTCACTCGGATGTGCGTATTGCATATGCGATATGATTTTGTGCACTTGCTTGTATCATGTTTGATGATACATGCCTTTTGGTTAAGTGTATAGAATTAAACCATGGTTAACTTAATGATTAAGGTTTTGCTTTTTCATTTAATTATTTGTTTATTCATTTTGGATATTAATAAAAGCATAAAAGAAAAGCAAAATGGTTTCTTTATTTTATTTTCTTTCATGAAGCTTTTTGAAGCTTCATGAAGCTTTGACCAAAGTGACCACTTTGTCTTTATCTTTAACCCTAACCATTAATCTAACCTTAGTTAATTCTCTACACTTGACCATGGTTGATTATGATAAGTATTCTTTTATTTTTCTATTTTCAAAATAACTTATCATAACACTTTCTTCTTCTTCTTCCTAAAACTCAAGAAGAAAAGCTTGACTACATCAATGGTGGACTGATGAAATGAGTGAGAAATCCAATTCTAAAGTCTACCCACTTCCTATTTCTTCATTCTCTACCTCTTGCCAAGTAGTAGAGTGTGTTTTCTTCACAAGTTTCTTGACTTGGTGAAGTCGGAGCTTGATTTAGCGATGCCTCGACGTAGATCATCTTCGGCATGGACATCGATGACCTAGCCCGTCCATTCTCCGATGAAGCCGACGCTAGAGCCCGGGACTTGTTATGGACAGCGAGGAGACTTCATTGCGGAGCTATGGAGGTGGAGAACCGGATCTACCAAGGTTGTATTTCCGTATCTCTTAGTTAAGTGTTAACTAGTTTTTTGTTTCGCCTAGATTTCTAGCCAACGATCCGTAGTCGGGTTTCTCGGCACCTAGAATTTTTGAAATTGGCATGGTTGATGCCTTGTGAGACCTCATTAGGATGCCTAGGAACCCTACAGTGGTATCAGAGCCTAGCTAGAGCCTTAGACGAAGTCTAGACGGAATTTGAAACCCGATCGAACCGAAAAACCAACCCGGAAAATGCTCTCTGTACTTTTTCTAAAATCGTGGATTTTTCCAAATTAAAAATTCGTAAAAAATTCAGCAGGAAGATATAAGAGTTATGGTGAAATACGACATCACAATTCATCTAAATAGCCGCGGTTACGCAGCATGAGCATGGCTCATGCGGCGGATCCGCGGCCGTACGGTCGTATCTCACTGTAATTTTTGTACAGTAATTCATGATTTCTGGTACTGGATTTTATGGGAATTTTTAATATTTTTTATAGAGTTGAATTTTCTGGGATTGATTTGGGGATTCGGTATTTTGATCGGAGTATCAAATTTTGTCTGTGTGGCTTTCCGGATAAATTTTAGAATATGTTACAAAGTTCGACCGGATATAAATAACCAATTTTTCCCCTGTCGGGAAATTTCCAAGTGTTGGATTTTTCCGTAGTTTGACGACGTTCTAAGTAGTGCAAGTAACGCGATGGACCCTCTAGAAGACAACAAACCTTAACTCGATTATGTGACCGTCTTGAACTGCCCTTTGAACCTTCGGGTTTGGGGCAGTACGGCGTGCCACATGTGAGGCGTTGGCTTGACCCTTCTACGGCTGGGCCGTTGGTACTGAGGCACGAACTGAATGTTGTTAGACTTATTTCATGTGTTGAGCTGTATCGGGAAAACTTGGGTGTTCGATTGTTCGATCGGAAAGTTTAACATTTTCTATTTATCTGGGATGTGATACAATAATTGGAATTCACAATAAGTTATGTGATAACTGAATGAATGTTATAAACATAGCAGTTTAGTCTCACTTGATCGGTTGCCACGGAATTTTGATGCGATCAAAAGTCCGTCGCAATCACGTAGCGTACGCGGATACTCGCCGGGTAAACTTAATAGACAGCCTTACTCCATAGCCCCGACCAAGTGACTGTAGGAGAACCCCGTCGCCGAAAGCATCCGTTCGGGTGCTCGCGGTGGCGGTGTTCCGCCTTGGTGCACTTCGTCGACGGCGTTGGGGGTGCGGCCGTCTACTAAAGTTTGCGACGAGCATGCGATTAGGATGTCGGGAATCTTGTTGAATTGCCCGACTTGATATTGAAAAGTGTTTTCGATTTTGAGACTAAAATGCGGGGTTTATAATTGTTAGGCATGCGATGTCTAAGCAATTCATTTGGTCAGGCATGCGATGTCTGAGGTGGTTGCGGATTCCAACTGTTGTAGTTTTACACCTTCTTTTCTGTGACCGTAAGTGTAATATGTGATATCGCCGGTTTCGTTGCTATATGTCAACGACAATTGGGATGGACATATTTACTTACGTTGATGACATGTGATGTTATGTGTTGCTGGATATGTTATATTGGATCGTCGTGTTTGAATAGCCGGGGTTTTTTATGTGAGATGAGTGTTTTTCATTTTCATTCATGTAAAAACTTGTATGTAATATTCTTTTATTGGGGCGCTTCCAGGTTGCGGAAGTTGTCACCGTTTGTATATTATTTACTTTTCCGCACTAGGATAGACCCAAGGAGGGGAGCACAAGTAACCGGGTTCTGGAGTCCAGTGGGAGACCAACTCGAGGAGTCGAGTCCGGGTCTCCTAACTCCAGAATTGGTAGGGTTGCTTGCCGCTCTCGTAGGGGTCTAGGGGTGTGGGTTTGGTTATTCATCGCGACCGTGGAATCCGTGTTTTATACTGGCTCGTATTGAAAACACGGACGTCCTAGCATATCCAATATTTCATATGATTCTTCTGCTGCGATATCTGTGATGTGATCATGTAATGTTCTGTGATAGATACGTATATAGTATATATGATATATTATATAGACGTTACTTATGTTTTACACCCGCACTAGCCCTGCCCCGCTCTGCCGTTAGTTACCTAACCTAACGGTGCACGAGGGGACATCGAGGCGAATGCGGATGGCATAAGTGTACGTCGTATTTATCTGTGATGTTTAGGTATTTAAATGATGGGACTTCATTAATGTGATTAATGAATTAAAAGAAACCTAAGATGTTGTAGAATCGAATTTCAAAATAAAACAGGTAGCTACAGTTCTTTCTTTGCACAGCGGTATATGTGATATATCCTGCACCTTATTCGATGAGGAAAGGACCGAGATCCCTTCACCGGGAGTGACTCCTTTAGCAATAACTGGCAGATGCTACACACTCGGTTTGTCTTTTGATTGCTTTTAAGAGTTTTTGCTTTGCACAGTGATATATACGATATATCCCGCACCTCATTCGACGAGGAAAGGACCGACGATCCCTTCACCGGGAGTGACTCCTTTAGCAAAACTAGAGAAGCCTCAAAAGCACTCCATTTTTAAAATCATTTGATTCTACAACGATATCAAGTTCATTACGCAATAGGTTTTCAGAAAAACCTGTCGTAGCCCTCCGTCATTTCAGATATGTACTAGTTAGTATTCGTGCTGCGGTAGTTTGGCATTCGTCAAGGCGTAGTGTACGGTAGCTAACTAGTATTTATCTGCTTGAGCATATGATGCGATTGGATTAGGGTATTCGTACGACGTTGTTTGGCATTCGTCAAGGGTCGTGCGGGTGGGTTTAATTCGATCAAGAAATGTACGGGTTGAACTTGACTAGTGGACTATGGGTTGTTTGGCATTCGTCAAGGTCATAGCGAGCTAGGGGCAAAATATTATCGGGAATTTCAAGTGTTGAAATTTGCAATGAGATTGCATACCTTCTATGAGATAGTTGGATCCCGATACCCGCTGCGAGTAAGAGTTACTCCTGGGAGAGTTTTATACATTACAATTAGCCGATCAAGTAGGTGTCTAGAAAGGTGTTAACGAGGTTACGCCTCTGGGAAAACGAGGTTTACATTAATTAGGTTCGTGCGAAAGCACGGGGGACCTCCCTCAAAGTACCGACACTGGCCTGGCTGAAAGATTGGCAAACTTGTAGTGTGTAATTAATCCCGGCTAGTCTTTCCTTTTAGGGTTTGAAGGAAGATTTGATAAAAAGCAGTGGGAGCCATCCTGATTAGATAAAATAATAACCAATCTATTCTTGCAAGAGCGCACGCTGAGTGTTTTCTTCTCTCTCTCTCCAGGTAGCGACCATATCACGCCTTAATCAAGATAATAATACGGATTATTGACCGAACCCGCTTGTTATACTGAGCTGGGGAACGTTGGTCCCGCTCCAACTTATAAATGTTATAAGACAGAGCAGGAAATTGGGTAATACCAGAATTCCCGTGCCGCCCAAACGAAGAGAGTGCATGCGGATGCATCATCTTCGGGTGTGTTCATTACAGAGAACTGTTTCTCAGTATCCTTTACGTCCTGGGTATGTGATAGCAAATCAGGATCCCAGATATGTAATCTGTTACATAGGGCTACAGAAAGGTAGAGAACTGAGAACGGGTGATAAGTTTCATGAGGCAGAAAACGGGGCAAGTGTTGCAGCCAAGTCTGTTGGTCACTGTCACCCTGTATTACCAATACATTGATTCTGAACGAATGTTATTAGATACCGAACCTGATATACAAAATCATATCAGTCTCTTTATTAGTAAAGAAATGATAAAATTTTGTATTGTTGGATAATGTTTTGAACATTTCCTATATCAAAAGTTGATCGGTTCAGGCACGTTATCTAAAAGCATTGATGTTCTAAATCAAACTACAGTTCTTAGTATACGGAACACACACAAGAGGAAGAGTTCAGAAATGAACGAATCCTTCTTGAGGCATTGTAGACTAGGTCATATCAATGCGACCCGACTGGCTGAAGTTACATTTAGATGCATATTTAAATTAGTTTGAATTTACATCTTGTGAAACTCGCCAGTCATGTCACAAAGATAAGATGACCACAGCTCTGTTTATTGGAAACAGAGAAAGAGTTAGTGAACTCTTGGGATGATACATGTTGATGTATGTAGGTCCCCTGTCTACACATGCCAAGACCGGTTCTTTGTACTTCATTACATTCTGTGATGATCTTTCGAGATTCAGACCTATGTTCCTGTTGAAACACAAGTCCGAACCTTTTGAGATATTCACAGAATATAAGTTAGAAGTAGAGAACCAATACGGGTATAAGTATTATGTCCTTTGATGAGATCAAGGAGGAGAATACTTGAGCACGGAAATCCTGGACTATTCTAAAGGAGAATGAGATTCTCTCTCAGCATTACTCCTCCGCATACACCATAGCACGATGGTATATCGGGGTGGAGCAATTACACCCTATGTGATAAGGTGTGCTCTATGATGAGTAATACTGAGCTACCTATTTCCTTTTGGGTGTTATGCACTTGAGAAGCTGCATACCTATTGAATAGGGTTCAAATCAAATCAGTTGCCTACCACTTCATATTTGATATGATAAGGGAAGAGCCCATATCTTAAGTTGGTTAAGATTTGGGGTTGTCCGGCCTATGTCTGAAAAGCAAAATCCGGACAAGCTCGAGGAAAGGTCGGTTATGTAGAACTGGAAAGGTTCCAGCTATACAAACTACAGCAGATGATTTGAAAGAACCAAAGGATTCAGTAGATTCCAACGAACCTCGGCCTCTCCGCCGATCTAGTAGGGTTCCTCACCCACCTGAGAGATACTTCGGTTTCTCTATGACAGTGGGAGCGAGGATTACATCATGAGATGATGACCCAACTAGTTTCGAGCTGGCCATCGGGTGTAAGACTCTGTAAGAATGGCTGGATGCTTAGTGATCTGAGATGGAATCCTTATACACCAACAAAGTATGGACTTTGGTTGCTATATCTGAAGGGTTAAATCCCCATCAGGAGCAAGTATATCTTGAGAAGATTACTTGGTGTATATGGAAAAGTTGAGACTTTCAAAGCTAGACAAGTTAAAGGTTTTCTTCATCGACCAGGCGTGGATAATGATGAAACCTTTTTCCAGTGTCTAAGCTTAAGTCCATCCAGATCCTACTTGCCACGGCTTCATTCCATGACTACGATATCTGGCGGTTGGGTGCCATGACTGCTTTTCTAAATGATGTTTTGGAAGAGAGCGTCTATAAGTACACAGCCAGAGGGCTTCGTAGACAGTGGGAGCAGCGGAAACGTGTGCAAGATGCTTTATAGGATTAAAGCAGGCATCGCCGAGTTGGAACATCTGTTTTGATGAAATAGTCAAAGAGTTTGACATCATCAAAATGGTAGATGAACCTTGTATATACAAAAAGGTAGTAGGGAGTATGGTGACAATCCTCGTAGAGTACGTGGATGACATACTCTTGATAAGAAAAGAGTTTCTTATGCTACGCTCGGTCAATCTCCGCTTAGGATTCTCCATATAGGATCAAACTGATACCTACTAAATCCTGGATTTTGGATCTATAAGATAGATTTAATTGGATGTTAGGATTCTCACTAGAAGTAGTGAGATGGTATCAATTGATTCTGGGGAGAATCACTGGAAAGGTTCCAGGGTGATAAAGACGACTGAATGTCAGTCACAGGCATTGTCTTTACCCTCAGTAAAGGGACGGTATGTTGGAAGAGTTCCAAGCTAGATACCGTGACATACTAGACGATAAAGGCAGGATACATCGCTACTTAAGATGCTACCAAAGAGGAAGTCTGGGTGTATATTGGTTCATGAGATGAACTTTGTTCCTCCTATTGTGTGACAATGGAGTTGTGGCTTATGCCAAGGAACGTCCGTCCCAACAGTGATCCAGACATATTCTAAGGCAGTATCACCTGATCATGGAGATGGTTGATCTCCAAGGGATCGAGGTTAGGAGAGTAGACTCAGAGGACAAACACAGCGGATCCACTCACGAAAGGCCTTTTCCCAGAGAGAGACTTTTATGGGATGGTTGAGTATGAGATACTGCAACCACTGCTACAGATGGCCCTAGTGCAAGTGGGAGATTGTTAGTTATATGTATGCCCTAGAGGCCATTACTGTACATAGGATGTATATTGTAGTGGATGCTGGGACATATATAGGGAGGACTTTCTTGCTTGACATGATAGTATGCTATCTGGTTGACCTTTACCTTAACGTGTATACTGATTGTCTCTCTGTTACATGTTGGTAAAGCCCATAAGATGTGTACTTGACTACCTGGACTATGATGCGGATCATACTAGTGGGGACATGGTAGTCCATAAGTACATCCTTCACAGTCCCTAGTCGTGGGTATATCGAGACGGGGCATCGATATACCAGAGTAGACTAGCGTATACCTTCTCGACCCATACAGATGGGCGATGGATGATCCCATATCCATCGGTGTTTGACATCAGAGATGATATACGGGTGCTCAGTAGAGACTGGGTACACTGGACGGACTCGCCGAGAACTCCCAGATGGTATTATACCTCACGTCAGATGGCAGTTCTCTGGTGACACTGGTACAGAGTAGTCTGTTGACCCGAGATCGTCATAGAGTCTTGTGTGGTTCCCACTGTGCTTTGATTTCCATCTTACCACGTCCAAGAGGGCGTGCAAAACGGTGGTTTTTGGGTACAGTCCCGAATCACATGGAGGCAATGAGTGATAGGAGGGGATTCGTCTCTCCCGGTATAGGGGGTTGATGTTGCGCTGTGTTCGATTGGCTATAACAGGAAATCCCTGGCCAGGGTTGCTGAGATTTACTGGTAAGTGTTGCCAGTAGTTTCTCGAATTGTTATAGACCTCATATCGACACGACTTATCGAGCTATTGGGGTCTGACGTTTACCACCCCTAGGCGAGATATGCGACATATCAGACGATCAGACCGGACTGTACGGTAGTGTTACTGGTTGGATTCACAGGAGTGTGAGCGGGCTTGCTCGTCGATCTTCTGATCGCTCAATACCCGGGTGGCCGTTACGTTTAGCAGACCGCTTGCGGCTTGTGGGTGTTTGATATGATCATCACCTGCTGCCGGCGTATTGACGAGTCTTTAGAGTCCTACACAGAGGTTTCCTGGCTCAAGTGAAACGAAATAGGAGCGCATATGAGATATGTGCGGGACCGAGAATGATACCAGTATGTGATACTGTATTCGATTCTCGCGATATGTGACATTGATCGGTTATAGGTGATATAGCCGGGTTATCGGATCAAGTGTTGATTCGATAAGTTGTTACTGTTGATATTAGTCGGTTATATGCGATATGACCGGATCGTTAAATCAATTGTTGATTTAATGATTTAATGCATAATTATATATTTGATATATTACTTTGCATTAACTAGTATCGGTTCACTTTAAATGGATTTTCTCACTCGGATGTGCGCATTGCATATGCGATATGATTTTGTGCACTTGCTTGTATCATGTTTGATGATACATGCCTTTTGGTTAAGTGTATAGAATTAAACCATGGTTAACTTAATGATTAGGGTTTTGCTTTTTCATTTAATTATTTGTTTATTCATTTTGGATATTAATAAAAGCATAAAAGAAAAGCAAAATGGTTTCTTTATTTTATTTTCTTTCATGAAGCTTTTTGAAGCTTCATGAAGCTTTGACCAAAGTGATCACTTTGTCTTTATCTTTAACCCTAACCATTAATCTAACCTTAGTTAATTCTCTACACTTGACCATGGTTGATTATGATAAGTATTCTTTTATTTTTCTATTTTCAAAATAACTTATCATAACACTTTCTTCTTCTTCCTAAAACTCAAGAAGAAAAGCTTGACTACATCAATGGTGGATTGATGAAATGAGTGAGAAATCCAATTCTAAAGTCTACCCACTTCCTATTTCTTCATCCTCTACCTCTTGCCAAGTAGTAGAGTGTGTTTTCTTCACAAGTTTCTTGACTTGGTGAGTCGGAGCTTGATTTAGCGATGCCTCGATGTAGATCATCTTCGGCATGGACATCGATGACCTAGCCCGTCCATTCTCCGATGAAGCCGACGCTAGAGCCCGGGACTTGTTATGGACAGCGAGGAGACTTCATTGCGGAGCTATGGAGGTGGAGAACCGGATCTACAAAGGTTGTATTTCCGTATCTCTTAGTTAAGTGTTAACTAGTTTTTTGTTTCGCCTAGATTTCTAGCCAACGATCCGTAGTCGGGTTTCTCGGCACCTAGAATTTTTGAAATTGGCATGGTTGATGCCTTGTGAGACCTCATTAGGATGCCTAGGAACCCTACACTGCTCCTGCTCCTCCCTCATCTCTCTCCCTTTCACTCCATAGATCCCTCTCATTTCCCACACCAAAACCCCATTCCCACTTCATAAAAAGTGTTCCCAAGCTCGCTAGCTGTTAGTTATATGTATGCCCTAGAGGCCATTACTATACATAGGATGTATATTGTAGTGGATGCTTGGACATATATAGGGATGACTTTCTTGCTCGATATGATAGTATGCTATCTGGTTACACTTTACCTTAACGTGTACACTGATTGTCTCTCTGTTACATGTTGGTAAAACCCTTAGGATGTGTACTTGACTACCTGGACTATGATGCGGATCATACTAGTGGGGATATGGTAGTCCATAAGTACATCCTTCAAGGTCCCTAGTCGTGGGTGTATCGAGACGGGGCATCGATATACCAGAGTAGACTAGTGTATACCTTCTCGACCCATACAGATGGGCGATGGATGATCCCATATCCATTGGTGTTTGACATCAGAGATGATATACGGGTGCTCAGTAGAGACTGGGTACACTGGACGGACTCGCCGAGAACTCCCAGATGGTATTATACCTTACGTCTGATGGCAGTTCTCTGGTGACACTGGTACAGGTTAGTCTGTAGACCCGAGATCGTTATAGAGTCTTGTGTGATTCCCACTGTGCTTTGATTTCTATCATACCACGTCCAAGAGGGCGTGCAAAAAGGTGGCTTTTGGGTACAGTCTCGAATCACATGGAGGCAATGAGCGATAGGAGGGGTTTCGTCTCTCCCGGTATAGGGAGTTGATGTTGCGCAGTGTTCGATTGGCTATAACAGGAAGTCCTTGGCCAAGGCTGCTTTAGGGATTTACTGGTAAGTGTTACCAGTAGTTTCTTGACCCGTTATGAGCCTCATATCGACACGACTTATCGAGTTATTGGGGTCTGACGTTTACCACCCCTAGACAAGATATGCGACATATCAGACGAACAGACCGGACTGTACGGTAGTGTTACTCGTTGGATTCACAGGAGTGTGAGCGGGCTTGCTCGTTGATATTCTGATCGCTCAATACCCGGGTGGCCGTTACGTTTAGCAGACCGCTTGCGGCTTGTGGGTGTTTGATATGATCATCACCTGCTGCCGGCGTATTGACGAGTCTTTAGAGTCCTACACAGGGGTTTCCTGGCTCAAGCGAAATGAAATAGGAGCGCATATGAGATATGTGCGGGACCGAGAATATTACCAGTATGTGATACTGTATTCTATTCTCGCGATTTGTGACATTGATCGGTTATATGCGATATAGCCGGATTATCGGATCAAGTGTTGATTCGATAAGTTGTTACTATTGATATTAGTCGGTTATATGCGATATGACCGGATCGTTAAATCAAGTGTTGATTTAATAATTTAATGTATAATTATATATTTGATTTATTACTTTACATTAACTAATATTGGTTCACTTAAGATTGTTATTCTCACTTGAATATGTACATTGTTTATATGTGATATATGCAAGTGTACATGTTTGTATCATGCTTGATGATACAAACAAGTTGTGTGTATGAGACTTGAACCATATCAAGGTTAGATTAGGGTTTACTATTTTCCTAGCAAATAACAAAAGAATTGAGACTTTGGTCAAAGTTATCAAGCTTCATGAAGCTTGATAAGCATTGACAAAGTCAATCCTTTTGTCATTTGTTTAGGATATTAGTTAACCCAACCCTTAACCTAATGGTTTGGTTAATTCTCTACATGAGTTAAGTATGAGGGCTTAACTCAACCATGGTGCCATCATATATTGGATAAGTTTCACTTTGGATATTATTCATATGATTCTTTTCTTCTTCTTCATCTTCATCAAGCTTGAAAAATCTTGCTAGCTCCAATGGCACCATGAGAAAGAGTGAGAAATCCAATTCTAAAGTGAACCCACTTCCTATTTCTTCATCCTCTACCACTTTCCATGTAGTATAGGGTGTTCTCTTCACAAAGTTTTCGACCGAGTGAAGGAATAGCTTGAGTTTGAGTCTCCCCGACGTAGATCATCTTCGGCCTCGATGTCAATGACCTAGCCCGATCATTTCTCCGACGAAACCATTTCTAGAGTCCGGGATCCGATGATCGCAGTGGAGGGACGTCAACACGGAGCTAAAGAAGTGGTGGACCGGATCTACAAAGGTTGTAATCCCTTTCACTTAGTAGCAAAGTCGTTTTCTTACTTGTTTTTCGCCTTAACTTCTAGTTAACGATCTAGTTTAGGGTTTCTCGGCACCGAAAAATTTTTGTTTGGCATGGTTGATGCCTTGTGGAACCTCTTGAGTGTGCCTAGGAACCCTACAGTGGTATCAGAGCCTAGTTAGAGCCTTAGGCGATGTGTTAACGAAGTTAAAACTCCGAACGAACCCGATACGTCCAAGTTTACCCCCTCTCTGTACATTTTTTAAAAACTGTGTATTTTCTGAATTAAAAATACCTGAAAAATAAAGCAGGAAAATATAAGAATTTTGGTGAAATCCGAGCTCCTAATTGTTCTAAACCGCCGCGGAACCGCGGCGATACCGTGCTTGGGCCGCGGAACCGCGGCCGTACAATGGGATTGGGTAATTTTGTTTTTACAGTAATTCTTATATATTAATGTGCTATTTTATGGGTATTTTTAAACTGACTCAAGTGTTGAGTTTTCTGGGGTTTATTTGGTAAACGTCGATTCGATCGGAGAATTTAATTTTGTTATGTTTTCGGATATTTTTTTGAACATGTTAAAAAGTTCGACCGGATATAAATACCCACTTTTTCCTCTGCCGGAAAATTTTCAAGTGTTGGATCTTTCTGTAGTTTAATAACGTTCTAATTAGTGCAAGTAACGCGATGGTCCCTCTAGAAGACAACAAACCTTAACTCGATTATGTGACCGTCTTGAACTGCCCTTTGAACCTTCGTGTTTGGGGCAGTACGACGTGCCACATGTGAGGCATTGGCTTGACCCTTCTACGGCTGGACCATTGGTACTGAGGCATGAACTGGATGTTTTTGAACTTATTTCAAGAGTTGAGCTGTTTCGGGAAAACTTGGATGTTTGATAATTCGATCGGAAAGTTTAACATTTTCTATTTATCTGGAATGTGATACAATATTTGGAATCCACAAGTAGTTATGAGATAACTGATTTGAATGTTATAAACATAGCACTTTAGTCTCACTTGATCGGTTGCCACGGAATTTTGATCTGATCAAAAGTCCGTCGCAATCACGTAGTGTACGCGGATACTCGCCGGTAAACTTAATAGACAGCCACGCCCTATAGCCCCGACCAAGTGACTGTAGGAGAACCCCGTCGCCGAAAGCATCCGTTCGGGTGCTCGCGGCAGCGGTGTTCCACCTTGGTGCACTTCGTCGACGGTATCGGGGGTGCGGCCGCCTACTAAAGTTTGCGACGAGCATTCGATCAGGATGTCGGGAATCTTGTTGAATTGCCCGACTTGATATTGAAAAGTGTTTTCGATAATGAGACTAAAATGCGGGGTTTATAATTGTTAGGCATGCGATGTCTAAGGAATTCAGATGGTTAGGCATGCGATGTCTAAAGAGTTTGCGGATTCCAACTGTTGTATTTTTACACTTTCTATTCTGTGACCGTAAGTGTAATATGTGATATCGCCGGTTTCGTTGCTATATGTCAACGACAATTGGGATGCGCACATTTACTTACGTTGATGACATGTGATGTTATGTGTTGCTGGATATGTTATATTGGATCGTCGCGTTTGAATAGCCGGGGGTTTTATGTGAGATGAGAGTTTTTATTTTCATTCATGTAAAATTTGTTGTATGCAATATTCTTTTTTTGGTGCACTTCCAGGTAGCGGAAGATGTCACCTTTTGTATATTATTTACTTTTCCGCACTAGGATAGACCCAAGGAGGAGGGCACAAGTAACCGGGTTCTGGAGTCCAGTGGGAGACCAACTCGAGGAGTCAAGTCCGGGTCTCCTAACTCTAGAATTGGTAGGGTTGCTTGTCGCTCTCGTAGGGGTCTAGGGGTGTGGATTTGGTTATTCATCACGACCGTGGAATCCGTGTTTTATACAGGCTCGTATTGAAAACACGGACGTCCTAGTATATCCAATATTTCATATGATTCTTCTGCTGCGATATCTGTGATGTGATCATTTGATGTTCTGTGATAAATACTGTATATAGTATATATGATATATTATATAGACGTTACTTATGTTTTGCACTCGCGCTAGCCCTGCCCCGCTCTGTCGTTAGTTACCTAACCTAACGGTGCACGAGGGGACATCGAGGCGAATGCGGATGGCATAAGTGTACGTCGTATTTATCTGTGATGTCTAGGTAACTTAAATGATGGGACTTCATTAATGTGATTAATGAAAGAAAAAGAAACCTAAAGATGTTGTGGAATCAAATTTTGAAAAACAGGTAGCTACAGTTCTTGCTTTGCATCGCGATGTTCCTTGTAGAACATCCTGCACCTTATTCGATAAGGAAAGGACCGAGATCCCTTCACCGGGAGTGACTCTTTTAGCAATAACTGGCAGATACTACAACCCTCGGTTTGTTTTTTGATTGCTCCTATAGTTCTTGCTTTGCACAGCGGTATATATGATATATCCTGCACCTCATTCGATGAGAAAAGGGCCGACGATCCCTTCACCGGGAGTGACCCCTTTAGCAAAACTAGAAAAGCCTAAAAAAACACTCCATTTTAAAATCATTTGATTCTACAACGATATCAAGTTCATTACGCAAAAGGTTTTCAGAAAAACCTGTCGTAGCCCTTCGTCATTTCAGATATGTACTGGTTAGTATTCGTGCTGCGTTTGTTGACCTCTGTCAAGGCGTAGTGTGCGGTAGCTGATTAGTGCTTATCTGTATAAGCATATGATGTGATTGATTTAGGGTAGTCGTGCGACCTTGTTGACCTCTGTCAAGGGTCGTGCGGGTGGGTTTACTTCAATCAGGAAATGACGGGTTGAACTTGACTAGCAGCCTATGGTTTGTTGACCTCTGTTAAGGTCATAGGACGCTAGGGGCAAAATACTATCGGGAATTTCAAGTGTTGAAATTTGCAATGAGATTGCATACCTTCTATGAGATAGTTGGATCCCGATACCCACTGCGAGTAATTGTTACTCCTGGAAGAGTTTTACACATTACAATTAGCCGATCAAGTAGGTGTCTAGAAAGGTGTTAACGGGGTTACGCCTATGGGAAAACAAGGTTTACATTAATTAGGTTCGTGCGAAAGCACGGGGGACCTCCCTCAAAGTACCGACACTGGCCTGGCCGAAAGATTGGCGAACTTGTAGCGTGTAATTAATCCCAGCTAGTCTTTCATTTTAGGGTTTGAAGGAAGATTTGATTAAAATAGTGGGAGACATCCTGATTAGATATATTAGATAACCAATCTAATCTTGCAAGAGCATACGCTGAGTGTTTTCTTCTCTCTCTCTCCACGTTGCGACCATATCACGCCTTAATCAAGATAATAATACGGATATATTGACCGAACCCGCTTGTTATACTGAGCTGGAGAACGTTGGTCCCGCTCCAACTTATAATAGTTATAAGACAGAGCAGGAAATTGGGGAATACCAGATTTCCCGTGCCGCCCAAACGAAGAAAGTACATATGATGCATCATCTTCGGGTGTGTTCATTACACATAGCTGTTTCTCAGTATCCTTTACGTCCTGGGTTTGTGATACCAGATCAGAATCCCGCATATGTAATTTGTTACATGGGTTACAGAAAGGTAGAGAACTGAGAAAGGGTGATAAGTTTCATGAGGCAGAAAACGGTGCAAGTGTTGCAGCCAAGTCTGTTGGTCACTGTCACCCTGTATTACCAAAATACATTGATTATGAACAAATGTTATTAGATACCGAACCTGATATACAAAATCATATCAGTCTCTTTATTTAGATAAAGAAGGATATAATTTTTTATTGTTGGATAATGTTTTGAACATTTCCTATATCAAAAGTTGATCGGTTCAGGCACGTTATCTAAAAGCATTAACGTTCTGAATCAAACTACAGTTCTTAGTATACGGAACACACACAAGAGGAAGAGTTCAGAAATGAACAAATCCTTCTTGAGGTATTGTAGACTAGGTCATATCAATACGACCCGACTAGCTGAAGTTACAAATAGATGCATATTTAAATCTGTTTGAATTTACATCTTATGAAACTTGCCAGTAATGTCACAAAGATTAAATGACCATAACTCTGTTTATTGGAAACAGAGAAAGAGTTAGTGAACTCTTGGGATTGATACATAGTGATGTATGTAAGGTCCCCTGTCTACACATACCAGGACCGGTTCTTTATACTTCATTACATTCTCTGATAATCTCTTAAGATTCAGACATATGTTCATGTTGAAACACAAGTCCGAACCTTTTGAGATATTCACAGAATATAAGTTAGAAGTAAAGAACCAAAATACGGGTAAAAGTATTATGTCCTTTGATGTGATCAAGGAGGAGAATACTTGAGCACGGGATTCCTGGACTATTCTAAAAGAGAATGAGATTCTCTCTCGGCATTACTCCTCCGAATACACCATAGCAAGATGGTATATCGGGGCGGAGCAATCACACCCTATATGATAAGGTGTGCTCTATGATGAGTACTACTGAGTTACCTATTTCCTTTTGGGAGTTATGCACTTGAGAAGCTGCATACCTATTGAATAGGGTTCCGATCAAATCAGATGCCTACCATTTTATATGAGATATGGAAAGGGAAGAGCCCATCTCTTAAGTCAGTTAAGATTTGGGGTTGTCCGGACTATTTCTAAAAGCAAAATCCGGACAAGCTCGAGGCAAGGTCTGTTATGTAGATCTGGAAAGGTTCCAGCTATACAAACTGAAGCAGATGATTTGGTAGAACCAAAGGATTCAATAGCAACCAACGAACCTCAGCCTCTCCGCCGATCTAGTAGGGTTCCTCACCCACCTGAGAGATACTTCAGTTTCTTTATGACAGTGGGAGCGAGAATTGCATCATGAGATGATGACCCAACTAGTTTCGGGCTGGCCATCAGGAGTAGGACTCTGTAAGAATGGCTGGATGCTTAGCGATCTGAGATGGAATCCTTATACACCAACAAAGTATGGACTTTGGTTGCTTTATCTGAAGGGTTAAATCCCCATCAGGAGCAAGTATATCTTGAGAAGATTACTTGGTGTACATGGAAAAGTTGAGACTTTCAAAGCTAGACTCGTTAAAGGTTTGCATCATAGACTAGTTGTAGCTAATGATGAAACCTTTTCTGGGGCATATGCTTAAGTCCATCCAGATCCTACTTGCCACGGCTATATACCACGACTACAATATCTGGCGGTAGGGTGTCATGACTGCTTTTCTAAATAATGATTTAGAAGACAGAGTCTATAAGTACACAGTCAGAGGGTTTCGTAGACAGTGGGAGCAGCGGAAACGTGTGCAAGATGTTTTATGTGATAAAGCAGGCATCGCGGAGTTGGAACATCTGTTTTGATAGGGTAGTCAAAGATTTTGACATCATCAAAATGGTGGATGAACCTTGTATATACAAAAAGGTAGTAGGGAGTATGGTGGTGATCCTCGTAGAGTACGTGGATGACATACTCTTGATAGGGAAGGAGTTTCCTATGCTACGCTCAGTCAATCTCCGCTTATCACAAGGATTCTCCATATAGAATCGTAATGATACCTCCTGAATCCTGGATTTTGGATCTATGAGATAGATCTAATTGGATGTTAGGATACTCACTAGTTGTAGTGAGAAGGTATCAATAGATCCTGGGGAGAATCACTGGAAAGGTTCCAGGGTGATAAGGACGACTGAATGTCAGTCGCAGGCATTGTCTTTACCCTCAGTAAAGGGACGGTATGTTGGAAGAGTTCCAAGCTAGATACCGTGGCATACTAGACGATAAAGGCTGGATACATCGCTACTTAAGATGCTACCAAAGAGGCAGTCTTGGTGTATATTAGTTCATGAGATGAACTTGTAGGGTTCCTAGGCACTCTAGTGAAGTCTCACAAGTGATCAAACATGCCAATTTATAAAATTCTAGGTGCCGAGAGACCTGACTACGGATCGTTTGCTAGAAAACTAGGCGAAAAAGCTAACTAGTTAACAATTAACTAAGAGATACGGAAATACAACCTTTGTAGATCCGGTGCTCCACCTCCATAGCTCTGCAACGAAGTCCTCTCCGCTGTCCAAATAAAATCCGGGCTCTAGCGTCGGCTTCGTCGGAGAATGGGCAAGCTAGGTCGTCGATGTCCATGCCGAAGATGATCTACGTCGAGGCATTGCTAAATCAAGCTCCGACTTCACCAAGTCAAGAAACTTGTGAAGTAAACACACTCTACTACTTGGCAAGAGGTAGAGGATGAAGCAATAGGAAGTGGGTAGACTTTAGAATTGGATTTCTCACTTGTCTTCATCAATCACCATTGATGAAGCAAGCTTCTTCTTGAAGTGAAGAAGAAGAAGATGGAAAAAGGTTATGATAAGTTATTTTGTAAAAAGAGATAAATATGAATACTTATCATTAACCAACCATAGTTTAGTGTAGAGAATCAATCATGGTTAGAATGAAGGGTTAGGGTTAAGCATCAAGACAAAATGGTGACTTAGTCAAAGTATCATGAAGCTTCATAATCCATCCAAAGAAAGCCACCATTTATTCTTTATGCAAATCAAATTCCAAAAAGAATAAATAGATAAATAAATGAATAAAATGAATAAGGAAAAAGTAAACCCTAACCATTTCATTAACCAAGGTTTAATTCTTTACACTTAACCAAAAGGCATGCATCATCAAACATGATACAAGCAAGTGCACAAAATCATATCGCATATGCAATGCGCACATCCGAGTGAGAATATCCATTTAAAGTGAACCAATACTAGTTAATGCAAAGTAATATATCAAATATATAATTATACATTAAATCATTAAATCAACACTTGATTTAACGATCCGGTCATATCGCATATAACCGACTAGTATCCAATGTATCGACTTATCGAATCAACTCTCGATTCGATAACTAGGTTATATCGCATATAACCATTCGACACATTGATCGCGAGAATAGAATACGGTATCACATACACGCATGATTCTCGGTCCCGCACATATCTCATATGCGCTCCTATTTCGTTTCGCTTGAGCCAGGAAACCTCTGTGTAGGACTCTAAAGACTCGTCAATACGCCGGCAGCAGGTGATGATCATATCAAACACCCACAAGCCGCAAGCGGTCTGCTAAACGTAACGGCCACCCGGGTATTGAGCGATCTGAAGATCGACGAGCAAGCCCGCTCACACTCCAGTGAATCCAACCAGTAACACTACCGTACAGTCCGGTCTGATCGTCTGATATGTCGCATATCTTGCCTAGGGGTGGTAAACGTCAGACCCCAATAGCTCGATAAGTCGTGTCGATATGAGGCTCATAACGGGTTGAGAAACTACTGGTAACACTTACCAGCAATTCTCTGATCAGCCCTGGCCAGGGACTTCCTGTTATAGCCAATCGAACACAGCGCAACATCAACCCCCTATACCGGGAGAGACGAATCCCCTCCTATCGCTCATTGCCTCCATGTGACTCGGGACTGTACCCAAAAACCACCGTTTTGCACGCCCTCTTGGACGTGGTAAGATGGAAATCAAAGCACAGTGGGAACCACACAAGACTCTATGACGATCTCGGGTCAACAGACTACTCTGTACCAGTGTCACCAGAGAACTGCTATCTGACGTGAGGTATAATACCATCTGGGAGTTCTCGGCGAGTCCGTCCAGTGTACCCAGTCTCTACTGAGCACCCGTATATCATCTCTGATGTCAAACACCGATGGATATGGGATCATCCATCGCCCATCTGTATGGGTCGAGAAGCTATACGCTAGTCTACTCTGGTATATCGATGCCCTGTCTCGATACACCCTCGACTAGGGACTTTGAAGGATGTACTTATGGACTACCATGTCTCTACTAGTATGATCCGCATCATAGTCTAGGTAGTTAAGTACACATCCTAAGGGCTTTACCAACATGTAACAGAGAGACAATCAGTATACACGTTAAGGTAAAGTTCAACCAGATAGCATACTATCATGTCGAGCAAGAAAGTCCTCCCTATATACGTCCCAGCATCCACTACAATATACATCCTATGTACAGTAATGGCCTCTAGGGCATATATATAACTAACAATCTCCCACTTGCACTAGGGCCATCTGATAGCAGTGGTTGCAGTATCTCATACTCAACCATCCCATAAAAGTCTCTCTCTGGGAACAGGCCTTTGTGAGTGGATCCGCTGTGTTGTCCTCTGAGTCTACTCTCCTAACCTCGATCTCCCTGGAGATCAACCATCTCCATGATCAAGTGATACTGCCTTAGAATATGTCTGGATCACTGATGGGACGGACGTTCCTTGGCATAAGCCACAACTCCATTGTCTCACAATGGTTGGAACGTAGTTCATCTCATGAACCAATATACACCCAGACTGCCTCTTTGGTAGCATCTTAAGTAGCGATGTATCGTGCCTTTATCGTCTAGTATGTCACGGTATCTAGCTTGGAACTCTTCTACCATACCGTCCCTTTACTGAGGGTAAAGACAATGCCTGTGACTGACATTCATTCGTCTTTATCACCCTGGAACCCTTCCAGTGATTCTCCCCAGGATCGATTGATACCATCTCACTACAACTAGTGAGAATCCTAACATCCATTTAGGTCTATCTCATAGATCCAAAACCCAGGATTTAGTAGGTATCACTTTGATCCTATATGGAGAATCCTTATGATAAGCGGAGATTGACCGAGCGTAGCATAGGAAACATCTTCCCTATCAAGAGTATGTCATCCACGTACTCTACGAGGATCATCACCATACTCCCTACTACCTTTTTGTTTATACAAGGTTCATCTACCATTTTGATGATGTCAAACTCTTTGACTACTTCATCAAAACAGACGTTCCAACTCCGCGATGCCTCCTGTAATCCTATAAAGCATCTTGCACACGTTTCCGCTGCTCCCACTGTCTACGAAGCCCTCTGGCTGTGTACTTATAGACGCTCTCTTCCAAAACATCATTTAGAAAAGCAGTCATGACACCCAACCACCAGATATCGCAGTCATGGTATGTAGCCGTGACAAGTAGGATCTGGATGGACTTAAGCATAGATCCTTAGAAAAAGTTTCATCATGATCCACACCTGGTTAATGATGCAAACCTTTAACAAGTCTAGCTTTGAAAGTCTCAACTTTTCCATGTACACCAAGTAATCTTCTCAAGATATACTTGCTCCTGATGGGGATTTAACCCTTCAGATATAGCAACCAAAGTCCATACTTTGTTGGTGTATAAGGATTCCATCTCAGATCACTAAGCATCCAGCCATTCTTATAGAGTCTTACTCTCGATGGCCAGCTCGAAACTAGTTGGGTCATCATCTTATGATGCAATCCTCGCTCCCACTGTCATAGAGAAACCGAAGTATCTCTCAGGTGGGTGAGGAACCCTACTAGATCGGCGGAGAGGCTGAGGTTCGTTGGTAACTATTGAATCCTTTGGTTCTACCAAATCATTTGCTGCAGTTTGTATAGTTGGAACCTTTCCAGTTCTACATAACTTACATTGCCTCGAGCTTGTCCGGATTTTGCTTTTAGACATAGGCCGGACAACCCCAAATCTTAACTAGCTTAAGACTTGGGCTCTTCCCTTTCCATATCACATATGAAGTGGTAGGCAACTGATTTGATTCGAACCCTATTCAATAGGTATGCAGCTTCTCAAGTGCATAACTCCCAAAAGGAAATAGGTAACTCAGTAGTAGTCATCATAGAGCACACCATATCAAATAGGGTGTATCTGCTCCGTCCCGATATACCATCGTGCTATGGTGTATACGGAGGAGTAAATGCTGAGAGAGAATCTCATTCTCCTTTAGAAAAGTCCAGGAATTCCGTGCTCAAGTATTCTCCTCCTTGATCTCATCAAAGGACATAATACTTATACCCGTATTGGTTCTCTACTTCTAACTTATATTCTGTGAATATCTCAAAAGGTTCTGACTTGTGTTTCAACAGGAACATATATCTGAATCTTGAGAGATTATCAGAGAATGTAATGAAGTATAAAGAACCGGTCTTGGCATGTGTAGACAGGGGACCTACATACATCAACATGTATCATCCCAAGAGTTTACTAACTCTTTCTCTGTTTCTAGTAAACGGAGCTATGGTCATCTTATCCTTGTGACATGACTGGCGAGTTTCACAAGATGTAAGTTCAAACTAATTTAAATATGCATCTTTATGTAACTCCAGCTAGTCGGGTCACATTGATATGACCTAGTCTACAATGCCTCAAGAAGGATTCGTTCATTTCTGAACTCTTCCTCTTGTGTGTGTTCTGTATACTAAAGAACTGTAGTTTGATTTAGAACATTAATGCTTTTAGATAACGTGCTTGAACCGATCAACTTTTGATATAGGAAATGTTCAAAACATTATCCATCTATACAAAATTTTATCATTTCTTTACTAATAAAGAGACTGATATGATTTTGTATATCAGGTTCGGTATCTAATAACATTCGTTCAGAATCATTGTATTCTGGTAATACAGGGTGACAGTGACCAACAGACTTGGCTGCAACACTTGCCCCGTTTTCTGCCTCTTTGTAACGAACACACCCGAAGATGATGCATCAGCATGCACTCTCTTCGTTTGGGCGGCACGGGAATTCTGGTAATCCCCAATTTCCTGCTCTGTCTTATAACAATTATAAGTTGGAGCGGGACCAACGTTCCCCAGCTCAGTATTACAAGCGGGTTCGGTCAATATTCCGTTTTATTATCTTGATTAAGGCGTGACATGGTCGCTACCAGGAGAGAGAGAGAAGAAAACACTCAGCGTGCGCTCTTGCAAGAATAGATTGGTTATTATTTTATCTAATCAGGATGGCTCCCACTGCTTTTTATCAAATCTTCCTTCAAACCCTAAAAGGAAAGACTAGCCGGGATTAATTACACACTACAAGTTCGCCAATCTTTCAGCCAGGCCAGCGTCGGTACTTTGAGGGAGGTCCCCCGTGCTTTCGCACGAACCTAATTAATGTAAATCTCGTTTTCCCAGAGGCGTAACCCCGTTGACACCTTTCTAGACACCTACTTGATCGGCTAATTGTAATGTATAAAACTCTCCCAGGAGTAACACTTACTCGCAGCGGGTATCGGGATCCAACTATCTCATAGAAGGTATGCAATCTCATTGCAAATTTCAACACTTGAAATTCCCGATAATGTTTTGCCCCATGCGATCTATGACCTTGACTGAGTCAACAAACCATAGACCGCAAGTAAAGTTCAACCCGTCATTTCTCGATTGAATTAAACCCACCCGCACGACCCTTGACTGAGTCAACAAGGCCGCACGACTACCCTAATCCAATCGCATCATATGCTTTGCAGATAAACAATAATCAGCTACCGCACACTACGCCTTGACTGAGTCAACAAACGCAGCACGAATACTAACTATTACCTATCTGAAATGACGGAGGGCTACGACAGGTTTTTAAGAAAACCTTTTGCGTAATGAACTTTATATCGTGGTAGGATCGAATGAATTTTAAAATGGAGTGCTTTTGAGGCTTTTCTAGTTTTGCTAAAGGAGTCACTCCCGGTGAAGGGATCGTCGGTCCTTTCCTCGTCGAATGAGGTGCGGGATATATCATATATATCACTGTGCAAAGCAAAAACTCTTAAAAGAAATCAAAAGACAAACCGAGTGTGTAACATCTGCCAGTTATTGCTAAAGGAGTCACTCCCGGTGAAGGGATCTCGGTCCTTTCCTTATCGAATAAGGTGCAGGATATATCACATATACCGCTGTGCAAAGCAAGAACTGTAGCTACCTGTTTTATTTTGAAATTCGATTCTACAACATCTTAGGTTTCTTTTATTTCATTAATCACATCAATGAAGTCCCATCATTTAATGTACCTAAACATCACAGATAAATACGACGTACACTTATGCCATCCGCATTCGCCTCGATGTCCCCTCGTGCACCGTTAGGTTAGGTAACTAACGGCAGAGCAGGGCAGGGCTAGCGCGGGTGTAAAACATAAGTAACATCTATATAATATATCATATATACTATATCCATCACAGAGTCACAACACAGATATCGCAGCAGAATAAACATATGAAATATTGGATATACTAGGACGTCCGTGTTTTCAATACGAGCCAGTTTAAAACACGGATTCCACGGTCATGATGAATAGCCAATCCCACACCCCTAGACCCCTACGAGAGCGGCAAGCAACCCTGCCAATTCTAGGGTTAGGAGACCCGGACTCGACTCCTCGAGTTGGTCTCCCACTGGACCCCAGAACCCGGTTACTTGTGCTCCCCTCCTTGGGTCTATCCTAATGCGGAAAAGTAAATAATATACAAGAGGTGACAACTTCCGCAACCTGGAAGCGCCCCAATAAAAGAATATTACATACAAGTTTTTACATGAATGAAAATGAAAAACACTCATCTCACATAAAAACCCCCGGCTATTCAAACACGACGATCCAATATAACATATCCAGCAACACATAACATCACATGTCATCAACGTAAGTAAATATGCGCATCCCAATTGTCGTTGACATATAGCAACGAAACCGGCGATATCACATATTACACTTACGGTCACAGAAAAGAAAGTGTAAAACTACAACAGTTGGAATCCGCAAACTGCATAGACATCGCATGCCTAATCAAATGAATACCTTAGACATCACATGCCTAACAATTATAAACCCCGCATTTTAGTCTCATTATCGAAAACACTTTTCAATATCAAGTCGGGCAATTCAACAGGATTCCCGAAAATACTGATCGAATGCTCATCGCAAACTTTAGTAGGCGGCCGCACCCCCGATGCCGCCGACGAAGTGCACCAAGGCGGAACACCGCTGCCGCGAGCACCCGAACGGATGCTTTCGGCGACGGGGTTCTCCTACAGTCACTTGGTCGGGGCTATGGAGTGAGGCTGTCTATTAAGTTTACCCGGCGAATATCCGCGTACGCTACGTGATTGCGACGGACTTTTGATCACATCAAAATTCCGTGGCAACCGATCAAGTGAGACTAAACTGCTACGTTTATAACATTCATTTAGTTATCTCATAACTACTTGTGAATTCCAATTATTGTATCCCATTCCGGATAAATAGAAAATGTCAAACTTTCCGATCGAACAATCGAACACCCAAGTTTTCCCGATACAGATCAACACATGAAATAAGTCTAACAACATTCAGTTCGTGCCTCAGTAGCAACGGTCCAGCCGTAGAAGGGTCAAGCCAACGCCTCACATGTGGCACGCCGTACTGCCCCAAACCCGAAGGTTCAAAGGGCAGTTCAAGATGGTCACATAATCGAGTTAAGGTTTGTTGTCTTCTAGAGGGACCATCGCGTTACTTGCACTACTTAGAACGTCGTTAAACTACGGAAAAATCCAACACTTGGAAATTTCCCGGCAGGGGAAAAATTGGGTATTTATATCCGGTCGAACTTTTTAACATATTCTAAAATTTATCCGGAAAGCCACACAGACAAAATTTGATACCCCGATCGAAACACCGAATCCTCAAAACAACTGCAGAAAATTCAACTCTTGAATAAAAATTAAAAATTTCCAGAAGACTCAGCATTACAAGACATGAATTACTGTGCAAGACACGTGGTGTAACTCGACACAGTGGCCGCGGAACCGCCGCAAGAACTCCCAGATGGTATTATACCTCACGTCAGATGGCAGTTCTCTGGTGACACTGGTACAGAGTAGTCTGTTGACCCGAGATCGTCATAGAGTCTTGTGTGGTTCCCACTGTGCTTTGATTTCCATCTTACCACGTCCAAGAGGGCGTGCAAAACGGTGGTTTTTGGGTACAGTCCCGAGTCACATGGAGGCAATGAGCGATAGGAGGGGATTCGTCTCTCCCGGTATAGGGGGTTGATGTTGCGCTGTGTTTGATTGGCTATAACAGGAAGTCCCTGGCCAGGGCTGATCAGAGAATTGCTGGTAAGTGTTACCAGTAGTTTCTCGACCCGTTATGAGCCTCATATCGACACGACTTATCGAGCTATTGGGGTCTGACGTTTACCACCCCTAGGCAAGATATGCGACATATCAGACGATCAGACCGGACTGTACGGTAGTGTTACTGGTTGGATTCACTGGAGTGTGAGCGGGCTTGCTCGTCGATCTTCAGATCGCTCAATACCCGGGTGGCCGTTACGTTTAGCAGACCGCTTGCGGCTTGTGGGTGTTTGATATGATCATCACCTGCTGCCGGCGTATTGACGAGTCTTTAGAGTCCTACACAGAGGTTTCCTGGCTCAAGCGAAACGAAATAGGAGCGCATATGAGATATGTGCGGGACCGAGAATCATGCGTGTATGTGATACCGTATTCTATTCTCGCGATCAATATGTCGAATGGTTATATGCGATATAACCTAGTTATCGAATCGAGAGTTGATTCGATAAGTCGATACATTGGATACTAGTCGGTTATATGCGATATGACCGGATCGTTAAATCAAGTGTTGATTTAATGATTTAATGTATAATTATATATTTGATATATTACTTTGCATTAACTAGTATTGGTTCACTTTAAATGGATATTCTCACTCGGATGTGCGCATTGCATATGCGATATGATTTTGTGCACTTGCTTGTATCATGTTTGATGATGCATGCCTTTTGGTTAAGTGTAAAGAATTAAACCTTGGTTAATGAAATGGTTAGGGTTTACTTTTTCCTTATTCATTTTATTCATTTATTTATCTATTTATTCTTTTTGGAATTTGATTTGCATAAAGAATAAATGGTGGCTTTCTTTGGATGGATTATGAAGCTTCATGATACTTTGACTAAGTCACCATTTTGTCTTGATGCTTAACCCTAACCCTTCATTCTAACCATGATTGATTCTCTACACTAAACTATGGTTGGTTAATGATAAGTATTCATATTTATCTCTTTTTACAAAATAACTTATCATAACCTTTTTCCATCTTCTTCTTCTTCACTTCAAGAAGAAGCTTGCTTCATCAATGGTGATTGATGAAGACAAGTGAGAAATCCAATTCTAAAGTCTACCCACTTCCTATTTCTTCATCCTCTACCTCTTGCCAAGTAGTAGAGTGTGTTTACTTCACAAGTTTCTTGACTTGGTGAAGTCGGAGCTTGATTTAGCGATGCCTCGACGTAGATCATCTTCGGCATGGACATCGACGACCTAGCTTGCCCATTCTCCGACGAAGCCGACGCTAGAGCCCGGATTTGATTTGGACAGCGGAGAGGACTTCGTTGCGGAGCTATGGAGGTGGAGCACCGGATCTACAAAGGTTGTATTTCCGTATCTCTTAGTTAATTGTTAACTAGTTAGCTTTTTCGCCTAGTTTTCTAGCAAACGATCCGTAGTCGGGTCTCTCGGCACCTAGAATTTTATAAATTGGCATGTTTGATCACTTGTGAGACTTCACTAGAGTGCCTAGGAACCCTACAGTGGTATCAGAGCACCCGTATATCATCTCTGATGTGAAACACCGATGGATATGGGATCATCCATCGCCCATCTGTATGGGTCGAGAAGCTATACGCTAGTCTACTCTGGTATATCGATGCCCTGTCTCGATACACCCTCGACTAGGGACTTTGAAGGATGTACTTATGGACTACCATGTCCCCACTAGTATGATCCGCATCATATTCCAGGTAGTTAAGTACACATCCTAAGGGCTTTACCAACATGTAACAGAGAGACAATCAGTATACACGTTAAGGTAAAGTTCAACCAGATAGCATACTATCATGTCGAGCAAGAAAGTCCTCCCTATATAGGTCCCAGCATCCACTACAATATACATCCTATGTACAGTAATGGCCTCTAGGGCATATATATAACTAACAGAACTTCGTTCCTCCCATTGTGTGACAATGGAGTTGTGGCTTACGCCTAGGAACGCCCGTCCCATCAGTGATCCAGACATATTCTTAGGCAGTATCACCTGATCGTGGAGATGGTTGATTTCCAGGGGATCGAGGTTAGGAGAGTAGACTCAGAGGATAACACGGCGGATCCACTGACGAAAGGCCTTTTCCCAAAGAGAGATATTTATGGGATGGTTGAGTATGAGATACTACAACCACTACTGTCAGATGGCCCTAGTGCAAGTGGGAGATTGTTAGTTATATGTATGCCCTAGAGGCCATTACTATACATAGGATGTATATTGTAGTGGATACTTGGACATATATAGGGATGACTTTCTTGCTCGATATGATAGTATGCTATCTGGTTACACATTACCTTAACATGTATACTGATTGTCTCTCTGTTACATGTCGGTAAAGCCCTTAGGATGTGTACTTGACTACCTGGACTATGATGCGGTTCATACTAGTGGGGACATGGTAGTCCATAAGTACATCCTTTAAGGTCCCTAGTCGTGGGTGTATCGAGACGGGGCATCGATATACCAGAATAGACTAGCGTATACCTTCTCGACCCATACAGATGTGCGATGGATGATCCCATATCCATTGGTGTTTGACATCAGAGATGATATACGGGTGCTCAGTAGAGACTGGGTACACTGGACGGACTCGCCGAGAACTCCCAGATGGTATTATACCTTACGTCAGATGGCAGTTCTCTGGTGACACTGGTACAGGTTAGTCTGTAGACCCGATATCGTCATAGAGTCTTGTGTGATTCCCACTGTTCTTTGATTTCTATCATACCACGTCCAAGAGGGCGTGCAAAAAGGTGGCTTTTGGGTACAGTCCCGAATCACATGGAGGCAATGAGCGATAGAAGGGGTTTCGTCTCTCCCGGTATAGGGAGTTGATGTTGTGCAGTGTTCGATTGGCTATAACAGGAAGTCCTTGGCCAAGGCCGCTTTAGGGATTTACTGGTAAGTGTTACCAGTAGTTTCTCGACCCGTTATGAGCCTCATATCGACACGCCTTATCGAGTTATTGGGGTCTGACGATTACCACCCCTAGACAAGATATGCGACATATCAGACGAACAGACCGGACTGTACGGTAGTGTTACTCGTTGGATTCACAGGAGTGTGAGTGGGCTTGCTCGTTGATCTTCTGATCGCTCAATACCCGGGTGGCCGTTACGTTTAGCAGACCGCTTGCGGCTTGTGGGTGTTTGATATGATCATCACCTGCTGCCGGCGTATTGACGAGTCTTTAGAGTCCTACACAGGGTTTCCTGGCTCAAGCGAAACGAAATAGGAGCGCATATGAGATATGTGCGGGACCGAGAATAATACCAATATGTGATACTGTATTCTATTCTCGCGATTTGTGACATTGATCGATTATATGCGATATAGCCGGGTTATCGGATCAAGTGTTGATTCGATAAGTTGTTACTATTGATATTAGTCGGTTATATGCGATATGACCGGATCGTTAAATCAAGTGTTGATTTAATGATTTAATGTATAATTATATATTTGATATATTACTTTACATTAACTAATATTGGTTCACTTAAGATTGTTATTCTCACTTGAATATGTACATTGTTTATATGTGATATATGCAAGTGTACATGTTTGTATCATGCTTGATGATACAAACAAGTTGTGTGTATGAGACTTGAACCATATCAAGGTTAGATTAGGGTTTACTATTTTCCTAGCAAATAACAAAAGAATTGAGACTTTGGTCAAAGTTATCAAGCTTCATGAAGCTTGATAAGCATTGACAAAGTCAATCCTTTTGTCATTTGTGTAGGATATTAGTTAACCCAACCCTTAACCTAATGGTTTGGTTAATTCTCTACATGAGTTAAGCATGAGGGCTTAGCTCAACCATGGTGCCATCATATATTGGATAAGTTTCACTTTGGATATTATTCATATGATTCTTTTCTTCTTCTTCATCTTCATCAAGCTTGAAAAAGCTTGCTAGCTCCAATGGCACCATAAGAAAAAGAGTGAGAAATCTAATTCTAAAGTGAACCCACTTCCTATTTCTTCATCCTCTACCACTTGCCATGTAGTATAGGGTGTTCTCTTCACAAAGTTTTCTACCGAGTGAAGGAATAGCTTGAGTTTGAGTCTCCCCGACGTAGATCATCTTCGGCCTCGATGTCAATGACCTAGCCCGATCATTTCTCCAACGAAACCATTTCTAGAGTCCGGGATCCGATGATCACAGCGGAGGGACGTCAACACGGAGCTAAAGAAGTGGTGGACCGGATCTACAAAGGTTGTAATCCTTTTACTTAGTAGCAAAGTCGTTTGCTTGCTTGTTTTTCGCCTTAACTTCTAGTTAACGATCTAGTTTAGGGTTTCCCAGCACCGGAAAATTTTTGTTTAGCATGGTTGATGCCTTGTGGAACCTCTTAAGTGTGCTTAGGAACCCTACAGTAGCTACACATTGAACTTAGCAAGATTGGATTTGGAAGACCTTGAGCAACTCAAGAATTTTCTTGAGTTGCCAAAGGAGGTAAATTCTGGACCTATTAGAGTCGTATTTCATTTCTTGTGCATCAATTCTAGTTTCATGTCAATATGGTGTCGTTTGGTGGATTTGTGAAATATCAAGTTAGGGTTTAGGGTTTGCTCTGAAACCAAAGTGAAATTGAGCCTTGTTGTGACCTTAGAACCCCTGGTGTGATGTTATTTTGGATCAAACTAGAGACTAGAACACAGAATACGGATTTATGAGACGATGTCGGAGAAAAACTGTGAATCTGTGATCGTATTTGGGAATCTGCTATCACCCCGAGACCCCTAAAATAAATTTGAGTTGACAGTGACATGTGCAGGCATCAAGGAAGCTAACCCCAGAACCCTAGCCCCTACTTCCCTTTCCCGGCCGCAGATTTAACCCTTCTGGCCGCAATTTGCGGCCAGAGCAGGAGGGTTTTGCCTCGTTTTTGGTGCAGGGCCCTTTCTCTAGTAAACTTGACCCCTGACATATATAGATTTGTCTAATTTGACCTAGGGTGAAATCTGGAGCCTATTTCCTTAGTTCTGTTTTGGATTCGTGTTTCCGTATTCCGTATTTCTAATTCTGAATTTGCTTATGGTGTTTTACCTCGACTACTTGGCGTTTATACGATGATATCGAGGGTTGTTGATGGTTTTGGAGGTGTACCTATAGGTTCTAACCTATAGGCCCCATAGCGTATCGTTTTGGCTTTCGTGTGTCGTTTTAGCTTTGATTTGGTATTGATACGCATTTGCGATACGTTAATGTGTAGGTACCCCATGAAGACTTCGGGATGACAAGCAAACGCGTGGCGACGTCGACAGATAAAGACGCAAGGTGAGTAGATTATATCTACGGAGGAAGTCGGGTGGATGGTGTATAGCATCCCCGCAGTCCGTAGTTGGTATACCTTATATATATATATTATTTATGATAGTATAGTGTAGTGGATTATTTGAGATGTGATATCATGTGATAGGGTTAGAAGTAAACTAGAATAGTTCCTAGTTGCGAACCCTAGATAGGTTTACACCCACACGCACACACATGTTGATTCGCTATACTTATACCGTGATAATGATGGGTAGTGAATGACTTTGGAGATGAGTCGATGATATTGGGTTTTGTGCCGCGAGATCGGTGATTTGATATGATTCGTATTTGGGATACGACATGTGATCTCTAGCGGGCCTTTGGACGTGTGTTTACACACGCAGACATATAGATGGTATCAGTTGTACTAGACTTAGATCAGTACCCCAGATTATGTGATATAATGATGAGGATACCAAATAATTGATGAGTTGATTGTGATATCGACCCATGCCCAGCTATTGGGATGCCGTACGACGATTTGCCGTACGAGCTTTATATTGATGATAGATCCGCACTCATGACTCGAGGATGTCAGATGATATACTGTATCGTACGCGATACTATCGAGGAGGGATCACCGACTATTATATATATATCGACTCAGATTTAGGTGGTTTCCATACACCTCCTGATGGACTTGGCTTAGTAGATGTTAGACCAGACCCGAGTCATACCTATTTCAAAACTAACGAATCGGGAGTATCTTAAGGACAAGCAAAGGGATAATACGGGTATTTTCAAAAGACGTATCTATTCTTACAAACACCGCAACCCTTATTTTACTAAAAACCCCGATTCGTCTTATTTCAAATGGCACCATTGCATGACATGTACATATTGGTGTAGATTCTTCACTGCTGCATTGATTATTCGATTCCGCATCGCATTGCATGTGTTTATTTCTATATTGCAATCATGCTGTTAGGACACCAGCACCATTATCGATGATGCATATGTTCCACGTACACTTGCTTGCCGGCTCACACACTTCATCATCGATAATTTCCATGTCACTACACAGTAGTATTATTGCATCAGGATATGACCTTGTATGTGCATACCACTATTCTATGTTGCATGATATACTGTTATGCTTACATTCCTTTTACATGTCGCATACATCATGCTTTCTGATTATACGCATTGAGATATGTTGTTTCCATGATATTTCGGGATTTGGGAACCGTGGGTATTTCAAAGAGAATATGTAATTGTTTTAAAAACCCGGTTACCCTTGATATGATATTTCAGTGCGTCCACCATGTGTTTTCTCGGTGCTAAGAGCGCCATGTGAAACCCAACTCGAGGAGGCGGATGAGGCCGATTGTGGGTACATGGTGGACCCGGTATGGTTCCCCGGGGCAAGAAATGTTTTTCGTGGAGTAGACGATGAGCCTAGCAGGGTGGCGAGTACCTACCGGTGATTGGTTGGACCTGGCAGTTATCCGGAGGATACCAACTAGAGTCGATAGATGGACATGGGTTGACCCGTGTTGCCGGGGCCGAAGGCCGATACCGCAGACGGAGCCCCATATGGATGACGATTTACGTTCCGATGCTAGGCACAGGTTTCATGATGTTTCCATGATTTTGATTATATCCTCACATTTACATGCATGATGCATATTGTCATTTGGATGACAGGTGGACGGGATCCACATTTATACAGACTAGTATTACATTGATCATACTTCATTTGTATATATAACAGGGTATGAGGGTGCTGTTATATATACCCTTACACCAATATTATTGGAATGGGATGCTAATATATGTGTATTGATATTCATTTTTATACTTCATCATATTTACTTCATGCAGGCATACCTTATGTTTATGACATGTTATTACCTGAGGCACTGACACGAGTATTTGGCACTACCTACATGTCTAGATGTTACATTGCCACCTTATCATGCTTCAGGCTTATCCTTTGAGGTTTATATCTGATTGTATTGACCTAGGATTATGTCATGCATTCGGTTTCTGCTTGTAGATATTCTCTTTTCACGAGTTGGCAACTCACCCCCGTTGTGCCACAGTTCTTGCAGGTTTTGCCGTACAGGTTCCATAGCGGCATTTCGGGCACACTACTTCTTTGCGGTGAATTGCATTTGGTAGGTGGGTTCTTTTGCATCAGGAACCACCATTGTACTTGTATTATTCCTTTGTATCTAGAATTCCATCAACCAAAACTTGTATATTGTTTCAGACTTAGACATTAGTGATGTATTATTTCGACCTTAGAGTCGCGCTTAGCAGTATTGCGGTTTTAATGCTTATTGAGTTTCTTTGGATTTTACCGTCGCCATTCGGCGTTGCATATTATATTGTTTGTGTGGTTGTGACCGTCAATTGACGAAGAGCTAGCTCCCGCTTGGGGATGCCTTTTTCATTGCATATATATTGCTCTTGTTGTACCCCGTTCGGGGCCAGTATTTACAAAAGAAATTCTGCCGAAATTTTTAGAAAAGACCGTACTTTTTTTTAAATACATATTCGGCTTAGTTATTTAAAAACCTTGACTTCAAACATGTTTTTCTTAACTTCTTTAAACTGGTTTTCTTTATTTACTGTTAAAATGGTTTTAGATTTCTGGGTTTTTGGCATACTTGGATCAGATGGAGTCCTATAGACTTCATATGGTTCAAGGGCCAGTCACGTACTCTTTCGGGTCGTAACAAAGTTGTTATTAGAGCGCTAAGTTGACCTTGGTTCGAGTCTAAGTTTGACTATGTGGAGCCTAGGGCGTCTATATATATACGGAACTTAGGCTTGACCTTACGGAACTTAGACTTAGTCGAGGGGGTATTAGACCCGAACTTTCGTCGCGTAGGATGACCCTTGGTTGATGGAATAGGTGACTAAAGTAGAGTGACGTACCGTGGGTATGTTCCGTGGTATACTTACGACATGCCACTCCATTTAAGGAGCCTTAGGATGTACATTTCCTTGCACAGTATTATATTCATTCCTGATCTATCTTCATCAATACTGGTTATGATTTTGCTGCCACGATTGCACGGGCAGAGAGAGCTACGGCTAGAGTTGCGTCAACTTGAGCTCGTCGCAGACGAGGACTGACCAGGGCGTGATTCCAGAGACTTACGATTGCATCGAGAGGCGTCGTCTTGTTGTGTTTTCGCGCCATGAGCGTTTGACAGATCGCTTCCACGAGATTTCTCGGACGTGCCGATTGGTACCAGAGGAGCAGGCTACTGCTAGAGGCCAGCCAGGATGTGATGGCCATTGATTTATCGCTTACTCAGGATGATCGAGACACTGTTCAGCATACAGAAGAATGAGCCAATTGTTGCTGCAAATGACGAGATGTCACCCAGATGATTGGAGCTACTGTAGCATGAGTATATACTTAGAGATATGTTGGAAGGTCGCTAGTCACCCGAGGATGAATGACCAGGACATGTGGTTCGTTCGCTTACCCCGATGCGAGGTCATCAGATAGATTGCTTCCAGCTAGAGACGACTTCACGCGGAGACGTTGAGAGTCGACGGAGACGATCGAATGTCAGGAGCCCATTTTTCAAGTTTAAAGTATTTGGAAAGGCATGCAGGCGATTCTATGGACCCTCTAGAAGAATGAAACCCTAACTCGATTTAATGACCGTGTGAAAGCCTTTGAACCTTAGGGTTTGCGGCAGTTCCGCGGCGCCATTAGTGAGGCCTGGGTTTGCCCTTCTACGGCTCGACCACCGACGCTGTGGCATGTACTCGATACTATTAAACTGTACTCAAGATGTTGAGCTCTTAGAGGATTATGAGGTTTTGACGAATCGATCGAATGGTTCGACTCCCTTCGGATGCTAGGTGGTGAGATGCATTTCTTGGGAGACTCCAGATACGAGTATAGCCGTTGGAGCACAGTCCATGCAGCCACGATGAGACGGGTCCGAATCAGTTGACATTGAAGCAAAATAAAGTAAAGAGTTCGCAAGAGAGTTCGACGAGATGACGTTCTACTCCGCCGACATCAGAGATGCAATATGTTAGTTATATGTATGCCCTAGAGGCCATTACTGTACATACGATGTATATTGTAATGGATGCTTGGACATATATAGGGAGGACTTTCTTGCTCGACATGATAGTATGCTATCTGGTGGTACTTTATCTTAACATGTACTCTGATTGTCTCTATGTTACATGTTGATAAAGCCCTCAGGATATGTACTCGACTAATGGGACTATGATGAGATCATACTAGTGGGGCCACGGTAGTCAACGAGTACATCCTATAACTGTTCCTAGTCGAGGGTGTATCGAGACAGGGCATCGATGCACCAGAGTAGACTAGCGTATACGCATCTTGACCCATATGATGGGCGATGGATGATCCCATATCCATCGGTGTTTGACATCAAAGATGGTGTACGGGTGCTCAGTGGAGACTGGGTACACTGGACAGACTCGCCGAGAACTCCCAGATGGTATTATACCTCACGTCAGATGGCAGTTCTCCGGTGACACTGGTACAGAGTAGTCTGTTGACCCGAGATCGTCAGAGAGTCTTGTGTGATTCCCACTGTGCTTTGATTTCCATCATACCATGTCCAAGAGGGCGTGCAAAAAGGTGGCTTTTGGGTACAGTCCCGAATCACATGGAGGCAATGAGCGATAGGAGGGGATTCGTCTCTCCCGGTATAGGGAGTTGATGTTGTGCTGTGTTTGATTGGCTATAATCGAAAATCCCTGGCCAGGGTTGCTGAGATTTACTGGTAAGTGTTATCAGTAGTTTCTCAAACTGTTATAGACCTCATATCGGCACGACTTATCAAGCTACTGGGGTCTGACGTTTACCACCCCTAGGCGAGATATGCGACATATCAGACGACGAGACCGGACTGTACGGGAGTGTTACTGTTTGGATTCACAGGAGAATATGCAGGCTTGCTTGTTGTTCTTCTGAGCGCTCAATACCTGGGTGGCTATTACGTTTAGCTGACCGCTTGCAGCTTGTGGGTGTTTGATATGATCATCACCTACTGCCGGCGTATTGACGATTCTTTAGAGTCCTACACAGAGGTTTCTTGACTCAGGCAAAACGGAGTAGGGGCACGTATGTGATATGTGCAGGACCGAGGATAATGCGATATGAGATACCGTATTCTATTCTCGTGATATATGCTATCAGCCGGGTCATTGGATCAAGTGTTGATTCGATGAATCGGTACGGATAAATATTAGTCGGTTATATGCGATATAGCCGGATTGTCGGATCAAGTGTTGATTCGATAATTTAATGTATAATAATATATATGATGTATTAAATTACATTAACTAATATTAGCTCACTAAAAGATTTTTTTTCTCACTCGGGTAATACATTGATATATATGCGATATATGTTAATTTTATTATTTTATTTTGTTGCGATAAATATTATATATGTGATATATAATATTGTAACATGATATGATAACTAATGCAACATGTTTTGTGGAGTTTAAATATGATTAGGGTTTTGGATTAGGGTTAAGACTTCTAGTTGATTCTAGAACGTTTTTCTTTTTGTTTTGTGCAAGATATTTTCAAGTGACTCATTCTTAACCTAACCCAAACCCTAGCCTTGGTTAATTCTCTACAAAGGTTTAGTCAACCATGGTTGCATTATTCATCATTATCTCCTTTGCATTATTCATCACAAAAGGATTCTTATGATATTGTTCATCTTCTTCCTTCTTCTTCCTTTGTGCAAAAGCTTTCTAGCTTTTTACTTTGTGATGAAAATGAGTGAGAATATGAGAACAAATGAGAGAAAAAATCCTACTTCATCATCCTCATCTATCCTTGCCATTTAGATGAGGGTGTTCACTTCATATTATGAGTGTTACCTTGTGTTATCGAAACTTCAAGGTAGATCATCTTTGTATCGAAGATCGGAAGCAAGACTGCATCTTTCTCTTCGTGGAACCTCTCGAGAGTCCGGAACACGATGATCGCAGCGAAGGGACTTCAACACGGAGCTTTAGAAGTGAAGGATTGGATCTACAAAGGTTGTAATCCCTCTCACTTAGTGTTAAAGTGTTTAACATGTTCGTTTTCGCCTAAACCCTACTTTAAAGATCCGGCTTTGGGTTGTTCGGCACGGCTAAATTTTAAATCGGGCATGGTTGATGCCTCGTAGACCCTTGTGCGCTTGCCCAGCAACCCTACAGTGGTATTAGAGCCAAACTAGAGCTTTAGGCGAAGTCTAGACAAAGTTTAAAGTCCGATCGAACCCGGAGAACCCCGATTTTACCCCTCTCTGTACTTTTTCAAAATTGTTGATTTTTTCTGAATTAAAAATTCTCATAAACACAAGAAGGAAAAACTAAGAATTACTGTGAAGTACGGTTCTCTGAGCTAACTATTTGACTGCGGAACCGTGGCCAAACCAAGGGTTTGGCGGCGGTTCCGCGGCCAAAATTATGACTTAGTCCCTGGAATTTCACTTATTTATTCTTAGGTCCATTCTTGGCAATTTTTTCTGGGAATTTTTTAATTCCACTCAAGTGTTGAGTTTTCTAGGGTTGTATTGGGGACTCGTTGATTCGATCGGATAATTTAACTTCATTTAGTTTTGTCCGGGTAATTTTTAGAAACTGTTAAAAAGTTCGAACGGATATCAATAACTCACTTTTTCCCCAGTCGGAAATTTTTTTAAAAGTTGGATTTTTTCTCGAGTTTGAGAACGTTCTAAGTCGTGCAAGTAATGTGGTGGACCCTCTAGAAGACAACAAACCTTAACTCGATTATGTGACCGTCTTGAACTGCCTCTAAACCTTAGGGTTTGGGGTAGTACGGCGTGCCACATGTGAGGTGTTGGCTTGACCCTTCTACTGCTGGACCATTGGTACTGTGGCATGTGATGGATGTTTTTAAACTGATTTCAAGTGTTGAGATAAATTGGGGAAATCTTGGGTGTTTGATTATTCGATCGGAAATTTTAACATTGTCTATTTATCTGGAATGTGATACAATATTTGGAATCCACAAATAGTTATGAGATAACTGATTTGAATATTATAAACATAGCAGTTTAGTCTCAGATGATCGGTTGCCACGGAATTTTGATGTGATCAAAAGTCCGTCGCAATCACGTAGCGTACGCGGATACTCGCCGGGTAAACTTAATAGACAGCGATGCCCCATAGCCCCGACCAAGTGACTGTAGGAGAACCCCGTCGCCAAAAGCATCCGTTCGGGTGCTTGCGGCAGCGGTGTTCCGCCTTAGTGCACTTCGTCGACGGCATCCGGGGGTGCGGCCGTCTACTAAAGTTTGCGACGAGCATTCGATCAGGACGTCGGGAATCTTGTTGAATTGCCCGACTTGATATTGAAAAGAGTTTTCGATAATGAGACTAAAATGCGGGGTTTATAATTGTTAGGCATGCGATGTCTAAGGAATTCATTTGGTTAGGCATGCGATGTCTAAGAAGGTTGCGGATTCCAACTGTTGTAGTTTTATACTTTCTTTTCTGTGACCGTAAGCGTAGTATGTGGTGTATCGCTGGCTTCGTTGCTATACATCAACGACAATCGGGATACGCATACTTGCTTACGTTGATGATATGAGATATTATGTGTTGCTGTGATATGTTATATTGGATCGTCGCGTTCTGAATAGCCGGGGGTTTTATGTGAGATGGGAGTTTTTCTTTTTTCTTTCATGTAAAATTCATTTGTATGTAATATTCTTTTATTGGGGCACTTCCGGGCTGAGGATGAGTCACCGTTGTATATTATTTACTTTTCCGCATTAGGTAGACCCAAGGCGGGGAGCACAAGTAACCGGGTTCTAGGGTCCAGTGGGAGACCATCTCGAGGAGTCGAGACCGGGTCTCCTAACCCTAGAATTGGCAGTGTTGCTTGCCGCTCTCGTAGGGGTCTACGGATGTGGGTTTGGCTATTCATCGCGACCGTGGAATCCGTATTTTATACAGGCTCGTATTTAAAACACGGACGTCCTAGTATATCCAATATTTCATATATGTTCTTCTGCTGCAATGTTCTGTGATGAGATTATATTACTGCCTGAGACGAATGTTTATATTATATATTTGAGATATATGTTATATTGCAGATTTCGTTTCAAATGCGATGCTTGTGAAGCATAATTAAATGGGACTTCATTAATGAGATTAATGAAACTAAAAGAAACCTAAGATGTTGTAGAAACTTGTTTAAAAAAACTGGTAGCTCTAGTTCTTGCTTTGCATAGCGGTGTTCCTTGTAGAACATCCAGCACCTTATTCGATAAGGAAAGAGCCGAGATCCCTTCACCGGGAGTGACCTCTTTAGTGAAACTAGCAAATGCTACAAACTCGGTTTGTCTTTTGATTGCTTCTATAGTTCTTGCTTTGCATAGTGATATTTGTGAAATATCCTGCACCTTATTCGATGAGGAAAGGGCCGACGATCCCTTCACCGGGAGTGACCCCTTTAGCAAAACTAGAAAAGCCTAAAAAACACTCCATTTAAAATCACTCGATTCTACGACGATATCAAGTTCATTACGCAAAAGGTTTTCTTAAAAACCTGTCGTAACCCTCCGTCATTTTAGGAAGTAGAGTACTTAGTATTCGTGCTGTGTTTGTTGACCTTAGTTAAGGCACAGTGTACGATAGCTGAGTGATGTCTTCCTATATAGCATATGATGCGATTAGTTAGGACAGTCATATGACTTTGTTGACCTTAGTTAAGGGTCATGTGGGTGGGTCTAATTAATCAAGAAATGATGGATAGAACTTGACTAGTGCTTATGATTTGTTGACCATAGTTAAGGTTATAAGTCACTAGGGGTAAAATATTATTGGGAATTTCAAGTGTTGAAATTTGCAATAAGATTGCATACCTTCTATGAGATAGTTGGATCCCGATACCCGCTGCGAGTAAGAGTTACTCCTGGGAGAGTTTTACACATTACAATTAGCCGATCAAGTAGGTGTCTAGAAAGGTGTTAACGGGGTTACGCCCCTGGAAAAACGAGGTTTAGTTTAATTAGGTTCGTGCGAAAGCACGGGGGACCTCCCTCAAAGTACCGACACTGGCCTGGCCGAAAGATTGGCGAACTTGTAGCATGTAATTAATCCCAGCTAGTCTTTCATTTTAGGGTTTGAAGGAAGATTTGATTAAAACAGTGGGAGACATCCTGATTAGATATATTAGATAACCAATTTAATCTTGCAAGAGCATACGCTGAGTGTTTTCTTCTCTCTCTCTCCACGTTGCGACCATATCACGCCTTAATCAAGATAATAATACGGATGTATTGACCGAACCAGCTTGTTATACTGAGCTGGGGAACGTTAGGTCCCGCTCCTACTTATAATTGTTATAAGACAGAGCAGGAAATTGGGGAATACCAGATTTCCCGTGCCGCCCAAACGAAGAAAGTTCATGTTGATGCATCATCTTCGGGTGTGTTCATTTCAGAGAACTGTTTCTCAGTATCCTTTACGTCCTGGGTATGAGATACCGGATCAGGATCCTGCATATGTAATCTGTTACATGGGCTACAAAAAGGTAGAGAACTGAGAACGGGTGATAAATTTCATGAGACAGAAAACGGTGTAAGTGTTGCAGCCAAGTCTGTTGGTTACTATCACCCTGTATTACCAGAATACATTGATTCTGAACGAATGTTATTAGATACCGAACCTGATATACAACATCATATCAGTCTCTTTATTGGTAAAGAAAGGATATAATTTTGTATTGTTGGATAATGTTTTGAACATTTCCTATATTAAGAGTTAATCGGTTCAGGCACGTTATCTAAAAGTATAGACGTTTTAAATCAAACTACAGTTCTTAGTATGCAGAACACACACAAGAGGAAGAGTTCAGAAATGAACGAATCCTTCTTGAGGCATTGTAGACTAGGTCATATCAATGCGACCCGACTAGCTAAGTTACATTTAGATGCATATTTAAATTAGTTTGAATTTACATCTTGTGAAACTTTCCAGTCATGTCACAGAGATAAGATGACCATAGCTCTGTTTATTGGAAACAGAGAAAGATTTAGTGAACTCTTGGGATTGATACATGCTGATGTATAAAAGTCTCCTGTCTACACATGCCAAGACCGGTTCTTTGTACTTCATTACATTCTCTAATGATCTCTCAAAATTCAGACATATGTTCCTGTTGAAACACAAGTCCGAACTTTTTGAGATATTCACAGAATATAAGTTAGAAGTAGAGAACCAAAATACGGGTATAAGTATTATGTCATTTGATGAGATCAAGGAGGAGAATACTTGAGCACGGAATTCCTGGATTATTCTAAAGGAGAATGAGATTCTCTCTCAGCATTACTCCTCCGTATATACCATAGCACGATGGTATATCGGGGCGGAGCATCAGCACCCTATGTGATATGGTGTGCTCTATGATGAGTACAACTGAGTTTCCTATTTCCTTTTGGGAGTTATGCACTTGAGAAGCTGCATACCTATTGAATAGGGTTCAAATCAAACAGTTGTCTACCACTTCATATGTGATATGGAAAGGGAAGAGCCCATATCTTAAGTTTGTTAAGATTTGGGGTTGTCCGGCCTATGCCTAAAAGCAAAATCCGGACAAGCTCGAGGCAAGGTCTGTTATGTAGAACTGGAATACTGCAGCTGATGATTTGGTAGAACCAAAGATTCAATAGTAGCCAATGAACCTCAGCCTCTCCACTGATCTAGTAGGGTTCCTCACCCACCTGAGAGATACTTCGGTTTCTCTATGACAGTGGGAGCGAGGATTGCATCATGAGATGATGACCCAACTAGTTTCAAGCAGGCCATCAGGAGTGAGACTCTGTAAGAATGGCTGGATGCTTATCGATCTGAGATGGAATCCTTATACACCAACAAAGTATGGACTTTTGTTGCTTTATCTGAAGGGTTAAATCCCCATCAGAAGCAAGTATATCTTGAGAAGATTACTTAGTGTACATGGAAAAGTTGAGACTTTCAAAGCTATGCTTAAGTCCATCCAGATCCTACTTGCCACGGCTACAAACCATGACCACGATATCTGGCGGTTGGGTGTCATGACTGATTTTCTAAATGATGTTTTAGAAAAGAGCGTCTATAATTACACAGCCAGAGGGCTTCGTAGACAGTGGGAGCAGCGAAAACGTGAGCAAGATGTTTTATGTGATAAAACAGGCACCGCGGAGTTGGAACATCTGTTTTGATGTGGTAGTCAAAGAGTTTGACTTCATCAAAATGGTAGATGAACCTTGTATATACAAAAAGGTAGTAGGGAGTATGTGGTGATCCTCGTAGAGTACGTGGATGACATACTCTTGATAGGGAAGGAGTTTCCTATGCTACGCTCGGTCAATCTCCGCTTATCACAAGGATTCTCCATATAGGATCAAAATGATACCTCCTAAATCCTGGGTTTTGGATCTATGAGATAGATCTAATTGGATGTTAGGATACTCACTAGTTGTAGTGAGATGGTGTCAATCGATCCTGGGGAGAATCACTGGAAAGGTTCCAGGGTGATAAGGACGACTGAATGTCAGTCGCAGGCATTGTCTTTACCCTCAGTGGAGGGACAGTATGTTGGAAGAGTTCCAAGTTAGATACCGTGACATACTAGACGATTAAAGGAAAGATACATCGTTACCAAAGATACTACCAAAGAGGCAGTCTGGATATATATTAGTGCATGAGATGAACTTCATTTCTACCATTGTGTGACAATGGAGTTATGGCTTTTGCCAAGGAACCCCCCGTCCCATCTGAAATCCAGATATAATTCTTAGGCAGTATCACCTGATCATGGAGATGGTTGATCTTTAGGGAGATTGAGGTTAGGAGAGTAGACACAGAGGACAACAGCGCGGATCCACTCACAAAGGCCTTTTTCCCAGTAGAGACTTTTATGGGATGGTTGAGTATGAGATACTTCAACCGCAGCTAATTGTTGGGTATGCGATACCACAACAGATGGCCCTAGTGCAAGTGGGAGATTGTTAGTTATATGTATGCCCTAGAGGCCATTACTGTACATACGATGTATATTGTAATGGATGCTTGGACATATATAGGGAGGACTTTCTTGCTTGACATGATAGTATGCTATCTGGTTGTACTTTATCTTAACATGTACTCTGATTGTCTCTATGTTACATGTTGATAAAGCCCTCAGGATATGTACTCGACTACTGGGACTATGATGAGATCATACTAGTGGGGCCACGGTAGTCAACGAGTACATCCTATAACTGTTCCTAGTCGAGGGTGTATCGAGACAGGGCATCGATGCACCAGAGTAGACTAGCGTATACGCATCTTGACCCATATGATGGGCGATGGATGATCCCATATCCATCGGTGTTTGACATCAAGGATGGTGTACGGGTGCTCAGTGGAGACTGGATACACTGGACGGACTCGCCGAGAACTCCCAGATGGTATTATACCTCACGTCAGATGGCAGTTCTCCGGTGACACTGGTACAGAGTAGTCTGTTGACCCGAGATCGTCATAGAGTCTTGTGTGATTCCCACTGTGCTTTGATTTCCATCATACCACGTCCAAGAGGGCATGCAAAAAGGTGGCTTTTGGGTACAGTCCCGAATCACATGGAGGCAATGAGCGATAGGAGGGGATTCGTCTCTCCCGGTATAGGGAGTTGATGTTGTGCTGTGTTCGATTGGCTATAACCGGAAATACCTGGCCAGGGTTGCTGAGATTTACTGGTAAGTGTTATCAGTATTTTCTCGAACTGTTATAGACCTTATATCGACATGACTTATCAAGGTACTGGGGTCTGACGTTTACCACCCCTAGGCGAGATATGCGACATATCAGATGACGAGACTAGACTGTACGGGAGTGTTACTGTTTGGATTAAAAGGAGAATATGCAGGCTTGCTTGTTGATCTTCTGAGCGCTCAATACCTGGGTGGTTGTTACGTTTAGCTGACCGCTAGCAGCTTGTGGGTGTTTGATATGATCATCACCTACTGCCGGCGTATTGACGATTCTTTAGAGTCCTACACAGAGGTTTCTTGACTCAGACAAAACGGAGTAGGGGCACGTATGTGATATGTGCGGGACCGAGGATAATGCGATATGAGATACCTGTTAGTTATATGTATGCCCTAGAGGCCATTACTATACATAGGATGTATATTGTAGTGGATGCTTGGACATATATAGGGATGACTTTCTTGCTCGATATGATAGTATGCTATCTGGTTACTCTTTACCTTAACGTGTACACTGATTGTCTCTCTGTTACATGTTGGTAAAGCCCTTAGGATGTGTACTTGACTACCTGGACTATGATGCGGATCATACTAGTGGGGACGTGGTAGTCCATAAGTACATCCTTCAAAGTCCCTAGTCGTGGGTGTATCGAGACGGGGCATCGATATACCAGAGTAGACTAGCGTGTAGCTTCTCGACCCATATAGATGGGCGATGGATGATCCCATATCCATTGGTGTTTGACATCAGAGATGATATACGGGTGCTCAGTAGAGACTGGGTACACTGGACGGACTCGCTGAGAACTCCCAGATGGTATTATACCTTACGTCAGATGGCAGTTCTCTAGTGACACTGGTACAGGTTAGTCTGTAGACCCGAGATTGTCATAGAGTCTTGTGTGATTCCCACTGTGCTTTGATTTCCATCATACCACGTCCAAGAGGGCGTGCAAAAAAGTGGCTTTTGGGTACAGTCCCGAATCACATGGAGGCAATGAGCGATAGGAGGGGTTTCGTCTCTCCCGGTATAAGGAGTTGATGTTGCGCAGTGTTCGATTGGCTATAACAGGAAGTCTTTGGCCAAGGCTGTTTTAGGGATCTACTGGTAAGTGTTACCAGTAGTTTCTTGACCCGTTATGAGCCTCATATCGACATGACTTATCGAGTTATTGGGGTCTGACGTTTACCACCCCTAGACAAGATATGCGACATATCAGACGAACAGACCGGACCGTACGGTAGTGTTACTCGTTGGATTCACAGGAGTGTGAGCGGGCTTGCTCGTTGATCTTCTGATCGCCCAATACCCGGGTGGCCGTTACGTTTAGCAGACCGCTTGCATCTTGTGGGTGTTTGATATGATCATCACATACTACCGGCGTATTGACGAGTCTTTAGAGTCCTACACAGGGGTTTCCTGGCTCAAGCGAAACGAAATAGGAGCGCATATGTAGCGTCTTGAAAAGTCGTTTTGGTGTTTTCCTGAAATTCGGTGAAAATTCGGTATTTTTCCGAAAACCGTCTTTCTTGTTATTTTGCAGTTTAGGGCTAATTATAACTTAAATGGATAGGTAATTACTTGTTTTTAGTAACTAATGAGTTAATTATGAAATTTTGGTCATTTAAAAATTTTTCCCTATTTTTCAATTTTTTAATATTATTTTAAGCCGGTAAGAAAATACATTAAATAAGCGATAAATACAAATTTTTCCGGGCTAATTTTAATCTCTAAAATTATGATAATTATATTCTAGTGATAACATGAATTTTTAGTAATTTATTTTGATTTTTTCAAATTTTTATGAATTGAAACGAAATTATTGAATATTTGGGCTAAAACTTGCAATTTTTGAGTTGTAGGGGGCCTTTTTGCATAAAATTTCTTTTGTAACACCCCTCTATCTTTTCCCTCAGCCCAAGAACAGCCCAAACCTTGGCCAAGACCAGAAATTTCTGGCCTCTCTCTTCTTGGTTTCTTTCTTGAGTTAAATTGTTGGTTTATGGATTAATTTAAATATATTGGATAAAAGTATGATACATTGACTTTGGAACTTGACCCTTGACCTTCCCACTCACCCCACACCCTCCCCCATACCTCCTACCTGGCCGAAACCTGCACCCCTCTTCCTCATCTCTTTTCTTTGCATTTTTCTTCATTTTCCTTCAAGAAAATACATCAAAATCCATGAATTAATTCCAAAAATCCAAACAAAATCCTTATGCTATCATTATCCTTAGCCATTCTTGCTTGAATCATGGAGCTAGGAAGCCATTCTTTGGAGCAAACTTCTTGCTTGATCCATTGATCAAGAGGTATAATTCCATCATAGTTACTTTCTTTTGTTGCTAATTCCTTTAATTGTATGGTTAGTGTTAAAAGTTAGCTTATTTCTAATCTAGTTAAAATGAGTAGTTTGTTTAAACTAGGGTTTTGAACCATGATAATTAATTAAGTTGTTTATTAGTTAATCTAGTTGTTAGTGAACTAATCTATATGGTTACCTTGTTATGTAGTCTTTAATTATGCTAATTTAGGTAATTTTAGAAGTTGATTTTAGTTGTAAAATTGTTGTTTTAAGGTTTTTCAAGAGAGGGTTATGTATGGAAAATGATATTTGAAGCTTGATTAGTGAGTGGATTAAGTTTTAGAAAGCATTATTTAGTTAATTGAACCTAAATTGTTATCTAGTGTTTTGCTAACCTAACCTAATAGGTTAATTTCCTTAAGTGGGCTTTTGTAGTGTTAAATTAAGTTTTTCAAGTGTGGATTTTATTTGCAATTGCTATTTATAAAAATCAAGAAAGGGTTTGGTTGTGGAATATAGGTTTTGGAGCATGGTTAATGTGTTGTAATTAGTGGGTGTGGATTGCTTGTAGTGTGCTTGGGTGAGTATGCTTTATTGTAGTCGTTTTGTCGCAAATCGGCGATTTTTGCACCGATTTTTGGAATGTATATGCTTACTAGATTTTTATATAAATTATGTGATGGACTATTTTTGATATCTTGATGATTGTAATGGCTTGTCCTACGACTTTTAGGATGCGTGAGTGCGGTTTTTGGGTAGTCGGGTTTTAGTTTTGCCGGGTGACCCAAATCGGCGTTTTTGGCAGTTTTTGCGATTTTCGCGTGTGTTCCGCGCACTTTGTGCACGTTGTACCTAGCTAGCGAACTTTAGTAGTTTCGTTGGGGTTTGCGTCGTTCTTGATATGTAACCTTATAATTGGTAATGATGTAAATTCCAGGTTCGGTCGCGGAAACGTCAGACGCAGCGCGAAAGGGAAAGGCGGTGATTGGACACAGCTAGCCAGGGATCCCGGTGAGTAGATTTAACATCTACGGGGGACGATCGTTTGGATGGCGCAAGTCGCCCGATAGATTTAGTAAACTGGAAAATAGTAAATTGGATAATCACTTGTAACATTAGAATAATAATACTGGCATGATAATTGCTGCAATTAGATCAATATGTTATATCCATATACGCAAACTCAATTGTAGGACACATGCACCATTACCAGGTTTTTATATGCAGCACGAGCACTATTCATGTTTACACACACACCCTGGTAATTGCCATGCCACCACACTAGATAACCTTTAATTTAAACCTTTTACTAATTGATACTTAAATTGTGCTATTTCCTTAAAATGAAACCGTAGGATTGCTATTCATGTGCATGTACTTCATCATATTCATTGTTCATGCTTAATACGTTAATCATACATCGCAACTTGATTATTGATATCATACGCATTCATTATCATTGATATATGCACTTATGAGGATTTCTTGAGATTTTATGATATTGCTGGATTTCGTGGGAAAACCGCAAAATTTCTAAACTTATTATATTTTAAAATATGTAAAAATTGCGGTTTTCTAGTGATGTAAGTGTCGTCCACCATGAGTTTGCTGTGGATTTGGAAATCCGTGTCGAGGAGTGGAGGAACCGGCACGGGTACATGGTGGGCCCGGTAAGGTACCCCGGGGCAAGAGGAATGTGGTGATGACGTTGAGCCTGGCAGGGGACGGATTACCTACCGGTGACTGTTTGGGACGGCGGATATCCAGAGGATACCGACCGTGGCCGCTAGATGATGAGATATTGATATTTGAGATGGGTCAGCCGGACGGCTGAGGCCAGCGATACATTTATGAGATTTGAGACAGCTTTTGGGGTGTCGTTGCTGGACACCGGTTTTCGTCGATTCATTGACATTTGCTGGCATTCTAAAAGAGTTTCAAAAACAACATCTGATAAAATATTTTTATATATAAACCTATTGAGACCTCAGATATTCATGTTGCATACATATTCGTACACTGATGTTGTATACACACCTGCTAGTATATCCATATTGCATACATACTCGCCATTATGTCCTGCCTTACCTGTATATAAATGCTAGGATGCTTGTGTGCATGCATTCGATAGCCTGTGTAAATGTTATTTATTACTCACGAGTTGGCAACTCACCCCCGTTGTGCCATAGCCTGTTGCAGGTCCGCTCCGTCAGTTCAGTAGCGGCGGGTGCGCTTGCTTCTTTTGCCTCTTTTGCCTGGACTCGAGATTTGCTCATAGGTGGGTTATGTTAATATTTTTGTACCACCTTGTATATTCTTTGCATCTAGTGTACTCCATCTACTGTTTCTACCAGATTATTGTATATTGACCTAGAGATGAGACTGTGAGGTTAGTGGATTTTATGCTGTATTTTGGGGGTCGAGCTCACTTGAGCCGACATGCTACTTTTTCATGCTTCCTTATGCTTTATTATGATTATTATGCTTGCTGTCATTTACATTGCGTGGGATTTGTGACCGCCTTATGGCGAAGAGCTAGCTCCCGCTTGGGGATGCCCTATTTTGTTGGATTCATGTATATATTTTGTTGTACCCATTTTTGGGGGTCAGTATTTACAAAGGAGACTCTGCCGAAATTTTCGGGAAAAATTGGTATTGTTTTTAAAAAGGGTTTTACATGACTTATTTGATAACTCGCTTTCAATTGATTGGGTTTTCTTCACTCTTTTGCTTAATTGGTTTTGTTTTCTGGGCTTTGGCTTACTTATTTTACGGACGTCTTTAGACGTTTCGTAAACTTAAGTGCCAGTCACGTTCCGTACCCTGCGGGTCGTGACAAAGTTGGTATCAGAGCGATAGGTTTTACCTTTGTGAGTGTAGGATGACCCTTGGTAGATGGAGTAAGTGACTTAAGCAGCGTAACGTAGCGTGCGTATGTCCGCGGCATACTTACGATACGGTACTCCGCCTAAGTGACTTTAGGATATACTTGCTTGAAAAATTCCTTCTTCAACTCCGTGTATCCTATGATCCTATTGCACTGTCCTTATTATCCTTTTCCTGTACCAGCCACTATGCCGCCGAAGGCTACGAGGGCACAGAGGGCTGCCGTCAGAGACGAGATTCGAGCTGGCTCGTCCGAGACTAGGACTGAGCAGGGTGGTATGCCTACGCCGCAGAGACAGACTGATCCGCATTCCCCAGGTCGCATGGATAGGCTTGAGTCCGGTATGGAGGAGCTGCGACAGATGATGGGAGGCATGCAGGAGTTACGACAGATGGTGGAATCGTTAGTAGAGGTCAATCGAGCACAGAGATCGGATATTACTCCCCCTGCAGTCGTCTCGAGACCGAGTCGGATTCGCACTGATATGTTAGCACCTAGGAGGGTTCGCAGAGGCCGTGGTGGATTCTTTAGGGGCCAGTTATATCGCCTTCACCCATATGGTCAGCAGCCATGGTTAGGATGTTTTTGGTGTGGTAGCCTGCATCATCGTATCAGAGACTGTCCGGTGAGACGACAGGGAGCAGCGACAGTTCCGCATGTGACCCTACCACCATCACCACCCCCTCCTCAGAGAGCCCTACTTCCTACCCCAGGCGATGCTCCACGCCAGTTAGGTGCACCGAGAGGCCGTGGACGTGGCGGTCCTGTTCAGAGAGGACGAGGAGGCAGAGGCCGAGGTCGAGGTCAGCCCGCTATCGGTGGAGGACAGGCCCGAGTTTTTGCTTTGACACCGCAGGATGCGCAGGCATCCAATGCCGTCGTGACAGGTACCTTGCCAGTTTGTTCTTTCGACGCACGGGTATTATTCGACCCAGGTTCCACACATTCGTACGTCTCTACACACTTTGCACCGATGTTGGGCCGTGAGTCGTCGTCGTTAGATCAGCCGCTTGTTGTTGTTACTCCGGTAGGCGAGTCGTTTGTCGCTCGGTTTGTATTTCGTTTGTGTTCCGTTCGTATCGGGGAGAGGGATTCATCAGTTGATTTGATACTCCTCGATATGTTGGACTTTGATGTGCTTCTGGGCATGGATTGGCTAGCCACTTGTTATGCTTCGGTGGACTGCCGTGAGAAGGCAGTCAGATTTAGCTTTCCGGGAGAGCCAGTCCTTGTTATTCAGGGAGACCGCAGTGTCGCCCTTCCCAGCTTAATTTCGTCTCTTCGCGCTGGTCAGCTCTTGCGGAAGGGATGTCAGGGATTCTTAGCGTTTGTTTGTGTTACTCGAGCTGCAGAGGTTCCGTTGGACCGGGTCCCGGTAGTTTGTGAGTTCCCTGATGTTTTCCCTGATGAGCTACCTGGGCTACCGCCTGAGCGCAATGTTGAGTTCGGCATTGATTTGATTCCCGGTTCGGGGCCTATTTCTATACCGCCTTATCGGATGGCCCCGGCAGAGCTTCGAGAGCTGAAGGATCAGTTGCAGGATTTGTTGGACAAGGGGCTTATTCGACCGAGTGTTTCTCCGTGGGGTGCTCCGGTCCTGTTTGTCAAGAAGAAGGATGGAAGTTTGCGCTTATGTATCGACTACCGCCAGCTGAACAAAGTTACCGTTCGGAACAGATATCCGTTGCCGCGCATTGATGATTTGTTCGACCAGCTTCAGGGTGCGGGGTATCTTTCGAGGATCGACTTGCGATCAGGATACCATCAGCTGCGAGTTCGACAGGAGGATATACCGAGGACAGCTTTCCGTACACGCTATGGCCACTACGAGTTTTTGGTGATGTCGTTCGGACTCACCAACGCCCCAGCAGCATTTATGGATTTGATGAACCGTACATTCAGGCCGTATCTTGACTTGTTCATCATCGTGTTTATCGACGATATCTTGGTGTACTCCCGGAGCAGAGAGGAGCACGAGCAGCACTTGCGGATTACGTTACAGACTCTGAGGGAGCACCAGCTGTTCGCGAAGTTCTCCAAGTGTGCTTTCTGGCTGGACAGCGTCGGATTCTTGGGTCACGTGGTTACGAGAGACGGCATTTGTGTAGACCCGAAGAAGATTGAGGCTGTTCAGCAGTGGCCCCGACCTACATCGGTTACTGAGATCCGTAGTTTTCTAGGCTTGGCGGGCTACTACAGGCGTTTTGTTCAGGACTTCTCCCGTATAGCTGCACCGTTGACCAGTTTGACCCGGAAGGGAGTTCCTTTCGTCTGGACAGAGGAGTGCGAGCGCAGTTTTCAGCAGCTACGGACTCGTTTGACTACGGCGCCGGTATTATCTTTGCCTTCGGGATCAGGCGGATTTGTTGTCTACTGTGATGCTTCGCGAGTGGGATTAGGATGCGTTTTGATGCAGCATGGCCGGGTGATCGCTTATGCTTCTCGGCAGTTGAAGAAGCATGAACAGAACTACCCCACTCATGATTTGGAGATGGCTGCAGTGGTCTTTGCACTGAAGATTTGGCGACATTACCTATACGGCGAGTCGTGTCAGATATTCACCGATCACAAGAGCTTAAAGTACATATTTCAGCAGCGAGACCTGAACCTCAGACAGCGTCGTTGGATGGAGTTGGTGAAAGACTACGACTGCGAGATCTTATATCACCCAGGCAAGGCGAATGTGGTGGCAGATGCGTTGAGTAGGAGGCCCGGGGGTAGTCTATCCTTTTGCGCGCAGTGCAGAGGCAGTCGTCAGCAGATTGGCAGATGTTATGCGACAGCCGAGTTGAGTTCGAGTTCACTCAGACAGGGGGACAGCTCGCGCATGTTCGTGCACGCCCACAGTTGCTTGACCGTATATATGAGGCACAGCGTAGTGACGACCGTTGCTCAGAGATCATGGCACAGATGGGACAGGGCAGATTTTCCGAGTTCATGGTTGACGATCAGGGGATTTTATGATATGGATCTAGACTGTGCGTACCAGATACTGATGGATTACGGCACGACATTCTCGAGGAGGCACACCGATCAGTGTATAGTGTCCATCCCGGTTCCACCAAGATGTACCATGATATGAGAGAGACCTACTGGTGGGACGGGATGAAGAGGGACATTGCGGAGTTCGTTTCGAGATGTCTGACTTGTCAGCAAGTCAAGGCCGAGCACCAGAGGCCCGCAGGAGAGCTACAGCCGTTACCCATTCCAGAGTGGAAATGGGAACAGATTTCGATGGATTTCGTTGTGGGTCTACCCAGGACCAGTCGAGGGTACGACTCCATCTGGGTGATCGTGGATAGATTGACGAAAGCGGCTCACTTCCTTCCAGTGAAGACGACTTTCAGCTTCGCTCAGTATGCTCAGCTCTATATTGACGAGATCGTGCGACTACATGGTGTACCGACTTGTATCGTGTCAGATCGAGGCACTCAGTTCACCAGCCGACTTTGGCAGAGACTTCAGGAGGCTTTGGGCACTCGTTTGAGCTTCAGCACAGCGTTTCATCCGCAGACCGACGGACAGTCAGAGCGGACCATTCAGACTCTCGAGGACATGCTCAGAGCGTGCGTTTTAGACTTTGGTGGTAGCTGGGATCGTCATTTACCTCTAGTGGAGTTCTCCTACAACAACAGCTTCCAGGATACTATTCAGATGGCACCTTTCGAGGCATTGTATGGGAGGAGATGCAGATCGCCCGTTTGTTGGACAGAGCTCAGTGAGACCAGCATTTTGGGGCCGCAGCTTGTTGAGGAGACGACATCGAAGGTCCAGTTGATCCGAGACCGGATGAGAGCGGCTCAGGGCAGGCAGAAATCCTATGCAGACAGACGCCGTCGCAGATTAGAGTTCGCAGTTGGCGACCATGTTTTTCTGAAGGTCTCACCGATGAAGGGCGTGATGCGTTTTGGGCGAAAGGGGAAGCTTAGCCCTAGATTCGTAGGTCCCTTCGAGATCCTCGAGCGTGTTGGCGCTGTTGCATATCGTTTGGCTCTTCCACCCAGCTTTCCCGATGTTCACCCCGTTTTTCATGTTTCGATGCTCCGCAAGTACCTTCACGACCCTTCGCATGCGATTCAGCACCCGACAGTCCAGCTAGAGCGCGACCTTTCCTTTGCAGAGCAGCCGGTGGCCATCCTGGATCGGCAGGTGAAGAAGTTGAGGTCGAAGGTTATACCAACCGTCAAGGTCCTTTGGCGTGGCCCAAGCAGCGAGGAGGTTACCTGGGAGACCGAGGGCGAGATGAGGAAGAAATATCCCCATCTCTTTGAAGGTACGCGTAGCTATATTTTTAAATTCGGGGACCGAATTTCTTTAAGGGGGGAAGATTGTAGCGTCTTGAAAAGTCGTTTTGGTGTTTTCCTGAAATTCGGTGAAAATTCGGTATTTTTCCGAAAACCGTCTTTCTTGTTATTTTGCAGTTTAGGGCTAATTATAACTTAAATGGATAGGTAATTACTTGTTTTTAGTAACTAATGAGTTAATTATGAAATTTTGGTCATTTAAAATTTTTTCCCTATTTTTCAATTTTTTAATATTATTTTAAGTCGGTAAGAAAATACATTAAATAAGCGATAAATACAAATTTTTCCGGGCTAATTTTAATCTCTAAAATTATGATAATTATATTCTAGTGATAACATGAATTTTTAGTAATTTATTTTGATTTTTTCAAATTTTTATGAATTGAAACGAAATTATTGAATATTTGGGCTAAAACTTGCAATTTTTGAGTTGTAGGGGGCCTTTTTGCATAAAATTTCTTTTGTAACACCCCTCTATCTTTTCCCTCAGCCCAAGAACAGCCCAAACCTTGGCCAAGACCAGAAATTTCTGGCCTCTCTCTTCTTGGTTTCTTTCTTGAGTTAAATTGTTGGTTTATGGATTAATTTAAATATATTGGATAAAAGTATGATACATTGACTTTGGAACTTGACCCTTGACCTTCCCACTCACCCCACACCCTCCCCCATACCTCCTACCTGGCCGAAACCTGCACCCCTCTTCCTCATCTCTTTTCTTTGCATTTTTCTTCATTTTCCTTCAAGAAAATACATCAAAATCCATGAATTAATTCCAAAAATCCAAACAAAATCCTTATGCTATCATTATCCTTAGCCATTTTTGCTTGAATCATGGAGCTAGGAAGCCATTCTTTGGAGCAAACTTCTTGCTTGATCCATTGATCAAGAGGTATAATTCCATCATAGTTACTTTCTTTTGTTGCTAATTCCTTTAATTGTATGGTTAGTGTTAAAAGTTAGCTTATTTCTAATCTAGTTAAAATGAGTAGTTTGTTTAAACTAGGGTTTTGAACCATGATAATTAATTAAGTTGTTTATTAGTTAATCTAGTTGTTAGTGAACTAATCTATATGGTTACCTTGTTATGTAGTCTTTAATTATGCTAATTTAGGTAATTTTAGAAGTTGATTTTAGTTGTAAAATTGTTGTTTTAAGGTTTTTCAAGAGAGGGTTATGTATGGAAAATGATATTTGAAGCTTGATTAGTGAGTGGATTAAGTTTTAGAAAGCATTATTTAGTTAATTGAACCTAAATTGTTATCTAGTGTTTTGCTAACCTAACCTAATAGGTTAATTTCCTTAAGTGGGCTTTTGTAGTGTTAAATTAAGTTTTTCAAGTGTGGATTTTATTTGCAATTGCTATTTATAAAAATCAAGAAAGGGTTTGGTTGTGGAATATAGGTTTTGGAGCATGGTTAATGTGTTGTAATTAGTGGGTGTGGATTGCTTGTAGTGTGCTTGGGTGAGTATGCTTTATTGTAGTCGTTTTGTCGCAAATCGGCGATTTTTGCACCGATTTTTGGAATGTATATGCTTACTAGATTTTTATATAAATTATGTGATGGACTATTTTTGATATCTTGATGATTGTAATGGCTTGTCCTACGACTTTTAGGATGCGTGAGTGCGGTTTTTGGGTAGTCGGGTTTTAGTTTTGCCGGGTGACCCAAATCGGCGTTTTTGGCAGTTTTTGCGATTTTCGCGTGTGTTCCGCGCACTTTGTGCACGTTGTACCTAGCTAGCGAACTTTAGTAGTTTCGTTGGGGTTTGCGTCGTTCTTGATATGTAACCTTATAATTGGTAATGATGTAAATTCCAGGTTCGGTCGCGGAAACGTCAGACGCAGCGCGAAAGGGAAAGGCGGTGATTGGACACAGCTAGCCAGGGATCCCGGTGAGTAGATTTAACATCTACGGGGGACGATCGTTTGGATGGCGCAAGTCGCCCGATAGATTTAGTAAACTGGAAAATAGTAAATTGGATAATCACTTGTAACATTAGAATAATAATACTGGCATGATAATTGCTGCAATTAGATCAATATGTTATATCCATATACGCAAACTCAATTGTAGGACACATGCACCATTACCAGGTTTTTATATGCAGCACGAGCACTATTCATGTTTACACACACACCCTGGTAATTGCCATGCCACCACACTAGATAACCTTTAATTTAAACCTTTTACTAATTGATACTTAAATTGTGCTATTTCCTTAAAATGAAACCGTAGGATTGCTATTCATGTGCATGTACTTCATCATATTCATTGTTCATGCTTAATACGTTAATCATACATCGCAACTTGATTATTGATATCATACGCATTCATTATCATTGATATATGCACTTATGAGGATTTCTTGAGATTTTATGATATTGCTGGATTTCGTGGGAAAACCGCAAAATTTCTAAACTTATTATATTTTAAAATATGTAAAAATTGCGGTTTTCTAGTGATGTAAGTGTCGTCCACCATGAGTTTGCTGTGGATTTGGAAATCCGTGTCGAGGAGTGGAGGAACCGGCACGGGTACATGGTGGGCCCGGTAAGGTACCCCGGGGCAAGAGGAATGTGGTGATGACGTTGAGCCTGGCAGGGGACGGATTACCTACCGGTGACTGTTTGGGACGGCGGATATCCAGAGGATACCGACCGTGGCCGCTAGATGATGAGATATTGATATTTGAGATGGGTCAGCCGGACGGCTGAGGCCAGCGATACATTTATGAGATTTGAGACAGCTTTTGGGGTGTCGTTGCTGGACACCGGTTTTCGTCGATTCATTGACATTTGCTGGCATTCTAAAAGAGTTTCAAAAACAACATCTGATAAAATATTTTTATATATAAACCTATTGAGACCTCAGATATTCATGTTGCATACATATTCGTACACTGATGTTGTATACACACCTGCTAGTATATCCATATTGCATACATACTCGCCATTATGTCCTGCCTTACCTGTATATAAATGCTAGGATGCTTGTGTGCATGCATTCGATAGCCTGTGTAAATGTTATTTATTACTCACGAGTTGGCAACTCACCCCCGTTGTGCCATAGCCTGTTGCAGGTCCGCTCCGTCAGTTCAGTAGCGGCGGGTGCGCTTGCTTCTTTTGCCTCTTTTGCCTGGACTCGAGATTTGCTCATAGGTGGGTTATGTTAATATTTTTGTACCACCTTGTATATTCTTTGCATCTAGTGTACTCCATCTACTGTTTCTACCAGATTATTGTATATTGACCTAGAGATGAGACTGTGAGGTTAGTGGATTTTATGCTGTATTTTGGGGGTCGAGCTCACTTGAGCCGACATGCTACTTTTTCATGCTTCCTTATGCTTTATTATGATTATTATGCTTGCTGTCATTTACATTGCGTGGGATTTGTGACCGCCTTATGGCGAAGAGCTAGCTCCCGCTTGGGGATGCCCTATTTTGTTGGATTCATGTATATATTTTGTTGTACCCATTTTTGGGGGTCAGTATTTACAAAGGAGACTCTGCCGAAATTTTCGGGAAAAATTGGTATTGTTTTTAAAAAGGGTTTTACATGACTTATTTGATAACTCGCTTTCAATTGATTGGGTTTTCTTCACTCTTTTGCTTAATTGGTTTTGTTTTCTGGGCTTTGGCTTACTTATTTTACGGACGTCTTTAGACGTTTCGTAAACTTAAGTGCCAGTCACGTTCCGTACCCTGCGGGTCGTGACAGCATATGAGATATGTGCAGGACCGAGAATAATACCAGTATGTGATACTGTATTCTATTCTCACGATTTGTATCATTGGACGGTTATATGAGATATAGCCGGGTTACCGAATCAAGTGTTGATTCGATACATTGATACACTTGATATTAGTCGGTTATATGCGATATGACCGGATCGTTAAATCAAGTGTTGATTTAATGGTTTAATGTATAATTATATATTTGATATATTACTTTACATTAACTAGTATTGGTTCACTTAAGATTGATTTTCTCACTTGAATGTGCACATTGTTTATATGTGATATATGCAAGTGTACATGTTTGTATCATGCTTGATGATACAAACAAGTTGTGTGTATGAGACTTGAACCATATCAAGGTTAGATTAGGGTTTACTATTTTCCTTAGCATATAACAAAAGAGTGTGACTTAGGTCAAAGTTATCAAGCTTCATGAAGCTTGATGAACATTGACAAAGTCAACTCTTTTGTCATTTGCTTAAGATATTAGTTAACCCAACCCTTAACCTTATGCTATGGTTAATTCTCTACATGAGTTAAGCATGAGGGCTTAACTCAACCATGGTGCTATGATTAAAAGGAAAAGTGTTCATATTATTCTTTTAATGGAAATGATTCTTTTCTTCTTCTTCATCTTCATCAAGCTCACAAAAGCTTGAGAGCTCCAATGGTGCCATGAGAAAAAGAGTGAGAAATCCAATTCTAAATTGAACCCACTTCCTATTTCTTCATCCTCTACCACTTGCCATGTAGTATATGGTGTTCTCTTCATAAAGTTTTCGACCGAGTGAAGGAATAACTTGAGTTTGAGTCTCCCCAACGTAGATCATCTTCGGCCTCGAAGTCAATGACCTAGCCCAATCATTTCTCTGACGAAACCATCGCTAGAGTCCAGGATCCGATGATCGCAGCGGAGGGACATCAACACGGAGCTAAAGAAATGGTAGAGCGGATCTACAAAGGTTGTAATCCCTTTCACTTAGCCATAAAGTTGTTTACTTGCTTGCTTTTCGCCTTAACTTCTAGTTAACGATCTTCATTAGGGTTTCTCGGCACCGGAAAATTTTAATTTGGCATGGTTGATGCCTTGTGGAACCTCTTGAGTGTGCCTAGGAACCCTACAGTGGTATCAGAGCCTAGCTAGAGTTTTAGGCGAAGTGAAGACGAAGTAAGAAACCCGATCGAACCAAGAAACCCCACACGACACCCCTCTCTGTACAATTTTTAAAACAGTGGATTTTTCCAAATTAAAAATTCTCAAAAATATCAGCAGGAAAATACAAGGGTTACTGTGAAGCACGTGACTGTGATACGGCTAAAGCGCCGCGGAACCGCGTCCTTAACATGGTTATGGCGGTGGTTCCGCGGCCGTATGTACTGATCAGGGAATTCTTTTTGCATAGTAACCTCAGTTGGTGTTTGCTGATTCTTCTGGGAATTTTTATGTTTCACTCAAGAGTTGAGTTTTCTGGGGTGTATTGGGGACTCGATAATTCGATCGGATTATTTAACTTTGTTTATTATGTTTTTCCGGATAATTTTAGAACATGTTAAAAAGTTCGACCGGATATAAATACCCAGTTTTTCCCCTGCCGGGAAATTTCCAAGTGTTGGATTTTTCCGTGGTTTGAGAACGTTCTAAGTAGTGCAAGTAACGCGATGGACCCTCTAGAAGACAACAAACCTTAACTCGATTATGTGACCGTCTTGAACTGCCCTTTGAACCTTAGGGTTTGGGGTAGTACGGCGTGCCACATGTGAGGCGTTGGCTTGACCCTTCTACGGCTGGACTGTTGGTACTGTGGCATGAAGTGAATGTTTTTAAACTTATTTCATGTGTTGAGCTGTTTCGGGAATACTTGGGTGTTTGATAGTTCGATCGGAAAGTTTAACATTTTCTATTTATCTAGAATGTGATACAATATTTGGAATCCATAAGTAGTTATGAGATAACTGATTTGGATGTTATAAACATAACACTTTAGTCTCACTTGATCGGTTGCCATGGAATTTTGATGCGATCAAAAGTCCGTCGCAATCACGTAGCGTACGCGGATACTCGCCGGGTAAACTTAATAGATAGCCATGTCCCATAGCCCCGACCAAGTGACTGTAGGAGAACCCCATCGCCAAAAGCATCCGTTCGGGTGCTCGCGGCAACGGTGTTCCGCCTTAATGCACTTCGTCGACGGCATCCGGGGGTGCGGCCATCTACTAAAGTATCCGACGAGCATTCGATCAGTTTATCGGGAATCTTATTGAATTGCCCGACTAGATATTGAAAAGTGTTTTCGATATAGAGACTAAAATGCGGGGTTTATAATTGTTAGGCATGTGATGTCTGAGGAATTCATTTGATTAGGCATGTGATGTCTGATGAGTTTGCGGATTCCAACTGTTGTAGTTTTACCCTTTCTTTTCTGCGACCGTAAGTGTAATGTGTGATATCGCCAGTTTCGTTGCTATATGTCAAGGACAATTAGGATGCACACATTTACTTACGTTGATGACATGTGATGTTATGTGTTGCTGGATATGTTATATTGGATCGTCGCGTTTGAATAGCCGGGGGTTTTATGTGAGATGAGAGTTTTTATTTTCATTCATGTAAAATTTATTGTATGTAATATTCTTTTATTGGGGCACTTCCAGGTAGCGGAAGATGTCACCCATTGTATATTATTTACTTTTCCGCACTAGGATAGACCCAAGGAGGAGGGCACAAGTAACCGGGTTCTAGAGTCCAGTTGGAGACCAACTCGAGGAGTCGAGTCCGGGTCTCCTAACTCTAGAATTGGCAGGGTTGCTTGCCGCTCTCATAGGGGTCTAGGGGTGTGGGTTTGGCTATTCATCGCGACCGTGGAATCCGTGTTTTATACAGGCTCGTATTGAAAACACGGACGTCCTAGTATATCCAATATTTCATATGTTTCTTCTGCTGCGATATCTGTGATGTGATAATTTGATGTTCTGTGATAAATACTGTTTATAGTATATATGATATATTATATAGATGTTACTTATGTTTTGCACTCACGCTAGCCCTGCCCCGCTCTGTCGTTAGTTACCTAACCTAACGGTGCACGAGGGGACATCGAGGCGAATGCGGATGGCATAAGTGTATGTCGTATTTATCTGTGATGTTTAGGTAACTTAAATGATGGGACTTCATTAATATGATTAATGAAAGAAAAGAAACCTAAGATGTTGTGGAATCGAATTTTGAAAAACAAGTAGCTACAGTTCTTGCTTTGCATCGTGGTGTTCCTTGTAGATCATCTTGCACCTTATTCGATAAGGAAAGGGCCGAGATCCCTTCACCGGGAGTGACCTCTTTAGCAATAACTGGCAGATGCTACAACCCTCGGTTTGTCTTTTGATTGCTCCTATAGTTCTTGCTTTGCACAGCGATGTATATGATATATCCTGCACCTCATTCGACGAGGAAAGGGCCGACGATCCCTTCACCGGGAGTGACCCCTTTAGCAAAACTAGAAAAGTCTCAAAACACTCCATTTTAAAATCATTTGATTCTACAAATGATATAAAATTCATTACGCAAAGGGTTTTCATAAAAACCTGACGTAGCCCTCCGTCATTTCAAATAAGTAATAGTTAGTATTCGTGCTGTGTTTGTTAATTCAGTCAAGGCGTAGTGTGCGGTAGCTGATTAATGCTTATCTGCAAAGCATATGATGCGATTGGATTAGGGTAGTCGTGCGGCCTTGTTGACTCAGTCAAAGGTCGTGCGGGTGGGTTTAATTCAATCGGGAAATGACGGGTTGAACTTTACTTGCGGTTTATGATTTGTTGACTCAGTCAAGGTTATAGATCGCTTGGGGCAAAATATTATCGGGAATTTCAAGTGTTGAAATTTGCAATGAGATTGCATACCTTCTATGAGATAGTTGGATCCCGATACCCACTGCGAGTAATTGTTACTCCTGGGAGAGTTTTACACATTACAATTAGCCGATCAAGTAGGTGTCTAGAAAGGTGTTAACGAGGTTACGCCTCTGGAAAAACGAGGTTTACATTAATTAGGTTCGTGCGAAAGCACGGGGGACCTCCCTCAAAGTACCGACACTGGCCTGGCTGAAAGATTGGCGAACTTGTAGCGTGTAATTAATCCCGGCTAGTCTTTCCTTTTAGGGTTTGAAGGAAGATTTGATAAAAACAGTGGGAGCCATGCTGATTAGATAAAATAATAACCAATCTGATCTTGCAAGAGCATACGCTGAGTGTTTTCTTCTCTCTCTCTCCAGGTAGCGACCATATCACGCCTTAATCAAGATAATAATACGGATATATTGACCGAACCCGCTTGTTATACTGAGCTGGGGAACGTTGGTCCCGCTCCAACTTATAATTGTTATAAGACAGAGCAGGAAATAGGGGAATACCAGATTTCCCGTGCCGCCCAAACGAAGAAAGTGCATGTTGATGCATCATCTTCGGGTGTGTTCGTTATATAGAACTGTTTCTCAGTATCCTTTACGTCCTGGGTATGTGATACCTGATTAGGATCCCGCATATGTAATTTGTTACATGGGCTACAGAAAGGTAAAGAACTGAGAACGGGTGATAAGTTTCATGAGGCAGAAAACGCTGCAAGTGTTGCAGCCAGGTCTGTTGGTCACTGTCACCCTGTATTACCAGAATACATTGATTCTGAACAAATGTTTTTAGATACCGAACCTGATATACAAAATCATATCAATCTCTTTATTCATTAAAGAAGGATACAATTTTGTATTGTTGGATAATGTTTTGAACATTTCCTATATCAAGAGTTGATCGGTTCAGGCACGTTATCTAAAAGTATTGACGTTCAAAATTAAACCACAGTTCTTAGTATATAGAACACACACAAGAGGAAGAGTTCAGAAATGAACGAATCCTTCTTGAGGCTTTGTAGACTAGGTCATATCAATGCGACCCGACTAGCTGAAGTTACATTAATATGCTTATTTAAATTAGTTTGAATTTACATCTTGTGAAACTTGCCAGTCATGTCACAGAGATAAGATGACCCTAGCTCTGTTTATTGGAAACAGAGAAAGAGTTAGTAAACTCTTGGGATTGTTACATGCTCATGTATGAAGGTCCCCTGTCTACACATGCCAATACCTGTTCTTTATATTTGATTACATTCTCTGATAATCTCTCAAGATTCAGACATATGTTCCTGTTGAAACACAAGTCCGAACCTTTTGAGATATTTATATAATATAAGTTAGAAGTAGAGAACTAAAATACGGGTAAAAGTATTATGTCTTTTGATGTGATCAAGGAGGAGAATACTTGTGCATGGGATTCCTGGATTATTCTAAAGGAGAATGAGATTCTCTCTCAGCATTACTCCTCCGTATACACCATAGCACGATGGTATATCGGGGCGGAGCAATAGCACCCTATGTGATATGGTGTGCTCTATGATGAGTACTACTGCGTTTCCTATTTCCTTTTAGGGAGTTATGCACTTATGAAGTTGCATACCTATTGAAAAGGGTTCCGATCAAATCAGATGCCTACCATTTCATATGAGATATGGAAAGGGAAGAGCCCATCTCTTAAGTCAGTTAAGATTGGGGTTGTCCGGCCTATGTCTAAAAGCAAAATCCGGACAAGCTCGAGGCAAAGTCAGATCTGTGGAAGTTTGTTGGATATCCCAAGCATATGCAAAGGAATATCTTCTACCTAACCGAGGAACAAAAATGTTTTGTTTCTCAACATGCCACTTTTGTGAAAGGGAATTTCTTGTGAAGAAATTATTGGACATGAGGTAGAACTGGAAACAGTTCCAGCTATACAAACTGCAGTTGATGATTTGGTAGAACCAAAGGATTCAATAGCAACCAACGAACCTCAGCCTCTCCGCCGATCTAGCAGGGTTTCTCACCCACCTTAGAGATACTATGGTTTCTCTATGACAGTGGGAGCGAGGATTGCATCATGAGATGATGTCCCAACTAGTTTCGGGCTGGCCATCAGGAGTAGGACTCTGTAAGAATGGCTGGATGCTTAGCGATCTGAGATGGAATCCTTATACACCAACAAAGTATGGACTTTGGTTGCTTTATCTGAAGGGTTAAATCCCCATCAGGAGAAAGTATATCTTGAGAAGATTACTTGGTGTACATGGAAAAGTTGAGACTTTCAAAACTAGACTTGTTAAAGGTTTGCATCATTGACCAGCTATGGATTATAATGAAACCTTTTCTAAGTACCTATGCTTAAGTCCATCCAGATCCTACTTGCCACGGCTACATACCATGACTACGATATCTGGCGATTGGGTGTCATGACTGCTTTTCTAAATAAAGATTTAGAAGAGAGAGTCTATAAGTACACAGTCAGAGGGTCTCGTAGTCAGTGGGAGCAGCGGAAACGTGTGCAAGATATTTTATGTGATAAAGCAGGCATCGCAGAGTTGGAACATCTGTTTGATGAGTTAGTCCAAGAGTTTGACATCATCAAAATGGTAGATGAACCTTGTATATACAAAAAGGTAGTAGGGAGTATAGTGGTGATCCTCGTAGAGTACGTGGATGACATACTTTTGATGGGGAAGGAGTTTCCTATGCTACGCTCGGTCAATCTCCGCTTATCACAAGGATTCTCCATATAGGATAAAAGTGATACCTACTAAATCCTAGGTTTTGGATCTATGAGATAGATCTAATTGGATGTTAGGATACTCACTAGTTGTAGTGAGTTGGTGTCAATCGATCCTGAGGAGAATCACTGGAAAGGTTCCGGGGTGATAAAGACGACTGAATGTCAGTCACATGCATTGTCTTTACCCTCAGCGAAGGGACGGTATGTTGGAAGAGTTCCAAGCTAGATACCGTGACATACTAAACGATTAAAGGCAAGATACATCGTTACCAAAGATGCTACCAAAGAGGAAGTCTGGGTGTTTATTAGTTCATGAGGTGAACTTCGTTCCTCCCATTGTGTGACAATGGAGTTGTGGCTTATACCTAGGAACATCCGTCCCATCAGTGATCCAGACATATTCTTTGGCAGTATCACCTGATCGTGGAGATGGTTGATCTCCAGGGGATCGAGGTTAGGAGAGTAGACTCAGAGGACAACACGTCGGATCCACTCACGAAAGGCCTTTTCCCAGAGAGACTTTTATGGGATGGTTGAGTATGAGATACTACAACCACTGCTATCAGATGGCCCTAGTGCAAGTGGGAGATTGTTAGTTATATGTATGCCCTAGAGGCCATTATTATACATAGGATGTATATTGTAGTGGATGCTTGGACATATATAGGGATGACTTTCTTGCTCGATATGATAGTATGCTATCTGGTTACTCTTTACCTTAATGTGTACACTGATTGTTTCTCTGTTACATGTTGGTAAAGCCCTTAGGATGTGTACTTGACTACCTGGACTATGATACGGATCATACTAGTGGGGACGTGGTAGTCCATATGTACATCCTTCAAAGTCCTTAGTCGTGGGTGTATCGAGACGGGGCATCGATATACCAGAGTAGATTAGCGTGTAGCTTCACGACCCATATAGATGGGCGATGGATGATCCTATATCCATTGGTGTTTGACATCAGAGATGATATAATGGTGCTCAGAAGAGACTGGGTACACTGGACGGACTCGCCGAGAACTCCCAGATGGTATTATACCTTACGTCAGATGGCAGTTCTCTGGTGACACTGGTACAGGTTAGTCTGTAGACCCGAGATCGTCATAGAGTCTTGTGTGATTCCCACTGTGCTTTGATTTCCATCATACCACGTCCAAGAGGGCGTGCAAAAAGGTGGCTTTTGGGTACAGTCCCGAATCACATGGAGGCAATGAGCGATAGGAGGGGTTTCGTTTCTCCCGGTATAGGGAATTGATGTTGCGCAGTGTTCGATTGGCTATAACAGGAAGTCCTTGGCCAAGGCTGTTTTAGGGATCCACTGGTGAGTGTTACCATTAGTTTCTCGACCTGTTATGAGCCTCATATCGACACGACTTATCGAGTTATTGGGGTCTGACGTTTACCACTCCTAGACAAGATATGCGACATATCAGACGAACAGACCGGACTGTACGGTAGTGTTACTCGTTGGATTCACAGGAGTGTGAGCGGGCTTGCTCGTTGATCTTCTGATCGCTTAATACCCGGGTGGCCGTTACATTTAGCAGACCGCTTGCGGCTTGTGGGTGTTTGATATGATCATCACCTGCTGCCGGCGTATTGACGAGTCTTTAGAGTCCTACACAGGGGTTTCCTGGCTCAAGCGAAACGAAATAGGAGCGCATATGAGATATGTGCAGGACCGAGAATAATACCAGTATGTGATACTGTATTCTATTCTCGCGATTTGTGACATTGATCGGTTGTATGCGATATAGCCGGGTTATCGGATCAAGTGTTGATTCGATAAGTTGTTACTATTGATATTAGTCGGTTATATGCAATATGACCGGATCGTTAAATCAAGTGTTGATTTAATGATTTAATGTATAATTATATATTTGATATATTACTTTACATTAACTAGTATTGGTTCACTTAAGATTGATTTTCTCACTTGAATGTGCACATTGTTTATATGTGATATATGCAAGTGTACATGTTTGTATCATGCTTGATGATACAAACAAGTTGTGTGTATGGGACTTGAACCATATCAAGGTTAGATTAGGGTTTACTATTTTCCTTAGTGTATAACAAAAGAGTGTGACTTAGGTTAAAGTTATCAAGCTTCATGAAGCTTGATGAACATTGACAAAGTCAACTCTTTTGTCATTTGCTTAAGATATTAGCTAACCCAACCCTTAACCTTATGCTATGGTTAATTCTCTACATGAGTTAAGCATGAGGGCTTAACTCAACCATGGTGCCATGATTAAAAGGAAAAGTGTTCATATTATTCTTTTAATGGAAATGATTCTTTTCTTCTTCTTCATTTTCATCAAGCTCACAAAAGCTTGAGAGCTCCAATGGTGCCATGAGAAAAAGAGTGAGAAATACAATTCTAAAGTGAACCCACTTCCTATTTCTTCATCCTCTACCACTTGCCATGTAGTATAGGGTGTTCTCTTCACAAAGTTTGTGACCGAGTGAAGGAATAGCTTGAGTTTGAGTCTCCCCGACGTAGATCATCTTCGGCCTCGAAGTCAATGACCTAGCCCGATCATTTCTCCGACGAAACCATCGCTAGAGTCCAGGATCCGATGATCGCAGCGGAGGGACGTCAACACGGAGCTAAAGAAATGGTGGAGCGGATCTACAAAGGTTGTAATCCCTTTCACTTAGCAATAAAGTTGTTTACTTGCTTGCTTTTCGCCTTAACTTCTAGTTAACGATCTTCATTAGGGTTTCTCGGCACCGAAAATTTTTAATTTGGCATGGTTGATGCCTTGTGGAACCTCTTGAGTGTGCCTAGGAACCCTACAATACCGTATTCTATTCTCGCGATATATGCTATCAGCCGGGTCATCGGATCAAGTGTTGATTCGATGAATCGGTACGGATAAATATTAGTCGGTTATATGCGATATAGCTGGATTGTCGGATCAAGTGTTGATTCGATAATTTAATGTATAATAATATATATGATATATTAAATTACATTAACTAATATTAGCTCACTAAAAGATTTTTTTTCTCACTCGGGTAATATATTGATATATATGCGATATATGTTAATTGTATTATTTTATTTTGTTATGATAAATATTATATATGTGATATATAATATTGTAACATGATATGATAACTAATGCAACATGTTTTGTGGAGTTTAAACATGATTAGGGTTTGGATTAGGGTTAAGACTTCTAGTTTATTCTAGAAGGTTTTTCTTTTTGTTTTGTGCAAGATATTTTCAAGTGACTCATTCTTAACCTAACCCAAACCCTAGCCTTGGTTAATTCTCTACAAAGGTTTAGTCAACCATGGTTGCATTATTCATCATTATCTCCTTTGCATTATTCATCACAAAAGGATTCTTATGATATTGTTCATCTTCTTCCTTCTTCTTCCTTTGTGCAAAAGTTTTCTAGCTTTTTGCTTTGTGATGAAAATGAGTGAGAATATGAGAACAAATGAGAGCAAAAATCCTACTTCATCATCCTCATCTATCCTTGCCATTTAGATGAGGGTGTTCACTTCATATTATGTGTGTTAGCTTGTGTTATCGAAACTTCAAGGTAGATCATCTTTGTATCGAAGATCGGAAGCAAGACTACATCTTTCTCTTCGTGGAACCTCTTAAGAGTCCGGAACACGATGATCGCAGCGAAGGGACTTCAACACGGAGCTTTAGAAGTGAAGGACTGGATCTACAAAGGTTGTAATCCCTCTCACTTAGTGTTAAAGTGTTTAACATGTTCGTTTTCGCCTAAACCCTAGTTTAAAGATCCGGCTTTGGGTTGTTCGGCATGGCTAAATTTTAAATCGGGCATGGTTGATGCCTCGTAGACCCTTGTGCGCGTGCCCAGCAACCCTACACGATACGCATGCAGAGGCATTGTTTATGGATATATCTTCCAGAAAAAGGGGCGCGATGAGTATGCAGCCGTTCCGGAACAAGGATTAGCTTCAGTAAAGGACGATGACTTCCGGGAAATTTGGCAGGGATGAGACATGAGAGAAACCTCGAAAAGACCTTTCTGGAATACTATACGAGAAGACCAGGACCCAAGAGGAGTCATATTGAGCACACTCAGCAGGTCAGAGCTCGACATCGTCGACGAGGTAGTTGACCAGGTTCGGATAAAGGACCTTACCCAGATGCATTGCGAGTTGATCGAGGACGGACGAGTATTGAGTATTCATCCGATGGTTGGGACGTATTCCCGAGGACCTGTTCGGCCAGACATCTTCTACAGAATGATGGAGCTACAGAGTACGCGATTTCGAGTCCGTGCGAGAGACTTCGGATTGACCGTGGCTGAGAACATTGCAGTGCGCCGATAGAGAGTGACGTCGATGTGGACGACGATACAGACAAGCGGAACAAGAGGTTCGTGCGAGACGCTGACGAGCTGTCATTACTTTCCGTCGAGACCGGAGATCTGATATGCATACAGAGGCGCAGGGATATGACCAGCTTTCGAGTAGATGTCGTACTAAGGACGTGGATGTCCAGAGAGCGAGAAAAGATTATGCCGGTACTGCAGTTTGGATTAGGCAAGATTGGAAGAGACCTTGAGCGGGATTCCTTCCAGGACACTACTGCAATGATGTTTGCACCCAGGATCAGATGGGTGATGTGCATTCAAGGAATCAGAGGTCGACGCCAGTGACATGCTGCGTTACGACTAGTCGTGAGGATTGACCGAGAGATGACCAGAGAAGTGCCAGAACGGAATCGTCCCCATTAGCACACCTGACAGGGCCGATGAGCCGATTGATTGTGAGATTGGAAATCTACAGAGAAGATAAGGACCCAGAGACAGAGGACGCCAGACTATGAGCAAGAGGCAAGTAGATATCTTGCGCTGCTAGCATTGGATGCACCGACACCTTCTCGACTTTGACGGAGGGACTACCGACGACGGTATTTATGATTTGTGATTTTGTGATTCGATTATCACGTATCCGTCATTTTGGATTTCGGTATTTTGGGCGTTCTGTTTGCATGATTTAGTTTTGATGACTGAGTTTCATGATATTTGTTTCATGCACCCACTGGGTATTTATATTTTGCGCATAGTTATTACATTTGAGATATTGATTGTGATTTCATGCCTATTTTATGCCAGTGATGTGACTTACGTTTCCAGCATAGTTTTCATGCACCTTTAGTGTTTTGATATACGATTTTGGTGCACGCCAGATGCACTAAATCGGAATTCTTCGTGCATGTCAAATGCACCTGATTTGGCTGTCAGGCACACACGTTGCCTATGACAGATACTTCGTGCACACCCGTTGCACCTAGATGTTGTTTTGTGCACCTGTATGGCACATATATGGATTTTGATTTCCGTGCGCACCAGACGCACAGGGTGGTGTTATGTGCGTTTTTGGGATTGATTCCTTTTGGAGCAGTATATTTTTATGATATTTGATATTCGTTTTGTACTGGGCAGGGCTAGTCAGAGGACAGTACCTGGATATATTTTGCATGCATTGATAGTTATCGAAGGGAATTCCAAAAAGTGAGCTATAGTCTCAGCATATATACCCATGTGTCCGATATGACACGAAACGTTTTAAAAACAGGGAAACCCTTCTAAATTGTTTTCAAAACGGCGGAACATACATAGTAAAAAAAAGATATATACATATATGGTTATTTTCTAATGAAAAACGTCCGCCACTGTGCAGTGTTACGCGCATCGCACAGCGACTTAAAAGAGATTTGGCATGCATTTACATCAGCTATTCACATGTATAGATTGGATGTCTACATGTATAGTTCTGATCTATATCATATTGGTTTTGTATTGGATTTGACATTTGTGTCTTTACCATGACTCCGATTATTGCGGGATGCTTGACGGAGTTTTGCTTTTGAGTTATCTGCTCAGTACTCATACGCATGCATTGCGCTATGATGTTTTATGTATTGATGATTTCGGAGCCCCGATGACTTGGAATTTGTATTGAAATATTTTAGTATTTGGGGGTTTAAATTTAAATTCGGGGACCGAATTTCTTTAAGGGGGGTAGATTGTAACGTTTCAAAATAATAAAATATTATTTTTGGGAACTTTTATAATTTAATATTATTTTAATGAATATTTTAATATTCTGGTATAATTAAATACAAATAAATGGGGAAAAATTATGGAAAATTCTAAAATAAGGTATTTTATGGAATTATGCCATTTTTAAGTTTTTATGATTAGTTATATGCTAATTTAGTGCTAATCGCGATTAAAAAAAGCTAATTGGATTTTTGGCATTTTTGTGCAAAAATGTGCACATATCATTTTCCACACTTGTTACACTTGTTACATGTTTTGGGTACATGGTTGCTTAGGGTTCACCATGGAGGGAGAAGAAAAAGAAAAGAAAAGAAAAGATAAAGGTCTCATGATGAGAGAGAGGGAGACCAAGTCAACCCCCACTTTTTGAACCATACTCCCATCATTTCCTCACACCCATTTCTCTCTCCCCTCTCCTTGAGCTGCTGCTGCTCCTGCTCCTCCCTCATCTCCCTCCCCTTCACTCCATAGATCCCTCTCATTTCCCTCAACAAAACCCCATTCCCACTTTATAAAAAGTGTTCCCGAGCTCACTAGCTACACATTGAACCTAGCAAGATTGGATTTGGAGGACCTTGAGCTGTTAGTGTATATGCCCTAGAGGCCATTACTGTATCATACTAGTTTGTATATTACTTAATGGATGCTTGGGATATTCACCTTGTATATACAATCTTGCTCAAAATAGTAGTATGCTACTTGGTTTGTTTCTACTTCAATGTGTACATGTGTTTATTTTTGTATATCGCCTATACACATTAGTAGAGCCCTTAGGATCTTTGCTTGATTACCAGCGATGTGATGGCCGTCACACTAGTGGGGCTGGGTAATCTATAAGCACATCCTTATGCAGGTCCCTGGTCGCAGGACTATCGAGACAGGGCATCGATACTCCGGAGTAGACCAGCGCATGCGCTTCTCATCCCAGTGTGGGAGACGGTCTGTCCCACAGCCGTCAGTACGTCGTACTTGAGATAGTATGTGGGTGCTCGTTAGGTTACGGGTACACTGGACAGGACTCGTCGGGAACTGACTAGTTGGTATCATACCTATCGTCAGTTATCAGTTCCCAGGTGACATGAGTACAGCTTAGTCCGCTGACTTGACACTGTCACTTCGCCTCGGGTGTGTTCCCACTGTACTTTGATCACTACCCTACCACGGCTCAAAGGAGTCGTGCAAACAGGTGGTGGTTGGGTGCAGTCCCGAAGCACTTGGAGGCAGTGACGGTTAGACAGGATTCGTCTCTCCCGGTATTGGGGGTTGACATCGCGCTGTGTCTAGGAGAGCCATTACACGAGTAGTCCCTGGCCAGGGCAAACGAGATATACTGGTAGGTTTCCAGTGTTATCTCAGGGTGTTTTGGGCTTCGCTCCGGCACGACTTGTACCGCTATTGGGGGACTGACGTTTACCGCCCCCTAGGCCCGCCATGCGATGTATCAGACGAACAGACCGGACTGTATGGAGAATGTCACACTCAGGCTCAGTAGGAGTTCAGATGGGTTTCGCCTCGTCGGTCTTCTTGTCGGCATTACCTGGGGACCGTTACGCACAGCTAGTGCCGCTTGCGGTCTGTGGTTAAACCCACTGCCAGCGTAGTGTCGAGTCTTTAGAGTCCCACACAGAAAGCTTTTCGCCTTTAGGCAAAAGAGTAGAGGTCGCATGGTATTGCGACAGGTCGCATGGTTTTGCGACAGGGTTCGGTCACATCCGTGCACTTGTGCACGTACTGTGTCCGGACAGTTTACACTAGCGGGCTTTGGTTTAAGCCAGATCCTAGTGTACCTTATGGGATTGGATTTATCCAGTTTGCATTCGTGTTCCTCGGAACGCGGATGCGGGTGTGTATGCACAGTTGACAGGGAGGCACAGACAGCGGATTCTCATTAGGGTTGTTGACAGTTGACCGTTTGACTTTTTGACTTTATGCTCAACCCTAATGAGAATATGATGTGTGATTAACTATTATATTAATTAAGTATTATGGTGATATGGTTGTTGACTTGTTGACTTTTGTTGACTTGTTGACTTTGGTGACTTGTTGACTTTTGTTGACTTGTTGACCGGTTGACTAGGCTTGACTAGTTGACCATCATGATAACCATAGCCATCATTTCATGGCAAAGACTTTTGTTTACTTGCTCATTTGTGTAAAATGAGTGCATGAAATGATATGGTTGTGGTTGCTTCTAACCATCACATAAGACTTTTGTTAATATGATGAGTTATCATTGCTTTGGATTATGAGAGGGTGAGAGACAAAATACTTGCTCATTCTTTCTTGCTCATTCTCTCTCTTGTTCTTGAGCTCTCCTCTTGCTCTCACCCTCAACCTCTTGCTCCCTCTCTTGATCTATGGTTCTCTTGTCTCATGAGTTGAGAATCAAGAACCATAGATAAAATCCCATTCTAAATCTTCTCTACTCATTCTAGTTCACTAGGTTTAGCAAACCAAGTGAACTAGTTTCTTCAAAGAACGAAGAAGGAGCTAAAGGTTGGAGCTTTCAAGTGGATCTATCTTCGGCGTACGGAGACGACGAGAAGGAGCCATCGGACCACCATCGGAGCTTGATGAGAAGGAGTTCAAGTTTAGGTATAACCATCTCCATCCGAGTAGCTAACTCTCTTTAGCTAAGTATATTAGTTTTAGTTTAGTCAAAGATCCCGACTTTGCTTAGTCCATGTTGCCCCTTGCGCTAAAAATTTGATTTTTATACCGTTTCCGCCTCCCCGTAAGAACCGGGGGTCGCAACGTGGACTTACATGAGCAACTCAAGAATTTTCTTGAGTTGCCAAAGGAGGTAATTTCTGGACCTATTAGAGTAGTATTTCATTTCTTGTGCATCAATTCTAGTTTCATGTCGATATGGTGTCGTTTGGTGGATTTGTGAAACATCAAGTTAGGGTTTAGGGTTTGATCTGAAACCAAAGTGAAATTGAGGCTTGTTGTGACCTTAGAACCCCTGGTGTGATGTTATTTTGGATCAAACTAGAGACTAGAACACAGAATACGGATTTATGAGACGATGTCGGAGAAAAACTGTGAATCTGTGATCGTATTTGGGAATCTGCTATCACCCCGAGACCCCTAAAATAAATTTGAGTTGACAGTGACATGTGCAGGCATCAAGGAAGCTAACCCCAGAACCCTAGCCCCTACTTCCCTTTCCTGGCCGCAGATTTAACCCTTCTGGCCGCAATTTGCGTCCAGAGCAGGAGGGTTTTGCCTCGTTTTTGGTGCAGGGCCCTTTCTCCAGTAAACTTGACCCCTGGCATATATAGATTTGTCTAATTTGACCTAGGGTGAAATCTGGAGCCTATTTCCTTAGTTGCTGTTTTGGATTCGTGTTTCCGTATTCCGTATTTCTAATTCTGAATTTTCTTATGGTATTTTACCTCGACTACTTGGCGTCTATATGACGATATCGAGGGTTGTTGATGGTTTTGGAGGCGTACCCATAGGTTCTAACCTATAGGCCCCATAGCGTATCGTTTTGGCTTTCGTGTGTCGTTTTAGCTTTGATTTGGTATTGATACGCATTTGCGATACGTTAATGTGTAGGTACCCCATGAAGACTTCGGGATGACAAGCAAACGCGTGGCGACGTCGACAGATAAAGACGCAAGGTGAGTAGATTATATCTGCGGGGGAAGTCGGGTGGATGGCGTATAGCACCCCCGCAGTCTGTAGTTGGTATACCTTATATATATATTATTTATGATAGTATAGTGTAGTGGATTATTTGAGATGTGATATCATGTGATAGGGTTAGAAGTAAACTAGAATATTTCCTAGTTGCGAACCCTAGGATAGGTTTACACCCACACGCACACACATGTTGATTCGCTATACTTATACTGTGATGATGATGGGTAGTGAATGACTTTGGAGATGAGTCGATGATATTGGGTTTTGTGCCGCGAGATCGGTGATTTGATATGATTCGTATTTGGGATATGACATGTGATCTCTAGCGGGCCTTTGGACGTGTGTTTACACAAGCAGTCATATTGATGGTATCAGTTGTACTAGACTTAGATTATGTGATATAATGATGAGGATACCAAATAATTGATGAGTTGATTGTGATATCGACCCGTGCCCAGCTATTGGGATGCCGTACGACGATTTACCGTACGAGCTTTATATTGATGATAGATCTGCACTCATGATTCGAGGATGTCAGATGATATACTGTATCGTACGCGATACTATCGAGGCGGGATCATCGACTATTATATATATATCGACTCAGATTTAGGTGGTTTCCATACACCTCCTGATGGACTTAGCTTAGTAGATGTTAGACTAGACCCGAGTCATACCTATTTCAAAACTAACGAATCGGGAGTATCTTAAGGACAAGTAAAGGGATAATAAGGGTATTTTCAAAAGACGTATGTATTCTTAAAAACACCGGAACCCTTATTTTACTAAAAACCCCGATTCGTCTTATTTCAAATGGCACCATTGCATGACATGTACATATTGGTGTAGATTCTTCACTGCTGCATTGATTATTCGATTCCGCATCGCATTGCATGTGTTTATTTCTATATTGCAATCATGCTGTTAGGACACCAGCACCATTATCGATGATGCATATGTTCCACGTACACTTGCTTGCCGGCTCACACACTTCATCATCGATAATTGCCATGTCACTACACAGTAGTATTATTACATCAGGATATGACCTTGTATGTGCATACCACTATTCTATGTTTCATGATATACTGTTATGCTTACATTTCTTTTACATGTCGCATACATCATGCTTTCTGATTATACGCATTGAGATATATTGTTTCCATGATATTTCGGGATTTGGGAACCGTGGGTATTTCAAAGAGAATATGTAATTGTTTTAAAAACCCGGTTACCCTTGATATGATATTTCAGTGCGTCCACCATGTGTTTTCTCGGTGCTAAGAGCGACATGTGAAACCCGACTCGAGGAGGCGGATGAGGCCGATTGCGGGTATATGGTGGACCCGGTATGGTTCCCCAGGGCAAGAAATGTTTTTTGTAGAGTAGACGATGAGCCTAGCAGGGTGGCGAGTACCTACCGGTGATTGGTTGGACCTGGCGGTTATCCGAAGGATACCGACTAGAGTCGATAGATGGACATGGGTTGACCCGTGCTGCCGGGGCTGAGGGCCGATACCGCAGACGGAGCCCTATATGGACGAGGATTTACGTGCCGATGCTAGGCACAGGTTTCATGATGTTTCCATGATTTTGATTATATCCTCACATTTACATACATGATGCATATTGTCATTTGGGTGACAGGTGGACGGGATCCACATTTATACAGACTAGTATTACATTGATCATACTTCATTTGTATATATAACAGGGTATGAGGGCGCTGTTATATATACCCTTATACCAATATTAGTGGAATGGGACGCTAATATATGTGTATTGATATTCATTTTTATACTTCATCATATTTACTTCATGCAGGCATACCTTATGTTTATGACATGTTATTACCTGAGGCACTGACACGAGTATTTGGCACTACCTACATGTCTAGATGTTACATTGCCACCTTATCATGCTTCAGGCTTATCCTTTGAGGTTTATATCTGATTGTATTGACCTAGGATTATGTCATGCATTCGGTTTCTGCTTGTAGATATTCTCTATTCACGAGTTGGCAACTCACCCCCATTGTGCCACAGTTCTTGCAGGTTTTGCCGTAAAGGTTCCATAGCGGCATTTCTGGCACACTACTTCTTTGCGGTGAATTGCATTTGGTAGGTGGGTTCTTTTTCATCAAGAACCACCATTGTACTTGTATTATTCCTTTGTATCTAGAATTCCATCAACCAAAACTTGTATATTGTTTCAGACTTAGACATTAGTGATGTATTATTTCGACCTTAGAGTTGCGCTTAGAAGTATTGCGGTTTTAATGCTTATTGAGTTTCTTTGGATTTGACCCTCGCCATTCGGCGTTGTATATTATATTGTTTGTGTGGTTGTGACCGTCGATTGACGAAGAGCTAGCTCCCGCTTGGGGATGCCTTTTTCATTGCATATATATTGTTCTTGTTGTATCCCGTTCGGGGCCAGTATTTACAAAAGAAACTCTGCCGAAATTTTTAGAAAAGACCGTACTTTTTTTAAAATACATATTCGGCTTAGTTATTTAAAAACCTTGACTTCAAACATGTTTTTCTTCACTTCTTTAAACTAGTTTTCTTTATTTACTCTTAAAATGGTTTTAGATTTCTGGGCTTTTGGCTTACTTAGATCAGATAGAGTCCTATAGACTTCATATGGTTCAAGGGCTAGTCACATGCTCTTTCGGGTCGTGACAGCTTTGGGCGCTAGCGCTCTGAGCGCAAGAACGCTAGCGCACTGAGCACTAACGCGCTACGTGTCAGCACGTGGGCACTCGGGCGCTAGCGCTTTGGGCGCTAGCGCTCTGAGCGCAAAAGTGCTAGCGCTCTACGTGTCAACACGTGGGCGCTCGAGCGCTAGCGCTTTGGGCGCTAGCGCTTTGAGCGCAAGCGCGCTAGCGCGCCACGTGTCAGCACGTGGGCGCTCGAGCGCTATTGCTAGCGCTATGAGCGCAAGCGCTTTGGGTGCTAGCGCTCTGAGCGCAAGCGCGCTAGCGCTATGAGCGCTAGCACACCACGTGTCAGCACGTGGGCGCTAGAGCAGCAAAAGGGACTTGGTCCCTGCAATGGGAGTTGTACTCCCAGATAGGAGCACTTATTATTTTGTATATCTATATATATATATATATATATATATATATATATATATATATATATATATATATATATGAGGAGTTAAACTCCTAAGATGTTTTGAAGTTGATGAAGGGCTTCTCCCCTTGAGCCCTAGTTCTTCCCCAAAGTGGGGTTTTTGGAGATGGGTCTCCTTCTTCTTCCTTTGTTGGCCGGATCTTGAAGATCAAGAGATGTGAGATCTAAAAATCTCTCCTTTCTGAGATCTGATGGCAGATCTGAGTTCCTCTTTGTGGGTTTTGTGGTGAAAAACTATTTAGTTTTGGAAAAGAAAGAGTAAAACTCTTAATATAATTCAAAAGAAATGAGAAGGTTTAGAATCTTGGAGAAGGAGCAGGAGGCACAAAGAACCCTATTTTTTGGGGGAATAAAAATTGTCTTAGATATTTTCATCATGTTGTCTTTTATAGGCTTACATATTTGCATATAGCCCCTTAGGCATTACAAAATAGCATTTTGCTCATCCCATGGCTCATGTGTTATTTCTTTTTGCACATAAGCTATGGGCTTACAAAAATTTGGCTTTATGCCCATAAAAAAATACATCAAAATTATTTTTTACATGATTTGCATGGGGAGGCCGGCCGCTTCATATTCCGGCTCGACTCGGGCATAAGCCCACTTGATCTGGGCTTGGGCTCACCTGGCTTGGGGTTGACCTTGACCTTGACTTGGTCAACCGGGGTTCAATTTTCGACCCCAACAGTAGTCCCTTCGCTGCGAGTTGTAATCTCCGGAACTCTAGAAAGGGTTGCCCTGGAGAAATGAACAAGCTTGCTCGAAGTCTTCGAGGCCGAAGATGTTCTACGTCGAGGAGACTCAAGATCATGCTACCTCTTCACTAATATGTGAATTAGTGAAACAAACACCCTAAACTAAATGGCTAATAGTAGAGGATGATGAAGTAGGAAATGAGCTCTCTTTAGTTTTCTTTTTCTCACAATATTTTCTCACTATGGAAAAAGCTAGCAAGCTTTTTCTCACTATGGAAAAAGCTAAGCATGAAGAAGAAAGAATGAACTCATGAGGTGAGAATAGCAACCATGGGTGAGTTAGTGTCATACACTAACTCATGTAGATAATAAACCATGGGTTAAAAATAATGGTTGGGTTAATAAATATCTTCAAGTAAAACAAATGAGTGGACTTGGTCAATGGTTCCACAAGCTTCTACAAGCTTGAACCATGTGACTAATTACCACTAATTTATGAATTACCAAGATAAATAAAAACCTAAGGATTATCATAACCATGGTGTGAGTCTCATACACCCATGTTGCATGTGGCATCTAGCATGACACAAAATAATGTACATTAATATATATCACATATATACTAAGTGTACACATGTGAGAAAAGAAATCTTAAGTGAGCTAATATTAGTTAATGTAAGGTAATATATCAAATATATAATTATACACTAAATTATTAAATCAACACTTGATTTAATAATCCGGCTATATCCTATACAACCGACTAATATCTAATGCAACAATCTATCGAATCAACACTTGATCCGATAACCCAGCTATATCTCATATAACCGACCGATATCATATATCGCGAGAATAGAATGCGGTATCACATACGCGCATTAATATCGGTCCCGCATATATCACATATGTGCTCCTACTTCATTTCGCATGAACCAGGAAATCTCTGTGTAGGACTCTAAAGACTCGTCAATACGCCAGCAGTAGGTGATGATCATATCAAACACCCACAAGCCGCAAGCAGTCTGCTAAACGTAACGGTCACCCGGGTATTGAGCGATCATAAGATCAACAAGCAAGCCTGCTCGTACTCCTGCGAATCCAATCAGTAACACTACCGTACTGTCCGGTCTCTTCGTCAGATATGTCGCATATCATAGCCTGGGGGTGGTATAACGTCAGACCTCAATAGCCTGATAAGTCATGCCGATGCAAGGTCCATAACGGTTCGAGAAACTACTGATAACACTTACCAGTAAATCTCGGCAACCCCGGCCAAGGATTTCATGTTATGGCCAATCGAGCATAGCGCAACATCAATTCCAAATACCGGGAGAGACGAATCCCCTCCTATCGCTCGTTGCCTCCATGTGACTCGGGACTGTACCCAAAAAACACCTTTTTGCACGATCTCTTGACCGTGGTATGGTGGAAATCAAAGCACAGTGGGAATGACACGAGACTCTATGACGATCTCGGGTCGACAGACTAACCTGTACCAGTGTCACCAGAGAACTGCTATCTGACGATAGGTATAATACCATCTAGGAGTTCTCGGCGAGTCCGTCCAGTGTACTCAGTCTCCATTGAGCACCCGTATACCATCTTTTATGTCAAACACCAATGGATGTGGGATCATCCATCGCCCATCATATGGGTCAAGATGCTCATATGCTAGTCTACTCTGGAGTATCGATGCCCTGTATCGATACTCCCACGACTAGGAACGATTATAGGGTGTACTTATGGACTATCCTTGGCCCCACTAGTATGATCTCCATCATAGTCCTGGTAGTCAAGTACACATCCTAAGGGCTTTATCAACATGTGAAAGCAAGACAGTATCACGTATACAAGTCAACATGTTAAGATAAAGAGCAAGCAGATAGCATACTATCATATCGAGCAAGATAGTCCTCCATATATATGTCCAAGCATCCACTACAATATACATCCCATGTACAGTAATGGCCTCCAGGGCATACATATAACTAACAATCTCCCATTTACACTAAGGTCATCTGTTGTAGTATCCAATACCCAACAATATAGCAGTGGTTGTAGTATCCCATACTCAACCATCCTAAAATCTCTCAAATTGTATTTGGGAAAGCAGGTCTTGGTGGGTGGATCCGCCATGTTAACTCAAAATCTACTCTCCTTACCTCAATCCCTTGGAGATCAGCCATCTCCCTGATCAGGTGATACTGTCCTCAGAATATGTCTGAATCGATGATGGGACAGGTGTTCCTAGGCAAAAGCCACAACTCCATTGTAGTCACAATAACAATTATTGGACGCTCAATGGTAGGAACCTTGTTCATCTCATGAACAAGAAATGTCCAGACAACCTCTTTGGTAGCATCGTTGGTAGCAATGTATTCAGCCTTTATCGTCTAGAATGCCACGGTATCTAGCTTGGAACTCTTCCAATCATACCGTCCCTCCACTGAGAGTAAAGACAATGCCTGTGACTGACTTTCAGTCGAACTTATCACTCTGGAAGCTGGAACCAAGAACTTTCTTTTAGTGCTTCTCAAGTACTTAAGAATGTCCTCCACAGCTATCCAGTGATTCTCCCAAGATCTGATTGATTCCTGATCACTACACCTAATGAGTCATCTACATATGGTCTGGTACACAACATCGCATACATGATAGAGCCTACTGCCGAAGCATAGGGTATCCCTTTCACGCGAGTAATCCATGAGTAAGTGGGCGAACCACTACGCTTAGAATCCTCCATACTAAACCCCTTTAGTATGGTGTTAATGTACCTGGATTTGGGACACTCCCAACCTCCATTTAGATCTATCACCATAGATCTAATCCATAAGATGTAGTAGGTATCATCCAGATCTTATATTGAGAATCCTCGTGATAAGAGGAGCTTGACTGAGTGTAGCATAGGAAACCATTTCCTATCAAGTGTATGTCATCTACGTACAATACGTGTAAGACAACCTCATTCTCTACAACCTTGTTGTATATACAAGGTTCATCTACCTTTTTGATGAAGTCAAACTCTTTGACTGCCACATCAAACTAGATGTTCCAACTCCACGATACTCGCATTGATCCTGATGAACTTAAGCATAGCTTTGAAAGTCTGAACTTTTCCATCTACACCAAGAATCTTCTCAAGATCCAATTGCTCTCAATGGGTTTTACCCCTTCAGGTGGAACATGCAAAGTCATACTTTGTTGGTGTATATGGATTCCATCTTTGATAGCATAGCATCCAGCCATTTCACAGAGTCCCCACTCGTGATGGCCTGCTTAAACCTACTTGGGCCATCATCAACCATGATGCAATCCTCGCTCCCACTGTCACCGAGAAGATCGTAGTATCTCTCATGTGGATGAGGAACCCTACCAGATTCGCGGAGAGGCTGAGGTTCGTTGGAGACTATTGAATCCTTTGGTTTCACCAAATCATCAGCTGTTAGTTTGTCTAGCTGGAACCCCTTCCAGTTCTACCTCATGACCACCAATTTCTTCACAAGAAATCCCTTTTATAAAAAGGTGGCATGCTGAGAAACAAAACACCTTTTTCTCCTCAGATTGGTAGAAGATATTCCCTCACAAATGTTTGGGATATCCTAACAAACTTATAGAACTGACCTTGCATCGAGCTTGTCCGGATTCTGCCTTTTAACATAGGCCGGAAAACCCCATATCTTAACTCGTTTAAGACATGGTCTCTTATCATTCCGTATCTCATATGTAGTGGTAGGCCCTGATTTGGATGGAACCCCATTCAATAGGTATGCAGCTCCTCAAGTGCATAACACCCAAAAGGAAACAGGTAACTCAGCAATACTCATCATAGAGCGCACCATATCCCATAGGGTGCGTGTAATGTTTTAGAAATCGTTATGCGAATTTTCCGTTAATAGCTAAAATATATTGCGTTTTTCCGTAAAACCCTGATGTGAATATTTTTCTGTATAGACTTAATTGGACCTAGTTTAACTAGGAAATTGCCAGTTTGCGGTTTTAGTCGTCACTTGAAAATTTTAGTTCACTTTAATATTTTTCCTTAATTAAAATATTATTATAAGCTTTTAATTATGCACTTAATTAGTGGTAATTACAAATTTGATTAGGTTAACTATACTAAAGTGAATCTATGCTAACTTAATCATAAGATTAAGCATTAATCTATCCATGCAAAATAACCTACAAATATCTAGATATTTGTTGAATTAAAGAAAACTTTAATTAGAAAAGAAAAGATTAAGAGGTGGCATTGGATGGGAGGTGTATTAATGGGCATTAATTGAGGTTTTTAGCTAGAAATTTCCACACATTTCCACAAACCTTCATCATTTCCTTCAAGTGGCCGAACTCCCCCCTTGCTGCCCTCTCTTTTCTTTCACTTCATTTGCACTTCTTCAAGCTCAAATAAATCCTAAAAAATCATCAAATAATCACACAAACTCATAAACAAATCCCTACCCATTATTCTTCAACCCTAAACAAGCTTGGATTTTCATGAAAGTCATCATTTTGGAGGCTAAATTTGGAGTTAGTTGCTAGTTTGTGAATCTAGTGGAGGTATAAAATCCTAACCCTAAACTTTAATTGTTGATTAAATACATTAAGCTAGCTTATTAGATGTTTAATATGGCTTTAATTAGCATGTTTAAGGAATTCATGAAAGAGTTGTGAAGATCAAGTTAGGGTTCGATTGGTTGAAATGGTTAATGGAAAAGTGTAGACTTGGAAAAATTTAACCTAGTTGTGAGAATGTAAATTGTTATTTTCCTAATTGTCTAATTGAGCCTAATAGCAAACTAACTTTTACTAAATCTTATATGGGTGAGATTAAAATTATAGTAAAGCTTTATGTGACTTAGTTAAGCTACTTTGCGATGATTGTGATCACTAGAATTTGTGTAAACTTTTAGACTTGAGCTAAAATGATATAATGTTGCTTACTAGGTTTTCGCTGATTTTGAACGTAAGTTCTAATTGACGTTGCGATGTTATATATATTATCTTCCACGCTATATATTGTGTTGTGAATGCGCGATCAGTACGATCGGGGTCTAGGCTTGGTGGTTGCGTAGTTTAGCGATCCTAGCTAAGGTTGTACCGATGTCGTACGTGTTTTTTGCACTAGGTGCACAGTGTGTTAATCTTGTGGACGTTATCCTTGCGTTTCGTTATCGTTGTGTTGGCGCAGGATATTTAGTCTTATGTATTGTGTTTATGTAATTTTAGGATCGCAAGCGGGGACTTCAGATGTTGCGAAGAAAGGGAAGCAGGTGGTCGGATTTTCTTAGCTCGAGATCATCGGTGAGTAGATTTAACATCTACGGGGAAATCGCCCGTATGGCGTTATGCGTCAGGGCTGGATATGATATTATAGCTTCATGTTTATACGTATATGACTTGTTTGCGCATGAGCGTCATTGTATATTATTACCTATTGTGCTTTGACTTGGTACCTATTGGACACAACACCATTACTAAGGGTTCATGTTGCACGAGCACAAATTGTATGCTACACACACACCGTCGGTAATTGCCATGACACGTACTACATATATACATATGTGATATTGTATCGGTTATTGTCTTTGAGACATTGATTCTTATTCCATTGTGCATATGAAATATAGCATACATTTATACCTTGTTACAGTTACACATATACCTATATGGTATTGCATCATTATTGACATGTATATACACATACCTTACTACAGTTACACATATACCTATATGGTATTGCATCATTATTGACATGTATATACACATACCTTGTTACAGTTACACATATACCTATATGGTATTGCATCATTATTGACATGTATATACACATACCTTGCTATAGCTACATATACCCCTAAGTGGTATTGTATTGTCATTTGACAGTGAGACGTTGATTATTGTGCTATTGCGCATATGAAATGCATCATACATACATGTTTACATGTAGATACACATATCTTGCTATAGTTACATGTACACCTCATATGATGCTGCACTTGATTTTCGGAGGAATTGGGAACCGCATGATATATTTTAAAACTAGATTCATTTAAAAGAACGGTTTTCCCTTAATATGCTCATATTGCTATTTTATGTTGCATACAACAGTTTTCATGGATTTACGCATTGAGATATGGATTTCATGTGATTTATGGATTTGAGAACCGTGGAGGTATTTCAAGAAATTTTGTATTGTTTGAAAACCCTGTTTCTCTTGATATGATATTTCAGTGCGTCCACCATGAGTTTTCTCGGTTCTGAGACTTGTGTTAGATACCCGATTCGAGGAGTGGATAGGCACCGTCTGTGGGTACATGGTGGACCCAGTATGATTCCCCGGGGCAAGAGGTGATTTTTCATGGTATAGATGATGAGCCTGGCTGGTGGGCAAGTACCTACTGGTGATAGTATTTGGATTCGGCGGTTATTATGGGGATACCGACCGGAGTCATGTACGGACATGACATCAGGGCCAGTCGTGGTGACGGCACCTGATAGATGAGTATTTACGTGTCGATGTTGGACACGAGTATTTCATGATGTTTTGTTTTCCATGAGATATACAGATATGATGGCCGGTTTTGGTGAAGGCGCCTGAGGATTTTGGGATTTGATGAGTCAGTGAGGGACACTGGGGTTTTTTCATGCTGATGATTTTTGCATGAGATTTTATTTTATCATCCCACATTCAGGATTATTTTGATATGCATTTCCTCATGTAGCTGTAGTACCCTGATGATGTACCTTTACATGATTTTTGCATATACATATTTCCATAATTATGCAATCAAATTTTTTTGGGTCTACGTTACCCATCCCGGTTCTTTCGGGGAGGCGGAATAGGTAAAAATCAAAATTTTCCAACTAGGTAACATGGACCATTCATGAAGGATCTTTGCTAAACAAAAACTAACAAATAAACTACAAGTTTTAGCTACTATGTAGAATGGTTATACCTAGGTCTTGAACTCCTTCTCTTCTTTTTGTGGTTCTCCTCCTTGCTTGCTCCTTGTAGTGGTTTGAACGGCTCCTCCTCGTTGTCTCCTCTTTGCCGTAGATGGATCCACCCGAGGGCCTCGAACTCGAGCTCCTATCTTAACCTAGAGATAACTAAGGTGCTTGGTTTGCTAGACCTAGGGCCTTAGAATGAGTAGAGAAGAGTTATGATTGTTTTGTCTCAAAAGTTTATCATTTCCAACTCATGAAATGCTTAAACTTTTGGAGAGGAAGAGGGAGAGCTTTCTTTCAAGAGAGAGAAAGAATATGATAGAATGAGCTCTCATAATGCAACCATGCTCGCATATTTTGGAATAATGATAATAATAATAATGATTAAGGATTGTGATGGTTAATTTATGAATGACCACTATCATTACCTTCATTTAATGCATTTTGCAAAGAACATGAAGCATCATTGAAATGAAATGATGATAGTCAACAAGACCACAATGGTCAACCGGTCAACAAGGTCAACAAGTCAACAAAAGTCAAATTGTCAACAACCCTAATCATAGCACAATTATCCTTAATTAATATTATTAACCATATTCCTCATTCTCATTAGGGTTTGGAAAAAGTCAACGGTCAACAAGTCAACCAAAGTCAAATGGTCAACAACCCTAATAAGAATCCTCTGCCTCTGCCTCTGTCAACTGTGCATACAGACCCGCATCCGTGTTCCGAGAAACACGAATACAATGAGACAAAACCAATCCCAAAACAAATACTAGGATCTGGCTTAAACCAAAGCCCGCTAGTAATAACTGCCCGGACACCAAACGTGCACAAGTGCGCGGATGTGAACGAACCCCGTCGCAAAACCATGCGACCTCTCACTACTAAAATAGGGGGTTGCCCCTACGGATAACAGCATCCGTAGGGGCAGATTTCGTTTGGCCCTACGGATTAATCCGTAGGTCTAAACGGTTGCCCCTACGGTCCTTCCATATTTATTTAAAAATTATTAAATCTTAAAGTGTTGTTTGCCCCTACGGAGCCGCAAACCAAGCACCTACGGGTATATCCGTAGGGGCATCTAAATAGAGATTTAAGTGATCGATCCCTACGCTGATTATTTCTTATTCCCTTATCAGTTGCGCGCGAACCCAAATCCCCAAATCCTCCTTCCCGCCGATCGCTGTTCTCGTCGTCGCCGTTCTCGTCGTCGCCAGCGCCGGCCGAATCGTCGTCGCCACTGCCTGCTTCTTCCTCATCTCCGTTCGTCGTCGCCATCGCCTGCTTCTTCAACCTACGGCCGATCCATCGTCGCCACCGATTCGTCGTCGCCACCACCTGCACAGGTTAGGAAATCTTAATTAAACAAAATTTTGATTGTTTTAGGTCTATGGTTCATGGTTTGGGTAGGCATCGGTTGGGGTTAGCGTTAGGGTTAGGGGTGGGGCTGCTGTTGCGGTTGGGGTTGGGGTTTGGCAGGGGGTAGCGGTTGGGGTTGGGGTTGGGGTTGTGTGTCCCTGAGCACTTCTTGATTGGGGCTGGGGCTGGGGCTGCGGGCTGGGGCTGGGGCTGGGGCTCGGGCTAGGGTTGGGGCTAGGGCTCGGGCTGCTGCTAGGGCTGTGGTTGGGGTTGGGGCTCGGGCTCGGGCTGCGATTAGCGTTAGGGTTGGGGCTAGGGCAGGGGCTGGGGCTGGGGCTGCGGTTGGGGTTAGGGTTTGGCAAGGGGTTGCTGTTGGGGTTGGGGTTGGGGTTAGGGTTAGGGTTAGGGTTAGGGTTAGGGTTAGAGTTTTGGATTTCAGGGTCTAAGTTAATTTCCATTCTAATTAGCATTAAGCTCGTTAATTGAAATGTTGATGATGATCACAAGAGGAAAATGTGTCTAGTTTGAGAAGGTGTTGGAAACTGGACTAATAATGTGGGTAAAGCCCAGTTTAATTAATAATTTTATTTGTCATTCTCAAATTTTCTTGGAAACGGAGACTGTTTTGTTGAACTTTTAGACGTTGGGCATGTTGGGTTGAATTTGTTTGCTAATTGCATAAGATACTCATAAGATTCTGGATTTTGAGGATGGACCGTTGTAATTGGAAATGCTTAGAATTGTAGGAACTTCTTTGTTTTAGCTATATATAATTGCAAAAAAAAAGACACATTTCTGATTTGAAGAAAAGGAAGGGCAAGATAGGGATTTAGTTATGGATTTTACTTGGGCGTCTCCTCTTTTAATACATGTCTATCTTTACAAGAATATCGTGTCACATATTCGGTTTTAGCATCTGTACGCAACTGCTTTGATTATCATCATGTTATTAACATCTTTAACTTCTATCATTTTTCTAATATATTTCATAGTTAATATAATAATCCTTTGTCTATATTTGTTGACAGTGGCCTTTCTTTTGGATGAACATGTTTTTTGATGCATGTTTCAGTCATGTGAATTCATATGTTGCGTATAACGCTTTATGATATCAGTATCCTATATTTCTAGTTTTAATTGTTGATTGTTATAGATGAATGCCATTGCAATAATAGTTTTTGGTAGATGAATGCCATTGCAATGTAGGATGATCAGTTCTATCAATTTTGATCTCAATGGTTTAAAATCATGTTACACATACAACACGAATGCACAACAAACGCATCATTAGAGAGTGATTCAAGATGTTCAAGTTAAAACCAATATATGATACTCGATGATAGTATGAAACCTTCATATTCTCATCGATACTCATATGTGAAACTAAAAGCGCCACTTAGTCGCCGTCTATCGGTTAACATACGTGCGATGCTCGTCGTGACATAGAACTATACGAAGGTTGTTAAATATCAGACAGTATAGCTCGATACTAACAACCGTCGTATGGTCTACGCGACGAGAAAATTCAATCGAATGGTAACCTATAGATTTGTCCCGTGTGGAAAAGTTAAGAATGTATAAAGCAAACGCCTTCATTCACTTGTGTTTTCATCCGTTTCAAGATATTTTGTCGGTACCTTTCCGCTAGTTCTCCGTGTACAAAGATAGATTAGATGTTCATTTCAACGTTGTTTCACAGCTTTGAAATGATTATCTATTCTATTACAGTGTACTCGGAGAACAACGGGGAGGTGCTGCCGAAATTTACTCGAAACGGTTGAAAGCACAAATGATGGGTGTTCGCTCTATACATTCTTAATGGGATAGAAGCCTACCCCCGACAGCCGGAACACACACATACAACAAGAATACACAACAAACACATAATTAGAGAGTGATTCGAGATGTTCAAGTTAAAACCGATACTCGATGATAATATGAAACCTTCATATTCTCATCGATACTCATATATGAAACTAAAAGCGCCACTTAGTCCCCATATATCGGTTAACATGCGTGCGATACTCGTCGTGACATAGAACTATACGAAGGTTGTTAAATATCGGACAGTATAGCTCGATACTAACAACCGTCGTATAGTCTACGCGACGAGAAAATTCAATCGTATGGTAACCCATAGATTTGTCCCGTGTGGACAAGTTAAAAATGTATAAACCAAACGCCTTCATTCACTTGTGTTTTCATCCGTTTCAAGATATTTCGTCGGTACCTTTCCGCTGGTTCTCTGTGTATAAAGATAGATTAGATGTTCATTTCAACGTTGTTTCACAGCTTTGAAATAATTATCTATTCTATTACAGTGTACTCGGAGAACAGCGGGGAGGTGCTGCCGAAATTTACTCGAAACGGTTGAAAGCACAAGTGATGGGTGTTCGCTTTATACATTCTTAATGGGATAGAAGCCTACCCCCGACAGCCGGAACACACACATACAACAAGAATACACAACAAACGCATAATTAGAGAGTGATTCGAGATATTCAAGTTAAAACCGATACTCGATGATAATATGAAACCTTCATATTCTCATCGATACTCATATATGAAACTAAAAGTGCCACTTTGTCCCCGTCTATCGGTTAACATACGTGCGATGCTCGTCGTGACAAAGAACTATACGAAGGTTGTTAAATATCGGACAATATAGCTCGATACTAACAACCGTCGTATAGTCTACGCGACGAGAAAATTCAATCGTATGGTAACCCATAGATTTGTCCCGTGTGGACAAGTTAAGAATGTATAAAGCAAACGCCTTCATTCACTTGTGTTTTCATCCGTTTCGAGATATTTCGTCGGTACCTTTCCGCTGGTTCTCCGTGTACAAAGATAGATTAGATGTTCATTTCAACGTTGTTTCACAGCTTTGAAATGATTATCTATTCTATTACAGTGTACTCGGTGTAACGTTTTAAAAATAATTAAATAAATAAAATCGTTTAAGTGAATTTTATGATTTTCGGTAAAGTAAAACGTATTTTTCGTAAAACTAAACCGTAATTATTTTTCATTATAAATTTAAAAATACCTATTTTAATTATGTAATTATTAGTAAATGGTGTTTATTTAGTCACTTATAAATTTTTAGTTTAACTAAATATTTTTCCTAAATTAATTATTTTAAATATTAGCATAAGCTTTATTTATACACTAAATTAGTGTAAATTACAAATTTGAATGGGTTTAATTTGCAAAAGTGAACCATTACATATTGGAATCAAGCATGTTTCATACAAAATTTATTTTCAAATTTATCCATGGTTCTAGACCATTCTAGGTTAAATTAAGTTAGGAAAATAAAGAATTTTTATTAATTTCATGAAAAGACTTAATGGAATGATATTTTTGTGAAACCTTCTACACTTTTCTTCACCTTTTCTCACTCTTCTCTCTTTTCCTCACCTCATGGCCGGCCTCACCACCATGGGCAGCCCCAAAAATTTCCCCCCATCATTTTTGCATTAAAAATCATCAAAATCCTACAAAAATCCAAATAAAAATCCACAAAATCCTAATTAATTCCTACCCTCTATTCTTTGCTCATATTTATATGGATTTTGGAGATGGAAAGCATTCATTTTGGAGGCTTATTTTCATGTTTGGATTTTATGTTGTGGAGGTATGAATCTTCTTCTTCTGATTTATTGTTATTTAATGTTTTATTCTAGCATAATTAGAATTAATAAATTAATTCTATCATCAAGTTTTTAAAATTCAAGTTAGGGTTATAAAATTAAGTTATGATTTTTATTAATTAAGTAGGGTTATAATAAGTAGTTTAACATTTTTAGAAGTGGAAAATCTTCCATGGTTGTTGAATTATAATTTGTTCATTCCAATTGGTTTAAATTAAGTATTTTTGCAAACTAGATTTCTATAAGTTGTATATATTGATGAGATAAAATTCCAATTAATGTTTGTAACACTAGATTGTGGTTTTAAAGAGGATATTAACTTGTTAGTGGAATGAAAAACTTAAATTGGTTACTAGTTTCTATTGATAATTGAAAAATAGTAATAAAAATGCTTTTTTTGCTAACTAGAATTTGGAAATTCTTAAATAAATGAGGTTTAAAATCTAAATTATGATTTCAATATATTATTATCATCATGAATTGTAGTCTAATACATTAATTCATGCAAACTCAAGTTTAGTTGTGATATTGTGAAATTTTGCTTAAAAGTATCGAAATCGGGCAAGTTTGCAAACTAGAATTTTCCAATTAATATATTTGGGGCGTTAAAAATATAGTAATGGGCTGTATAATCTAGTTATGCTATTTAATGAGTTTTATAACCATTAGTTTCATTTAAATGTCAAGTTTTGAAGTAAAACGGTAAATTGGCGTTTTCGGGTTTTTCGAAATCGGACGATTTGACTGATTTTTAGGGTTTTGATGGATTAAATCATGTTTTATATTATAAGTAACGAGTTTTTAAACTAAAAGTTGTTTGTTGATGTTTATCTCGATCAATCGGCGTTTGTACGCCGATATCGAGCGATATTTGGTCCTTTTGCATGAGCGGGACATAGATTTTGACCTATGCGCGTTCCGTGCGTCGTTTTGATTTTTGTCCGTGATTCAGTTTACGATATTATACATGTTTGCGTATAGGTACCCCTCGCGTGGACTTCGGATGAGGAAGAAGAGGAAGGCGACATCGTCTTCGGCAGACAAGGACCAGGTGAGTAGATGTATATCTACGGGGGGAAGTCGGGTGGATGTCATTTAGCACCCCCGCGAACGTAGAATATGAATAGTACTTATTGTCATTAGGAAGCCTGACGTGACCTTAGAATTTCGGTGAGTAGGACCCTAGTAATGACCCTAGGTTGGACTAGATTGATTTAGAAAGACCTTACCAGAGGATGAATACCTTGGAAGAGATTCGTAGGTTTCAGGTAGATACACACACATGCACACACTGAGACTCGACGTGGTGTATACGTGTATGTATATATATATATAAGACTAGGTGTAGGTATATATATACACACACAATACGTATATGTGATACAAGGATGTGATATGATACACGGGGATGAAACAATATAACTGGGCTGATGCCGTGATTCTTGGCTATACAGTCGTGTTATGATGTTAGCGGATCATTAGAAAATGAGATAATGGATTCGTATACATGAACAATAATAATGGATGGTGATGATATTGAAGTATATGGGACTCTAAAATAGAACCCGGACTGTAACCTGTGCCTGAAATTTCGATATGATATATATGTGTAACTTGATTATGATATCATATAGGCGTGACATGATTACGATATGATTTAAGTGTGACTTAATCAGAATATGATGCATATACATGATAATTTATGAGGATAAATTAACGATGTATATTTATGATGGCAATGATATTTGATTGATGTATGCGATTACAGTATAGCACCTTGATCTTGACATGAGTTGATGATGATATTATACGAATGATGAGACACATAGGTGATACTTGACCCGTACCCCGATATTGGGATGCCGTACGATGGATTTTACCGTACGAGGTATGGATGTGATGATTGATCCGCACTCTTGTTTCGAGGAAGTCGTACTACGTACGTGACGCTATTGAGGCTGGATCGCCGACTATTAGAGATATGGACTCAGACATTAGGTGTACTCCTATTTCTTATCGACTAGTTTCTTAGGTTTAGTTTCTTAGGAGGTTAGATGGACACTAGTTTAGGTTCGAGTCATATAGTGGTAGTTGTACTTGTATATCGCAGATGAGTGGTTATTACACATCCGTCTTTACATTCATACCGTAATCATAATGTTGCATGTTCATACATATGTTTCTATAATCAGTATAAAACTCTGCCTGTTAGGACACCAGCACCATTACCGATAATGCGCATATTCCACGCACACTTATTTGCCGGCTCACACACATCATCATCGGTAATTGCTATTTCACGTACACTTTAGATCATATTATCTTTTATTGATAGAATCAGCTAACAGCTAGATCGATATAATATTGTGATTATTCTCTGGTGTTAGTATAAACATGGCAGTTATTACTTAGACAGTTCATGCATTCACATTTTCATGTTATCATGCAGTATTATGGGGCATATGCCGACACTTACCATATACTTACTCATGATTTTGGGATTTTGGATTTCTATGAGATTTCTGGATTTTGGGGGAAAACCGCAAGAATATATAAAAACTTCTCTCTCTCTCCTCCTCTCTTTTTAAAACATAAGATGCGGTTTTCTTGTGATGTATGCGTCGTCCACCATGAGATTCATGTTTTCTGTTGGATTTCGAGACCCGATTCGAGGAGTGGATGAACCGTCTCGGGTACATGGTGGGCCCGGTATGGTACCCCGGGGCAAGAAGATCGAGTTGTAGACGATGAGCCTGGCAGGGGATGACTATCTACCGGTGATGTCTGGCGCGGCGGATATCCGGAGGATACCGACCGTTGTCGTGAGATTTGATGATATGGGCCGATCCGGACTGACGGAGCCCGAGATATTGAGACTATGAGGCATTGAGATTATGAGATATTGAGACTTGAGATTTACATGTTTTGTGTCGATGCTTGACACGGATTTCCATGGATTTAATTGTTGATATTTCAGATTTCTATACACGTTTTACCATGATAAAAGCTAAAGATTTCTTATACAGATATATCTAGATTTCAGGATTGGTTATTTTACATTCATGGTGCATGCATACTCATTCACATGACATAGTACTATATGAGGCACTGACACGAGCACGGAGCATTTGCACTTACACGTAGCTTATTATTCTGCCTTTACTTGATGACTAGTAGTATATTAGTATATTATTATGACCTAGGACAGCGTCGTGCATTCGATTTCTTTTCGCAGATATCTTCTACTCATGAGTTGGCAATGTTGCGCCACGGCAGCGCCCCGGCCTCTTACTCGAGGCCAAAATGCGGAATCAAAAAATTTTCCTTACTCGGAAACCGGCGCTACCGCGGACAATGAAAACCCGGATCGTTTACCATTAACCTAATGCTAGCAATCAAGAGATAGGGTGAGAAGTATACCGAGTGATCCGAGTCCTCCGGTCTTCTCGTCATCGTCCCGATCTCCCGCGGAAAGTGTAGTCTCCATATCGTCGCCTCCTCGCCGGAAAGGGCACCACATCGCCTGCGTCTTTTACGGGCTCCCGCCTCAATACCGAGGCAACTCGAGCATGAAGCCGGCAACTCGACATGCTCAAGATATGCTGTAGGAAGTGTAGTGTAGAATCATAGTCTCCTTTGGGGTTTGTTGCCATTTGTAGGATGATGGAGGAAATGAGATAAGAAAAATGGTGCTTGCATTTTTCTAGCATGAATGAGATCAAGAAGATGAAACTCTCAAGAATGAAGAACTCTCTTCTTCTTCTTCTCCCTTTTTTTTTTCTCTCATGAAAAACTTATGTCCTTCAAAAAATGGTGGAGGATTGAATATGAAGCATAACCATAGAAGGAAGGTGAGTGTAGGAGAATGGTGGAGGTAACAATAAACAAACATCAACCATACTCTAATCAAATCAAACCCATACCCTCTCAAAATCACAATAAATGCATCATGGATGAAAGATATCAATCCTATCATAATCAATCCTTATGCAAGAAACCCCTTCCACAAATGTTATTTGCAAAACTGCAAATAACCCCCTCCATCGGAAAAGTCCGGCCGGGAAAGAACAAAGGAAAACCGGCCGGAACGGAATGCAAACTGGCAACTCCAGAAAATTGGTCCCGTAATAAATTACAGGAAAACCCCGATACTGTGCATACACACCCGCATCTGTATTCCAACCGGATACAAATGCAATGAGACAAAATCTACACTGTACTAAACTAGTACCGGCTTAAACCAAAGCCGGCTAGTGAAATCCGTTCGATCCTGATCCGTGCAATACCGCACGTATCTGATCGAACCCTGCCATATAACTATACGGCCACTAGTACAAAACTGTCCGATCCTGATCCGTGCAATACCGCACGTATCTGATCGGACCCTACCATATCTCCATATGGCCTCTACAGCGTTTCGCCCGAAAGCTGAGTAACTGAAAGTGTGGTGGACTCTAAAGACTCGTCAATACTATGGCTGTGGATTTAACCACTAGCACGTCAGAGGTATAAGCCAATACGTGACGGGCCACCAGCTATTGACTAAAAGGGACGTCGATGAGCGAACTCATCCTGACACCCTACTGAGCCTGTCAGTGACAATATCCGTACAGTCCGGTCCGTTCGTCTATGAGCATCGCATGTCGGGCCTAGAGGGTTGGTAAAAGTCAGACCCCCAAAAGCGGTACAAGTCGTGTCGGAGTGTAGCCCAGAACGCCCTGAGATACTACTGGAATACCTACCAGCAAATCTCCTGCCTCGGCCGAGGGCTTTGCGTAATGGCTCTCCTAGACACAGCGCGACCTCACCCCCAATACCGGGAGAGACGAACCCCTGAAGATCCGCTCACTGCCTCCATGTGGCTCGGGACTGTACCCAACTAAAACCTGTTTGCACGACTCCTTTGAGCCGTGGTAGGGTAGTAATCAAAGCACAGTGGGAACTCACACGAGACAAATGACGATCCTGAGGTCGATGAACTAACCTGTACACATGTCACCAGGGAACTGCTATCTGACGTCAGGTATAAGCCCAACTAGCAGGTTCCCGGCGAGTCCTGTCCGGTGTACTCATAACCCAATGAGCACCTGTATACATCTTAGGTGAACCAACTGACACCAGTGGCTTGTGAGACCGGCCACCGCCCCTCGTCGGGGTCTCGACTGTATACACTAGTCTACTAATGGAGTATCGATGCCCTGTCTCGAAACTCCTACGACTAGGGACCTTTTAAGGATGTGCTTATAGACTACCAGCTCCCACGTATATGATCGCCATCATACTGCTGGTAGTCAAGCAAGAATCCTAGGGGCTCTATCAACGTATAATAGCGACATGTCAGGTCACCTAAAACAGTACACGATGATAAAGGTAAACCAGATAGCATACTATCATCTCGAGTAAGACTGTCCTACCGGGATAGGTCCTCCCTCAATCATTGCAATCACGTGCCTGTGATCCAATAATTGACTCTGAGGGCACTATCTCCAACAATCTCCCACTTGCACTCAAGGCTAATTATTGCGATGCCGCATACTCACAGCCCGTGTGATACCGAACACCCAACTCCTCTACTAGTCAGTCTCACAAAGCTCGTTTGCGAAACTATTGCGTTCGAGGAATAGCCTCAGTGAGTGGATCCGCTGTGATGTTTCTTTCTATGTCTCTCTATATCTCAAATTCACGGAGAAAGCCATCTCCCGAAATGAGCAATACCTGTCTTAGAACGTCCGGATGTCTGATGGGACCTAGCTCATAAATGAACTCCAAATCCAAACTTCTTAGACTGTATCGTCAACTGAACTTAATCAGTATCCTGCGCCATGCCACCCTCAGCATTGCCTTGGACCACCTGTCCAAAACACTGCCCCTCGTCAGAAGGAAAACTATAACTCTGACAACCTCCTTGTCGTCCATGTCACCTTGGAAGCCTGGAATGATAACTGTCTCCCAAATGAGGCTGTCGTTATCATATCCCTAGAACATCCACTTATGTTCTAAGACTGCTTCCGACTGTTTCTCCAGGATTGGATCAATATCAACTTATTGCATCTAGTGCAAGAACAACATCTGGTGCGGTACTTGACATCTCATGATTGACTCAATTGCCTAAGCAAGTGATCTGCCAATCATGAGTATCCCTCTCCCCTTTAGTCTATAAGACACCTTTAGAGAGGGTGACTCCATCAACTGCAGGTGCACTACCGTGTCAGGAGTCGACCATTCTAAATACTCATAGAATGCTGTCAAGGTACCCAGATTGGGAAACCACCCAAATCTAGATCTAAAACCACAGATCTAGTAACCAGTATGTCTGATATAATATCCAAGTCCCTTGTGGAGAAACCACTGTGTGACGACCAAAGTATAACCGATCGTAGTATAGGAATATCACTTCCTACTACCTTCTCAACAGATCCACCCCCTATTCTGATGACGTCAAACCTATGACTGTCACATCAGAAATAGATGATCTATCTCCGCTACATCTGCTTTAGTCTATAAATAGACATAAGCCTGATGTCCACCAATGCTTCCGCTGCTCCCACTGACTACGACAACCCTCTGGCAGAGTCATATAGACGTTCACTTCTAAAGCTAGTTTAGAACGACGCTATACTCATCCTCCTGCCGGGTCTCGCAGCCTGGAACAACAGCAATGGCAAGTGTGGGTAAACAAGAACTTCCCTGTCACCGTCCTTGAGGCTACCGTAGTACCTCTCGGGTGCCTGAAGTTACCCACCATATCTGCGGAGTGGCCAATGGAATGTCAAATCAGATTGAATCTTTAGGTTGCTTATCAAATCTTCAGTAATCGTTTGCGGTTCTGGAATCACTTCCAGTTCTACCATACTCCCACTACTATTTTCTGAAAAAATCCATTTTTAATAAAACTGTGGCGAGTCTAGAACAATATTTCTACTGTTCATCCAGATGGTAGAAAATCAACCCTCGTCATAGCCTGGGTCAACCCACAAACAGCCATTACAGAAACGTGCCTTGAGTTGTCCAGTGTCTGGTTTTAATCATAAGCCGGACAACTCCCCGTACCTTAACAACGTTAAGATATGAACTGTTCTATATCCAATATAGAAACAGAGGCACTGATTTAATTTAACCAGATTCAAATCATGCAGCTGTCTCCAGTGCATGTAAACTAAATGGAAGGAGGCCGATCAGCGTTACTCAACTTAGGAATGTTTCCAATTATGAGTAACCTGAAAGAGAATCCAGTTCTCTTAATCATTACTATCAACTGAACACCATACACAAGTATCTACATCTTCGATCACTTTGAAGAATCCCGATACTTGTTACACTTGGTTCTCTACTCTATTCAAATACCTATAACTCCTCAAAACTTAGACCCTGTGTTTCCACGAAACACCTGTCTAAAAACTAGAGAAGTCATAAGTAAACCGAATATAGTACGAGGACCTACCCCTCTGTCCTGATGGACACTGGACAACATACAATACTCTGTATAAGTCCGCTGAGTCTAACAACTCTTTCACTGTGTGTCGTAGGTTGAAAACTGTACTTATGGTTAAGAAGAATTACACCGCTGTTTAATGCTCCTTACCTAACCATCCACTGATATAGGTAAATGTCATCGACATAATATCAAAAGGTATATCTCACTCTATGAAAATAGACGTACAGATATATCAATTTGAAATTGGTGCACAACAGCGGATATTCAAAACCAAATATTTGCCGACCGGCAAACAACCCAGGTGACCTCCTCAAATATCACCGATTACAACGAATCCCGATATAATGAGGATGATCACCCAATTCCCAATAACTTACTCCCACTCATCATCTGTAAAACCATACAGATGTGAGAATCATACCTGGCAAATACATACCCTGGAGTAAGTGTCTAATCGGGAAATCAGTTTTCCATTAACAGTACACAGTGAAACTGAAACATTGAAATGTTTCGTTGGGGTATCCTGGTATTCTTAGTAATGCCTCTTTCATTATCCAGATTCACAACTGTAACCGTATAATTCTTTGCCACCTCTCCAAATCCCTTTATATGTCTTTAGTCATTACCTTCTGTACACCCCTTTAGGCCAAATGGTTTTCTTCCTTCCCTACCGTTCGGCACCAGCCTATGGTTTGGAAGAAGACTATCCAAAAAGCATAAAGGGTGTACTGTCCTAATCCTAGGAACACTCGCAATGCGAGAGAAGGTGAAGATAAAAGACACCTGAATGTACTTTATTCCTATTTCTCCTGAACCAGAATCCATCCCCGAACTGGAACAAGTTCCTTTCGAGTTCGTATATAACCATACGATGGATTATCCAATAAAATGGGATCTTCGCAGTGATACGGAGTGTCTTGGAGAAATACAAAGGTGATTTAGGATTGGCGAAGAAATACTTGGTTTGGTCGTGAATATCAGTCGCAACTTACTTTGCCCTCTTACTAATCCCTTGCTTTGTCTTAACTTAATACCTTCTGTACACCGTTTAGGCCAACTGGTTTTCTTCATTCCCTACCGGTCGGCACCAGCCTAAGGTTTGGAAGAAGACTATCCAATTTGCGTAATAGGTGTACTACTCCTAAACCAAGGAGTACTCGCAATGAGAGAAGGTGAAAAGAAAAGACAACTGAATAATCCTATTCTTTTTCTCCAGAACCAGAAACCATCCTCGAAGTCCTTCGAGTTCGTATCTAACCATACGATGGTTTTGTCCAATGGAAGTGGACGTTCACAGTAATACGGGGTGTCCTGGAGAAAAGGGTAAAAGTAGGAGTGGCAATGAGGTCTGCAACTCTGACAATCCAAAAGCCAGTGTTAAGAAGGTTCGGTCAACTTGGTCACTGAGTCAAAGTCCAGGGTCGGGTCAATGGTCGCTGCCAAAGAGAGAGAGAAAAGAAACACTCAGCGTGCACTCTAACCTAGATCAGAATGGTTATCACTTTGTCTAATCTGGAAACCTCCCACTGTACCTCAAATTCTCCTCCAAACCTGAAAGAAGAATTAGTCGGGATCACCCGAGGAGTAAACCAACTCATCAGTGGGAATCGGGATCCAACTATCATCGCATGATAACTTGACGGAATCCACTCAAGTCACCACACTCCAGAAGGTATGCGCATGCTTGGCAAGTTTCAGTTCTTTTGAAACTCCCGATGTGATTTTTACCCCAAGCGGTTTATGACCTTGACTAGGTCAACAAACCATAAACCGCCAGTCAAGTTCAACCCGTCATTATTCTGGATTGCATTAAACCCACCCGTACGTGCCCTTGACTAGGTCAACAAGGCCGCACGACTGTCTTAATCAATCCCACTTATGCAACAAACAAGTACCACTCAGCTACCGAACACTACGTCTTGACTAGGTCAACAAACGCAGCACGAATACCAAATAATACCTGTAGGAAATGACGGAGGGCTACGGCTGGTTTTTGGCGAAAAACCTTTAACGTAAAGAACTTGATATCGTTGAAGGAACTGCATAGCCTTTTATAAAATATAGTGACGAAAACCTTTACTAAAGAGGTCACTCCCGGTGAAGGGATCTCGGCTCTTTCCCCGTAGAATGAGGTGCAGGATATTCCAACTGAATACCACGATGCAAAGCAAAAGCAATCGGCTATAGTGAAGTTATTGCCCTGACGCAAACTTCTGTCCAAGGGGTCACTCCCGGTGAAGGGAGCTCGGCCCTTGCCTCGTCGACTGAGGAGCAGGATATTCCAAATGAATACCACGATGCAAAACAAAAGTGAACGTCCTTGCAATAACAGCTTTTTGAAAAGTGTTCCAACAACATCAGAATAGGTTTGTTTTAACTTGCATTGATCCGAATCAACGCAGTCCCATCAATTGATCACACCACAAAGAACGAAAATATACTGACGTACGTATATGCCATCCGCATTCGCCACTGGGTCCCGTCATCACCCGTTAGGTTAGCTAACTAACGGCAGAGCGGGGACTGGACTAGCGCGGATGTAAAACATATACAACATCTACTAATATATATACCAATATATAGTATTTCGCTCAAGGCGTGAATAAAATGCAACATCACAGAAATGTACAGCATCACAGAACAATACAGATATCTGGAAGCCCCGGGTTTCACAGAGCCGCTGCTGAAACCCGACGTTCCCCTGGTCGTGTGGATAGCCTGTGCAATGAAATCCTAGACCCCTACGGGTGCGGCAAGTCACCCGCCAAAACCTGAAGCGAGGCAGCCCCCTTCAGCCCCGTGAATGGACCACCCAGCACTTCACGGAATCCGGTAACTTGGGCACCCCTCCTGGGTCAACCTGTACCCCCTATGAGTGCGGCGAATAGCCCGCCAATTCCAGACTGAAGCCCCCTCCGTCTCAATGCCCTGAGATGCGGGCCCGTTGCCTTCTAGAACCCGGCTATCCGTGCACCCCTCCGCGGGGTAACCCTAGTACAGAAAGTAAAATATACATACACCGGGTACATCGACCGCAACCAGGTCGTGCCCCAAAAGAATAATACAAACAGGCAGTGACGGCAGTCCACATGTCGGACGCTCGCCCCGCAATATCAAATGTACATAATACAACAAAACTGTACTAGCATTGCATCCAGGCTATCCCCCACGACCGATCCGCAACATCACAGCATAAACATAGAACATCAACGTGAAAGTCACGTTCGCAAATCCGTCTAACCGGGCTATAGCAGCTAGACCGGATTTACCGATCGAGTGACATTCACGGTCGCAGATATAATGTAAATACTGTGAAAAATGTGTTTAAAATTTTCCGATTGACCAAAAATTAACAAGAGGGCCCCCAAACAAAACTGTAGCACTCACAGAAAACCTGGGCCCAATTTTAATATTCCAAAACCCCTAATTTCAGCCCATAAGCCCACTGCAAAAATATAATCATACGAACCCATTATCCTGCGGCGGAAGCGCGGCCAAAAGGGGGTTTTGGCCGCCCTTCCGCGGTCGTACGGAGTGATCGTGTGACCAACTTTTTCCAGTGTTCTTAGAACTCCCTGCACATCATTCTGAGACCACCTGAAAAATTTTTAGACTCCAAAAAATTTCGACAGAAACTGATGTGCTAGAAAAATACGGTTTTTGGAAATTTCGGTCGATCGGAAACGCAAACACATCAAACGAAGCTAGGTAAGGTTAATGGCGTGGCTCTGATACCATGTTGCGCCACGGCAGCGCCCCGGCCTCTTACTCAAGGCCAAAATGCGGAATCAAAAAATTTTCCTTACTCGGAAACCGGCGCTACCGCGGACAATGAAAACCCGGATCGTTTACCATTAACCTAATGCTAGCAATCAAGAGATAGGGTGAGAAATATACCGAGTGATCCGAGTCCTCCGGTCTTCTCGTCATCGTCCCGATCTCCCGTTGAAAGTGTAGTCTCCATATCGTCGCCTCCTCGCCGGAAAGGGCACCACATCGCCTGCGTCTTTTACGGGCTCCCGCCTCAATACCGAGGCAACTCGAGCATGAAGCCGGCAACTCGACATGCTCAAGATATGCTGTAGGAAGTGTAGTGTAGAATCATAGTCTCCTTTGGGGTTTGTTGCCATTTGTAGGATGATGGAGGAAATGAGATAAGAAAAATGGTGCTTGCATTTTTCTAGCATGAATGAGATCAAGAAGATGAAACTCTCAAGAATGAAGAACTCTCTTCTTCTTCTTCTCCCTTTTTTTTTTCTCTCATGAAAAACTTATGTCCTTCAAAAAATGGTGGAGGATTGAATATGAAGCATAACCATAGAAGGAAGGTGAGTGTAGGAGAATGGTGGAGGTAACAATAAACAAACATCAACCATACTCTAATCAAATCAAACCCATACCCTCTCAAAATCACAATAAATGCATCATGGATGAAAGATATCAATCCTATCATAATCAATCCTTATGCAAGAAACCCCTTCCACAAATGTTATTTGCAAAACTGCAAATAACCCCCTCCATCGGAAAAGTCCGGCCGGGAAAGAACAAAGGAAAACCGGCCGGAACGGAATGCAAACTGGCAACTCCAGAAAATTGGTCCCGTAATAAATTACAGAAAAACCCCGATACTGTGCATACACACCCGCATCTGTATTCCAACCGGATACAAATGCAATGAGACAAAATCTACACTGTACTAAACTAGTACCGGCTTAAACCAAAGCCGGCTAGTGAAATCCGTTCGATCCTGATCCGTGCAATACCGCACGTATCTGATCGAACCCTGCCATATAACTATACGGCCACTAGTACAAAACTGTCCGATCCTGATCCGTGCAATACCGCACGTATCTGATCGGACCCTGCCATATCTCCATATGGCCTCTACAGCGTTTCGCCCGAAAGCTGAGTAACTGAAAGTGTGGTGGACTCTAAAGACTCGTCAATACTATGGCTGTGGATTTAACCACTAGCACGTCAGAGGTATAAGCCAATACGTGACGGGCCACCAGCTATTGACTAAAAGGGACGTCGATGAGCGAACTCATCCTGACACCCTACTGAGCCTGTCAGTGACAATATCCGTACAGTCCGGTCCGTTCGTCTATGAGCATCGCATGTCGGGCCTAGAGGGTTGGTAAAAGTCAGACCCCCAAAAGCGGTACAAGTCGTGTCGGAGTGTAGCCCAGAACGCCCTGAGATACTAATGGAATACCTACCAGCAAATCTCCTGCCTCGGCCGAGGGCTTTGCGTAATGGCTCTCCTAGACACAGCGCGACCTCACCCCCAATACCGGGAGAGACGAACCCCTGAAGATCCGCTCACTGCCTCCATGTGGCTCGGGACTGTACCCAACTAAAACCTGTTTGCACGACTCCTTTGAGCCGTGGTAGGGTAGTAATCAAAGCACAGTGGGAACTCACACGAGACAAATGACGATCCTGAGGTCGATGAACTAACCTGTACACATGTCACCAGGGAACTGCTATCTGACGTCAGGTATAAGCCCAACTAGCAGGTTCCCGGCGAGTCCTGTCCGGTGTACTCATAACCCAATGAGCACCTGTATACATCTTAGGTGAACCAACTGATACCAGTGGCTTGTGAGACCGGCCACCGCCCCTCGTTGGGGTCTCGACTGTATACACTAGTCTACTAATGGAGTATCGATGCCCTGTCTCGAAACTCCTACGACTAGGGACCTTTTAAGGATGTGCTTATAGACTACCAGCTCCCACGTATATGATCGCCATCATACTGCTGGTAGTCAAGCAAGAATCCTAGGGGCTCTATCAACGTGTAATAGCGACATGTCAGGTCACCTAAAACAGTACACGATGATAAAGGTAAACCAGATAGCATACTATCATCTCGAGTAAGACTGTCCTACCGGGATAGGTCCTCCCTCAATCATTGCAATCACGTGCCTGTGATCCAATAATTGACTCTGAGGGCACTATCTCCAACAGGCAACTCACCCCCGTTGTGCCAAATTTTATTACAGGTTGATGTACAGGGTTCCTTGGCAGTTTGCTGGCACATCGTTTCATTCCGGGTGATTTGCACGGTAGGTTGGTTCATTTGTATCTGGACCGCCGTTGTACTTTTATTACTTCATTTGAATCTAGTAAGCTCCATCAACCAAACTTGTATTACTTGATAGTGTACTGGACCAGTTATTTATTTCGACCTTAGAGTCGCGCTTGTATTATTATGGCATCTGATGGATTTGTTTTCTTTTAAGTTTTGAGCCTCGCCCTTTGGCGTCGTATACTATTGTGCATTGGTGTGGTTGTTTCCGTCTTTTGGCGTAGAGCTAGCTCCCGTTTGGGGATGCTTTTTATTGTTGTGTATATTATACTTATTGTACCCGTTTGGGGGCCAGTTTTTACAAAGGAGACTCTGCCGAAACTTTTGAGAAAATTGGATGTTGCTTTTAAACTTGTTTTCTACATGTTTTCCTTTTCTTCTTCTTCTTTTTATGGTTTAGATTTCTGGGCTTCGGCTTAGATTACGTTGCGCCTCTAGACGCTTCGTAATCTAAGTGCCGGTCACGTTCCGTACTTTCGGGTCGTGACAAAGTTGGTATCAGAGCGCTAGGTTTGACCTTTGTATAAGTCTAGGATGACCCTTGGTTGATGGAGTATGCGACCTAGGTAGAGTGGCGTACCGTGGGTATGATCCGCGGCATACTTACGATACACTACTCTGCTTAAGGAGCCTTAGGATGTACATTTCTTTGCACTGTATTTCATTCGTTCCTTTGATCTAACTTCGTCGATATCGGATGATGTTTCTGTTACCACGGTCGTACGGGCAAAGGGAGCTGCGGCTCGAATGTGATAACCATTAGGGTATCGTTTATTCTTGAGGATTGAAGCATTGTTTAGTGTGCGGATGAAGGGTATTCACATGCTGTCCAGACGGAGTTAAAGGATTCGAACGATTGTCAGATACCCATTTTCCCAAGTTTAAGGTATTCGGAAGAACATGCAGGTATTTCTATGGACCCTCTAGAAGAATGAAACCCTAACTCGACATAATGACCATGAGAACGCCCTTGAACCTTAGGGTTTATGGCAGTTCCGCGGTGCCATTAGTGAGGCTTGGGTTTGCCCTTTTACGGCTGGACCATCGATGCTGTGGTATGTACCGGATATTTTTAAACTGTACTTGAGTGTTGAGCTCTCGGGGAATTATGGGATTTTGATGGATCGATCGAAAAGTTTAATGTAGTCCGGATATCAGGTGAAGGGATCGACTACGTGGGAGACTCTAGATATGAGTATTGCCGTTGGTAGCGCAGTCAGCACACCTATGAAGAGATAAGTTCGAAGCAGTCGACACCAGAGGAAAGGGGGAAAGAGGCGCACATTGACGATAGTGTTTACGATTGTGATTTGGTGATTTGAATTTCATATTTTCGTTGATTGGATTTTGGTATTTTGAGGATTTTGGTTCTACGATTGGTATTTCTTATGTGTACATTCATTATATTCTATGCGTGTTTCGTATATCGGTTGTATTGATGTTGTTTTGTACATACCCAGTGCACTCGATTTGGTTTAATACATTTTGAGATTTTGATTTGATTTCGTGCATATGGTTACACATGATTTTGACATATGCTTCGACCTAGTTTTCATGCACTTTCGTACTGTGATTTCGATTTTGATATTCGTTGTATGCTTTCGTGCACCATGTGCACCTGATTGAGATTCTTGCGTACACTTGGCGCACTTGATGCGATTTTGTGCACACCAGATGCACTAAGTCGGGGTTTTGTGCAGATTAGATGCACCTGATATTGAGTCGTGCACGCCCGTTGCACTTGACAGATGTTTTTGGTGCACACATGTTGCACTTAGTTTCATTTTTGTGTGTATTCGTGGTATCTGTATTTGGTTTCGATTTCAGTGCGCACCGGACGCACATTATATTTTTATGATGTGATTGGGATTGAATTCAGTTTAAGCAGTATGCTTTTATAATCATTACAATTGATTTGATAACCAGGCGGGATGTGTATTTTAAATAAAAGATATATATGTCTAGTTATTTTTTTTAAAATAAACATCCGCTACTTATGCCGTGACACGTGCATTACACGACGATTTTCAAAAGGGGTTCTTGCGTGCTTCTTTATCCAGATATTTTGACGATTTTACTATGATGCGCACTATATATAAGTTGTAATTTTGATGTATATTATGTTGGTTTTCGTATTGGGTTTTGATATTTTATTTTCGCCATAACTCCGATGATTGCGTTATGATTGACTGAGTTGATTTTAGTTATGTATTGATGATTTCGGAGCCCCGACGATTTGAGTGTTTTGGCTAAATGTTTTAGTAATTGGGCGGAGTTTTAATTTAAATTCGGGGACCGAATTTCTTAAAGGGGGGAAGATTATAACGTTTTAAAAATAATTAAATAAATAAAATCGTTTAAGTGAATTTTATGATTTTCGGTAAAATAAAACGTATTTTTCGTAAAACTAAACCGTAATTATTTTTCATTATAAATTTAAAAATACCTATTTTAATTATGTAATTACTAGTAAATGGTGTTTATTTAGTCACTTATAAATTTTTAGTTTAACTAAATATTTTTCCTAAATTAATTATTTTAAATATTAGCATAAGCTTTATTTATACACTAAATTAGTGTAAATTACAAATTTGAATGGGTTTAATTTGAAAACTGAACCATTACATATTGGAATCAAGCATGTTTCATACAAAATTTATTTTCAAATTTATCCATGGTTCTAGACCATTCTAGGTTAAATTAAGTGAGGAAAATAAAGATTTTTTATTAATTTCATGAAAAGACTTAATGGAATGATATTTTTGTGAAACCTTCTACACTTTTCTTCACCTTTTCTCACTCTTCTCTCTTTTCCTCACCTCATGGCCGGCCTCACCACCATGGGCAGCCCCAAAAATTTCCCCCCATCATTTTTGCATTAAAAATCATCAAAATCCTACAAAAATCCAAATAAAAATCCACAAAATCCTAATTAATTCCTACTCTCTATTCTTTGCTCATATTTATATGGATTTTGGAGATGGAAAGTATTCATTTTGGAGGCTTATTTTCATGTTTGGATTTTATGTTGTGGAGGTATGAATCTTCTTCTTTTAATTTATTGTTATTTAATATTTCATTCTAGCATAATTAGAATTAATAAATTAATTCTATCTTCAAGTTTTTAAAATTCAAGTTAGGGTTATAAAATTAAGTTATGATTTTTATTAATTAAGTAGGGTTATAATAAGTAGTTTAATATTTTTAGAAGTGGAAAACCTTCCATGGTTGTTGAATTATAATTTGTTCATTCCAATTGGTTTAAATTAAGTATTTTTGCAAACTAGATTTCTATAAGTTATATATATTGATGAGATAAAATTCCAATTAATGTTTGTAACACTAGATTATGGTTTTAAAGAGGATATTAACTTGTTAGTGGAATGAAAAACTTAAATTGGTTACTAGTTTCTATTGATAATTGAAAAATAGTAATAAATATGCTATTTTTGCTAACTAGAATTTGGAAATTCTTAAATAAATGAGGTTTAAAATCTAAATTATGATTTCAATATATTATTATCATCATGAATTGTAGTTTAATACATTAATTCATGCAAACTCAAGTTTAGTTGTGATATTGTGAAATTTTGCTTAAAAGTATCGAAATCGGGCAAGTTTGCAAACTAGAATTTTCCAATTAATATATTTGGAGCGTTAAAAATATAGTAATGGGCTGTATAATCTAATTATGCTATTTAATGAGTTTTATGATCATTAGTTTCATTTAAATGTCAAGTTTTGAAGTAAAACGGTAAATTGGCGTTTTCGGGTTTTTCGAAATCGGATGATTTGACTGATTTTTAGGGTTTTGATGGATTAAATCATGTTTTATATTATAAGTAACGAGTTTTTAAACTACAAGTTGTTTGTTGATGTTTATCTCGATCAATCGGCGTTTGTACGTCGATATCGAGCGATATTTGGTCTTTTTGCATGAGCGGGACATAGGTTTTGACCTATGCGCGTTCCGTGTGTCGTTTTGATTTTTGTCCGTGATTCAGTTTACGATATTATACATGTTTGCGTATAGGTACCCCTCGCGTGGACTTCGGACGAGGAAGAAGAGGAAGGCGACATCGTCTTCGGCAGACAAGGACCAGGTGAGTAGATGTATATCTACGGGGGGAAGTCGGGTGGATGGCGTTTAGCACCCCCGCGAACGTAGAATATGTTGGAGATAGTGCCCTCAGAGTCAATTATTAGGTCACAGGTACGTGATTGTAATGATTGAGGGAGGACCTATCCCGGTAGGACAGTCTTACTCGAGATGATAGTATGCTATCTGGTTTACCTTTATCATCGTGTACGGTTTTAGGTGACCTGACACGTCGCTATTACACGTTGATAGAGCCCCTAGGATTCTTGCTTGACCACCAGCAGTATGAGGGCGATCATATAAGTGGGAGCTGGGGGTCTACAAGCATATCCTTAAAAGGTCCCTAGTCGTAGGAGTTTCGAGACCGGGCATCGATACTCCATTAGTAGACTAGTGTATACAGTCGAGACCCCGACGAGGGGCGGTGGTCGGTCTCACAAGCCACTGGTGTCAGTTGGATCACCTAAGATGTATACAGGTGCTCATTGGGTTATGAGTACACCGGACAGGACTCGCCGGGAACATGCTAGTTGGTCATATACCAGACGTCAGATGGCAGTTCCCTGGTGACATGTGTGCAGGTTAGTTCATCGACCTGGGGATCGTCATTTGTCTCGTGTGAGTTCCCACTGTACTTTGATTACTACCCTACCACGGCTCAAAGGAGTCGTGCAAACAGGTTTTAGTTGGGTACAGTCCCGAGCCACATGGAGGCAGTGAGCGTATCTTCAGGGGTTCGTCTCTCCCGATATTGGGGGTGAGGTCGTGCTGTGTCTAGGAGAGCCATTACACAAAGTCCTTGGCCAAGGCAAGGAGATTTACTGGTAGGTATTCCAGTAGTATCTCAGGGTGTTCTGGGCTACACTCCGACACGACTTGTACCGCTTTTGGGGGTCTGACTTTTACCAACACCCTAGGCCCGCCATGCGATACTCATAGACGAACGGACCGGACTGCACGGATATTGTCACTGACAGGCTCAGTAGGGTGTCAGGATGAGTTCGCTCATCGACGTCCCTTTTGGTCAATAGCTGGTGGCCCGTCACGTATTGGCTTATACCTCTGACGTGCTAGTGGTTAAATCCACAGCCATAGTATTGACGAGTCTTTAGAGTCCACCACACTTACAGTTACTCTAGTTTCGGGCGAAACGCTGTAGAGGCCGTATGGAGATATGGCAGGGTCCGATCAGATACGTGCGGTATTGCACGGATCAGGATCGGACGGTTTTGTACTAGTGGCCGTATAGTTATATGGCAGCGTTCGATCAGATACGTGCGGTATTGCACGGATCAGGATCGGACGGATATTACTAGCCGGCTTTGGTTTAAGCCGGATCCTAGTATAGTACAGTGTAGATTTTGTCTCATTGCATTTGTATCCGGACGGAATACAGATGCGGGTGTGTATGCACAGTATTGGGTTTTCCTGTAATTTATTACGGGACCAGTTTTCTGGAGTTGCCAGTTTGCATTCCGTTCCGGCCGGTTTTCCTTTGTTCTTTCCCGGCCGGACTTTTCAGATGGAGGGTGTTATTTGCAATTGTGCAAATAACATTTGTGGAGGGGGTATCTTGCATATTGGTGGCATCATGATGGCTTTTCATAATGAGATCCTTTTTCTTTCTTTTCTTTGCTTTATGAGATTAGATATGATTTGAGGTTGATGTTTAGTTTTGTGATGATTATATTCTTGGATGTGGTCACCATTGCTTTTCTCCTACACTCACTCTCCTTCATGGTTTATGTATGGTTGATTTCATTTTATCCCTCCACCATTCTCATATCAAGAAGAGGCCGGCCACTTCTTTTTGGGGGAGAGGAAGAAAAATGAGAGTGATTCATTTTGTGTACATCATTCTTCATCTCATTCCATTGCTAGAAAATTGAAAGCACCAATTTTCTTTATACCATTCCTCCATCTATGGCAACAAACCCCAAAGTGAGACATGCACTCTACACTACACTTCCTACAGCAAATCTTGGACGCGTCGATTCGCCAGCTTCGCGCCCGAGTTGCCTCGGTATTGAGGTGGGAGCCCGTAAAAGTACCCGGCTTCGTGGTGCCCTTTCCGACGAGGAGGAGACGGACGGAGATCCCGCGAGAAGATCGGAGTGGAGATGAAGACCGGAGGACTCGGATCGCATGGTATACATCTCTTCCCTTTCTTGTTAGTAGCTTAGACTTGTTAATGGCACGATCCGGGGTTTAGTGCGCGGTGGTGCCGGTTTGCTAAGTCCGCAAAAATTAAAGTTTATCACCGCTTCCGCTTTCCGGCGTCGGATTGACGGCCGGGGCGCCGCCGTGCACTTACAGTGGTATCAGAGCCTCGCCATTAACTTAGTCTAGCTTTGTGTAATGTGTTTGCATTTCCGATCGATCAAAAAGTTCCAAAACTGCATTTTAGTTCGCATCAGTTTCTGTTGAAAATTTTTGGTCTCTAAAATTTTTTCAGGTTGTAAAATATTGATGTACTGGAAAATCTAAGTGTTCTGTAAAAATTTGACGAAGTAACTCCACAGTTGGAGCGCGGAACCACCGCGAAAACCCCATTTGTGCGGCCCTTCCGCCGCGCACTATTCACATCACTTCACCATTTTTTTACAGAGGCCTTCTGGGCTTAAAATATGGGCTTTGGAATATTAAAGTTGGGCCAATTGTTTCTGTGAGTGCTACAGTTTTCTTTGGGGCCCACTTGTTAATTGTTTGATCAATCGGAAATTTTTTAAACACATTTTTTCACAGTATTTACATTATATCTGCGACCGTGAATGTCACTCGATCGGTAAATCCGGTCTAACTGCTATAGCCCGGTTAGACGGATTTGCGAACGTGACTTTCACGTTGATGTTCTATGTATTTGCTGTGATGTTGCGGATCGGTCGTGGGGATAGCCTGGATGCAATGCTAGTACAGTTTTGTTGTATTATGTACATTTGATATTGCGGGGCGAGCGTCCGACATGTGGACTGCCGTCACTGCCTGTTTGTATTATTCTTTTTGGGGCACGACCTGGTTGCGGTCGATGTACCCGGTGTATGTATATTTTACTTTCTGTACTAGGATTACCCCGCGGAGGGGTGCACGGATAGCCGGGTTCTGGAGGGCAACAAGCCCGCATCTCAGGGCATTGAGACGGAGGGGCTTCAGTCTGGAATTAGCGGGCTATTCGCCGCACTCGTAGGGGGTACAGGTTGACCCAGGAGGGGTGCCCAAGTTACCGGATTCCGTGAAGTGCTGGGTGGTCCATTCACGGTGCTGAAGGGGGCTGCCTCGCTTCAGGTTTTGGCGGGTGACTTGCCGCGCCCGTAGGGGTCTAGGATTTCATTGCACAGGCTATCCACACGACCAGGGGAACGTCGGGTTTCAGCGGCTCTGTGAAACCCGGGGATCCCAGATATCTGTATTGTTCTGTGATGCTGTACATTTCTGTGATGTTGCATTTATTTCACGCCTTGAGCGAAATACTATATATTGGTATATATATTAGTAGATGTTGTATATGTTTTGCATCCGCGCTAGTCCAGTCCCCGCTCTGTCGTTAGTAAGCTAACCTAACGGGTAATGACGGGACCCAGTGGCGAATGCGGATGGCATATACGTACATCAGTATATTTTCGTTCTTTTTGGTGTGATCAATTGATGGGACTGCATTGATTCGGATCAATGCAAGTTAAACAAACCTACTCTGATGTTGTTGGAACACTTTTCAAAAAGCTGTTATTGCAAGGACGTTCACTTTTGTTTTGCATCGTGGTATTCATTTGGAATATCCTGCTCCTCAGTCGACGAGGCAAGGGCCGAGATCCCTTCACCGGGAGTGACCCCTTGGACAGAAGTTTGCGTCAGGGCATTAACTTCACTATAGCCGATTACTTTTGCTTTGCATCGTGGTATTCAGTTGGAATATCCTGCACCCCATTCTACGGGGAAAGAGCCGAGATCCCTTCACCGGGAGTGACCTCTTTAGTAAAGGTTTTCGTCACTATATTTTCTAAAAAAAAGCCATCCGTTCCTTCAACGATATCAAGTTCATTACGTTAAAGGTTTTCGCCAGAAACCATTCGTAGCCCTCCGTCGTTTCAGACGGGTAGCACGTAGTATTCATGCTATGTTTGTTGACCTTCGTCAAGGCATAGTGTATGGTAGCTGCTTGTTGCCTTTCTGCTGCATAGATAGATGTGTTGGTTTGGGACAGTCGTGTAGCCTTGTTGACCTTCGTCAAGGGCTTGTACGGGTGGGTTCAAATTAACCTGGACAATGACGGGTGGAACTTGACATGTGACTTATGATTTGTTGACCTTCGTCAAGGTCATAAGAGCATGGGGCAGAAATCACATCGGGAGTTTCAAAAGTACTGAAACTTGCCAGATATGCGCATACCTTCTGGAGTGTGATACCGTGAGCGGATTCCGTCACGTTGTCATGCGATGAGAGTTGGATCCCGATTCCCACTGATGAGTTAGTTTACTCCTCGGGTAACCCCGACTAATTCTTCTTTTAGGTTTGGAGGAGAATTTGAGGTACAGTGGGAGGATTCCAGATTAGATAAATTGGTAACCATTCTGATCTAGGTTAGAGTGCACGTTGAGTGTTTCTTTTCTCTCTCTCTTTGGCAGCGACCTTTGACCCGACCCTAAGACTATGACTCAGTGACCAAGTTGACCGAACCTTCTTAAACACCGGCTTTTGGATTGTCAGAGTTGCAAACCTCATTGCCACTCCTACTTTTACCCTTTTCTCCAGGACACCCCGTTTTACTACGAACGTCCACTTCCATTGGACAAAACCATCGTATGGTTAGATACGAACTCGAAAGAATTTATTCGAGGATGGTTTCCGGTTCTGGAGAAAACGGATAGGATTATTCAGTTGTCTTTTCCTTTTACCCTCTCTCAGGTTACGAGTACTCCTTGGTTTAGGGGTAGTACACCTATTACGCAAATTGGATTGTCTTCTTCCAAACCTTAGGCTGGTGCCGACCGGTAGGGAATGAAGAAAACCAATTAGCATAACGATGGTGTGCAGAAGGTATTAAGTTCAGACAAAGCAAGGGATTAGTTAGAGGGCAAAGTAAATTGCAACAGATATTCACGACCAAACCAAATATTTCGTTACCACTCCCACATCACCTTTGTATTTCTCCAGGACACTCCGTATCACTACGAAGATCCACAGTTTATTTGGATACACCATCGTATGGTTATATACGAACTCGAATGGAACTTGTTCCAGTTCGGGGATGGATTCTGGTCCAGGAGAAATAGGAATAAAGTACATTCAGGTGTCTTTTATCTTCACCTTCTCTCGCATTGCGAGTGCTCCTAGGATTAGGAAAGTACACCCATTATGCTTATTGGATAGTCTTCTTCCAAACCATAGGCTGGTGCCGAACGGTAGGGAAGGAAGAAAACCATTTGGCCTAAGGGGTGTGCAGAAGGTAATGACTAAAGACATATAAAGGGATTTGGAGAGGTGGCAAAGAATTATGCGGTTATAGTTGTGAATTTGGATAATGGTAGAGGCATTACTAGGAATACCAGGATACCCCATCGAAACATTTCAATGTTTCAGTTTCACTGTGTACTGTTAAAAGAAAACTGATTTTCCGATTAGACACTTGCTCCAGGGTATGTATTTACCAGATTTGATTCTCACATCTGTATGGTTTTACAAATGATGAGTGGGAGTAAGTTATTGGGAATTGGGTGATCATCCTCATTATATCGGGATTCGTTGTAATCGGTGATATTTGAGGAGATCACCTTGGCTGTTTGCCGGTCGGCAAATGTTTGGTTTTGAATATCCGCTGTTGTGCACCAATTTCAAATTGATATATCTGTACGTCTATTTTATAGAGTGAGATATACCTTTTGATATTATGTCGATGACATTTACCTATATCAGTGGATGGTTAGGTAAGGAGCATTAAACAGCGGTGTAATTCTTCTTAACCATAAGTACAGTTTTCAACCTACGACACACAGTAAATGAGTTATCAGACTCAAGGGACTTGTACAGAGTATTGTATGTTGTCCAGGGTCCATCAGGACAGAGGGGATGGTCCTCGTACTATATTCAGTTTACTTATGACTCCTCTAATTTTTAGACAGGTGTTTCGTGGAAACACAGGGTCCGAATTTGGAGAAGTTATAGGTATTTGAATAGAGTAGAGAACCAGGTATAGCAAGTATCGGGATTCTTCAAGGTGATCGAAGATGTAGATACTTGTGGTATTCAGTTGAAAGTGATGATTAAGAGAAATTGCTTCTCTTTCAGGTTACTCATAATTGGAAGCATTCCTAAGTTGAGTAACGCTGATCGGCCTCTTTCCATTTAGTTGACATGCACTGGAGATAGCTGCATGATTTGAATCTGGTTCAATTAAATCAGTGCCTCTGTTTCTATATTGGATATAGAACAGTTCATATCTTAACGATGTTATGGTACGGGGAGTTGTCCGGTTCATGATTAAAACCAGACACTGGACAACTCAAGGCACGTTTCTGTAATGGCTGTTTGTGGCTTGACCCAGGCTATGACGAGGGTTGACTTTCTACCATCTGGATGAACAATAGCGATATTGTTCTAGACTCGCCACAGTTTTATTAAAAATGGATTTTTTCAGAAAACAGTAGTGGGAGTATGGTAGAACTGGAAGTGATTCCAGAACCACAAACGATTACTGAAGATTTGATAAGGAACCTAAAGATTCAATCTGGACTGACATTCCATTGGCCACTCCGCAGATTAGGTGGGTAACTTCAGGCACCCGAGAGGTACTACAGTAGCCTCAAGGACGGTGACAGGGAAGTTCTTGTTTACCCACAATTACCATTGCTGTTGTTCCAGGCTGCGAGACCCGGTGGGAGGATGAGTATAGCGTCGTTCTAAACTAGCTTTAGAAGTGCACGTCTATATGACTCTGCCAGAGAGTTGTCGTAGTCAGTGGGAGCAGCGGAAGCATTGGTGGACATCAGGCTTATGTCTATTTATAGACTAAAGCAGATGTAGCGGAGATAGATCATCTATTTTCTGATGTGACAGTCATGGGTTTGACTTCATCAGAATAGGGGATGGATCTGTTGAGAAGGTAGTAGGGTGTGGTGTCATGGTATCTGGATGACATACACAGAATAGGAAGAGAAACTCCTATACTACAATCGGTTATACTTTGGTCGTCACACAGTGGTTTCTCCACAAAGGAAATGGATTTTATATCTGACATACTGGTTACTAGATCTATGGTCTTAGATCTAGATTTGGGTGGTTTCCCAATCAGGGTACTTGACAGTATTCTAAGAGTATTTAGGATGGACGACTCCTGGCACGGTAGTGTACCTGCAGGTAATGGAGTCACCCTCTCCAAAGGTGTCTTACAGACTAAAGGGGAGAGGGACGTGCATGATTGGCAGATCACTTGCTTAGGCAATTGAGTCAATCATGAGATGTCAAGTACCACACCAGATGTTGTTCTTGCACTAGATGCAATAAGTTGACATTAATCCAATCCTGGAGAAACAGTCGGAAGCAGTTATAGAACATAAGTGGATGTTCTAGGGATATGATAACGACAGCCTCATTTAGGAGACGGTTATCATTCCAGGCTTCCAAGGTGACATGGATGGCAGAGTGGCTGTCAGAGTTGTAGTTTTCCTTCTGATGAGGGGCAGTATTTTGGACAGGTGGTCCAAGGCAATACTGAGGGAGGCATGGCGCGCAGGATACTGATTAAGTTCAGTTGACGATACAGTCTAAGAAGTTTGGATTTGGAGTTCATTTATGAGCTATGTCCCATCAGACATCCAGACACATTCTAAGACAGGTATTGCTCATTTCGGGAGATGGGTTTCTCCGCGAACATGAGATATAGAGAGACATGGATAGAAACAACAAAGCGGATCCACTCACTGAGGCTATTCCTCGAACGCAATAGTTCCGCAAACGAGCTTTGTGAGACTGACTAGTAGAGGAGTTGGATGTTCGGTATCACACGGGCTGTGAGTATGCGACATCGCAATAATTAGCCTTGAGTGCAAGTGGGAGATTGTTGGAGATAGTGCCCTCAGAGTCAATTATTAGGTCACAGGTATGTGATTGTAATGATTGAGGGAGGACCTATCCCGGTAGGACAGTCTTACTCGAGATGATAGTATGCTATCTGGTTTACCTTTATCATCGTGTACGGTTTTAGGTGACCTGACACGTCGCTATTACACGTTGATAGAGCCCCTAGGATTCTTGCTTGACCACCAGCAGTATGAGGGCGATCATATAAGTGGGAGCTGGGGGTCTACAAGCATATCCTTAAAAGGTCCCTAGTCGTAGGAGTTTCGAGACCGGGCATCGATACTCCATTAGTAGACTAGTGTATACAGTCGAGACCCCGACGAGGGGCGGTGGTCGGTCTCACAAGCCACTGGTGTCAGTTGGATCACCTAAGATGTATACAGGTGCTCATTGGGTTATGAGTACACCGGACAGGACTCGCCGGGAACATGCTAGTTGGTCATATATCAGACGTCAGATGGCAGTTCCCTGGTGACATGTGTGCAGGTTAGTTCATCGACCTGGGGATCGTCATTTGTCTCGTGTGAGTTCCCACTGTACTTTGATTACTACCCTACCACGGCTCAAAGGAGTCGTGCAAACAGGTTTTAGTTGGGTACAGTCCCGAGCCACATGGAGGCAGTGAGCGTATCTTCAGGGGTTCGTCTCTCCCGGTATTGGGGGTGAGGTCGTGCTGTGTCTAGGAGAGCCATTACACAAAGTCCTTGGCCAAGGCAAGGAGATTTACTGGTAGGTATTCCAGTAGTATCTCAGGGTGTTCTGGGCTACACTCCGACACGACTTGTACCGCTTTTGGGGGTCTGACTTTTACCAACCCCCTAGGCCCGCCATGCGATACTCATAGACGAACGGACCGGACTGCACGGATATTGTCACTGACAGGCTCAGTAGGGTGTCAGGATGAGTTCGCTCATCGACGTCCCTTTTGGTCAATAGCTGGTGGCCCGTCACGTATTGGCTTATACCTCTGACGTGCTAGTGGTTAAATCCACAGCCATAGTATTGACGAGTCTTTAGAGTCCACCACACTTACAGTTACTCTAGTTTCGGGCGAAACGCTGTAGAGGCCGTATGGAGATATGGCAGGGTCCGATCAGATACGTGCGGTATTGCACGGATCAGGATCGGACGGTTTTGTACTAGTGGCCGTATAGTTATATGGCAGCGTTCGATCAGATACGTGCGGTATTGCACGGATCAGGATCGGACGGATATTACTAGCCGGCTTTGGTTTAAGCCGGATCCTAGTATAGTACAGTGTAGATTTTGTCTCATTGCATTTGTATCCGGACGGAATACAGATGCGGGTGTGTATGCACAGTATTGGGTTTTCCTGTAATTTATTACGGGACCAGTTTTCTGGAGTTGCCAGTTTGCATTCCGTTCCGGCCGGTTTTCCTTTGTTCTTTCCCGGCCGGACTTTTCAGATGGAGGGTGTTATTTGCAATTGTGCAAATAACATTTGTGGAGGGGGTATCTTGCATATTGGTGGCATCATGATGGCTTTTCATAATGAGATCCTTTTTCTTTCTTTTCTTTGCTTTATGAGATTAGATATGATTTGAGGTTGATGTTTAGTTTTGTGATGATTATGTTCTTGGATGTGGTCACCATTGCTTTTCTCCTACACTCACTCTCCTTCATGGTTTATGTATGGTTGATTTCATTTTATCCCTCCACCATTCTCATATCAAGAAGAGGCCGGCCACTTCTTTTTGGGGGAGAGGAAGAAAAATGAGAGTGATTCATTTTGTGTACATCATTCTTCATCTCATTCCATTGCTAGAAAATTGAAAGCACCAATTTTCTTTATACCATTCCTCCATCTATGGCAACAAACCCCAAAGTGAGACATGCACTCTACACTACACTTCCTACAGCAAATCTTGGACGCGTCGATTCGCCAGCTTCGCGCCCGAGTTGCCTCGGTATTGAGGTGGGAGCCCGTAAAAGTACCCGGCTTCGTGGTGCCCTTTCCGACGAGGAGGAGACGGACGGAGATCCCGCGAGAAGATCGGAGTGGAGATGAAGACCGGAGGACTCGGATCGCATGGTATACATCTCTTCCCTTTCTTGTTAGTAGCTTAGACTTGTTAATGGCACGATCCGGGGTTTAGTGCGCGGTGGTGCCGGTTTGCTAAGTCCGCAAAAATTAAAGTTTATCACCGCTTCCGCTTTCCGGCGTCGGATTGACGGCCGGGGCGCCGCCGTGCACTTACAGAATAGGAATAGTACTTATTGTCATTAGGAAGCCTGACGTGACCTTAGAATTTCGGTGAGTAGGGCCCTAGTAATGACCCTAGGTTGGACTAGATAGATTTAGAAAGACTTTACCAGAGGATGAATACCTTGGAAGAGATTCGTAGGTTTCAGGTAGATACACACACACACACACACTGAGACTCGACGTGGTGTATACGTGTATGTATATATATGTAAGACTAGGTGTAGGTATATATATACACACACAATACGTATATGTGATACAAGGATGTGATATGATACACGGGGATGAAACAATATAACTGGGATGATGCCGTGATTCTTGGCTATACAGTCGTGTTATGATGTTAGCGGATCATTAGAAAATGAGATAATGGATTCGTATACATGAACAATAATAAAGGATGGTGATGATATTGAAGTATATGGGACTCTAAAATAGAACCCGGACCGTAAACTGTGCCTGAAATTTCGATATGATATATATGTGTAACTTGATTATGATATCATATAGGTGTGATATGATTACTATATGATTTAAGTGTGACTTAATCAGAATATGATGCATATACATGATAATTTATGAGGATAAATTAACGATGTATATTTATGATGGCAATGATATATGATTGATGTATGCGATTACAGTATAGCACCTTGATCTTGACATGAGTTGATGATGATATTATACGAATGATGAGACACGTAGGTGATACTTGACTCGTACCCCGATATTGGGATGCCGTACGATGGATTTTACCGTACGAGGTATGGATGTGATGATTGATCCGCACTCTTGTTTCGAGGAAGTCGTACTACGTACATGACGCTATTGAGGCTGGATCGCCGACTATTAGAGATATGGACTCAGACATTAGGTGTACTCCTATTTCTTATCGACTAGTTTCTTAGGTTTAGTTTCTTAGGAGGTTAGATGGACACTAGTTTAGGTTCGAGTCATATAGTGGTAGTTGTACTTGTATATCGCAGATGAGTGGTTATTATACATCCGTCTTTACATTCATACCGTAATTATAATGTTGCATGTTCATACATATGTTTCTATAATCAGTATAAAACTCTGCCTGTTAGGACACCAGCACCATTACCGATGATGCGCATATTCCACACACACTTATTTGCCGGCTCACACACATCATCATCGGTAATTGCTATTTCACGTACACTTTAGATCTTATTATCTTTTATTGATAGAATCAGCTAACAGCTAGATCGATATAATATTGTGATTATTCTCTGGTGTTAGTATAGACATGGCAGTTATTACTTAGACAGTTCATGCATTCACATTTTCATGTTATCATGCAGTATTATGGGGCATATGCCGACACTTACCATATACTTACTCATGATTTTGGGATTTTGGATTTCTATGAGATTTCTGGATTTTGGGGGAAAACCGCAAGAATATATAAAAACTTCTCTCTCTCTCCTCCTCTCTTTTTAAAACATAAGATGCAGTTTTCTTGTGATGTATGTGTCGTCCACCATGAGATTTCATGTTTTCTGTTGGATTTCGAGACCCGATTCGAGGAGTGGATGAACCGTCTCGGGTACATGGTGGGCCCGGTATGGTACCCTGGGGCAAGAAGATCGAGTTGTAGACGATGAGCCTGGCAGGGGAGGACTACCTACCGGTGATGTCTGGCGCGGCGGATAACCGGAGGATACCGACCGTTGTCGTGAGATTTGATGATATGGGCCGATCCGGACTGACGGAGCCCGAGATATTGAGACTATGAGGCATTGAGATTATGAGATATTGAGACTTGAGATTTACATGTTTTGTGTCGATACTTGACACGGATTTCCATGGATTTCATTATTGATATTTCAGATTTCTATACACGTTTTACCATGATAAAAGCTAAAGATTTCTTATACAGATATATCTAGATTTCAGGATTGGTTATTTTTCATTCATGGTGCATGCATACTCATTCACATGACATAGTACTATATGAGGCACTGACACGAGCACGGAGCATTTGCACTTACACGTAGCTTATTATTCTGCCTTTACTTGATAACTAGTAGTATATTAGTATATTATTATGACCTAGGACAGCGTCGTGTATTCGATTTCTTTTCGCAGATATCTTCTACTCACGAGTTGGCAACTCACCCCCGTTGTGCCAAATTTTATTACAGGTTGATGTACAGGGTTCCTTGGCAGTTTGCTGGCACATCGTTTCATTCCGGGTGATTTGCACAGTAGGTTGGTTAATTTGTATCTGGACCGCCGTTGTACTTTTATTACTTCATTTGAATCTAGTAAGCTCCATCAACCAAACTTGTATTACTTGATAGTGTACTGGACCAGTTATTTATTTCGACCTTAGGGTCGCGCTTGTATTATTATGGTATCTGATGGATTTGTTTTCTTTTAAGTTTTGAGCCTCGCCCTTTGGCGTCGTATACTATTGTGAATTGGTGTGGTTGTTTCCTTCTTTTGGCGTAGAGCTAGGTCCCGTTTGGGGATGCTTTTTATTGTTGTGTATATTATACTTATTGTACCCGTTTGGGGGCCAGTTTTTACAAAGGAGACTCTGCCGAAATTTTTGAGAAAATTGGATGTTGCTTTTAAACTTTTTTTCTACATGTTTTCCTTTTCTTCTTCTTCTTTTTATGGTTTAGATTTCTGGGCTTCGGCTTACTTAGATTACGTTGCGCCTCTATACGCTTCGTAATTTAAATGCCGGTCACGTTCCGTACTTTCCTGTCGTGACACTCGGAGAACAGCGGGGAGGTGCTGCCGAAATTTACTCGAAACGGTTGAAAGCACAAGTGATGGGTGTTCGCTCTATACATTCTTAATGGGATAGAAGCCTACCCCCGACAGCCGGAACACACACATACAACAAGAATACACAACAAACGCATAATTAGAGAGTGATTCGAGATGTTCAAGTTAAAACTGATACTCGATGATAATATGAAACTTTCATATTCTCATCGATACTCATATATGAAACTAAAAGCGCCACTTAGTCCCCGTCTATCGGTTAACATACATGCGATAATTTATTCTTTTCAATGACAAACGCACACACAAAGCATATACACGGATTTTCTCCTTTGTCAGTAACTATCCCGTTCTTATATTTCTCAATATAGTCAACATAACCTACAATTTATATGTTATACAGTCTAACATGGCCCGTGAGTACGTCAGAGTTAAGGACTGGATGTATGTGGATTGGAACAACGTATGCAACCTAAGTTTGTCGCAGGAGTTGCTGCTTTCCTTGAATTTGCACGCGCACATAATAAGATCATAATAGAGAAGATTCTCTGTCCGTGCGATAGATGTGGCAATAAGTACTGGCAGAATGTTGAATTGGCAGAGCTTCATATTGTAAAACATGGGTTTACTACACTTTATACAACTTGGAAATATCACGGGGAAGGAGAAGAATGCAGTACTGCGGCAGAAGAAGTAGAACATGATAATGCGGCAGGAGAAGAAGAAGAATTCGGTAATGCGGCAGAAGGAGAAGGCGGTAATTTATTTCCATCAGAAGAAATGGAGGATATGGTAGAGGCTGCCCTAGGTGAATCTATTCGTACCGAAGATGACATTCCTTCTGGTCAAGGACCCCGTGCGGATAAATATGAAAATTTCATGAATGATGCGAGGAAACCAATTTATGAGAATGCGAAGTATTCCACCCTCTCATGGTTCGTCCAACTTTTCCAGATTAAGTGCCTAAATGGATGGAGCAACAAGTCATTCACAATGCTTCTTTTGTTCTTGAAAGATTCTATGTCTCCGGGAAATAATATGCCCGACAGCTGGTACGAAGCCCAGAAGATGATGTCTGATTTGGGTCTAAAGTGCGAGAAGATTCAAGCATGTCCTAAAAATTGCGTGTTGTATCGGAAAGAGAATTCAGATTTGAAAGAGTGTCCAACATGCGGAGAGGCTAGGTATAAGCCGAAAGATTATGATAAGAAGCCTGATATACCTGTGAAGATAGCACGATACTTTCCCATAACACAGAGGCTACAGAGGCTATTCAGGTGCAAGAAAACAGCCAAGGCAATGATTTGGCATCACCGTGCTCCTCTAAGCGAAGATGGAAAAATGAGCCATCCAAGAGATTCACCGGCATGGAAGGATTTCGATAGGAGGCTCGCAATATTCAGTAGCGATCCTCGCAATGTCCGGCTCAGACTGGCTACTGATGGCTTCTGCCCATTCAACTATATGGCTGGAAGTCACAGCATATTGCCCGTTGTAATGATAATTTATAATCTGTCGCCTTGGTTGGCTATGGACCAATCATACTTTATGATGCCTCTTCTTATCGACGGATCAAACTCACGGGGAACAATATCGACGTCTATCTCCGACCTCTGATCGAGGAGTTGAAATCTTTGTTCATTGATGGTGTAGAGACATATGATGCAAACACAAATACAACCTTCATACTGCGTGTGGCCTTCCTATCCCCAGAGGGGGACTCGAGGCCCGAATCAGTCCCATAGGCTGAGGCCTGACAGAGCTAAGGGGGAGGCAGCATTCTCCCTTTTTTTTACCCTTGACTATCGCTATACCGGTCCTCATGTCGAGAGGGTCGGCCGGTATATGGGGGACGAGAGCCAGCTCGTGAAGAACTATCCACTTCACGTTGAGTGGGGCGAGCCGCACCAGCGCTCATTCGCCCTTTTCTTTGATCAGGCTCGGGTACGTATTAATATATATTTTCACTTGATCTATCTGCTTATCATATTTATTATTAACACTTGCAATCTAATAACAATGTTTTTTTTTGTATTTTCAGTTAGATTACGATTTTCAGCCTGTAGCCGACCCTGATCATCCGGGGAGGGTGCTCGACCTTCATGCTCTGTACAATGGCCTGATGAAGAACATGCAGGCCAAGGTCCGATACAAAAGGAATGAGCTGAAGGCCGACTGCTACTCCCTGTGGATGGCGACCCCCGAGGCAGAGAGAGCGGCCCTCCTATCTACTCCGGCGTTTGCGAGAGTCGACGTAGAGACAGTCGACGTAGAGACATGGCCTCTATTGTGCGAATATTTCGACTCCCAGCGGAAACAGGTATGTATTTTAAATGTAGTTCATTGTTTAGGATATAATTTATTTTTTGTCTTACTTAATTAGAAAACTAAATGTTAATGCGTTGTGCAGAAACAGTCCGCTCAGAATACAGAGAACAGGAAGTCGGCGAAGAGGGGTCGCCCTACTTACACAGGTGGCTCGAGGAATATTAGTCTAGCCATGGAGTTATCGGTAAATTACAATAGACCGACCTTTGTGATATTCTGCAATATTAAGAGTTATTTTCTAATATTTCTAATATTAAGAGTTATTTTCTAATATTGCAGACAGCTCGGACCGTGGCGTCAGGTGGTACACCGAGCGTGCTGTCCACATATCTTGCTGTCCACGGCACCTCGACAGATCCCACCACGGGCGAGCTTCGATATCCCGACGTCGCTACCCAGGAGTATTGCGTAAGTGTTAATATTTTTTCTACCCAAATTTGAAATTTTAGTTTTGGAAGGTTCAAGTTTAAATTTTATACTTATACTTTACTGCTTAATGTGGGTGTAGGAGCAGGTGGTTGAGCAGGCCGAGGCCTCGGGGATCGATTTTACCGAACAGAGCGATCCGAGGCTGCTGACCCCAGTTCTGGACGCCGTACACAGAGGGAACCACGGAGGTTGGGAGAGAGGCCGGGGACTGGGCCCTAACAGGGCCCATATGAGGTTGGACTCCACCCCGGCGGTTACTTCCTCCGTCTCCAGTGACCGACGTGTCCATCAGGAACTGGAGAGCATGAGGGCCACCGTTCAGGAGTTGAAGGAGATGCTGGTATGTATACTACTTTATAGTAAAATATCATGTCATATTATATAGATATCAACATATCCATAATTAGTACGTAGCTTGAGCTTATTTGGTTTTAGACTTAAGTTTGATTAATCATACATACATATGTAATTAAATTAAACAACGGTTTTCCAAACTAGATATCCAAACGGGGTTTCGAAATAACTTAATAATGATACGAATTCGAATAATACACAGTTCTTACACGCTTATTACACACGTTAGGTCCAGACGCGACAGGGTACATCGGCCGAGCCTCCACATGCATCTCCTTCGGCTACGGCTCCGCAAGCCACTACATCGGCTGCGGTTCCGCAGACAGCTCCTATAGATCCACCGCTCGCTCAGACTCCCGCAGCCGCGGCTCCGCAAGCGACTACCTCGACGGCGGCTGCGCAGACCACATCGCCAGCTCCACAGGCCGCTCAGACTCCCGCTCGCGCCGAATTGCAGAGTTTATTGACCGAGGAGCAGGCGCGCGTTATTCTATCGTTATTCAGAGGTGGAGCTGGACCGAGCTAGGGTAGCTTTTTGGTTCTTATTTTTTGAAACATGTATTTATTTATATCATACATATTGTACTACATTTTGAAACGATATTGATATTGGTTTATATTTATATCATATTCAGTTTTTGGGTTTCTTTTGTATATTATATGCGTGAGATGTGATTATGAATACTGCGATAAATGTTGTGTGATGATTAATTTTATATTTTATTGTTTTATATATTATTGTGCACAGGGCGGGAAAAAATCAGGCAGCCCTTTTTTTAAAAAAATATAGATAATGTGTACCTACGGATTAATCCGTAGGTACACATGTTGCCCCTACGGCTTAAACCGTAGGGGCAAAATATCAGCAGTTACTGATATTCCCCCTTGATCTCAGTAACAGGGGCGTTGGGAGTGCCCCTACGGATATGTCCGTAGGGGCCATCGCTTAGCCCCTACGGAGTTATCCGTAGGGGCAAAATATCAGGAATCCTGATATTTTGCCCCTACGGATAAGTACCTACGTAGGTATCCATAGGGGATAGTACTTGGCCCTACAGATATCTCCGTAGGTACAGTTAATATATTTAAAAAAATCGTAAATAATATAAATTTTTTTACCCTACGGCCTACTCCGTAGGTGAAATATGACCTACACAGAAATCCGTAGGGGCAAGATTTAGCCCGTAGGGGCAAGTTCAGGGCTTCAACTTGCACCTGCGGCCTTTGCACCTACGGGGTCTTTTTTCGCCCCTACGCACATCTCCGTAGGGACAGTGGGTTGCCCCTACCGATAAATCCGTAGGGGCAACCCTTATTTGTAGTAGTGAGGAAGATGAAGAGAGTTAGAGAGCAAGAGCTCAAGTAAGAAAAAGAACAAGTGTTGAATGCGAGTCAAGAATGGCTTGATCAAAAAATGAACTCTATTATTGAAGCATGGAATTCATTTCAATAAAGAAATGAACCATACTTCAATAGTAAATCCAAACCATGCTTCACCCATTCCTTTTAAAATTCTCCCCATTTTCCACCTCATTTTCTATTTTCTTGAAATAGAAAATCTATGCCATGCTTCATAATATATATATACATATATCATACACACACACACATATCATATATATATATATACATATATCATATATATATATACATATATCATATCATATCTATATCGATATCTATATATATATATATATATTAAGAAGAAAATAATTAGTGAGTAATAATATTAGTTAATATATAGTTATATCAAATATAAATATATATCATATTATTAAATCAACACTTGGTTCAATAATCCGGTTATATCACATATAACCTACTAATATCATTTATCTGTATATCACATTATCAAATCAACACTTGATTCAATAATCCGGTCATATCACATATAACCTAATCGATATCATATTATTGCCAGATTAGAATATGGTATCACATACTCGTATTTAATCAAGCCCTCTGCACATATCAGCATATGTGCCCTACTTCGTTTCGCTCGAACTAGGAAACTTCTGTGTGGAACTCTAAAGACTCGTCAATACGCCAGCAGTAGGTAATGATCACATCAGTTACCCACAAGCCGTCAGCGGTACTAGCTGGATGTAATGGGTACCCAGGTATTGAGCGAATAGAAGATCAACAAGTAAGCTTGTCCATACTCCTATGAAGCCTATAAGTAACATTTACCGTACAGTACGGTCTCTTCGTCTGATATGTCGCATATCGAGTCTAGGGGTGGAATTGTCAGACCCCAGTAACTTGATAAGTCATGTCGATGTGTGGCTCATAACGGTTCGAGAAACTACTGATAACACTTACCAGTAAATCTCATCAGCCCTGGCCAGGGACTTACTGTTATAGGCAATCGAGCATAGCGCAACATCAGCTCCCAATACCGGGAGAGACAAAACCCCTCCTATCGCTCATTGCTTCCATGTGACAGGGGACTGTACCCAAAATCCACCTGTTTGCACGACTCCTTTGAGCCGTAGTAGGGAGGAAATCAAAGCACAGTAGGAACCATACAAGACTTTATGACGATCTCGGGTCTACAGACTAATATGTACCAGTGTTACCAAAGAACTGCTATCTGACGATAGGTATAGTACCAACTAGGAGTTCTCGGCGAGTCCTATTCGGTGTACCCATTCTCTAATGAGCACCTGTGTACAATCATTGATGTCAAACACCAATGGCAATGGGATCAACCTTCGCCCCCATACAGGATCACGAAACGTACACACTAGTCTACTCTAGAATATTGATGCCCTGTCTCGATATACTCTCGACTAGGAACTATTAAAGGATGTGCTTCTAGACTACCCAGCTCCCAGTAGTATGATCCACATCATAGTCCTGATAGTCAAGCTAACACCCTAAGAGCTTTATCAACATTTATAAGAGAGATAGTATAATAATACTAAGTGTACATGTTAAGATAAAGAGTAACCAGATAGCATACTATCATGTCGAGCAAGAAAGTCCTCTATATATATGTCCAAGTATCCACTATAATATACATCAATGTACAATAATGGTCTCTAGGGCATACATATTCCAAACAATATAACATTGTAATGTGTTAAAAATGATTAAATAAATAATTAAATGAATAAAAGTGTTTAAGTGAATTTTAGGATTTTCGGTAAAGTAAAATGTATTTTTCGTAAAACCAAACCGTGATTGTTTTCATTATAATTTTTTAAATATCTATTTTAATTATGAAATTACTAGTAAATGGTGTTTATTTAGCCACTTATAAATTTTTAGTTTAATAAAATATTTTTCCTAAATTAATTATTTTAAATATTAACATAAGCTTTATTTTTACACTAAATTAGTGTAAATTACAAATTTAAATGGTTTTAATTTGTAAAAATGAACCATGGCATGTTAGAAATTAGTGTGTATCATGCAAAAATTATTTGCAAATTTTTCCTATTTTCTAGAGCTTTCTTGAGTTGCTATAGTAAATAAATAAATAAATAATTAAATAAAGCATAAAAAGACTTTATGTGATGTTTCTCCTCTTGAATGTTCTACACAACATCACACCCTCTTCTTTCTCTCCCTCACCTCCCACTAGTGGCCGGCCTCACCCATGGCAGCCCCCCCATTTCCTACTTCATTTTATTGCTATTTTTCCAATTATCAAAGTAATCTAGTGATCAAACTAAGTTTTTCATTCAATTAATATGCTAATATTCTTATTAAAACTACCATCTAATGATAACAACCTTAATAAAAATTTTATTTTACCCACAAACACATTTTAGAAAAATCTAGTTAGCTAAATAGTTTAATTAAAACAATTTCGATAAACAATTTATTATACCACCACCATGCAAGAATTTTCCACTCTAAAAGATGTTAAACTAACTATTATAACCCTAATTAATTAATAAAAACCACCTCTTGAATTTGCAAACCCTAACTTGAATTTTTAAAATTGCAACTAGAATTAATCTAATTAATCTAATTATGCTTTAAAAGAAACATCTAATGGAAATAAAACAAAAGAGAAAGATTTATACCTCCACAACCTCATGTCCAAACTTGAAAATGAGCCTAAAAAATACATGCTTTCCCACTCCAAAATCCATGTAAAGAAGAGTAGAGAATAAAGGGTATGAAGAAATTAGGATTTTGTGGAATTTTAATTGGATTTTTGAAGTATTTTTGATGAATTTTCAAATAAAATGAAGTGGGAAATTGGGGGGGGGGGGGCTGCCATGGGTGAGGCCGGCCACTAGTGGGAGGTGAGGGAGAGAAAGAAGAGGGTGTGATTTTGTGTAGAACATTCAAGAGGAGAAACATCACATAAAGTCTTTTCATGCTTTATTTAATTAATTATTTATTTATTTACTATAGCAACTCAAGAAAGCTCTAGAAAATAGGAAAAATTTGCAAATAATTTTTGCATGATACACACTAATTTCTAACATGCCATGGTTCATTTTTACAAATTAAAACCATTTAAATTTGTAATTTACACTAATTTAGTGTAAAAATAAAGCTTATGTTAATATTTAAAATAATTAATTTAGGAAAAATATTTTATTAAACTAAAAATTTATAAGTGGCTAAATAAACACCATTTACTAGTAATTTCATAATTAAAATAGATATTTTAAAAATTATAATGAAAACAATCACGGTTTGGTTTTACGAAAAATACATTTTACTTTACCGAAAATCCTAAAATTCACTTAAACACTTTTATTCATTTAATTATTTATTTAATCATTTTTAACACGTTATTATTTTGTAAACTAGATTTTAGGAACTTCTAAATAAATGTGATTAAAAATATAATTTATGGTTTCATTGAATCATTATCATTATGAATTGTGGTTTAATACATTAATTCGTGCAAATCATGTTTTGTGGTGGAATTGTGGTGTTTTGCGTGAAAAATGTTGAAAATTGTTAAATGTTGCAAACTAGAAATTTCAAATTAATATAAATTTGTGTAATAAAAATATAGCAACGGTTTGTATATTCTAGTTATGCTATATAATGAGTTTTATAACTATTGGTTTCATTTAAATGTTAAGTTTTGATGAAAAACGGTAAATTGGCAATTTCGGTTTTTACGAAATTGGACGGTTTGATGGATTTTAGGGTTTCGTTGGATTTAATCATGTTTTATAATACAAGTAATGTGTTTTAAAACTACGAGTTATTTGTTAATGTTTATCTCGATCCATCGGAGTTGTACGCCGATATCGAGCGATATTTGGTTCTTTTGCGTGGACGGGACATAGGCTTTAACCTATGCTGGTTCATTGCGTCGTTTTGACTTTTGTATGTGATTCAGTTTACGATGCTATTTATATGTTTGCGTTTAGGTACCCCTCACGTGGACTGCGGGCGATGAAGAGGAGGATGGCGACACCGTCTTCAGCAGACATGGACCAGGTGAGTAGATGTATATCTACGGGGGGAAGTCGGGTGGATGGCGTTTAGCACCCCCGCAACGTAGAATAGGAATAGTGCTTATTGACATTAGGAAACCAGATGTGACCCTAGATTCTTAATCAGTAGGACCCTAGTATTGACCCTAGGCTGGACTAGACTGATTTAGGAAAACCATACCTAAGGATGAATACTTTGGGAGAGGTTCGTAGGTTTCTGATAGAAACACGCACGCACACACTGAAACTCGACATGGCGTGTACGTATATGTGTGTATATATATAAAACTAGGTATAGGTGTATACATATACACAACACGTATATGGGATTCATTGATGTGATATGATATCTGAGGTATGATGAAACAGTATAACTGGGCTTGACGCCGTGATTCTTGACTATACAGTCGTATTAAAGTGTTAGCGGATCATTAGAGAATGAGATAATGAACATGAATATATATAAATTATGAAGGGTGGTGGTGATATTGAGGTACATGGGACGCCAAAATAGTACCTGGACTGTAGCTTGTGACTTGATGACGATAAGATATCGGTAGGGCTTAATCACAATATGATACATGTGACATGATATTTCTGAGGATAAACTAATGATTATTCCATGATGGCAATGATATATGATTTATGTATGCGATTATAGTTTAGCACCTTGATCATGAGAAGTGTTGATGATGACACATTACGAATAATGAGACACCTAGGAGATACTTGACCCGTACCCCGATATTGGGATGCCGTACGATGGATTTTACCGTACGAGGCTTAGATATGATGATTGATCCGCACTCTTGATTCGAGGAAACCGTACTACGTACGTGACGCTATTGAGGCGGGATCGCCGACTATTAGAGATATTGGTTCAGACCTTAGGTAGATGCTTGTTTCTTATTGACTAGTTTCTTAGGATAGTTCCTTAGGATATTAGATGGACACTAGTTTAGGTTCGACTCACATAGTGGTAGTTATACTCGTATATCGCAGAGGAGTGGATAATGCACATCTGTCTTGCATTCATACTGTAATCATCATAGTGCATGTTCTTTTATATGTTGCTATAATCAGTATAAACCTTACCTGTTAGGACACCAGCACCATTACCGATGATGCGCATATTCCACGCACACTTATTTGCCGGCTCACACACATCATCATCGGTAATTGCTATGTCACGTACACTTTAGATCATATTATCTTTTATTGATAGAATCAGTTAACCACTAAACCGATATAATATTGTGATTACTCTCTGATGTTAGTATAAGACATGATATTTATTACTTAGACATTCATGCATTCATATTTTCATGTTATCACACAGTAGTATGGGCATATGCCGACACTTATCATATACTTACTCATGATTTTGAGATTTGGATTTCTATGAGATTTCTGGATTTTTGGGGAAAACCGCAAAAATATATAAAAACTTCTCTCTCTCTCCTCTTCTCTTTTTAAAATAAGATGCGGTTTTCTCGTGATGTATGTGTCGTCCACCATGAGTATTTCATGTTTTCTGTTGGATTTCGAGACCCGATTCGAGGAGTGGATGAACCGTCTCGGGTACATGGTGGGCCCGATATGGTACCCCGGGACAAGAAGATCGAGTTGTAGACGATGAGCCTGGCAGGGGAAGGATACCTACCGGTGATGTCTGGCGCGGCGGATATCTGGAGGATACCGACCGTTGTCGTGAGATTTGATGGTATGGGCCGATCCGGACTGACGGAGCCCGAGGTATTGAGACTATGAGACTTGAGATTTACATATTTGTGTCGATGCTTGACTCGGATTTCCATGGATTTCATTGTTGAGATTTCAGATTCTTATACACATTTTTCTATGATAACAGCCAAAGATTTCTTATACAGATATACCTGGATTTCAGGATTGCTTATTTTACATTCATGGTGCATGCATATCCATTTATATGACGTAGTACTATATAAGGCACGGACACGAGCATGGAGTATCTGCACTTACACGTATTATTACCCTGCTATTACTTGAGGTTTGAGACTTAGTAGTGTATTATTATTATGACCTAGGATAGCGTCGTGCATTCGATTTCTTTTCGTAGATGTCTTCTACTCACGAGTTGGCAACTCATCCCCGTTGTGCCAAATTTTATTACAGGTGCGATGTACAGGTTTCCCTTTGGCAGTTGCTGGCACATCATTTTCATTTCGGGTGATTTGCACGGTAGGTTGGTTCATTTGTATCTGAACCGCCGTTGTATTTTTATTATTTCATTTGTATCTAGAAAGCTCCATCAACCATACTTGTATTAATTGATAAGTTTATTAGGCCAGTCTTTTAATTCGACCTTAGAGTCGCGCATGTATTATTCTAATCTGGTGGTTTTGTTTTCTTTTGAGTTTTGAGCCTCGCCTTTTGGCGTTGTATATTATTGTGCTTGTTGTGGTTATTTCCGCCTGTTGGCGTTGATGCTAGCTCCCGTTTGGGGATGCTTTTTATTGTTTATGTATATTATACTTGTTGTACCCGTTTGGGGGCCAGTTTTTACAGAGGAGACTCTGCCGAAATTTTTGAGAAAATTTGCTGATGATTTTAAACTTGTTTCCTTCATGTTTCTTTTACTTCTTCTTCTTCTTTTATGGTTTAGATTTCTGGGCTTCGGCTTACTTAGGTTACGTTGCGCCTCTAGATGTTTCGTAATCTAAGTGCCGGTCACGTTCCGTACTTTCGGATCGTGACAAAGTTGGTATCAGAGCACTAGGTTTAACCCTGTATAAGTCTAGGTGACCCTTGGTTGATGGAGTAGGCGATTTAGGTAGAGTAACGTACCGTGGGTATGGTCCGCGGCATACTTACGATACGCTACTCTGCTTAAGGAGCCTTAGGATGTACATTGTTTGCACCGTATTTCATTCGTTCCTTTGATCTATCTTCTTCGATGTCGGATGGTGGTTTCTGTTACCACGGACAGAGGGAGCTACGGCTCAAATGCGATAACCATTAGGGTATCGTTTATTCTTGAGGATTGAAGCATTGCTTAGCGTGCGGACGAAGGGTATTCACATGCCGTCCGGATGAAGTTAAAGGGTTCGAACGATTATCAGAAAACCATTTCCCTAAGTTTAAGGTATTCGGAAGAACATGCAGGTATTTCGATGGACCCTCTAGAAGAATGAAACCCTAACTCGACATAATGACCACGAGAACGCCCTTGAACCTTAGGGTTTACGGCAGTTCCGTGGTGCCATTAGTGAGGCTTGGGTTTGCCCTTCTATGGCTGGATCATCGATGCTGGGGTATGTACCTGATATTTTTAAACTGTACTTGAGTGTTGAGCTCTCGGGGAATTATGGGATTTTGATGGATCGATCGAAAAGTTTAATGTAGTCCGGATATCAAGTGAAAGGATCGACTACGTGGGAGACTCTAGATATGAGTATTGCCGTCGGTAGCACAGTCAGCACACCTATGAAAGGACAAGTTTGAAGCAGCCGACATCAGAGGAAAGAGGCGCACATTGACGATAGTGTTTACAATTGTGATTTAGTGATTTGAATTTCATATTTTCATTGATTGAATTTTTGTATTTTGAGGATTTTGTTCTACGATTGGTATTTCATGTGTGTACCCTCATTCTTTTTGTGTTTCATATATCAGTTGTATTGATGTTGTTTAGTACACACCCAGTACACTTGATTTGGTTTTATATATATTTTGGGATTTTTGATTGATTTCGTGCATGGGGGTTACACATGATTTTTACATATGTTTCGACCTAGTTTTCATGCATTTTTGTACTGTGATTTCGATTTTGATATTCAATGTATGTTTTCGTGCACCATGTGCACCTGATTAGGATTCTTGCGCATACTTGGCGCACTTGATGCGATTTTGTGCATACCAGATGCACTAAATCGGGGTTTTGTGCAGATTAAATGCACCTGATATTGTGTCGTGCACGCCCGTTGCACTTGACAGATGTTTTTGGTGCACACCTGTTGCACTTAGTTTTGTTTTGTGGGTATTCATGGTATCTGTATTTGGTTTCGATTTCAGTGCGCACCGGACGCACATGACATTTTATTGATGTGATTGGGATTGATTTTAGTTTGAGCAGTATGTTTTCCTAATTATTATTATTGATTTAGTAACCAGGCGGGATGCGTATGTTAAATAAATGACATATATATATATAGTTATTTTTTTAAATTAAACGTCCGTTACTTATGCCGTGACACGTGCATTGCACGGCGATTTTCAAGAGGGGTTTTTGTATGCTTCTTTATTATGATGATTCGGCGATTTTACTAGGATGCGAACTATATATAAGTTATAGATTGATGTGTATTATGATGGTTTTCATATTGAGTTTTGATATTTTATTCTCTCCATAACTCCGATGATTGCGTTATGCTTGACGGAGTTGATTTTTGTTATGTATTGATGATTTCGGAGCCCCGACGATTTGAATGTTTTGCTAAACGTTTTAGTATTTGGAGGGGGGAGTTTTAATTTAAATTCGGGGACTGAATTTCTAAAAGGGGGGAAGATTGTAACGTGTTAAAAATGATTAAATAAATAATTAAATGAATAAAAGCGTTTAAGTGAATTTTACGATTTTCGGTAAAGTAAAATGTATTTTTCGTAAAACCAAACCGTGATTGTTTTCATTATAATTTTTAAAATATCTATTTTAATTATGAAATTACTAGTAAATGGTGTTTATTTAGCCACTTATAAATTTTTAGTTTAATAAAATATTTTTCCTAAATTAATTATTTTAAATATTAACATAAGCTTTATTTTTACACTAAATTAGTGTAAATTACAAATTTAAATGGTTTTAATTTGTAAAAATGAACCATGGCATGTTAGAAATTAGTGTGTATCATGCAAAAATTATTTGCAAATTTTTCCTATTTTCTAGAGCTTTCTTGAGTTGCTATAGTAAATAAATAAATAAATAATTAAATAAAGCATGAAAAGACTTTATGTGATGTTTCTCCTCTTGAATGTTCTACACAATATCACACCCTCTTCTTTCTCTCCCTCACCTCCCACTAGTGGCCGGCCTCACCCATGGCAGCTCCCCCCCCATTTCCCACTTCATTTTATTTCAAAATTCATCAAAAATACTTCAAAAATCCAATTAAAATTCCACAAAATCCTAATTTCTTCATACCCTTTATTCTCTACTCTTCTTTACATGGATTTTGGAGTGGGAAAGCATGTATTTTTGAGGCTCATTTTCAAGTTTGGACATGAGGTTGTGGAGGTATAAATCTTTCTCTTTTGTTTTATTTCCATTAGATGTTTCTTTTAAAGCATAATTAGATTAATTAGATTAATTCTAGTTGCAATTTTAAAAATTCAAGTTAGGGTTTGCAAATTCAAGAGGTGGTTTTTATTAATTAATTAGGGTTATAATAGCTAGTTTAACATCTTTTAGAGTGGAAAATTCTTGCATGGTGGTGGTATAATAAATTGTCTATCGAAATTGTTTTAATTAAACTATTTAGCTAACTAGATTTTTCTAAAATGTGTTTGTGGGTAAAATAAATTTTTTATTAAGGTTGTTATCATTAGATGGTAGTTTTAATAAGAATATTAGCAAATTAATTGAATGAAAAACTTAGTTTGATCACTAGATTACTTTGATAATTGGAAAAATAGCAATAAAATGCTATTATTTTGTAAACTAGATTTTAGGAACTTCTAAATAAATGTGATTAAAAATATAATTTATGGTTTCATTGAATCATTATCATTATGAATTGTGGTTTAATACATTAATTCATGCAAATCATGTTTTGTGGTGGAATTGTGGTGTTTTGCGTGAAAAATGTTGAAAATTGTTAAATGTTGCAAACTAGAAATTTCAAATTAATATAAATTTGTGTAATAAAAATATAGTAACGGTTTGTATAGTCTAGTTATGCTATATAATGAGTTTTATAACTATTGGTTTCATTTAAATGTTAATTTTGATGAAAAACGGTAAATTGGCAATTTCGGTTTTTACGAAATTGGATGGTTTGATGGATTTTAGGGTTTCGTTGGATTTAATCATGTTTTATAATACAAGTAATGTGTTTTAAAACTACGAGTTATTTATTAATGTTTATCTCGATCCATCGGAGTTGTACGCCGATATCGAGCGATATTTGGTTCTTTTGCGTGGACGAGACATAGGCTTTAACCTATGCTGGTTCATTGTGTCGTTTTGACTTTTGTATGTGATTCAGTTTACGATGCTATTTATATGTTTATGTATATTATACTTGTTGTACCCGTTTGGGGGCCAGTTTTTACAGAGGAGACTCTGCCGAAATTTTTGAGAAAATTTGCTGATGATTTTAAACTTGTTTCCTTCATGTTTCTTTTACTTCTTCTTCTTCTTTTATGGTTTAGATTTCTGGGCTTCGGCTTACTTAGGTTACGTTGCGCCTCTAGACGTTTCGTAATCTAAGTGCCGGTCACGTTCCGTACTTTCGGGTCGTGACAAACATATCAATAGCAACACAATAACATCACATGTCATCAACGTAAGTAAATATGAGTATCCCTAATGTCGTGGCGTATAGCAACGAGATCGGGGATACTGTAACATATTACACTTACGGTAGCAGAAAAGAAATGAAAACTACAATAATTAAAATCCGCATCATTTTTATACATCATAAACTCGGATTATCACATATTCCTAATTTCATGCCAAACCCTATAAACCTTACATTTAAGTATCGAATAGAAAACGCTTTTCAAAAATTAAGTCGGGTAATTCAACAAGATTCCCGATTAAATGATCGAATGCTTGTCGGAGACTTTAGTAGATGGCCGGACCCCTGAGGCCGTCATCGAAGTGCACTTGGGCGGAACACCGTGTCCGCGAGCACCCGAGTGGATGCTTTTGGCAATGGGGTTCTCCTATAGTCACTTGGTCGAGGCTATGGGGCGTGGCTGTCTAGTAGTGTCTCCCGACGAGTATTCACGTATGATACGAGATTGCGACAGAGTTTCGATTCAAATCGAAACTCCGTGGCAATCCATCATTTGAGACTAAAATACGAGATTTACATATCGTTAACTAGTTTTCATAAAACTAATCAATGTGGATTCCAAAAATTGTATCACATATCCAAAGGTATCTAAACGATGTTAAATATTTCGATCGATGTTTCAAACAATACCAATTCACAGAGACTTCAATAACTTGAGCCTCAGCAAAAATACCTAGAAAGTCCAAAATATCAATATGAAGCACCAGAAGAAAAACGAGGCAATAACACCCCAAGTCGGCGGCGGAACCGCGGCCAAGACATGGTCTAGGCGGCGGTTCCGCGGCCACTTTGTGGAGTTAAGTTCTCGTATTTCTTGAGGCTCCATAAAAAACCCTGCATGATTTTCTGAGAATTTTTAATTATGAAAATTTCAACGTTTGAAAAATGGACAGAAACAAGCCAAACTCGCGTTTAAAACATCGATCGAACACTTTAACTTCGTCTAATGCAATCCTAAGCATCTAGTTCGACTCTGATACCATGAAAGTATGTCTTAGCACCTCTACTAGGTTTATATGAGCATCAAGTATGCAATTTTAAAAAATCTATAGTGCTAATCATACTAACCTAGAATCGAACTAGAGAATTAGGGTTTCAAAGCAAGCAAATAAGTTCTAAACTAAGTGAAGAGAGTTTACAACCTTTGTAGACTGGTCCTTCACTTCAAAGCTCCAAGTAGTAGTCTCTAGAACTTTCTTAAGGCTCCACTTGAAGAAAGGTTCGAGCTTGCTTATAGTCTTCGTCGCCGAAGATGATCCACCTTAAAGTCTCTCTCACTCAAGCTCATACTTCACTAATCAAGGTATTAGTGAAGTAAACAACCTAAACTAATGGGATAGAATAGTGTAGGTTGATTAAGTAGGAGATTTGCTCACTAAAAATATTTTTCTCTTTTCTTTTCTCAACTCAAGAAAATTCTAGTGAAGAGAATGAAGAAGAAGATGAGGATGAACTTGGATGAGTTGTGAACCATGAGCCAAGAGATAAGATTGTGTATGATAAATATCTTTGAATAAAACATGACTTGAAGATGAGTCATGACTTCTCAAAACTTCTACAAGCCACTAAAGAAAAACGACTCGTTCTTCATTTCTTTTTATTCTAAAATGTTTATCATAATCTTTTCTTTATGTGATTCTCACATATCCTAGTCCCTTGTATCATCAACCATGATACAAATGCAAATTCATACATACATATATATATAAATATCACATATATATAAATAGAAGAAAATCTTAAGCGAGCTTAATATTAGTTTATATATATATATATATATATATATATATATATATATATATATATATAGAGAGAGAGAGAGAGAGAGAGAGAGAATAATGGAGGAAAGATGCCATAGGAGGGAATTTCCTCCTATGGCGTCTAAAAAATACAACCTCCATCGATTTTTCCGACGATCGGCACCCATCATCTTCATCGTTATTATCTAAGATGTGGGTACACCAAATTTCATGTGATTCTACAACTTTTTCACCGTTGAATTAGTAGGTTCAAAATTAACGGTTTACGGACAATAGAACTTTTTACATTGCTAAATCAACGGTGAAAAAATTATAGAATCACATGAAATTTGATGTACCCATATCTTAGATGATAACGATGAAGACGATGTATTCCGATCGTCGGAAAACACGATGGAGGTTGTATGTTTTCGACGCCATAGGAGGAAATTCCCTCTTATGGCCTCTTTCCTCCATTATTCTCATATATATGTGTGTGTGTGCGTGTGTGTGCGTGTGTGTATGTATATCAAAATATTAAATCAACACTTGATTCAATCATCCGGTTATATCATATATAACCAGATAATATTCAATATTAGATATTAAATCAACACTTGATTCAATAATCCGATCATATCATATATAACCGGCCAATATCAAATATATATATATATATATATATATATTAATCAAATCATTGAATCAACACTTGATTCAATAATCCTGTTATATCACATATAACCTCACTGATATCAAATATCACTGGATTAGAATACGGTATCACATACTCGTATTCAATCAAGCTTCTGCACATATCTCCATACGTGCCCTACTTCGTTTTGCTTGAGCTAGGAAAGCTCTATGTGGGATTCTAAAGACTAGTCAATACGCCAGCAGTAGGTAATGATCACAACAGATACCCATAAGCCGTCAGCGGTACTAGCTGGACGTAACGGCTACCCAGGTATTGAAAGAATAGAAAATCAACAAGCAAACTTGTCCAAACTCCCGTAGAGCCTATAAGCAACACTTACTGTACAGTCCGGTCTCTTCGTCTGATATGTCGCATATCGAGTTTGGGGGATGGAATCGTCAGACCCCACTTGTTAGTTGTATGTATGCTCTAGAGGCCATTGTTGTACATGATTGTATATTACAATGGATGCTTGGACATTTATAGGGAGGACTTTCTTGCTCGACATGATAGTATGCTATCTGGTTACTCTTTATCTTAACATGTAGACTTATATTGTGATACTGTTTTTCTCTCACATGTTGATAAAGCCCTTAGGATGTGTACTTGACTACCAGGATTATGATGGAGATCATACTAGTGGGGCCAGGGTAGTCCATAATTTGATCCTTTAATTGTTCCTAGTCGAGGGTGTATCGAGACGGAGTATCGATATTCCAAAGTAGACTAGCGTATACGCTTCTTGACCCATATGATGGGCGATGGATGATCCTATATCCGGTGTTTAACACCAAAGATGGTATACGGGTGCTCAGTGGAGACTAGGTACACTGAACATGACTCGCCGAGAACTTCTAGATGGTATTATACCTAACGTCAGATAGCAGTTCTCTGGTGACACTGGTACAAGTTAACCTAACCATTATCTTTTAGCCACAGTTTAGTCTCTACATGAGTTTTATATGATATTTCTCACCCATGGTTGCCATTCTAGACTTGGGTTCATCTTATTCATCTCCTTCATTGCTCTCTAGCTTTGAGTGAGATGATAAAAGAATGAGAGAAAAATAATTCTAAAGTGAGCAAAATTCCTACTTCATCAATCTACACTAGACTTTTGTTCAGACCAGAATATTGCATTATAAAACAGCTCATTCATTATCTATTTTTTGTATATATCGGTACTATTAACCAGTGTCTGCTCAGTATTACAGATTACAGGTATCCGTGACAAAATACTGGAAATACACTTAAAATCACGGATATATCATTTGTGAGTCGACACTGCAACCAGAACCGCAAACCGACCGATACTTCATGAGTTTCTTTTTGCACCATGCTTGTGTACACACTTTTTATCTAAATGGACCAACATAATACAAATGTGTACACAAGACTTTTTGGCTTGCACTAGAGCCTAGGGGGGCTGCCCAAGACACAAGTGGGCATGAAGTGATGTGCATTCAATGCAAAAGATTATGTGTTGACTTAAAGATCCATGTTCCCTCCAATCCCAGAGTGCAAACCAGGTCAAATTAGAGAAAACAGGCAGCACCAAAGTGATACTGGGGACAACATATGACCACACACCAAATATGAGCTAGAGAGCTTGGATTTGGGCCGAGCACAACACCTCCTTGGCCGGCCCTACAGTGTCCAATGGGCCCCAGTTTCTCACAGTGCCTCCCTTGCTGCCACGTGGTCCTGTTTTTATTGTTTGTTTATTTTTCTTTTCTTCCTATAAAAGCAGGCAGTGGGAAAGGGGTTAAGGGTCTCACTTTTGCCATGTTTTGTTCTATACTTTGTAACTCTTTTTGTTTTCTTTTTGTTCTCTTGTACATAGCTAACCTCTTGAGTTCTTTGCCTTAACTTGATCTTGCAACCTCTTTATTGAGCTTGCAAGTTTATTCTTTAGTTATTGCACTCAAGGGTTGTATCATTACTTTTTAATCAATAAAGCTTTCTTTGCCTTCATTTCACATGAGTTCTTTACCCTTCTCTTGATCTTGCAACCTCTTAATTGAGCTTGCAAGTTTAAGGGTTGGTTATTGATCACATGGCTTATCTTGTGTTCTATGGTTCTTAGTGTTACTTTCTTGCTCTTTTATTACTTTCTTTACATTCTTGCAATTTACATTCCATGCATTACTTTCATGCAAATTTATTCCATGACCTTTACTTACTCGCTTGTATTGTTTTTCTTTTCTTTTCTCTTTTCTTTTGCTCTTTTGGTTTTCTGTTGTGAATGGTTTGTGAATATGTGTTGTTTGGAAAATAATACGATATTGTAAGTTAACGTTTTGTTTCTCATTTCCTTTTCCCGTATTTTCCAATTGAAACTCCGCCAGAACCTTATGCAAGCGCTCCATTAGGCATCCTACCCTACCAAGGTAACGGTGATTCCTAATCGCGACCGGTTGCGTTCGGTTTCGCCGGAGGCGAAAGCAAGAGACAAGAACGGACGGACAAGGGTCAATAAGTCGGATTCCACGAATACCGTGCTTAAGCACCCTAATCCATGTTGTTACCGATTGCTCTAGCTTCAATCGTTAAGTTTGGCTCAAAGGATTTAGTGCGTATTTCCTTAGCATACACTATTGTATCTTTTCCTAACAACTTTATACTTTGCATATAACATATAGGATAGATACGAACAATCCGCCTCACGCATTAACTCATCAAAATAAGAACTTAAAACGCTCTGTCTCCCTATGGATCGACCCGTGCTCATCGCGGCTAGCTGCAAAGCGACACCGTCCTGATCGCGGTAAAACTTTAGAACTCTTAAAACTCGACACACAAAAAGCGTGCGATCAAATGGCGCCGTTGCCGAGCAGACGGTAACGTTTTAATTTTTGTTATTTCGGGTTAATCTTGTGAATATCCATCTAACACTTTTCTAAAAACAAACTAAAAATTTCAAAAAAAAAACAAAACCAAAACAAAAACTAACATATCTAACCACTTTTGTTCTCTGGATTTCGTACCTGCTAGCACTCTGGATCTGAACAAAAAAAATCAAACAATATCAGTGAAACACTAGTGGAGCACTGAGACAACAGAAGAAGTTTGGAGCCCCAATTCCAAAGTTGGACCGGCGACATTCCCTCATAGTCCGAGCTCGCCGTCCCCATTACATCCTTTTGCCTCCAATTTTTCCTCTGTGCTCCATTGTACCGTTTTTGTCCCATTTTTATTGTTTGTTTTTTATAATTTTTAGTGTGCAGGTATTTGGGTATTTATATCGCTTTTTCGCACCAATATCCTTTTTTCCAACATTTTCAGATTTTTGCGGATTTGCTAACTGCGATTGTGGGGAGCAAAGTGTACATTCAAGGCTAAGGTAATTGTGAAATACAGAGCCAAAGATCCGGGTAGTTTGACCCGCGCAAGCGAACTTTCCAAGCTAGCCGGATTCACTTCAACGAGGGTTTCTTAACCCGAATATTTATCGGTACGTACTTTACTAACACCTTCTTCTCAAATCCGATGCATCCAATATAATATCTTTGCAGGATTCTTTGCAAGTTCGCTAGTAAACGCTAAAAAGTGACTAACCCGTATTTGTTGCAGTGCCTAGCTTAAACGTAAAAAAAACGATTGTTTGATTCTTTGAATAATTATTTTTATTGAATTGCGCATTGCATACATTAATATGGACATAAGGACAAGCGAACCCCACAACATACGGTAAAGGATTTCATCACCTTTTCCGTGGCCCACAAATCACGAATTTAGCATAAAATTTACCCGCACAAATTTTAAAAGAAATTAGACTTTAAGCCTTAATGATTTCACGCTCATTAGAAGAGGTTAACTGTGTTTAGAACACCGCTTAACGGTATATCGTTCCCGAGGTGTCTAGGAAAGTGTTCACGGCAAAACCGCCAAAAGAGAAAGGGTTATTTAATTAAGGACCTTTGCGAAAGCATCGGAAAACCTCCCCTTATCTCTGCACTTACCTGGCCTCGTGATCAGTATATTTTAAGCCCATTTCTCGACACAGTTTTACTTCAACAATCAAGTTTTGAGCAAGTCTAGTTGGCCTAGGTGAACCCTAGACCGATTAGGTGCGTGGTATTTTCTGTGTCGTGATTGTTTTTTCCAGATTCTTTTTGTGTGTATATTTTATTCTTTTGTTGATAACTAACTTAAAATAAAATAAAAAAATAAAAACCACATTCTTTTTTCTCTCCTTTTCTTTCCTTCCTCTCTTCATATCATGGGTACACCACCTAGAAAAACTCTTGCTGAACTTTGGTACCCACAACCAGACATTACTTCTTACGGTTTTTGCTTTGGTCGAACGTCGAACGATCCCTCCATGCACAAAATTTCTTTGAAAGATTGAATAAACACGTCTAGGACAAACAATTGTACTCCGCAATCTACTTTGTATCAACCGTTTCAACCTCCACCACCTTCTTACGTTGATACCCCTTTTGAGAGTCCTGTGGTAACTCCAAGACCTATGTCTATTGCTGAACGTATTGAACAATCTCGTAGCCGATCTTTCAATCCTTTCACCACTTCCAATTTTTGGGATCAACAATTCCATTCACCTCCTTATCCAGATGTCGATCCTACTCCTGTCCAACCATTCAATTCCTACCAGTCCTACCTGACTTTTACACCTTCCCTAGACATTGCTTCTGAACCGCCATTTGGGAGTTTCCAGTATCCAAACAACTTTGAATTTTTTACTGAAACCCATTCACAACCTATGTATAGTCTGGAACAGTCGTTAGAAGACTTTAGGGTAGCGTCATGCCAACAGATGATGGATTTGAATGCGTCCATGGCCGCCCTCATACAACCTAGTGACCCGGTAGCTAGTTTTCAACTAGCTCCACATTTTCCAATGTATGAAGAGGCGGTAGGACAGGCTGAGAATTTGAGTGGTGGGAGTGAGCTAATAAAACCTACCCGCCGCAAATTGAATCGCACAACTCCAGTTTTAAATGTCTATCAAGTGTCCCAAATGAATTATCAATTGAAGATAGAATGTTTAATGAGTTGTGCGACTTTGTAGTGTTTGATTTACCCGATTGTGAAGGTACCTTGCCAAGTGAAACCAATCCCAACCTTTTTGACCTCTACACCTCCATCTTAGAACCTGAATTGATTGAAATCCATGTTTTTGATGAGGTCTCCGAGAAATTTAATTTTCACTTGATCGAGGATATTGACGCTGGGAATATTTTGGATGATGAACCAGCAGTTTTGGATGAGTTTTTCTTTCCAATTCATCATCCTGAGTCATTAACTATTCTTCCCAAACTCTATATGTGTCTGGATTTTGATGATAAGCGCATGGATGAGCTAATTTTTTAGGAGAATTTTGAGGATATTTTTTAGGATGAACCAGTTTTTCTTGATGAATCGGATTTTCCAATTCATCCTATCCCTTTCATAACTGTGTACACCCTTCAGAACCTTTAACCGATAACCTTCCTCAATCACTCCCTTCCATCCTTTCCATCGTTCTGACCTTGCAAGAAACCGTATCAATTTCATTTCTTATGTCTGGTTTACCAAGTCTGGTGTACCCATGTTTTCTCCATTTCTTTCCTCACCATAATCTTTCACCAACCGCTGCATTTTAATGATAAATTTTTTGAATGGTTGGTGCTCACTTTTGGCCTGTGTAAGGCCTTATATAGATCGATACTGTTCTCTTTCCCCCCTAATCCTGAACTTTAACGCATTAACAGTGGCAACACTGTTTCACTTAAGTTTGGGGGGGACATTTTTTGTGTATATATTTTTGGTTTTCTTTTTGTTTTGTTTATATTCCTTTTAAAGAGCGCCGACAATTTTGACCCTCTTGATGTAGCCTGACAGTGAGGGCACTGTCAAGTTTAAGTTTGGGGGTGTGCTCGGTAAGCTTTCTACCTTCGCATTCATTTGTATATTTTTGCATTTGCATACTTATTTAAAAACCCACAAAAATTGAAAATTTTTACAAAAATATAAAAAAATTGTCGTCAAGTTAGCTAATAAGGTAACTGAGATTTTTATTCCGAAAGTTTAGTTGATATGTTAGAAATAACTAAATCCTAGACTTAGGAATTGAAAACCCTAAAAATAACCCTCCTTCTGTTTAACTTTGGTAATTATATGTCCTTACAGTTTTTTTTAGAAGTAGGTAATCTTGAGTTTAGTTCTTTAGTTAAGTCAAGATGAAGGGAAAGTATTGAAGCTTTACTGAAAAGATAAGTCTGAAAAATAGTTTCTATTCTTGAGTTCAAATTTAGAAAGTATATACCCTACAAACTTCATATACACGCACCTTGAAACTTGGGATAGTAGAGGATACCTAGAAATACTCTTGCCTGAAAACCTAGTATGAAAGAAAAAACGGCATTTAAAGCTAAACACTAAAAAGAGCATATTGAAAAATATATTCGGTCTTGAAAAAGAAAAAGAAATAAATAAATAAATAAAGTCAAGACCTGGAAACTACTATTTACGCTTTAAGCTCACACATTCAGTAATCGGCCGTTAGTGCCTTAAGAAACATTAATAGTCGCATGAAAGGTATGTGAGCAACACCGTCCATCATTAATGAAAAGAAGTAGTATTAAGCATTAGGACGAGGGTACTATAGCTTGAATTGAATTCTTAAGTATAGGGGTGAATTTTACACACACGTAGGGGTATACAATCGATATTTGGAGGAAAGATTGAAATAAAGAATAATACTTATGTTTTCCGTAAACTGATAAAAATACCTGATTTGAGATTGCACTTTAAAAGGAAAATTCAGGAGATATCAACATCTTTCTAAACTTTTTTGGAATGTATAAGATCTAAGGTTAAATAGATAGGAGGGGTGAAACATAAGGGTTGGATATTTCTAACTTAGCATAATAGAATTTCTAACCTAGATACTAAACTGTAGGAGTAGAATCGATGTTGACTTATGAAACTAACTTGATGGGATTTTGTGCGTAGTATCCGCTGAAAACCCTCAGGAGACAACACTCCTCCTACTAGGGACACCTAGAGGTTTAACGGCTTGTTGCACGCGCTCAGTGCAATCGCGTTCTCTGCGAAAGTGAGGCTAGGATTTTGTTTTTATCGGGACGAGCAAAAGATAAGTTTGGGGGTATTTGTTTAGACCAGAATATTGCATTTTAATACCGCTTATTCATTATCTATTTTTTGTATATATCGGTACTATTAACCATTTTCTGCTCAGTATTACAGATTATAGGTATCCGTGACAAAATACTGGAAATACACGTAAAATCACGGATATATCATTTGTGAGCCGACGCTCCAACCAGAACCGCAAACCGACCGATACTTCATGAGTTTCTTTTTGCAACATGCTTGTGTACACACTTTTTATCTAAATGGACCAATACAATACAAGGGTGTACACAAGACTTTTTGGCTTGCACTAGAACCTAGGGGGGCTGCCTAAGACACATGTAGGCATGAAGTGAAGTGCATTCAATGCAAAAGATTGTGTGTTGACTTAAAGATCTATGTTCCCTCCAAACCCAAAGTGCAAACTGTTGGAGATAGTGCCCTCAGAGTCAATTATTAGGTCACAGGTACGTGATTGTAATGATTGAGGGAGGACCTATCCCGGCAGGACAGTCTTACTCGAGATGATAGTATGCTATCTGGTTTACCTTTATCATCGTGTACTGTTTTAGGTGACCTGACACGTCGCTATTACACGTTGATAGAGCCCCTAGGATTCTTGCTTGACCACCAGCAGTATGAGGGCGATCATATAAGTGGGAGCTGGGGGTCTACAAGCATATCCTTAAAAGGTCCCTAGTCATGGGAGTTTCGAGACCGGGCATCGATACTCCATTAGTAGACTAGTGTATACAGTCGAGACCCCGACGAGGGGCGGTGGCCGGTCTCACAAGCCACTGGTGTCAGTTGGATCACCTAAGATGTATACAGGTGCTCATTGGGTTATGAGTACACCGGACAGGACTCGCCGGGAACATGCTAGTTGGTCATATACCAGACGTCAGATGGCAGTTCCCTGGTGACATGTGTGCAGGTTAGTTCATCGACCTGGGGATCGTCATTTGTCTCGTGTGAGTTCCCACTGTACTTTGATTACTACCCTACCACGGCTCAAAGGAGTCGTGCAAACAGGTTTTAGTTGGGTACAGTCCCGAGCAACATGGAGGCAGTGAGCGTATCTTCAGGGGTTCGTCTCTCCCGGTATTGGGGGTGAGGTCGTGCTGTGTCTAGGAGAGCCATTACACAAAGTCCTTGGCCAAGGCAAGGAGATTTACTGGTAGGTATTCCAGTAGTATCTCAGGGTGTTCTGGGCTACACTCCGACACGACTTGTACCGCTTTTGGGGGTCTGACTTTTACCAACCCCCTAGGCCCGCCATGCGATACTCATAGACGAACGGACCGGACTGTACGGATATTGTCACTGACAGGCTCAGTAGGGTGTCAGGCTGAGTTCGCTCACGGACGTCCCTTTTAGTCAATACTTGGTAGCCCGTTACGTATTGGCTTATACCTCTGACGTGCTAGTGGTTAAATCCACAACCAAGGTGTTGACGAGTCTTTAGAGTCCCCCACATTCAGTTACTCAGCTTTCGGGCGAAAGGTTGTAGAGGCCGTATGGAGATATGGCAAGGTCCGATCAGATACGTGCGGTATTGCACGGATCAGGATCGGACAGTCTGTACTATAGGCCGTATGGTTATATGGCAGGGTTCGATCAGATACGTGCGGTATTGCACGGATCAGGATCGAACAGATATTACTAGCCGGTTTTGGTATAAGCCGGATTCTAGTATAGTACAGTGTAGACTTTGTCTCATTGCATTTGTATTTCGGTCGAAATACAGATGCGGGTGTGTATGCACAGTATCGGGGTTTTCCCGTAATTTATTGCGGGACCAGTTTTCTGGAGTTGCCAGTTTGCTTTCCGTTTCGGCCAATTTCCTTTGTTCCGTTCATTGGCCGAAGATTGGTGGAGGAGGGCTTATTTGCATTGTTGCAAATAGGCATTTGTGGAGGGGGTTCTTTGCATCTTGTTGCATCATGATGGTTTCATGATGGAGCCCATCCCTTGACCATGACTTCTTGACTTCCTCATGATGGCTTGACTTTTAAAGTCATCATGGTTGTTGGTGATGGTGGTGTTGGAGTGAGGGTTTCCTTGTGATCATTTGTTTTTCTTTCATCATCACTTGCTTGCATTATTGAAAGCCAACCACCCTCTTGACCTTGTTTTTTCTCTCTCCAATCACACTTGTGAAGGGGGGCCGGCCATTCCTAGGAGGGTAAAGGGGATTCATTTCTTTGGTGTGGAAAAAAAATTGTTATTCTCATTCTCTAGTATGCTACATTTTTCCCACCTCTCTCCAAGTTCTTCTTCCTCCACAAAAAGGGCAACTCCATAATCCCAAAATTGAGACACAAGTTCTACTATAGTTTCTACAGTAAATCTTGGGCACGTCGAGTAGCCGGCTTCGTGCCCGAGTTGCCTCGGCATTGAGGTGGGAGCCCGTAAAAGAAGTAGGCGATGTGGTGCACTTCCGGCGACGAGGAGGAGACAGGACTTTCCGCAGGAGTTCGGGACCATGACGAGAAGACCGGAGGACTTGGATCGTCGGTATATCTCTAACCCATCTTCTAGTTAGCTTAGACTTGTTAATGGTTACGATCCGGGTGTTTAGTGCGCGGGGGTGCCGGTTTGCTAAGTCCGCAAAATTAAAGTTTTTCACCGCTTCCGCATTCCGGCGTCGGATTGACGGCCGGGGCGCCGCCGTGCACTTACAGTGGTATCAGAGCCTCGCCATTAACATAGTCTAGCTTGGTGTAATGTGTTTTACGTTTCCGATCGAACAAAATCCCGAAACCGCTTTTTTCATGCACATCAGTTTCTGTCGAATTTTTTTTGAGTCCAAAAATTTTTCAGGTTGTCTCAGAGTGATGTGCAGAGAGTTCTAAGAATACTGCAAAATTTTGGTGAAGTGATGATTCCGTACGACCGCGGAAGGGCGGCCTAAGCCCCTCATTGGCCGCGCTTCCGCCGCAGGAATGAGGCTTCACTTCACCAATTTCTTTCAGTGGGCTTGTGGGCTTATTTTAGGGGTTTTGGAATATTAAATTTGGGCCCAGATTTTCTGCAACTGCTACAGTATTGTTTGTGGGCCCACTTGTTAAAATTTGATTGATCGGATATTTTAAACACATTTTTCACAGTATTTACATTATATCTGCGACCGTGAATGTCACTCGATCGGTAAATCCGGTCTAACTGCTATAGCCCGGTTAGACGGATTTGCGAACGTGATTTTCACGTTGATGTTTTGTTTTTGCTGTGATGTTGCGGATCGGTCGTGGGGGATAGCCTGGATGCAATGCTAGTACAGTTGTGGTTGTATTATGTACATTTGATATTGCGGGGCGAGCGTCCGACATGTGGACTGCCGTCACTGCCTGATTGTATTATTATTTTGGGGCACGACCTGGTTGCGGTCGATGTACCCGTTGTATGTATATTTTACTTTCTGTACTAGGATTGCCCCGCGGAGGGGTGCACGGATAGCCGGGTTCTGGAGGGCAACAAGCCCGCATCTCATGGCATTGAGACGGAGGGGGCTTCACTCTAGGATTGGCGGGCTATTCGCCGCACTCGTAGGGGGTACAGGTTGACCCAGGAGGGGTGCCCAAGTTACCGGATTCCGTGAAGTGCTGGGTGGTCCATTCACGGCGCTGAAGGGGGCTGCCTCGCTTCAGGTTTTGGCGGGTGACTTGCCGCGCCCATAGGGGTCTAGGTTCTCATTGCACAGGCTATCCACACGACCAAGGGAACGTCGGGTTTCAGCGGCTCTGTGAAACCCGGGGATCCCAGATATCTGTATTGTTTCTGTGATGCTGTTCATTCTCTGTGATGTTGCATTTTATTCACGCCTTGAGCGAATATAATATATTGGTATATATATTAGTAGATGTTGTATATATTTTGCATCCGCGCTAGTCCAGTCCCCGCTCTGTCGTTAGTTAGCTAACCTAACGGGTAATGACGGGACCCAGTGGCGAATGCGGATGGCATATACGTACATCAGTATATTTTCGTTCTTTGTGGTGTGATCAATTGATGGGACTGCATTGATTCGGATCAATGCAAGTTAAAACAAACCTAATCTGATGTTGTTGGAACACTTTTCAAAAGCTGTTATTGCAAGGACGTTCACTTTTGTTTTGCATCGAGGTATTCATTTAGAATATCCTGCTCCTCAGTCGACGAGGCAAGGGCCGAGATCCCTTCACCGGGAGTGACCCCTTGGACAATAAGTTTGCGTCAGGGCAATGACTTCACTATAGCCGATTACTTTTGCTTTGCACCGTGGTATTCAGTTAGAATATCCTGCACCCCATTCTACGGGGAAAGAGCCGAGATCCCTTCACCGGGAGTGACCTCTTTAGCAACGGTTTTCGTCACTATATTTTTAAAAAAGCTATCCGTTCCTTCAACGATATCAAGTTCATTACGTTAAAGGTTTTCGCCAGAAACCATTCGTAGCCCTCCGTCGTTTCATATGGATAGTCAATAGTATTCAAGCTGTGTTTGTTGGCCAAAGTCAAGGCACAGTGTTTGGTAGCTGTTGGTTATTCATATGCAGCATAGATAGATGCGTTGGTTTGGAACAGTCGTACTGCCTTGTTGGCCAAAGTCAAGGGTATGTACGGGTGGATTCAAAACAACCTGGAGAATGACGGGTAGAACTTGACATGTGACTTATGATTTGTTGGCCAAAGTCAAGGTCATAAGAGCATGGGGTAAAAATCACATCGGGAGTTTCAAAAGAACTGAAACTTGCCAGATATGCGCATACCTTCTGGAGTGTGATAGCGTGAGCGGATTCCGTCACGTTATCATGCGATGAGAGTTGGATCCCGATTCCCACTGATGAGTTAGTTTACTCCTCGGGTGACCCCGACTAATTCTTCTTTCAGGTTTGGAGGAGAATTTGAGGTACAGTGGGAGGATTCCAGATTAGATAAAATGGTAACCATTCTGATCTAGGTTAGAGTGCACGCTGAGTGTTTCTTTTCTCTCTCTCTCTGGTAGCGACCATTGACCCGACCCTAAGACTATGACTCAGTGACCAAGTTGACCGAACCTTCTTAACACTGGCTTTTGGATTGTCAGAGTTGCGAACCTCATTGCCACTCCTACTTTTACCCTTTTCTCCAGGACACCCCGTTTTACTACGAACGTCCACTTCCATTGGACAAAACCATCGTATGGTTAGATACGAACTCGAAAGAATTTATTCGAGGATGGTTTCCGGTTCTGGAGAAAACGGATAGGATTATTCAGTTGTCTTTTCCTTTTACCCTCTCTCAGGTTACGAGTACTCCTTGGTTTAGGGGTAGTACACCTATTACGCAAATTGGATTGTCTTCTTCCAAACCTTAGGCTGGTGCCGACCGGTAGGGAATGAAGAAAACCAATTAGCATAACGATGGTGTGCAGAAGGTATTAAGTTCAGACAAAGCAAGGGATTAGTAAGAGGGCAAAGTAAATTGCAACAGATATTCACGACCAAACCAAATATTTCGTTACCACTCCCACATCACCTTTGTATTTCTCCAGGACACTCCGTATCACTACGAAGATCCACAGTTTATTTGGATACTCCATCGTATGGTTATATACGAACTCGAATGGAACTTGTTCCAGTTCGGGGATGGATTCTGGTTCAGGAGAAATAGGAATAAGGTTTATTCGGTTGTCTTTTATCTTCACCCTCTCTCATTGCGAGTGTTCCTAGGATTGGGACAGTACACCCATTATGCTTATTGGATAGTCTTCTTCCAAACCATAGGCTGGTGCCGAACGGTAGGGAAGGAAGAAAACCATTTGGCCTAAAAGGGTGTGCAGAAGGTAAAGACTAAAGACATATGAAGGGATTTGGAGAGGTGGCAAAGAACTATACGGTTACAGTCGTGAATCTGGAAGAGGCATTACAAGGAATACCAGGATACCCCAACGAAACATTTCAATGTTTCAGTTTCACTGTGTACTATTAAAAGAAAACTGATTTCTCGATTAGACACTTACTCCAGGGTATGTATTTACCAGGTAAGATTCTCACATCTGTATGGTTTTACAGATGATGAGTGGGAGTAAGTTATTGGGAATTGGGTGATTATCCTCATTATATCGGGATTTGTTGTAATCGGTGATATTTGAGGAAATCACCTGGGCTGTTTGCCGGTCGGCAAATATTTGGTTTTGAATATCCGCTGTTATGCACCAATTTCAAATTGATATATCTGTACGTCTATTTTCATAGAGTGAGATATACCTTTCTGAAATTATGTCTACGACATTTACCTATATCAGTGGATGGTTAGGTAAGGAGCATTAAACAGCGGTGTAATTCTTCTTAACCATAAGTACAGTTTTCAACCTACGACACACAGTGAATGAGTTATCAGACTCAAGGGACTTATACAAAGGATTGTATGTTGTCCAGGGTCCATCAGGACAGAGGGCTTGGTCCTCGTACTATATTCGGTTTACTTATGACTCCTCTATTTTTTAGACAGGTGTTTCGTGGAAACACAGGGTCCGAATTTGGAGAAGTTATATGTATTTGAATAGAGTAGAGAACCAGGTATAGCAAGTATCGGGATTCTTCAAAGTGATCGAAGATGTAGATACTTGTGTATGGTATTCAGTTGATAGTAATGATAAAGAGATCTTGCTTCTCTTTCAGGTTACTCATAATTGGAAGTATTCCTAAGTTGAGTAACGCTGATCGGCCTCCTTCCATTTAGTTGACATGCGCTGGGGACAGCTGCATGATTTGAATCTGGTTCAATTAAATCAGTGCCTCTGTTTCTATATTGGATATAGAACAGTTCATATCTTAACGATGTTAAGGTACGGGGAGTTGTCCGGTTTATGATTAAAACCAGACACTGGACAACTCAAGGCACGTTTCTGTAATGGCTGTTTGTGGGTTGACCCAGGCTATGACGAGGGTTGACTTTCTACCATCTGGATGAACAATAGCGATATTGTTCTAGACTCGCCACAGTTTTATTAAAAATGGATTTTTTCAGAAAACAGTAGTGGGAGTATGGTAGAACTGGAAGTAATTCCAGAACCACAAACGATTACTGAAGATTTGATAAGGAACCTAAAGATTCAATCTGGATTGACATTCCACTGGCCACTCCGCAGATAAGGTGGGTAACTTCAGGCACCCGAGAGGTACTACGGTAGCCTCAAGGACGGTGACAGGGAAGTTCTTGTTTACCCACAATTACCATTGATGTTGTTCCAGGCTGCGAGACCCGGCGGGAGGATGAGTATAGCGTCGTTCTAAACTAGTTTTAGAAGTGTACGTCTATATGACTCTGCCAGAGGGTTGTCGTAGTCAGTGGGAGCAGCGGAAGCATTGGTGGACAGGTTGCTTATGTCTATTTATAGACTAGAGCAGAAGTAGCGGAGATAGATCATCCATTTCTGACGTGACAGTCATGGGTTTGACTTCATCAGAATAGGGGATGGATCTGTTGAGATGGTAGTAGGGTGTGATATCCTGGTATTTGGATGATATACACAGAATAGGAAAAGAAACTCCTACACTACGATCGGTTATACTTTGGTCGTCACACAGTGGTTTCTCCACAAAGGAAATGGATTTTATATCTGACATACTGGTTACTGGATCTATGGTTTTAGATCTAGATTTGGGTGGTTTCCCAATCAGGGTACTTGACAGCATTCTAAGAGTATTTAGGATGGAGGACTCCTGGCACGGTAGTGTACCTGCAGGTAATGGAGTCACCCTCTCCAAAGGTGTCTTACAGACTAAAGGGGAGAGGGACGTGCATGATTGGCAGATCACTTGCTTAGGCAATTGAGTCAATCATGAGATGTCAAGTACCACACCAGATGTTGTTCTTGCACTAGATGCAATAAGTTGACATTAATCCAATCCTGGAGAAACAGTCGGAAGCAGTTATAGAACATAAGTGGATGTTCTAGGGATATGATAACGACAGCCTCATTCAGGAGACAGTTATCATTCCAGGCTTCCAAGGTGACATGGACGACAAGGAGGTTGTCACAGTTATAGTTTTCCTTCTGATGAGGGGCAGTATTTTGGACAGGTGGTCCAAGGCAATACTGAGGGAGGCATGGCGCGCAGGATACTGATTAAGTTCAGTTGACGATACAGTCTAAGAAGTTTGGATTTGGAGTTCATTTATGAGCTAGGTCCCATCAGACATCCAGACATATTCTGAGACAGGTATTGCTCTTTTCGGGAGATGGTTTTCTCCGCGAACTTGAGATATAGAGAGACAAAGGAAGAAACAACTAAGCGGATCCACTCACTGAGGCTATTCCTCGAACGCAATAGTTCCGCAAACGAGCTTTGTGAGACTGACTAGTAGAGGAGTTGGATGTTCGGTATCACACGGGCTGTGAGTGTGCGACATCGCAATAATTAGCCTTGAGTGCAAGTGGGAGATTGTTGGAGATAATGCCCTCAGAGTCAATTATTAGGTCACAGGTACGTGATTGTAATGATTGAGGGAGGACCTATCCCGGCAGGACAGTCTTACTCGAGATGATAGTATGCTATCTGGTTTACCTTTATCATCGTGTACTGTTTTAGGTGACCTGACACGTCGCTATTACACGTTGATAGAGCCCCTAGGATTCTTGCTTGACCACCAGCAGTATGAGGGCGATCATATAAGTGGGAGCTGGGGGTCTACAAGCATATCCTTAAAAGGTCCCTAGTCGTGGGAGTTTCGAGACCGGGCATCGATACTCCATTAGTAGACTAGTGTATACAGTCGAGACCCCGACGAGGGGCGGTGGCCGGTCTCACAAGCCACTGGTGTCAGTTGGATCACCTAAGATGTATACAGGTGCTCATTGGGTTATGAGTACACCGGACAGGACTCGCCGGGAACATGCTAGTTGGTCATATACCAGACGTCAGATGGCAGTTCCCTGGTGACATGTGTGCAGGTTAGTTCATCGACCTGGGGATCGTCATTTGTCTCGTGTGAGTTCCCACTGTACTTTGATTACTACCCTACCACGGCTCAAAGGAGTCGTGCAAACAGGTTTTAGTTGGGTACAGTCCCGAGCCACATGGAGGCAGTGAGCGTATCTTCAGGGGTTCGTCTCTCCCGGTAATGGGGGTGAGGTCGTGCTGTGTCTAGGAGAGCCATTACACAAAGTCCTTGGCCAAGGCAAGGAGATTTACTGGTAGGTATTCCAGTAGTATCTCAGGGTGTTCTGGGCTACACTCCGACACGACTTGTACCGCTTTTGGGGGTCTGACTTTTACCAACCCCCTAGGCCCGCCATGCGATACTCATAGACGAACGGACCGGACTGTACGGATATTGTCACTGACAGGCTCAGTAGGGTGTCAGGCTGAGTTCGCTCACGGACGTCCCTTTTAGTCAATACTTGGTAGCCCGTTACGTATTGGCTTATACCTCTGACGTGCTAGTGGTTAAATCCACAACCAAGGTGTTGACGAGTCTTTAGAGTCCCCCACATTCAGTTACTCAGCTTTCGGGCGAAAGGTTGTAGAGGCCGTATGGAGATATGGCAAGGTCCGATCAGATACGTGCGGTATTCCATGGATCAGGATCGGACAGTCTGTACTATAGGCCGTATGGTTATATGGCAGGGTTCGATCAGATACGTGCGGTATTGCACGGATCAGGATCGAACAGATATTACTAGCCGGTTTTGGTATAAGCCGGATTCTAGTATAGTACAGTGTAGACTTTGTCTCATTGCATTTGTATTTCGGTCGAAATACAGATGCGGGTGTGTATGCACAGTATCGGGGTTTTCCCGTAATTTATTGCGGGACCAGTTTTCTGGAGTTGCCAGTTTGCTTTCCGTTTTGGCCAATTTCCTTTGTTCCGTTCATTGGCCGAAGATTGGTGGAGGAGGGCTTATTTGCATTGTTGCAAATAGGCATTTGTGGAGGGGGTTCTTTGCATCTTGTTGCATCATGATGGTTTCATGATGGAGCCCATCCCTTGACCATGACTTCTTGACTTCCTCATGATGGCTTGACTTTTAAAGTCATCATGGTTGTTGGTGATGGTGGTGTTGGAGTGAGGGTTTCCTTGTGATCATTTGTTTTTCTTTCATCATCACTTGCTTGCATTATTGAAAGCCAACCACCCTCTTGACCTTGCTTTTTCTCTCTCCAATCACACTTGTGAAGGGGGGCCGGCCATTCCTAGGAGGGTAAAGGGGATTCATTTCTTTGGTGTGGAAAAAAAATTGTTATTCTCATTCTCTAGTATGCTACATTTTTCCCACCTCTCTCCAAGTTCTTCTTCCTCCACAAAAAGGGCAACTCCATAATCCCAAAATTGAGACACAAGTTCTACTATAGTTTCTACAGTAAATCTTGGGCACGTCGAGTAGCCGGCTTCGTGCCCGAGTTGCCTCGGCATTGAGGTGGGAGCCCGTAAAAGAAGTAGGCGATGTGGTGCACTTCCGGCGACGAGGAGGAGACAGGACTTTCCGCAGGAGTTCGGGACCATGACGAGAAGACCGGAGGACTTGGATCGTCGGTATATCTCTAACCCATCTTCTAGTTAGCTTAGACTTGTTAATGGTTACGATCCGGGTGTTTAGTGCGCGGGGGTGCCGGTTTGCTAAGTCCGCAAAATTAAAGTTTTCACCGCTTCCGCATTCCGGCGTCGGATTGACGGCCGGGGCGCCGCCGTGCACTTACACAAACCAGGTCAAATTAGAGAAAACTAGCAGCACCAAAGTGATACTGGGGACAACACATGACCACACACCAAATACGAGCCAGAGAGCTCGGATTTGGGCCGAGCACAACACCTCCTTGGTCGGCCCTACAGTGTCCAATGGGCCCCAGTTTCTTACAGTGCCTCCCTTGCTGCCGTGTGGTCCTGTTTTTATTGTTTTTTTATTTTTCTTTTTTGCCTATAAAAGCAGGTAGTGGGCAAGGGGTCAAGGGTCTCACTTTTGCCAAGTTTTGTTTTATACTTTGTAACTCTTTTTGTTTTCTTTTTGTTCTCTTGTATATAGTTAACCCCTTAAGTTCTTTGCCTTAACTTGATCTTGCAAGCTCTTCTTTGAGCTTGCAAGTTTAAGCTTTGGTTATTGCACTCAAAGGTTGTATCATTACTTTGTAATCAATAAAGCTTTCTTTGCCTTCATTTCGCATGAGTTCTTCACCCTTCTCTTGATCTTGCAAGTGTAAGGGTTGGTTATTGATCCCATGGCTTGTCTTGTGTTCTATAGTTCTTAGTGTTACTTTCTTGCTCTTTTATTACTTGCTTTACATTCTTGCAATTTACATTCCATGCTTTACTTTCATGCAACTTTTATTCCATGCCCTTTACTTACTCGCTTGTATTGTTTTTCTTTTCTTTTCTATTTTCTTTTGCTCTTTTGGTTTGTTGTTGTGAATGGTTTGTTAATATGTGTTGTTAGGAAAATAATACGATATTGTAAGTTAACGTTTCGTTTCTCATTTCCTTTTCCCGTATTTTCTAATTGAAACTCCGCCTGAACTTTACGCAATCGCTCCGTTAGGCACTCTACCCTACCAAGGTAACGGTGATTCCTAATCGCGATCGGTTGCGTTCGGTTTCGCCGGAGGCGAAAGCAAGAGACAAGAACGGACGGACAAGGGTCAATAAGCCGGATTCCACGAATTCCGTGCTTAAGCACCTTAATCCACGTTGTTGCCGATTGCTCTAGCTTCAATCATTAAGTTCGGCTCAAAGGTTTTAGTGCGAATTTTCTTAGCTTACACTATTGTATCTTTTCCTAACAACTTTATACTTTGCATATAACACATAAGATAGATACGAACAATCCGCCTCGCGCATTAACTCGTCAAAAAAAGAACTTAAAACGTTCCGTCTCCCTATGGATCGACCCGTGCTCATCGCGGCTAGCTGCAAAGCGACACCGTCCTGATCGCGGTTAAACTTTAGAACTCTTAAAACTCGACACGCCAAATCGTGCGATCAACTAGCCATTAAGTATAGGTTGTTTGCTTCACTAATTCTCAATTAGTGAAGAGGTAGCTTGAGTTAGATATTTTTCGACATAAATCATCTTCGTCCTCGATGTTCTTCGAGCAAACTTGTTCCTTTCATCTAGTGGAGCCTAACGAGAGTCCGGGACACTACTACTTGGAGCAAAGGGACTACTATACGGAGCTTTAGAAGTGAAGGACCGGTCTACAAAGGTTGTATTCCCATTTGACTTAGTGTAAAGTTGTTTACATGTTAGATAAACCCTAATCTTCTAGTTAGATCCTTGGTTTGGGTTGGGTATCACTTTACGTTTTTTAAAATTGCATGCTTGATACCTTAGAAAAATGTAGCGAGGGTGCTAAGGAACCTTTCAGTGGTATCAGAGCCAAGCTATAGAATTAGACGGTGTTAGGAGAATTACGAAACCGAAACAAGTCCGAAACAGTCGAAATAAAACCCTAGTTTCTATCGATTTTTTTCGAGCCTCTGAAATTTTTTTAAACAAGTGCAGAATGTTTCATGAGATGTAATATGAACACCAGAGAAAAACGAGTCCATTCCACTGGATTTGACCTGGCGAAACAAAGCAAAAAACCGGCCTGGCCGGTTTTGTTATGGGATTTTGGCTTCATTTTTGTTTGGTGTTCCAGGCTCTGGGGTTTGTTGTTTCAGGTATTGTTTGTTTTTACTAAAATTGCATGTGATGTTATCTTTATGTAAAGGCGATTCTGAGTGTTCCGTATTCGTAATTTTAACATCGTTTCGGGTTTGATATTGATATGTGATACAATATTTGGAATCCACAATAATTAGTTTTGTAAAAAATAGTTTGAATTTTGTAAACCTGGCAATTTCGTCTCATTTAATCGGTTGCCACGGGGTTTTGATATCGATAAAAACTCTGTTGCAATCACGTAGTGTACACGGATACTCGCCGGGTAAAATTACTAAATAGCCACGCCCCATAGCCCCGACCAAGTTACTGTAGGACAACCCCGTTGCCAAAAGCATCCTCCTGGGTGCTCGCGGCCGCGGTGTTCCGCCTAAGTGCACTTCGTCGAAGGCATCGGGGGTGCGGCCGTCTACTAAAGTTTCTGGCGAGCATTCGATCAAGTTGTCGGGAATCTTATTGAATTACCCGACTTCTTATTGAAAAGTTTTTTCAATATTGAGACCGAAATGCGGGGTTTATAAGGTTAGGCATGAAATTCAGAATATGAGATAGTCCGGGTTTATGATGTCTAAGGAATTCATTTGGTTAGGCATGAAATCCGAAGTATGTGATATTTTGGGTTTATGATATCTAAGGTGGTTGCGGATTCCAATTGTTATAGTTTTCACTTTCTTTTCTGCGACCGTAAGTGTAATATGTGGTGTATCGCTGGTTTCGTTGCTATACGTCAATGACAATTGGGATACGCATATTTACTTGCGTTGATGACATGTGATGTTATGTGTTGCTGGGATATGTTATATTAGATCGCCGTGTTTGAATAACCGGGGGGTTTTGCGTGAGATGAGAGTTTTTCTTTTTCATTCATGTAAAAAATTGTATGTGATATTCTTTTATTGGGTTACTTCCGGGTTGAGAATGATTTCACCATTGTTGTATATTATTTACTTTTCCGCATTAGGATAGACCCAAGGCGGGGAGCACAAGTAACCGGGTTCTAGAGTCCAGTAGGAGACCATCTCAAGGAGTCGAGTCCGGGTCTCCTAACTCTAGAATTGGTAGGGTTGCTTGCTGCTCTCGTACGAGTCTATGGATGAGGGTTTGGCTATTCATCACGACCGTGGAATCCGTGTTTTTTACCGGCTTAATTTAAAACGCAAAACTCCTAGTATATCAAATATTTCATGTGTTGACTTCTGCTGCAATGTTCTGTGATGAGATCATATGACTGTCTGAGACGAATGCTTTATTATTATATATATGATATATAATAAACGTTGCTTATATTTTGCATCCGTGCTAGTCTAGCCCCCGCTCTGCCGTAGTTATCTAACCTAACGGTGCATGACGGGAACCCGTGGTGAATGCAGATGGCATAAGCGTACATTGTATTTTCATTTCTTATGTGATTCTTAAGAAGCATAAATGAGATTAATGAAAAGAAAAGAAACCTAAAGATGTTATAGAATCAAATTTTCAAAAAGGTAGCTCTAGTTTTTGCTTTGCATAGTGGTATTCCTTGATGAATATCCAGCACCTCATTCGATGAGGAAAGAGTCGAGATCCCTTCACCGGGAATGACCTCTGTAGAAAAAGCTACCAGATGCTACACCCACTCGGTTTATTTTGAAAAACACATGATTTTAAAAGCTGAGCTTAAACCACTCCTTTTCAAAATCACTCGATTCTACAACGATATCAAGTTCATTACGTAAAAGATTTTCTTAAAAACCTGTCGTAGCCCTCCGTCATTTCAGATAAGGACTATTTAGTATTCATGCTACGTTTGTTGGCCTTCATCAAGGCATAGTGTGCGGTAGCTGATTAGTGTTTATCTGCTGCATATGATGTGATCGGATTAGGGTAGTTGTATAACTTTGTTGGCCTTCATCAAGAGTCGTGCGGGTGGGTAATTCAATCACGAAATGTACGGGTTGAACTTGACTAGCGGACTATGATTTGTTGGCCTTTGTCAAGGTCATAGGACGTTAGGGGCAAAACATTATCGGGAATTCAAGTGTTGAAATTTGCAATGAGATTGCATGCCTTCTATGAGATAGTTGGATCCTGATACCCACCGCGGGTAAGAGTTACTCCTGGGAGAGTTTTACACATCACAATTAGCCGATCAAGTAGGTGTCTAGAAAGGTGTTAACGGGGTTATGCCAATGGGAAAAGAGGTTTATTTTAATTTGGTCCGTGCGAAAGCATGGGGAACCTTTCTCAAAGTACCGACATTGGCCTGGCCGAAAGATTGGCGAACATGTAGGGGGTAATTAATCCCGGCTGGTCTTACCTTTTAGGGTTTGAAGGAAGATTTGATAAAAACAGAGGGAGACATCCTGATTAGATAAGATAATAACCAATCTAATCTTGCAAGAGCATACGCAAAGTGTTTTCTTCTCTCTCACTCCAGGTAGCGACCATGTCACGCCTTAATCAAGATAATAATATGGATGTATTGACTGATCCCGCTTGTTATACTGAGCTGGAAAACGTTGGTTCCACTCTATCTTATAATTGTTATAAGTCCGAGAAGGAAATATGGGAATGCCAGGAATCCTATGCCACCCGATCGAAGAAAGAACATGTTGATGCATTTTCTTCGGGTGTGTTTGTTACCGAGAACTGTTTCTCAGTACACTTTATGTCCTGGGTATTAGATACCGGATCGGGATCTCACATATGTAATATATTACATAGGCTAAAGAAAGGTAGAGAACTGGGAATAGGTGATCATTCTGTAAGAGTAGGGAATGGTGCAAATGTTGCAGCCAAAGCAATTGGAGAATATCATCTTGTATTACCAAATGGTAATACATTGATTTTGAACGAATGCTATTACATACCGAACCTGATATGTTATATTATATCAGTTTCTTTATTAAGTAAAGAAGGATATAATTTTGTATTGCAGGATAATGTTATGAACATTTTTCTGAATCAAAACTTGATTGGATCAAGCTCGTTAAGTAATGGAATATACGTTCTAAATCAAACCACAGTTCTTAAATTACAGAACAAACACAAGAGGAAAAGTTCAGAAATGAACGAATCCTTCTTGTGGCATTGTAGACTAGGTCATATCAATACGACACGACTAGCTAAGTTACATAAGGATGGATATTTGAATCCGTTCGAATTTTCATCTTATGAAACTTGGCAGCCATGTCTCAAAAGGCAAGATGACCAAAACTCCGTTTACCGGACACGGAGAAAGAGCCACAGAACTCTTGGGATTGATACATAGTGATGTATGTGGTCCCATATCTACACATGCCAATAATGGTTCCCCGTACTTCATTACATTCACTGACGATCTCTCAAGCTGTTGAAACACAAGTCTGAAGCTTTTGAGAAATTCAAAGAATATAAGTGCGAAGTTGAAAACCAAACGGGTACAAGTATTAAAATCCTTCAATCTGATCGAAGAGGAGAATACTTGAGCATGGAGTTCCTGGATTATCTAAAAGAGAATGGGATTCTCTCTCAGCTTACTCCTCCGTATACACCATGGTACAACGGTGTATCGGAGCGGAGGAATCGCACCCTATTAGATATGGTGCGCTCTATAAAAATAAACGTACAGATATATCAGTTTGAAATTAGTGCACAACAACGGATACCTTAAACCAAATTCTTGCCGTCCGGTAAAAACCCAGGCGATTTTCTCAAATATCACCAATTACAACGAATTCCGATATAATGAGGATGATCACCTAATTCCCAATAACCTACTCCCACTCATCATCTGTAAAACCATACAGATATGAGAATGAAACCTGGTAAATACATACCCTGGAGCAAGTGTCTAATTGGGAAATCAGTTTCTAATTAACAATGCATAGTGAAACTGAAATATGAATATGTTTCGAAGGGGTATCCTGGTATTCATAGTAATGCCTCTTCCATTATCCAGATTCATGACTGTAACCGCATATTTCATTGCCATCTCTCCAAATCCCTTTATTTGTCTTTAGTCCTTACCTTCTGTACACCATCGTTAGGCTAAATGGTTTTCTTCCTTCCCTACCGTTCGGCACCAGCCTATGGTTTGGAAGAAGACTATCCAATAAGCGTAATAGGTGTATACTCCTAATCCTAGGAGTACTCGCAACTTGAGAGAAGGTGATGATAAAAGACAACCTGAATAAACCTTATTCTATTCCTCTTCAACTGGAGAAAAGCAAAGGTGAAATAGGAGTGGCGATGAACTACACGGTTTCATCGTGAATGATAGCAGTCACAATTTACTTTGCCCTCTTTCTAATCCCTTCATATGTCTTTACTTATTACCTTTTGTACACCCTACTTAGGCTAATTGGTTTTCTTCTTTCCCTACCTTTCGGCACCTGCCTATGGTTTGGAAGAAGAATATCCAATAAGCGTAATAGGTGTACCCTCCTAAACCAAGGAGCCCTCGCAACCTGAGAGAAGGTGATGATAAAAGACAACTGAATAAACCAATTCAATTTCTCCAGAACCTGAATCAATCCTCGAATCTGGAACAAGTTCCTTCGAGTTCGTATATAACCATACGATAGATTTATCCAATGGAAGTGGATGTTCTTAGTAATACGGGGTGTTCTAGTGAAATGCAAAGGGTAAAAGTAGGAGCGGCAATGACTTATGCAACTCAGACAATCCAAAAGCCAGTATTTTAAGAAAGTTCGGTCAACTTGGTTACTGAGTCATAGTCTAGAGTCGGTCCATGGTCGTTGCCAAAGAGAGAGAAAAAAAACACTCTGCATGCACTCTAACCTAGATCAGAATGGTTATCACTTTATATAATCGGAAAACTTCCCACTGTATCGTCAAATTCTCCTCCAAACCTTAAAGAAGAATTAGTCGGGATCACACGAAGAGTAAACAAACTCATCAGTGGGAATCAGGATCCAACTCTCATCGTATGATAACGTGGAGGAATCCACTCACGTCATCACACTCTAGAAGGTATGCGCATGCCTGGCAAGTTTCAGTTTCTTTAGAAACTCCCGATATGGATTTTTTGCCCCATGCTCTTATGACCTTGACGTTGGCCAAAAAATCATAAGTCACATGTCAAGTTCTACCCGTCATTATCTTGTTAATTTGAACCCACCCGTACCTACCCCTGACATTGGCCAAATGGTTGTACGACTGTCCCAAACCAACTCATCTATCTTTGCAACAGATTAATACCCAGCAACCACCAAACAATATGCCTTGGCGTTGGTCAAAATACATAGCTTGAATACAACTGAATACCCAACTGTAATGATGGAGAGCTACGGCTGGTTTTTGGAGAAAAACTTTTAACGTAACGAACTTGATCTCGTTGAAGGAACCTGATAGGATTTTACAAAAATATAGTGGTGAAAACTTTTGCGAAAAAGGTCGCTCCCGGTGAAGGGATCTCGGCTCTTTCCTCGTGGAATGAGGTGCAGGATATTCCAACTGAATACCGCGATGCAAAACAATAAGTAATTGACTATAGTGAAGTTATTACCCTGACGCAAACTTCTGCCCAAGGGGTCACTCCCGGTGAAGGGATCTCGGCCCTTGCCTCGTCGAATGAGGTGCAGGATATTCCAACCGAATACCGCTGTGCAAAACAAAAGAAAACATCCTTGTAATAATACCTTTTGAAAACTGTTCCAATAATGTCAAACAGGTTTGTTTTCCTTGCATTGATCAGAATCAATGCAGTCCTATCAATTAATCACACCAGAAAAGAACGAAAATAAAATGTACGTATATGCCATCCGCATTCGTCACTGGGTCCCATCATCACACGTTAGGTTACTTAACTAATGACAGAGCGGGGACTGGACTAGTGCGGGTGCAAAACATATACAACATCTACTAGTATATATACCAATATACAATAATCGCTCTAGGCGTGATAAATGCAACATTACAGAAAAGTAATAAGCATCACAGAACAATACAGATAATCTGGGATCTCCGGGTTTCACAGAGCCGCTACTGAAACCCGACGTTCCCCTGGTCGTGTGGATAGCCTGTGCAATGAAACCTAGACCCCTACGAGTGCGGCAAATTACCCGCCAAAACCTGAAGCGAGGCGGCCCCCTTCAGCAAAGTGAATGAACCGCCCGCAACTTCACGGAATCCGGTAACTTGAGCACCCCACCTTGGGTCAACCTGTACCCCCTACGAGTGCGGCGAATAGCCTGCCAATCCTAGAGTGGGGTCCCCTCCCTCTCAAAGCCATGAGATGCGGACCCGTTGCCCTCCAGAACCCGGCTATCCGTGTACTCCATCGCGGGGTAATCCTAGTACAGAAATGAAAATATATACAATGGGTACATCGACCTCAACCCGGTCGTGCCCCAAAAGAATAATATACAAACAGGCAGCGACGGCAGTCCACATGTCGGACGGTCGCCCCGCAATATCAAATGTACAAATAAATCCAAACTGCACTAACATTGCACCAAGCTATCCACCACGACAAATCCGCAACATCACAGCACAACACAGAACATCAACGTGAATGTTACGTTCGCAAACCCGTCTAAAAGGACTATAGCATTTATATAAGATTTACCGATCTAATGACATTCACGGTCACAGATATAATGTAAGCACAGTAAATGTTAGTTGTATGTATGCCCTAGAGGCCAGTATTGTACAGATGATGTATATTATATTGGATGCTTGGACATATATAGAGATGACTTTCTTGCTCGATATGATAGTATGCTATCTGGTTGCTCTTTATCTTAACATGTACATTAGTCTCTTTAAACTGTCTTTTTGTTACATGTTGGTAAAGCCCTTAGGATGTGTACTTGACTGCCTGGACTATGATGCAGATCATACTAGTGGGGACATGGTAGTCCATAACTACATCCTTCAAGGTCCCTAGTCATGGGTGTATCGAGACGGGGCATCGATATACCAGTGTAGACTAGCGTATACGCTTCTCGACCCATGAGATGGGCGATGGATGATCCCATATCCATTGGTGTTTGACATCAGAGATGGTGTACGGGTGCTCAGTGGAGACTGGGTACACTGGACGGACTCGCCGAGAACTCCCAGATGGTATTATACCTCACGTCAGATGGAAGTTCTCAGGTGACACTTGTACAGGTTAGTCTGTAGACCCGAGATCGTCATAGAGTCTTGTATGATTCCCACTGTGCTTTGATCTCCACCTTACCACGTCCATGAGGGCATGCAAAACGGTGGTCTTTGGGTACAGTCCCGAGTCACATGGAGGCGATGAGCGATAGGAGGGGTTTCATCTCTCCCGGTATTGGGGGTTGATGTTGCGCTGTGCTCGATTGGCCGTAACAGGGAAGTCCCTGGCCAAGGCTGATCAGAGATTTGCTGGTAAGTGTTACCAGTAGTTTCTCGACCCGTTATGAGCCTCACATCGACATGACTTATCGGTTATTGGGGTCTGACGTTTACCACCCCTAGACTTGATATGCGACATATCAGACGAACAGATCGGACTGTACGGTAAGTGTTACTGGTTGGATTCACAGGAGTGTGAGCGGGTTAGCTCGTCGATCTTCTGATCGCTTAATACCCGGGTGGCCGTTACGTTTAGCAGACCGCTTGCGGCTTGTGGGTGCTTGATATGATCATCATCTGCTACCGGCGTATTGACGAGTCTTTAGAGTCCTACACAGAGGTTTCCTGGCTCAAGCGAAAGGAAATAGGAGCACATATGAGATATGTGCAGGACCGATAATAATGCGAGTATGTGATACCGTATTCCATTCTCGCGATGAATGTATCGATTGGTTATATGTGATATAACCTGGATATCGAATCAAGGATTGATTCGATAAGCCGATACATTGGATACTAGTCGGTTATATGCGATATGACCGGATCGTTAAATCAAGTGTTGATTTAATGATTTAATGTATAATTATATATTTGATATATTACTTTGCATTAACTAGTATTGGTTCACTTTAAATGGATTTTCTCACTTGATGTGCAAATTGTATATGTGATATACTTTTGTGCACATGTTTGTATCATGTTTGATGATGCTTGCTCATTTGGTTAAGTGTAAAGAATTAAACCTTGGTTAAGAAAGTGGTTAGGGTTTTTATTTATTCATTCCTTTTTCTTTTTATTTTGGAATAAAAAGAAATGGCAAAAGAAAACAAAAGGGTTACTTTCATTCTTGAAGCTTGTTGAAGCTTCATGAAGCTTTGACCAAAGTGATCACTTTGTCTTCATGCTTAACCCTAACCATTCATCTAACCTTAGTCAATTGTCTACACCTAACCATGGTTCACATTATGATAAGTATTCATTTTCTTTTTCATTTTGATTAACTTATCATAATATTCTATCTTCATCTCCTTCTCTTCTTCAAGAAAAACCTTGCCTTCATCAATGGCAACTTGAGCAAATGAGTGAGAAATCCAATTCTAAAGTGAACCCACCTCCTATTTCTTCATCCTCTACCTCTTGCCAAGTAGTATAGGGTGTTTACTTCACAAGTTTCACAACTTGGTGAAGTTGGAGCTTGATCTTGTGTAACCTCGACGTAGGTCATCTTCGGCACGAAGCCGACGACCTTGCCCGCCCATTTCTCCGATGAAGCCGATGCTTGAGTCCGGGATTCGAGACGGACAGTGAGAGGATGTCTACGTGGAGCTAAGGAAGTGGAGAACCGGATCTACAAAGGTTGTAGCATCTTTCTTTTAGTTAAGTAGTTAACTAGTTTCACTTTGTCGCCTAAAATTCTAGTTAACGATCTTGTCTAGGGTTTCTCGGCACTGTAAAATTTGAAATTGGCATGGTTGATGCCTTGTGAGACCTCTTGAGAGTGCCTAGGAACCCTTCAGTGGTATCAGAGCCTAGCTAGAGCCTTAGGCGAAGTCTAGACGACGTTTGAAACCCGATCGAATCGAAACCCTAATTCCCGAGATGCTCTCTGGACTTTTTTCAAAAACTGGGTTTTTTCCAGATTAAAAATGCTTAAAAAATTCAGCAGGGAATTATAAGAATTACGGTGCAAAATTTCATCATTGATACCTCTAAACTGCGGCGGAACCGCGGCAGAAGCCTAGCTTCTGCGGCGGTTCCGCGGCTTTATGGTGACGTCACCCCTCCATTTCTGCACAGTAATTCCTCTTTCACAGTGCTGAGTTTTATGGGAATTCTTAATATTTATTCAAGAGTTGAATTTTCTGGGGTGTTTTGGGAGTTCGCAGATTCGATCGGATTATCAGATTTTGTCGATGTGGCTTTCCGGATATCTTGGAATATGTTAAAAAGTTCGACCGGATGTAAATACCCAATCTTTCCCCTGCCGGAAAATATCCAAGTGTTGGATTTTTCTGTGGTTTAAGGACGTTCTGAGTAGTACAAGTAACGCGATGGTCCCTCTAGAAGACAACAAACCTTAACTCGATTATGTGACCGTCTTGAACTGCCCTTTGAACCTTCGGGTTTGGGGCAGTACGGCGTGCCACATGTGAGGCGTTGGCTTGACCCTTCTACGGCTGGACCGTTGGTACTGAGGCATGAAGTGAATGTCTTTGAACCTATTTCATGTGTTGAACGGTTTCGGGAAAACTTGGGTGTTCGAATGTTCGATCGGAAAGTTTAATATTTTCTATTTATCCGGAATGCGATACAATAATTGGAATTCACAAACAGTTATGAGATAACTGAATGAATGTTATAAATCTAGCGGTTTAGTCTCATTTGATATTGAAAAGAGTTTTCGATAATGGGACTAAAATGCGGGGTTTATAATTGTTAGGCATGTGATGTCTAAGTATTTCATTTGATTAGGCATGCGATGTCTAAAGAGGTTGCGGATTCCAACTGTTGTAGTTTTACACTTTCTTTTCTGTGACCGTAAGTGTAATATGTGATATCGCCGGTTTCGTTGCTATATGTCAACGACAATTGGGATGCGCATATTTACTTACGTTGATGACATGTGATGTTATGTGTTGCTTGATATGTTATATTGGATTGTCGTGTTTGAATAGCCGGGGGTTTTTATGTGAGATGAGTGTTTTTCATTTTCATTCATGTAAAAACTTGTATGTAATATTCTTTTATTGGGGCACTTCCAGGTAGCGGAAGTTGTCACCCTTTGTATATTATTTACTTTTCCGCATTAGGATAGATCCAAGGAGGGGAGCATAAGTAACCGGGTTCTAGGGTTCAGTGGGAGACCATCTCGAGGAGTCGAGTCCCGGTCTCCTAACCCTAGAATTGGTAGGGTTGCTTGCCGCTCTCTTAGGGGTCTTGGGGTGTGGGATTGGCTATTCATCACGACCGTGGAATCCGTGTTTTATACTGGCTCGTATTGAAAACGCGGACGTCCTAGTATATCCAATGTTTCATATGTTTCTTTTGCTGCGATATCTGTGATGTGATCATGTGATGTTCTGTGATAGATACAGTATATAGTATATATGATATATTATATAGACGTTACTTATGTTTTGCACCCGCACTAGCCATGCCCTGCTCTGTCGTTAGTTACCTAACCTAACGGTGCACGAGGGGACATCCAGGCGAATGCGGATGGCATAAGTGTACGTCGTATTTATCTGTGATGTTTAGGTGACTTAAATGATGGGACTTCATTAATGTGATTAATGAAAGAAAAGAAACCTAAGATGTTGTAGAATCAAATTTTAAACAAAAAAAGGTAGCTACAGTTCTTGCTTTGCATAGCGGTATATATGATATATCCTGCACTTTATTCGATGAGGAAAGGACTGAGATCCCTTCACCGGGAGTGACTCCTTTAGCAATAACTGGCAGATGCTACACACTCGGTTTGCTTTTGATTGCTTTTGGGTTTTTGCTTTGCACAGTGATATATATGATATATCCCGCACCTCATTCGATGAGGAAAGGGCCGACGATCCCTTCACCGGGAGTGACCCCTTTAGCAAAACTAGAAAAGCCTCAAAATCACTCCATTTCAAAACTTCATTTGATTCTACAACGATACCAAGTTCATTACGCAATAGGTTCTCAGAAAAACCTGTCGTAGCCCTCCGTCATTTCAGATAAGTACTAGTTAGTATTCGTGCTGCGGTAGTTTGGCCTCCGTCAAGGCGTAGTGTACGGTAGCTAACTAGTGCTTATTTGCTAGCATATGATGCGATTGGATTAGGGTATTCGTACGGCGTTGTTTGGCCTCCATCAAGGGTCGTGCGGGTGGGTTTAATTCAATCAGGAAATGACGGGTTGAACTTGACTAGCGGACTATGGGTTGTTTGGCCTCCGTCAAGGTCATAGGACGCTAGGGGCAAAATATTATCGGGAATTTCAAGTGTTGAAATTTGCAATGAGATTGCATACCTTCTATGAGATAGTTGGATCCCGATACCCGCTGCGAGTAAGAGTTACTCCTGGGAGAGTTTTACACATTACAATTAGCCGATCAAGTAGGTGTCTAGAAAGCTGTTAACGAGGTTACGCCTCTGGGAAAACGAGGTTTACATTAATTAGGTTCGTGCGAAAGCACGGGGGACCTCCCTCAAAGTACCGACACTGGCCTGGCTGAAAGATTGGCGAACTTGTAGTGTGTAATTAATCCCGGCTAGTCTTTCCTTTTAGGGTTTGAAGGAAGATTTGATAAAAAGCAGTGGGAGCCATCCTGATTAGATAAGATAATAACCAATCTGATCTTGCACGAGCATACGCTAAAGTGTTTTCTTCTCTCTCTCTCCAGGTAGCGACCATTTCATGCCTTAATCAAGATAATAATATGGATGTATTGACTGAACCCGCATGTTATACTGTGCAGGGGAACGTTGGACCCGTTCTACCTTATAAGTGTTATAAGAATGAACAGGAAACAGGAGAATATCTGTATTCTCACACCGCCCAAACGGAGAACATGCATGTTGATGCATCATCTTCGGGTGTGTTTGTCATTGAGAACTGTTTTTCAGTTCACCCTACGTCCTGGGTATTAGATACCGGATCAGGATCCCACATATGTAAAATGTTACATGGGCTACGGAAAGGTAAAGAACTGGGAAAAGGTGATCATTCCGTTCAAGTAGGGAATGGGGAAAATGTTGCAGCCAAAGCAGTTGGCGAATATCACCTAGTATTACCAAGTGGTGATACACTGATTCTAAATGAATGCTATTATATACCGAACATGATGTGCAACATTATATCAGTTTCTTTATTAAGTAAAGAAGGATATAATTTTGTGGTGAAGGATAATATTATGAACATATTCCTAGATCAAAAGTTGATTGCATCAGGTTCGTTATATAATGACATATTCATTCTCAATCAAAATACAGTCCTCAATTTACAAAACACACACAAGAGGAAGAGTTCTGAACTGAACGAATCCTTCTTGTGGCATTGTAGACTGGGTCACATCAATGCGACACGACTAGCTAAGTTGCATAAGGATGGATATTTAAATCCGTTTGAATTTTCATCTTATGACACTTGCCAGTCCTGTCTCAAAGGCAAGATGACCAAAACTCCGTTTACGGGACACGGAGAAAGAGTTATCGAACTCTTGGGACTAATACATAGTGATGTATGCGGTCCCATGTCTACACATGCCAGGGATGGTTCTTCGTACTTCATTACATTCACTGACGATCTCTCTAGATTCGGATATGTGTTCCTGATGAAACACAAATCAGAAGCTTTTGAGAAATTTAGAGAATATAAACAAGAAGTAGAGAACCAAACGGGCAAAAGTATTAAGATCCTTCGATCTGATCGAGGAAGAGAATACTTAAGTAACGAATTCAGAGATTATCTAAAAGAGAATGGGATTCTCTCTCAGCTTACTCCTCCTTATACACCACAGCACAATGGTGTATCGGAGCGGAGAAATCGCACCCTATTAGATATGGTGCGCTCTATGATGAGTGCAGCTGAGTTACCTACTTCCTTCTGGGGATATGCACTGGAGACTGCTGCATACCTATTGAATAGAGTTCCAACCAAATCAGTGCCTACCACTCCATATGAGATATGGAATGGCAAGAGACCATGTCTTAATTTTATTCAGATATGGGGTTGTCCGGCCTATGTTAAAACACAAAATCCGGACAAGCTCGAGGCAAGGTCTGTTCTATGTAAGTTTGTTGGATATCCCAAACATTCGTGAGGGTATATCTTTTACCACTCCGAGGAACAAAAAGTGTTTGTTTCTCGACATGCCACTTTCTTAGAAAAAAGTTTTCTTATGAAACAGACAAGTAGCATTGAGGTAGAACTGGAAGAGGTTCCAGCAAAACAAACTGTAACAGAAGACTTGGTAGAACCAGAGGATTCAGTAGAACTCGACGAACCCCAGCCTCTCCGCCGATCTAGTAGGGTTTCTCGTCCACCTGAGAGATACTACGGTTTTCTCATTGACGGTGGAAGCGAGGATTGCATCATGGAGGATGATGACCCAACTAGCTTCGAGCTGGCCATCACGAGTAGGGACTCAGTGAAATGGCTGGATGCTATGCGGTCCGAGATGGAATCCATGTACACCAACAAAGTATGGACTTTGGAAGTTGCTCCTGAAGGGGTAAAGCCCATTGGGAGCAAGTGGATCTTCAAGAAGAAACTTGGTGTAGATGGGAAAGTGGAGACTTTCAAAGCTAGACTTGTTGCAAAGGGTTTTCGTCAAAGACCAGGTGTGGACTATGACGAAACCTTTTCTCCAGTGGCTATGCTTAAATCCATCCGGATCATGCTTGCCATCGCTGCATATCATGACTACGAAATCTGGCAAATGGATGTTAAGACCGCCTTTCTAAATGGTGAATTAGAAGAGTGCGTGTACATGACTCAGCCAGAGGGCTTCGTAGACAGTGGGAGCAGCGGGAAGGTGTGCAAGCTGCTAAAATCCATTTATGGATTAAAGCAAGCATCGCGGAGTTGGAACATCTGCTTTGACGTCGTTATCAAAGAGTTTGATTTCGTCAAAAACCCAGATGAACCTTGTATTTACAAGAAGGTAGCAGAGAGTAAGGTTGTCTTCCTCGTATTGTACGTGGACGACATACTCTTGATAGGAAATGATATTCCTATGCTGCAATCGGTCAAGCTCTTCTTATCACAAAGATTCTCAATGAAAGATCTTGGTGATGCCTCCTGCATATTGGGAATTAGGATCTATAGAGATAGATCCAAACGGATTTTGGGATTGTCCCAATCCAGGTATATTGACACCATACTAAAGAGGTTTAGTATGAAGAATCCAAGCGTGGGAACTTGCCCACGATCTCTGAAGTCACTCTCTCCAAAGAGATGTCTCCCAAGACTGATTTGGAGAGAGCTCGCATGCAAGGGATACACTATGCTTCGGCTGTGGGCTCTATCATGTTAGCGATGCTATGTACCGGACCCGATGTAGCATACTCACTAAGTGTAGTGAGCAGGTATCAAGCTGATCCTGGAGAGAATCACTGAACAGCTGTGAAGAGCATTCTCAAGTACTTGCGAAGGACTAAAGAGATGCTCTTGGGGTATGGTAACGGAGAACTCCAAGTGGAGTCCTTTACCGATTCGAGCTTCCAGAGTGATAAGGACGACTCTAAGTCGCAGTCGGGCTTTGTCTTTACCCTTTACGGAAGGGCGGTTAGCTGGAAGAGTTCCAAGCAGGAAACCGTGGCAGACTCGACGATGGAGGCTGAATACATCGCTGCCAACGATGCTGCTAAAGAGGCTATCTGGATCAAGAAGTTCATCACTGAACTTGGTGTGGTTCCATCCATTAAGCATCCAATACCTTTGTATTGCGATAACAATGGAGTGGTGGCTTTGGCCAAGGAACCCAGGTCCCATCAGCGATCCAGGCATATTCTGAGGTGGTATCACCTGATCCGGGAGATAGTTGATCGCCGGGAGATCAAGGTCAGGAGGGTTGACACGAAGAACAACACGGCGGATCCACTCACGAAGGCCATTCCCCAGATACAGTTTGAGAGACTCTTCGGGATGCTCGGTATGCGATACTACAGCAGCTGGCCCTAGTGCAAGTGGGAGATTGTTAGTTGTATGTATGCCCTAGAGGCCAGTATTGTACAGATGATGTATATTATATTGGATGCTTGGACATATATAGAGATGACTTTCTTGCTCGATATGATAGTATGCTATCTGGTTGCTCTTTATCTTAACATGTACACTAGTCTCTTTAAACTGTCTTTTAGTTAGATGTTGGTAAAGCCCTTAGGATGTGTACTTGACTGCCTGGACTATGATGCAGATCATACTAGTGGGGACATGGTAGTCCATAAGTACATCCTTCAAGGTCCCTAGTCGTGGGTGTATCGAGACGGGGCATCGATATACCAGTGTAGACTAGCGTATACGCTTCTCGACCCATGAGATGGGCGATGGATGATCCCATATCCATTGGTGTTTGACATCAGAGATGGTGTACGGGTGCTTAGTGGAGCCTGGATACACTGGACGGACTCGCCGAGAACTCCCAGATGGTATTATACCTCACGTCAGATGGAAGTTCTCAGGTGACACTTGTACAGGTTAGTCTGTAGACCCGAGATCGTCATAGAGTCTTGTGTGATTCCCACTGTGCTTTGATCTCCACCTTACCACGTCCATGAGGGCATGCAAAACGGTGGTCTTTGGGTACAGTCCCGAGTCACATGGAGGCGATGAGCGATAGGAGGGGTTTCGTCGCTCCCGGTATTGGGGGTTGATGTTGCGCTGTGCTCGATTGGCCGTAACAGGGAAGTCCCTGGCCAGGGCTGATCAGAGATTTGCTGGTAAGTGTTACCAGTAGTTTCTCAACCCGTTATGAGCCTCACATCGACACGACTTATCGGTTATTGGGGTCTGACGTTTACCACCCCTAGACTTGATATGCGACATATCAGACGAACAGACCAGACTGTACGGTAAGTGTTACTGGTTGGATTCACAGGAGTGTGAGCGGGTTAGCTCGTCGATCTTCTGATCGCTTAATACCCGGGTGGCCGTTACGTTTAGCAGACCGCTTGCGGCTTGTGGGTGCTTGATATGATCATCATCTGCTACCGGCGTATTGACGAGTCTTTAGAGTCCTACACAGAGGTTTCCTGGCTCAAGCGAAACGAAATAGGAGCACATATGAGATATGTGCAGGACCGAGAATAATGCGAGTATGTGATACCGTATTCCATTCTCGCGATGAATGTATCGATTGGTTATATGTGATATAACCTTGATATCGAATCAAGGATTGATTCGATAAGCCGATACATTGGATACTAGTCGGTTATATGCGATATGACCGGATCGTTAAATCAAGTGTTGATTTAATGATTTAATGTATAATTATATATTTGATATATTACTTTGCATTAACTAGTATTGGTTCACTTTAAATGGATTTTCTTACTTGATGTGCAAATTGTATATGTGATATACTTTTATGCACATGTTTGTATCATGTTTGATGATGCTTGCTCATTTGGTTAAGTGTAAAGAATTAAACCTTGGTTAAGAAAGTGGTTAGGGTTTTTATTTATTCATTCCTTTTTCTTTTTATTTTGGAATAAAAAGAAATGGCAAAAGAAAACAAAAGGGTTGCTTTCATTCTTGAAGCTTGTTGAAGCTTCATGAAGCTTTGACCAAAGTGACCACTTTGTCTTCATGCTTAACCCTAACCATTCATCTAACCTTAGTCAATTGTCTACACCTAACCATGGTTCACATTATGATAAGTATTCATTTTCTTTTTCATTTTGATTAACTTATCATAATTTTCTATCTTCATCTCCTTCTTCTTCTTCAAGAAAAACCTTGCCTTCATCAATGGCAACTTGAGCAAATGAGTGAGAAATCTAATTCTAAAGTGAACCCACCTCCTATTTCTTCATCCTCTACCTCTTGCCAAGTAGTATAGGGTGTTTACTTCACAAGTTTCACAACTTGGTGAAGTTAGAGTTTGATCTTGTGTAATCTCGACGTAGATCATCTTCGGCACGAAGCCGACGACCTTGCCCGCCCATTTCTCCGATGAAGACGATGCTTGAGTCCGGGATTCGAGACGGACAGCGAGAGGACGTCTACGTGGAGCTAAGGAAGTGGGAAACCGGATCTACAAAGGTTGTAGCATCTTTCTTTTAGTTAAGTAGTTAACTAGTTTCACTTTGTCGCCTAAAATTCTAGTTAACGATCTTGTCTAGGGTTTCTCGGCACCGTGAAATTTGAAATTGGCATGGTTGATGCCTTGTGAGACCTCTTGAGAGTGCCTAGGAACCCTTCAGTAAATTAACACATTTAAAATTCCGATCGACAAAATTTCCCGAAGTGGGCCTCAAGTATAAATCCAGTACTCAAACAAATCTGGGCCCAAACAAAATATTCCAGAAACCACAATTCCACATGAAAGACACCTAGAAGAAAAATGGTGCACTGAAGCCCCGAAACGGCGGTGGAACCGCGGCCAATACAAGGCTTGTGTGGCGGTTCTGCGGCGGTCTTGAAGGTTCAGTCGACCAAATTTCTCCCAGAGTCTTAGAAAATCCTGCTCGTTTTTCTGAGATGCCCAAAATAAATTTTAGACCAGTTTAAAAATTCGACAGAAACTTTAACATTGAAAATGCGGTTTTGGAAATTTCGTTCGATCGATATTTTAAACTTGTTAGAACAAGCTAGTAAAGGTTAATGGTATGGCTCTGATACCATGTAATTCTACGGTAGCGCCCCGCCAATAATCTGAGGCCAAACGTGGAATAAAACTTTTACAACTGGAGCTGGCGCAGACTATAACCCGGATCATGCCATTAACACTAAACTAGCTAACTGTAAAATGATAGAATGGATATACCGATCGATCCGTGTCCTTCGGTCTTTAGCCATCATCCCACGCTCCTCGTGACATCTCCGATCTCCTGTCTCCTCGTCGAGGTGGCACCACGTCAACGAATCTTTATACGGGCTCCCGCCTCTATACCGAGGCAATTCGGACATGAAGTATGCTAACCGACATGTCCAAGATGAAGTAGAGAATGAGTGTGAATACTTTGTCTCAAACACCCTAGGGTTCTCATCACATGAGAGGGTTAGGGTAGAGGTTGAAGAAGATGCAAAGGGATGAAGAGTGTGAGCTTAAGAAAATCAAGTGAGCAAAAAAACCAAGTCTCAAAAAATCAACCTTGGCTGCCCACTAAATTTGGTGATGATATATGAGGTTTTGTGACGAAATATCAAGGAAAATATCTTACCAAAATATCTCCACAAACCTTAAAAAATATCTACACCCAAAACAAACTCCATTAATTCTATCATGACTCACTTGATGACTCATTACCATGAGTCATTAGTGAACATGCTAGAATCAATGAGTCATAACAATGAGTGACACTTTCCAAATCCAATAATCATTTAAACCAAAATTATTAATCCAAAAAGAAACGCATCTTCTAAAGTAATCTCGTAATGGATTACGAGAATACCCCTCACTTGTATATACATACCTGTATCCGTATTCCAACCGAATACGAATACCACGAGGCGAAAGTATTCCGACTCAATATAATACTTGGATCCGGCTTAAACCAAAGCCCACTAGTATTATCTGTCCGAAACATGACACGTACAAAAGTGCACGTGTATGTTCGAACCCTGCCATAAAACCATACGGCCTCTACAACGTTTCGCCCGAACTTGGGAAACAATCTGTGGGGGACTCTAAAGACTCGTCAATACGCGGGCCATGGATTTAACCACAAGAACGTCAATGGTACAATCTGTACGTAACGGCTGCCCCAAGTATTGAGCAAAAGGGAAGCCGATGAGCAAACTCATCCTGGAACCCTAATTGAGCCTATCAGTGACAATATCCGTACAGTCCGGTCCGTTTGTCTATGAGCATCTCATATCGGGTCTATGGGGCTGGTAACGTCAGACCCCCAATAGCGGTATAAGTCGTGTCAGAGTGTAGCTCAGAACACCCTGAGATACTACTGGAGTACCTACCAGTAAATCTCCTGCCTCGGCTGAGGGCTTTATGTAATGGCTCTCCTAGACACAACGCGATCTCACCCCCAATACCGGGAGAGACGAAACCCCTGCCGATCCGCTCACTTCCTCCATGTGGCTCGGGACTGTACCCAACTAAAACCTGTTTGTACGACTCCTTTGAGCCGTGGTAGGGTAATAATCAAAGCACAGTGGGAACTCACACGAGACAAATGACAACCTCAGGTCGATGAATTAACCTGCACCTGGGTACTGCTATCTGACGCTAGGTATAATACCAACTAGCAGGTTCCCGGCGAGTCCTGTCTGGTGCACTTATAACCTAATGAGCACATGTATACATCTTAGGTGAACCAACTGACACCAATGGCTTCTGAGACCGGCCACCTCCCCTCGTCGGGGTCTCGACTGTATACACTAGTCTACTCCAGAGTATCGATGCCCTATCTCGAAACTCCCACGACTAGGGACCACTTTTAAGGATGTGCTTATGGACTACCCAACTCTCATGTATATGATCGCCATCATACTGTTGGTAGTCAAGCAAGAATCCTAAGGGCTCTACCAACGTGTAATAGTGATCAATAATGTCACCTAAAACAGTACACAATGATAAAGACAAACCAGAGAGCATACTATCATCTCGAGTAAGACTGTCCTACCGGTATAGGTCCTCCTGAATCATTGCAATCACGTGCCTGCGATCCAATAATTGACATTGAGGGCACTATATCTAACAATCTTAAGGCTAATTATTGCGATGTCGCATACTCACAGCCCGTGTGATACCGAACACCCAACTCCTTTACTAATCAGTGTCACAAAGCTCGTTTGTAAAACTATTGTGTTCGAGAAATAGCCTCAGTGAGTGGATCCGCCCTGATGTTTCTTTCTGTGTCTCTCTTAATCACAAGTTCGCGGAGAAAGCCATTTCCCGAATTGAGTAATACCTGTCTTAGAATATGTCTGGATATCTGATGCGACCTAGTTCATAAATGAACTCCAAATCCAAACTTCTTAGACTGTATCGTCAACTGAACCTAATCAGTATCCTACGCCATGCCTTCCTTAGTATCCGCATGGACCACCTGTCCAAACTACTGCCCATCGTTAGAGGGAAAACTATAACTCTGGCAATCACTCTGTCATCCATGTCACCTTGGAAGCCTGGAATGATAACCGTCTCCCGAAAGAGGCTGCCGTCATCAAATCCCTAGAACATCCACTTATGTTCTAAAACCGCTTCCCAACGTTTTTCCAGGATTAATATGAACCTAGTGCATCTAGTGCAAAAACAACATCTGGTGTGGTACTTGACATCTCATGATCAACTCAATCGCCTAACCAAGTGATATGTTAATCATGCACATCCCTCTCCCCTTTAGTCTGTAAGACACCTTTAGAGAGGGTGACTCCATCACCTGCAGGAACACCACCATGCCAGGATTCATCTATTCTAAATACCTTTAGAATACTTTCTAAGTACCCAGATTGGGAAACTACCCAAATCTAGATCTAAAACCATAGATCTAGTAACCAGAATGTGTGATTTTATATCCATATCCTGTAAGGAGAAACTACTGTGTGACAACCAAAGTATAACTGATCGTAGTGTAGGAATTTCACTTCCTACTCTGTGTATGTCATCAAAATACTAGGGCATCACACCCTACTACTTTCTTAACTGGTCCATCCCCTATTCTGATGAAGTCAAAGCCCATGACTGTCACATAAAAAATTGATGATCCATCTCCGGTATATCTGCTTTAGTCAATAAATAGATATAAGCTACTTATCCACTATGCTTCCGCTGCTCCCACTGACTACGACAACCCTCTGCCAGAGTCATATACACGTGCACTTCTAAAGCTAGTTTAGAACGATGCTATACTCATCCTCCTGCCGGGTCTCATAGCCTGGAACAACAGTAGTATCAAGTCTGGGTAAACAAGAACCTCCCTGTCACCGTCCCAGAGGGTACCGGAGTACCTCTCAGGTGTCTGAGGTTACCCACCATATCTGCGGAGTGGCTAATAGAATGTCAAACCTGATTGAATCTTTAGGTTCTTATTAAATTTTCAGTAATCGTTTGCGGTACTGGAATCACTTCCAGTTCTACCATACTCCCACTACTGTTTTATGAAAAAGTCCATTTTACTAAAACTGTGGCGAGTCAAGAACAATATCATTATTGATTTTCCAGATGGTAGAAAGTCAACCCTCATCATAGCCTGGGTCAACCCACAAACTGCCATTACAGAAATGTGCATTGAGTTATCCAGAGTCTAGTTTTAAGCATAAGTCGGACAACACCCAGTACCTTAACATCGTTATTGTTGGGGTAAAAATTTACACCCCGGTTGACCAAGTCAAAATCAAAGTCAACCCCAAGCCAGGTGGGCCGAAGCCCAGGTCAAGCGGACCCATGCCTAAGTCAAGCCCACGGTCAGCCTCCCCATGGCAACGACAAAATCATGTAATAAATAATTATTATGTAATTTTTTAAACATGAATGTATGCAAAATGGGCATAAAGCCAATATTTTGTAAGCTTATGGCTTATGTGCAAAAATGAAATGCCACATGAGCCATGGAATAGGAGAAATGCCATTTTGTAAAGCCCAAGGGGCTATATGCAAATATGTAAGCCTATAAAAGGCAACATGATGATGAATAAAATATATACATTTCATTCCCCTAAAAACTAGGGTTTTTTGTGCCTCCTGCTCCTTCTCCAAGGTTCTAAACCTTCTCATTTCTTTTGAATTAAATTAAGAGTTTTATCCTTTCTTTTCCAAAACTAAGTAGTTTTCCACCACAAAACCCACAAAGGGGAACTCAGATCTCCCATCAGATCTCAAAAAGGAGTGATTTTTAAAATCTCCTACTTCCTGATCTTCAAGATTCGGCCAAACAACAGGAGGAAGAAGAAGAACCCCCTTCATCAGCTTCAAAACATCCTAGGAGTTTTAACTCCATATATATATATATAACTACAAATATTTCATTTTTGAAGCATAGCTTCTGTTTCTTAGGCTAAAAGCCTCATTTTCTCACCGGCACTCAAGCGTAGAGCGCCCGCGTGCCGACACATGGCGCGCTTGCGCTCCAGCGCTCAACGCTCGGGCGCAAAGCGCCCACGTATTGACACGTGGCGTGTTTGCACTACAACGCCCTACGCTCAAGCGCAAAGCGCCCACGTGCCGACACGTGGCGCGCTTGCGCTCAAGCGCAAGCGCTCGAGCGCAAGTCGCCCCGGTGCCGACACGTGGCGCGCTTGCGCTCAAGCGCAAGTCGTCCCCGTGCCGACACGTGGCGCGCATGCGCTCAAGCGCAAGCTCTCAGGCGCAAGTCGCCCACGTATCGACACGTGGCGCGCTTGCGCTCAAGCGGCCAGCGCTCAAGCGCAGAGCGCCCACGTGCCGACACGTGGCACTCTAGCGCCTGAACGCACAGCACCTAGGCGCACAGCGTCCAAGGCGCTGGCCCCACGCATCCTTTGGATGCCTTTTCCCCCTCTTTCTTTTATATATATATATATACATGTATACATACATATATATATATATATATATGTATATATGCATACATATTTACACACACACATACACCACGACACTGTCCCTGTTAGAAAAAAACTCTGCGTGGCTCTCGATATATCCAAAAACCCCCTTTCAAAACACAACACACGTACACTGCACATTGAGTTCGCATGACCAGTTTAACCCGTCAATCGGAGGTTCCCGCGCTCCAAAAGCGAGGGGTAATTAACGGCAGCTTAGTCCGCGGCTGCCGGAGATTCGGATCCCCACAATCATTAAACCCCGGCCTACCCTAGGCAGGGGGAATCTGTAGTACGCCCGACAAGCGCGTGCGTATTCCCATCTCAATGGGGTGGCGAAAAACACCCTGCAGATTCTGGCACGCCCGGTGGGCCAATCTCTCCTCCCATATTTTGGGTTAAACTTTCATGCGAACTCAATCAATATACATATCGATATTTATACTAAAATAATGCCCTTTCATGCAGGTTTTCAAGCAATCACCTTCCGACGATGTCTTCGATGATGAACTCAGCTCCCGTCTCCTACACGATGAGGATAGACTCTAGGACGGTCCTTTCGGCTAGTCTCGGGCGACAATGGGAGGAGCCGCTGCTACCATTCGGCTCTATTGTGTTCATGCCAGTTGGCGCCATCCCAGCTCCTCAAGCCCCGGTGGCAGAAAAACCGGTCTCGAAAGGAAGGAGACCAAATATGGTGATCTCAAGGGTGCCCCAACCCAAACGCATGTTGGTGTCTGAACGACTTTCCTTGGCCCCAGCTGGGGGCAAGGCCATCAACACCAACAAAGCTACAATGCGTCCCGAGCAAGCTCCAGCGGTTCCCTTGACCACTGCTCGATCGGGTGTCTTCTTTAAGCTCCCCTCTGATCAACTCACAATGGCTTCCCGGGTAGCGGATGCCCGCCAAGCCTTCAAAATCGAGAAACTGAGGGAGAAAAGGCTCAGATATAGAGCCAACAAAAGGGCTAGGGCTCCTGCCAGGCTAAACCTCATGAGGTTCAAAGAACAGGGTTACCTCGCCGAAGATGAGGAAATGGCTGGGTATGTGGTCCACACTGTCTACACGGTGGGCACGCGCAGCAAGAGCAAGGACGGGGCCACCACATCTCATATCCCATCTGGCTTAAAGGTGGCTGCCGCTTCCCAAGAACAGCCGTCTCTGCTGGGTGATGAAAACCCTCTTGATGAGGATGATAGGCAGAAAGACCCTTCGATCCATGAGGAGTCGGGCTCGGAAAGAGAAGAAGAGCCAACTTTCCGCCCCAGGACCGCGGAGCAAGAGCTGCTTCAAGAGCTCCGAAAGCAGCTCAGAAACAAAGACAAGGAGATGGCCAAGCTCTACTCAAAAATTGACGACTTGACGAATGTCGTGATGCAGCTTATAGCCCGGCTTGCCTCTCAGCCGCCTAATCAAGCGGAGGGCTCTGCTCATGAACCGGGAAATGGTGTCCCAAAGCAGCCGACGCCTATTCCCTCAAATCCAAAAGTGGGCGAACTACATAAAAATCAGTCGCATCCTATCTCGGGAAATGTTTTGGCTACCGATGACAGTAGCCCGCTAACTCAAGATCAAATCATGGATTTAGTTGCCAGCAAAGTCAAAACATTGGTAGCTGAAGCCGAAGCGCAAAAAGATATCAGCAGTAGTGGGAGACCATATCCTGCTCAGTATGATCTGGTGGAATTTCCTAGCGTCTATGTCATCCCCAAATTCGGAAGATTCGATGGGACAGGAAACGCGAATCAGCACATCGCCCACTTCAAAGCCTCATGCGGGAATACTGGGGGCAATGATGCGCTTCTCCTCCGCCAGTTCATTAATAGCCTGACCGATGTTGCTTTCGACTGGTACGCGAGCAAACCGGATGGCTCCATCACAACTTTTGTCCAAATGGAGTCACTGTTTCGGCAGAGGTTCATGAGCGTCAGCGATAAGATTACCATTGCCGAGCTCGTAAGGACCAAGCCCAAGAGCGACGAAAGCAGCACTGATTTTATAACCCGATGGCGTAATCTCTCCGTCAAATGCGAACCGCCGATAGAGCAGGACCAATCTGTCAGTCTCCTTGTCGGAAATCTCAACAACTGGATGGCCCCGTTTCTATGTACCGCGGGTCTCAAAACATTCCAAGAGCTGACCAAAAAGGTCAAAACGTTGGAACGCTCAAAGCCCGAGTCCGCTCAGGATCTTCAGTTCACAAACAGACCGAAACCTTGGAGGGACGACAACCGAAAAGGCGGAAGTTCTAACATCACCGATTCTCCACATAAGCAGAGAACGGGCGGAGCAAAAACTGACCAGTCTCGAGAGCCAACTTTGGAGGAAAGAAGAAAGAAGGTCTACTCATTCCGAAGGGACAAGGTCCACAAAATTTTTAAAGATGCTCTGAAGAATGGCCTGCGGCTACCAGAACCGAAAAGGCTAAGTGAAGCGAACAAGACTAATCATCCCAACTTTTGCCCATACCACCGAGTGCTGGGGCACACTATTGAAGACTGTTGCATCTTCAAGGATTGGGTCGAGAAACAATACAAGGCGGGAGAAATATCATTGTCCCTTGGCGTGTTAACAAACAATCAAGCTGCGACCGCCAATTTCATACACACGGGGACCGAAGTCCTTCAGGGACCTGATTCTCTCAAACACCCTCCTTTCTCTGGGAACAATCGACCACCACGTCATAAAACTGGGAACAATCGACCACCACGTCATTAAACTGGGAACAGTCGACCTCTAAGTCGTTAAACTGGGAATGTAAAAAAAAATATGTAAATAAAAAAATGTGTAAATAAAAGAAAAAAAATAAAAGCCAAAATGATGGGGCAACTCACAATAAAAATCAGCGAGTAAAATAAAGATGAAATAAAAGCCGAAATGATGGGGCAACCGCGAATAAAAGCCGAAATGATAGGGCAATCGCGACCTTCGCGATAAGAAAAGCTGAAATGATAGAGCAATTGCGGTAAAACAAAAACAAAAACAAAAAAACCGGCGAATGATGAGTTGCTCCTGGTACCATATTCTAGTGCAGCGATGCAGACGCCAACAAAAATCCATTTTTTCAAAATTCTTCCGGCCCTACGGTTAATCCCCAAATTGACTACCGTATACAATCCACGAGCTCAAATAATTCTCAGCATATCCATGCCCCACCGCAACCACCAGCTACACGGCTGGTCTCTGCCTTTGGAATTATGCTCCATTGGGAAGATCCACTCATGTGTCCTCACAATACATGAGGAGAACAAACCTTTGTGGGATCCTTACGACTCACAAAAGAAAAACACCCTTAGGAATCCTCACGACTCCTAAGGAGAAAATACACCTGCGGGATCCTCACGACTCGTAGGGAGAAAATGCTTTTATGGCACCCTCACGGCCCATAAAATTGAAAAGCCTTAGGCGATAGGGATCTAAACCTGTCTCCTAAGCCATCGCTCCCCAACCACAAAGTGGCGAATGATGAGTCTTTCCTGGTACCATATTCCAGTGTAGCGATGAAGACGCCAACCAAATTCCAAATCCCATACCCCAACGGCGAATGATGAGTCGCTCCTGGTACCATATTCCAGTGCAGCGATGCAGACGCCAACCAAATACGAAAACTCAAATCCTCATGTGGCGAATGATGAGTCGCTCATGGTACTATATTCCAGTGCAGCAATGCAGACGCCAACCAAATTCCAAATCCCATACCCCAACGGCGAATGATGAGTCGCTCCTGGTACCATATTCCAGTGCAGCGATGCAGACGCCGACAAAGTCCCAAAATTTTTCCAGCCCTACGGTCTGGATCATACATCCGGCAAAACCGTATACAATCCACGGGCGTAAAACGATCCCAATCTCTCCCAAGTCTTACCGGTGAGACCACACTCAAAGTCCCACCAATAAAATAAAATAAAATAAAAGAATGGTATGTTCATAAGCAAAATGGGCACGAATGAAAACCCGAAAGGGCGCCGTGAGTAAAAACAGCAGGACTGCCGGCGAGTTTGTGAAAATCCGAAAGGGCGCAAACTCGTAAAAAAAAGAGAGATGAAATGCACTCACAAAATCCTCTCGACTTTGTGAGGAGAAAATTCCCGCGTGAGATCCCTACGACTCACAAAGGAGCAACACACTTAGGAGTCCCCACGACTCCTAAGGAGAAAATACACCTACGGGATCCTTATGACCCGTAGGGAGAAAATGATTTGTGAGACCCTTACGACTCACAAAATGGAAAAGCATTAGGTGACAGGGATCTAAACCTGTCTCCTAAGCCATCAATTCCCAAATCCTCTCGGGGCACATGATGAGTTGCTCCTGGCATTATTCCAGTGCAGCAATGCAGATGCCAAACAAATCAAATCCAAATCCTCCTGGGGCACATGATGAGTTGCTCCTGGCATTATTCCAGCGCAGCAATACAGATGCCAAACAAACCAAATCCAAATCCTCTCGGGGCACATGATGAGTTGCTCCTGGCATTATTCCAGTGCAGCAATGCAGATGCCAAACAAACCAAATCCAAATCCTCCCGGGGCACATGATGAGTTGCTCCTGGCATTATTCCAGTGCAGTAATGCAGATGCTGACAGAAAACCAATTCCCAAATCCTCTCAAAGACAGATGATAATTCGCTCCTGGTACCATATTCCAGTAGAGCGATGCTGATGTCAACTCAAATCAAACAAATCAAACTAACCAATTCCAACATCGACCACTGCGTCAAACCAGCAACACTCCGTCTCGGGGAAACGTCCTACCACAGGTACTCCGTCTTGGGGAAACGTCCAACAGAGACACTCTGCATCGGGGAAACTTCCAACACAGACACTCCGCATCAGGGAAACGTCCAACAGCAGACACTCCGTACCGGGGAAACGTCCAACAGCAGACACTCCGTCTCGGGGAAACGTCAACCAGCGACACTCCGCATCGGGGAAACGTCCAACACAGACACTCCGTCTTGGGGAAACGTCCAATAGCAGACACTCCGTCTCGGGTAAACGTCCTACCACAGGCACTCCGTCTCGGGGAAATGTCAACCAGCGACACTCCGCACCGGGGAAACGTCCAACAACAGACACTCCGCATCGGGGAAACGTCCAACAGCAGACACTCCGTCTCGGGGAAACGTCAACCAGCGAAACTCCGCATCGGGGAAACGTCCAACACAGACACTCCGTACCGGGGAAACGTCCAACAGCAGACACTCCGTCTCGGGGAAAAGTCAACCACCGACACTCCGTGCCGGGGAAAAGTCAACCCGACACTCCACGCTGGGGAAAAGTCGATCAGCGACACTCCGTGCCGGGAAAAAGTCGATCAGCAACACTCCGTGCCGGGGACAAGTCGAAAATCAGCGACACTCCGTGCCGGGGACAGGTCGAACAGCGACACTCCGTGCCGCGGACAAGTCGAAAATCAGCGGCACTCCGTGCCGGGGACAAGACGACCAGCGACACTCGATGCCGGGGGCACGTCTACCAAATCACTCTGGGCCAGAGAAACGTCTACCACAGACACTCTATCTCGGAGACGCGTCAAGCGCCGACCGTCCATGTCGTAAAAAGGGCAGTGCATCCCAAAAATGGGAACCAATGCAAGTCGCCTCCACATGAAAGAAGATCTATCAATTTCATTTACACGACCCACATATGCTGTGTGTATTTATTGATGGGGGGAAATTTGTTGGGGTAAAAATTTACACCCCGGTTGACCAAGTCAAAATCAAAGTCAACCCCAAGCCAGGTGGGCCCAAGCCCAGGTCAAGAGGACCCATGCCCAAGTCAAGCCCACGGTCAGCCTCCCCATGGCAACGACAAAATCATGTAATAAATAATTATAATGTAATATTTTTATACATGAATGTATGCAAAATGGGCATAAAGCTAATATTTTGTAAGCCCATGGCTTATGTGCAAAAATGAAATGGCACATGAGCCATGGGATAGGCGAAATGCCATTTTGTAAATCCCAAGGGGCTATATGCAAATATGTAAGCATATAAAAGGCAACATGATGATGAATAAAATATACACATTTCATTCCCCCAAAAACTAGGGTTTTTTGTGCCTCCTGCTCCTTCTCCAAGGTTCTAAACCTTCTCATTTCTTTTGAATTAAATCAAGAGTTTTACCCTTTCGTTTCCAAAACTAAGTAGTTTTCCACCACAAAACCCACAAAGGGGAACTCAGATCTCCCATCAGATCTCAAAAAAGAGCGATTTTTAAAATCTCCTACTTCTTGATCTTCAAGATCCGGCCAAACAACAGGAGGAAGAAGAAGAACCCCCTTCATCAGCTTAAAAACATCCTAGGAGTTTTAACTCCATATATATATATATATAACAACAAATATTTCCTTTCTAAAGCATAGCTTCTGTTTCTTAGGCTAAAAGCCTCCTTTTCGCGCCGGCGCTCAAGCGCAGAGCGCCCGCGTGCCGACACGTGGCGCGCTTGCGCTCAAGCGCTCAGCGCTCGAGCGCAGAGCGCCCACGTGTCGACATGTGGCGCGTTTGCACTACAGCGCCCTGCGCTCAAGCGCAAAGCGCCCACGTTCCGACACGTGGCGCGCTTGCGCTCAAGCGCAAGCGCTCGAGCGCAAGTCGCCCCGGTGCCGACACGTTGTGCGCTTGCGCTCAAGCGCAAGTCGCCCCCGTGCCGACACGTGGCGCGCTTGCGCTCGAGCGCAAGTGCTCAGGCGCAAGTCGCCCATGTATCGACACGTGGCGTGCTTGCGCTCAAGCGCAGAGCGCCAACGTGCCAACACGTGGCACTCTAGCGCCTGAGCGCACAGCACCTAGGCGCACAGCCCACGGATCCTTTGGATGCCTTTTCCCCCTCTTTCTTTTATATATATATGTATACATGTATACATACATATATATATGTACATATGCATACATATTTACACACACACATACACCACGACACTGTCCCTGTTAGAAAAAAAACTCTGCGTGGCTCCTGATATATCCAAAACCCCCCTTTCAAAACACAACACACGTACACTGCACATTGAGTTCGCATGACCAGTTTAACCTGTCAATCGGAGGTTCCCTCGCTCCAAAAGCGAGGGGTAATTAACGGCTGCTTAGTCCGCGGCTGCCGGAGATTCGGATCCCCACAATCATTAAACCCCGGCCTACCCTAGGCAGGGGGAATCTGTAGTACGCCCGACAAGCGCGCGTGTATTCCCATCTCAATGGGGTGGCGAAAAACACCCTACAGTTAAGATATGAACCATTCTATATCCAATATAGAAATTTTGGCACTGATTTAATTGGAATCAGATTCAAATGATGCAGCCGTCTCCAGTGCATGTCAACTTTAATGGAAAGAGGTCGATCGACATTACTCAACTTAAGAGTGCATCCAATTATGAGTAACCTGAAAGAGAAACAAGTTTCTCAAAACCATTACTATCAACTGAATCCCAACACAAGTATCTACATCTTCGATCACCTTGAAGAATCTCGATACTTGCGACACCTGGTTCTCTACTTTATTCTTGTACCTATAACTTCTCAAAACTTAGACCTTTTATTTCTACGAAACACTTGTCTAAAAACTAGAGAAGTCACAAGTAAACAGAATATAGTACGTGTATCAACCCCTTTGTCCTAATGGACAGTGGACAACATACAGTACTTTGTACAAGTCCGCAGAGTTGAATAACTCAAACCCTGTGCGTCGTATGTTGAAAACTGTACTTATAGTTATGAAGAATTATACCGATGTTCAATGCTCCTTACCTAACCATCAACTGATATAGGTAAATTTCATTGACATAATTTCAAAAAGTTATATCGCACTTTATAAAAATAAACGTACAGATATATCAGTTTGAAATTGGTGCACAACAACGGATACTCTAAACCAAATACTTGCCGTCCGGCAAAAACCCAGGCGATTTCCTCAAATATCACCAATTGCAACGAATTCCGATATAATGAGGATGATCACCTAATTCCCAATAACCTACTCCCACTCATCATCTATAAAACCATACATATATGAGAATGAAACCTGGTAAATACATACCCTGGAGCAAGTGTTTAATTGGAAAATCTGTTTCCAATTAACAATGCACAATGAAACTAAAGCATGAATATGTTTCGAAGGGGTATCCTGGTATTCATAGTAATGCCTCTTCTATTATCCAGATTCATGACTGTAACCGTATATTTCTTTACCATCTCTCCAAATCCCTTTATTTGTCTTTAGTCGTTGCCTTCTGTACACTATCGTTAGGCTAAATGGTTTTCTTCCTTCCCTACCGTTCGGCACCAGCCTATGGTTTGGAAGAAGACTATCCAATGAGCGTAATATGTGTATACTCCTAATCTTAAGAGTACTCGCAACTTGAGAGAAGGTGATGATAAAAGACAACCTGAATAAACCTTTTTCCATTCCTCCTCGACTGGAGAAAAGCAAAGGTGAAATAGGAATGGCGATGAACTACGCCGTTTGGTCATGAATGATAGAAGTCACAATTTACTTTGCCCTCTTTCTAATCCCTTCATATGTCTTTACTTATTACCTTTTATACACCCTACTTAGGCTAATTGGTTTTCTTCCTTCCCTACCATTCGGCACCAGCCTATGGTTTGGAAGAAGACTATCCAATAAGCGTAATAGGTATACCCTCCTAAGCCAAGGCGCCCTCGCAACCTGAGAGAAGGTGATGATAAAATACAACTGAATAAACCAATTCAATTTCTCCAGAACCTGAATCCATCCTTGAATCTGGAACTAGTTCCTTAGAGTCCGTATATAACCATACGATAGATTTATCCAATGAAAGTGGATGTTCGTAGTAATACGGGCTGTTCTGGAGAAATGCAAAGGGTTAAAGAAGGAGCGGCAATGACTTATGCAACTCAGACAATCCAAAGGCCAGTATTTTAAGAAATTTCGGTCAACTTGGTTACTAAGTCATAGTCTAGGGTCGGTCCATGGTCGCTGCCAAAGAGAGAGAGAAAAGAAACACTTTGCATGGACTCTAACCTAGATCAGAATGGTTATCACTTTATCTAATCAGAAAACCTCCCACTGTATCATCAAATTCTCCTCCAAACCTTAAAGATGAATTAGTCGGGATCATCCGAAGAGTAAACCAACTCATCAGTGGGAATCGGGATCCAACTCTCATCGTAGGATAACGCGAAGGAATCCACTCACATTTTCACACTCCAGAAGGTATGCGCATGCCTGGCATGTTTCATTTTCTTTAAAAACTCCCGATATGGATTTTTGCCCCATGCTCTTATGACCTTGACGTTGGCCAAAATATCATAAGTCACATGTCAAGTTCTACCCATCATTATCTTGTTAATTTGAACCCACCCGTACATACCCCTGACGTTGGCCAAATGATAGTACGACTGTCCCAAACCAACTCATCTATCTATGCAACAGATGAATACCCAGCAGCTACCAAACACTATGCCTTGGCATTGGTCAAAATACATAGCTTGAATACCCAACTGAAATTACGGAGGGCTACGGCTGGTTTTTGGCGAAAAACTTTTAATGTAACAAACTTGATCTCGTTGAAGAAACCTGATAGCTTTTTACAAAAATATAGTGGCGAAAACCTTTGCTAAAGAGGTCACTCCCATTGAAGGGATCTCGGCTCTTTCCTTATGGAATGAGGTGCAGGATATTCCAACTGAATACCGCGATGCAAAGCAACAAGTAATCGACTATAGTGAAGTTATTACTCTGACGCAAACTTCTACCCAAGGGGTCACACCCGGTGAAGGGATCACGGCCCTTGCCTCGTCGAATGAGGTGCAGGATATTCCAACTGAATACCACTGTGCAAAACAAAAGAAAACATCCTTGTAATAATACCTTTTGAAAACTGTTCCAACAACGTCAAACAGGTTTTTTTCCTTGCATTGATCAGAATCTACACAGTCCCATCAATTAATCAAACCAGAAAAGAACGAAAATAAAATGTACGTATATGCCATCTGCATTCGTCACTGGGTCCCGTCATCACCCGTTAGGTTACTTAACTAACGACAGAGCGGGGAATGGACTAGCGCGGGTGCAAAACATATACAACATCTACTAGTATATATACCAATATACAATAATCGCTCCAGGCGTGATAAATGCAACATTACAGAAAAGTAATAAGCATCACAGAACAATACAGATAATCTGGGATCCCCGGGTTTCACATAGCCGCTACTGAAACCCGACGTTCCCCTGGTCGTGTGGATAGCCTGTGCAATGAAACCTAGACCCCTACGAGTGCGGCAAGTTACCCGCTAAAACCTAAAGTGAGGCAGCCCCCTTCAGCAAAGTGAATGAACCACCCGGCACTTCACGGAATCTGGTAACTTGAGCACCCCACCTTGGGTCAACCTGTACCTCTACGAGTGCGGTGAATAGCCTGCCAATCCTAGAGTGAGGTCCCCTCCCTCTCAAAGCCATGAGATGCAGACCCGTTGCCCTCCAGAACCTGGCTATTCGTGCACTCCGTCGCGGGGTAATCCTAGTACAGAAATGAAAATTTTTACAACGGGTACATCGACCTCAACCCGGTCGTGCCCCCAAAAGAATAATATACAAACAGGCAGCGACGGCAGTCCACATGTCGGATGCTCGCCCCACGATATCAAATGTACAAATAAATCGAAACTGCACAAACATTGCACCAAGCTATCTACCACGACAAATCCTCAACATCACGGCACAACACAGAACATCAACGCGAATGTCACGTTCGCAAACCAACCTAAAAGGACTATAGCAATTAGACAAGATTTACCGATCTAATGACATTCACGGTCACAGATATACTGTAAGCACTGTAAACTAACACATTTAAAATTTCGATCGACAAAATTTCCCGAAGTGGGCCCCAAGTACAAATCCAGTACTCAAACAAATCTGGGCCCAAACAAAATATTCCAGAAGCCACAATTCCACATGAAAGACACCCAGAAGAAAAATGGTGCAGCAAAGCCCCGAAACAGCGGTGAAACCGCGGCCAATATAAGGCTTGTGCGGTGGTTCTGTGGCGGTCTTGAAGGTTCAGTCGACCAAATTTCTCCCAGAGTCTTAGAAAAGCCTGCTCGATTTTCTGAGATGCCCAAAATAATTTTTAGACCAGTTGAAAAATTCGACAGAAATGTTAACATTGAAAATGCGGTTTTAGAAATTTCGTTCGATCGATATTTTAAACATGTTAGTGTTAGTTGTATGTAAGCCCTAAAGGCCAGTATTGTATAGATGATGTATATTATATTGGATGCTTGGACATATATAGAGAGGACTTTCTTGCTCGATATGATAGTATGCTATCTGGTTGAACTTTACTTTAACATGTATACTTGTCTCTTTATACTGTTTTATAGTTACATGTTGGTAAAGCGCTTAGGATGTGTACTTGACTACCTGGACTATGATGCGGATCATACTAGTGGGGACATGGTAGTCCATAAGTATATCCCTCAAGGTCCCTAGTCGTGGGTGTATCGAGACGGGGCATCGATATACCAGTGTAAACTAGCGTATACGCTTCTCGACCCATGAGATGGGCGATGGATGATCCCATATCCATTGGTGTTTGACATCAGAGATGGTATACGGGTGCTCAGTGGAGACTGGGTACACTGGACGGACTCGCCGAGAACTCCAAGATGGTATTATACCTCACGTCAGATGGCAGTTCTCTGGTGACACTTGTGCAGGTTAGTTTGTAGACCCGAGATCGTCATAGAGTCTTGTGTGATTCCCACTGTGCTTTGATTTCCACCTTACCACGTCCATGAGGGCGTGCAAAACGGTGGTTTTTGGGTACAGTCCCGAGTCACATGGAGGAAATGAGCGATAGGAGGGGTTTCGTCTCTCCCGGTATTGGGTGTTGATGTTGCGCTGTGCTCGAATGGCCATAACAGGGAAGTCCCTGGCCAGGGCTGATTTAGAGATTTACTGGTAAGTGTTACCAGTAGTTTCTCGACCCGTTATGAGCCTCACATCGGCAAGACTTATCGGTTATTGGGGTCTGACGACATATCAGACGTGGAGACCGGACTGTACGGGAAGTTTTACCGGCAGACTTTTACAGGAGTTAGAGCGGGCTTGCTTGCTGATCTTCTGATCGCTCAATACTCGGGTAACCGTTACGTCCAGCTAGTACCACTGACAGCTTGTGGGTGCGTGATGTGATCATCACCTACTGCCGGCGTATTGACGAGTCTTTAGAGTCCTACATAAAGGTTTTACTGGCTCAGGCAAAACGAAATAGGAGCACGTATGTGATATGTGCGGGACCGAGAATAATGCGTGTATGTGATACCGTATTCTATTCTCGCAACTTTTTGTATCGGTCGGTTATATATGATATAGCCGGGTTATCGAATCAAGTGTTGATTCGATAAATCGATACAATGGATGTTAGTCGGTTATATGAGATATGACCGGATTATTAAGTCAAGTATTGATTTAATAATTAAGTGTATAATTGTATATTAGTAAGTGTATAATTGTATATTAGATATACTAGATTACATTTACTAACACTTGTTCACTTTAGGTTTTTTCTCACATGAACACAACTTTAATATATATGTGATATATATTAAAATGTGTTTTCTTTTTGTATCATGGTTGATAATACACAAGACTTGGGTGTATGAGACCTACACCATGCTATCTATTTTGTTGGGTTTTTATATTTTAAGTAATTACAAAATTAGTGGAGGATTAGATCAATGCATGAAGCTTGTGGAAGCTTGTGGATGCATTGACTAAGTCCACTTGAGTTTGTTTTTACTATGGATATTTGTTAACCCAACCATAAGGATTAGCCATGGGTTAAGTCTCTACAAGAGTTAGTATATGATACTCACTCACCATGGTTAGCCTTCTCACTTGATCATTATCCTCATCTCTTTCTTTTCTTCTTCTTCTTCATTGTTAAAAAGAAAAAGCTTGCTAGGGTTTGATCCAAAGTGAGAAAGATTGTGAGAAATAAAATTCTAAAGAGAACCCACTTCCTATTTCTCCATCCTCTACTAGACTAGCACTTTAGTTTAGGGTGTTTGCTTCACTAATTCTAAAGTTAGTGAAGTAGTAGCTTGAGTTGGCATCCCCTCGACGTAGATCATCTTCGGCCTCGAAGACTTCAAGAAAGGACGTGTCTTTCGCCTCGTGAAGCCATGCAAGGGTCCGGGAGAACCACGATCGCAGCGAAGGGACTTCAACAAGGAGCTATAGATGTGAATGACCGATCTACAAAGGTTTTATTTCGTATTCACTTAGTCGTAAACGTAGTTTACTAGCATATGAAACCCTAATTTTCTAGCAACGATTTTGCTTAGGGTTATTCGGCACGGCTAAAATTTTAAACGGGCATGGTTGATGCATTGTAGAACCTTATTAGAGTGCCTAGTAACCCTACAGTGGTATCAAAGCCTAGCTAGAGCATTAGGCGATGTGTTAACAAAGTTAAAACTCCGAACAAATCCGAATACGTCAAAATGAACCCCTCTCTGTACATTTTTTAAAATCTGTGTTTTTTCAGAATTAAAAATGCTCAAAAAAATCAGCAGGGAATTCTAAGGGTTACCATGAAAAACGAGCCCCCAAATCCCCCACGTGGCCGCTGAACCGCGGCACTAAGCCACATGTTGCGGCGGTTCCGCGGCAGGAAAATGGTTTTGGGGACGATTCTTTATGTTGTAACATCCGTAGCTATTCCTTACATTTTCTGGGTATTTTATTTTCTGACTCAAGTGTTGAGTATTTTGGGGTTTATTTTGTAATCGTCGATTCGATCGGAGAATTTAATTTTGTTTTGTTATTCCGGATAATTTAGAAAGTATTAAAATGTTCGAACGGATATCATTAACTCAATTTTTCCCGGCACGAAAAACATTCAAGTGTTGAATTTTTCTCGGGTTTAAATCTTACGGAAATACATGCATGTGACGCGATGGACCCTCTAGAAGACAACAAACCTTAACTCGATTATGTGACCGTCTTGAACTGCCTTTTGAACCTTAGGGTTTGAGGCAGTACGGCGTGCCACATGTGAGGCATTGGCTTGACCCTTCTACGGCTGGACCGTTGCTACTGTGACGTATTCTGGAATTTTTGAACTCCGCTCAAGTGTTGAGCTATTTAGGAAATCTTGGGTATTTGATTATTCGATCGGAAAGTTTAATACTGTTTATTTATCTGGAATGTGATACAATATGTGGAATTCATACAGTTAGGCATGAAATGCGAAGTATGTGATATTTTGGATTTACGATGTCTAAAGAGATTGTGGATTCCAAATGTTGTAGTTTTACACTTTCTTTTCTGTGACCGTAAGTGTAATATGTGATATCGCCGGTTTCGTTGTTATATGTCAATGATAATTGGGATGCGCATATTTACTTACGTTGATGACATGTGATGTTATGTGTTGCTAGATATGTTATATTGGATCATCGGGTTTTGAATAGCCGGGTTTTTTTTATGTGAGATGAGAGTTTTTATATTCATTCATGTAAAATTAAATGTATATAATATTCTTTTATTGGGGCACTTCCGGGATGAGGTTGATGTCACCTTTTGTATATTATTTACTTTTCCGCACTAGGATAGACCCAAGGAGGAGAGCATAAGTAACCGGGTTCTAGAGTCCAGTGGGAGACCAACTCGAGGAGTCGAGTCCGGGTCTCCTAACTCTAGAATTGGTAGGGTTGCTTGCCGCTCTCGTAGGGGTCTAGGGGTGTGGGTTTGGCTATTCATCGCGACCGTGGAATCCGTGTTTTAGAGAGGCCCAAAATAAAACACGAACGTCCTAGTATATCCAATATTTCATATGTTTCTTCTGCTGCGATATCTGTGATGTGATCATGTGATGTGATGTGATAAATACTGTATATAGTATATATATGATATATTATATAGGTGTTACTTATGTTTTACACCCGCGCTAGCCCTGCCCCGCTCTGCCGTTAGTTACCTAACCTATTAGTGCACGAGGAGACATCGAGGCGAATGCGGATGGCATAAGTGTACGTCGTATTTATCTGTGATGTTTAGGTGACTTAAATGATGGGACTTCATGTAAGTTCACGGCGGCGCCACGGCCGTCAATTCGACGCCGGAATGCAGAAACGAAACTTTTCTAAAAACTAGAAACCGGCACCACCGCGCACTAGAATCCCGGATCGGGCCATTAACCTAATCCTAGAAAACTAGAGAAAGAGTAGAGAGCTATACCAAGCGATCCGTGTCCTTCGGTCTTTGCCTCCACTCCGATCTCCTCGCAGAATCTCCGGTCGTCGCCTCCTCGTCGAAACGGGCACCACATCGCCGGGTTCTTTTACAGGCTCCCACCTCTGGACCGAGGCAACTCGGGCACGAAGTTGGCGAGCCGACGTGCCCAAGAAATGCTGTAGGCTAGTATAGAATTACTTTGTCTTAATGGGGGTGAAGTTGCCTTTGATGGAGGAATGAAAACAACGAACTTTGGAGGAAAATGGTGCTCTCTTTTTTCTAGCAAGGAATGATGAAATGAGATCAAGAAAATCACCACTCAAAATGAATCCTCTCTCTCCCCTAAAGTGGCCGGCCCCCTCATCATCAAAATGGTGGAGGGAAAAAAAGAATCAAACATGAAGGGAGGTGAGTGTAGGAAAAGCAAAAGGGTGACCACATCCAAAAGTGATGATAACAATATTAAATCAATTTCTAATCCTTTCTAATCTCATTTAATGCAAAAGAAATGATGCATGAAAAGAAAAGATGCTATCATAATCTTTCCATATCTAAATAAACCCTCCACAATAGCTAATTTGCAAACTTGCAAATTAGCCCCTCCATCAGAAAAATCCGGCCGTGAAGGAACAAAAGAAAACTGGTCGTAACGGAATGCAAACTGGCAACTTCAGAAAACTGATTCCGTAATAAATTATAGGAAAACCCCGCGTCTGTATATACATATCCGCATTTGTATTCCTACTGAATACAAATGCAAAGAGACAAAACTACACTGTCTAATACTAGGATCCGGCTTAAACCAAAACCCGATAGTAAAATCCGTCCGATCACGATCCGTGCAATACCTCACGTATCTGATAGAACCCTGCCATATCTCTATACGGCCTCTACAGCGTTTCGCCCGAAACTTGAGAAAACGGTCTGTGGGGGACTCTAAAGACTCGTCAACACCATGGTTGTGGATTTAACCACTAGTACGTCAGAGGTATTAGCCATACGTGACGGGCTATCAGGTATTGACCAAAAGGGACGTCGATGAGCGAACTCATCCTGACACCCTTCTGAGCCTGTCAGTGACAATATCCATACAGTCTGGTCCGTTCGTCTATGAGCATCGCATGGCGGGCTTAGGGGGTTGGTAAAAGTCAGACCCCCAAAAGCGGTACAAGTCGTGTCGGAGTGTAGCCCAGAACACCCTGAGATACTACTGGAATACCTACCAGTAAATCTCCTGCCTTGGCCAAGGACTTCGTGTAATGGCTCTCCTAGACACAACGCGACCTCACCCCCAATACCGGGAGAGACGAACCCCAGCAGATCCGCTCACTGCCTCCATGTGGCTCGGGACTGTACCCAACTAAAACCTGTTTGCACGTCTCCTTTGAGCGTGGTAGGGTAGTAATCAAAGTACAGTGGGAACTCACACGAGACAAATGACGATCTCAGGTCGATGAACTAACCTGTACGCATGTCACCAGGAAACTGCAATCTGACGTCAGGTATATGACCAACTAGCATGTTCCCGGCGAGTCCTGTCCGGTGTACTCATAACCTAATGAGCACCTGTATACATCTTAGGTGAACCAACTGAGACCAGTGGCTTGTGAGACCGGCCACCGCCCCTCGTCGGGGTCTCGACGGTATACACTAGTCTACTCTGGAGTATCGATGCCCTGTCTCGAAACTCCCTCGACTTGGGAACTTTTAAGGATGTGCTTATAGACCCCAGCTCCCTCGTATATGATCGCCCTCAAACTGCTGGTAGTCAAGCAAGAATCCTAGGGGCTCTATCAACGTGCAATAGTGACCTGAAAGGTCACCTAAAGCAGTACACGATGATAAAGATAAACCAGATAACATACTATCATCTTGAGTAAGACTGTCCTACCGGTATAGGTCCTCCCTCAATCATTGCAATCACGTGCCTGTGATCCAATAATTGACTCTGAGGGCACTATCTCCAACAATCTCCCACTTGCACTCAAGGCTAATTATTGCGATGTCGCATACTCACAGCCCGTGTGATACCGAACACCCAACTCCTCTACTAGTCAGTCTCACAAAGCTCGTTTGCGAAACTATTGCATTCGAGGAATAGCCTCAGTGAGTGGATCCGCTGTGATGTTTCTTTCTATGTCTCTCTCTATCTCAAGTTCGCGGAGAAACCCATCTCTCGAAATGAGCAATACCTGTCTTAGAATATGTTTGGATGTCTGATGGGACCTATTTCATAAGTGAACTCCAAATCCAAACTTCTTAGACTGTATCATCGACTGAACTTAATCAGTGTCCTGCGCCATGCCTCCCTCAGTATCCGCCTGGACCACCTGTCCAAAATACTGCCCCTCGTCAGAGGGAAAAGAATAACTCTGACAACCAATCTGTCATCCAGGTCACCTTAGAAGCCTGGAATGATAACGGTCTCCCGAACGAGGCTGTCGTTATCATATCCCTAGAACATCCACTTATGTTCTAAAACTGCTTCCGACCGTTTCTCCAGGATTGGATCAATATCAACTTATTGCATGTTGGGGTAAAAATTTACACCCCGGTTGACCAAGTCAAAATCAAAGTCAACCCCAAGCCAAGTGGGCCCAAGCCCAGGTCCAGTGGGCCCATGCCCGGGTCGAGCCCGAACATGAAGCGGCCGGCCTCCCCCACGCCAAGATAAAATTTTTGTAATAAATAATTTTGTTGCATTTTCTTTTATTTTATTTTCGGATAAATGTATGAAAAATAGGCATGAAGCCAAATTTTTGTAAAGCCCATGGCTTATGTGCAAAAAGAAATGGCACATAAGCCATGGGATAGGCAAAATGCCATTTTGTGAAGCCCAAGGGGCTATGTGTAAAGTGTATGGCCTATAAAGGCAAAGATAATGAAATATCTAAAAAAATTATTCTCTCTCCAAACAAAAAAAAAGTCTCAGAGCTGAGCTCTTTCTTCCATCTTCAAGGTTCCAAAACCTTCTTCTTTCTCTTGAATTAAATCAAGAGTTTTACTCTTCCTTTTTCAAAACAAATTAGTTTTTCACCACAAAACCCACAAAGGGGAACTTGGATCTATCATTAGATCTGAAAAAGGAGAGATTTTGAGATTTCACATCTCTTGATCTTCAAGATCCAGCAAGCAACAGGAGGAAGAAGAACATCGTTCACTAAACCCCAAAAAAAAAAAAAAAAAACACACACACTCAGGAGTCCAACTCCTCTCTGATTTCTCTTGTGAGAAATTTGTTTTAGCAGCGCGCAGCGCAAGTGCGCAAAGCGCCCGCGTGCCGACACGTGGCGCGCGCGCTTGCGCAAGTGCGCAAAGCGCCCGCGTGCCGACACGTGGCGCGCAGCGCGCGCTTGCGCAAGTGCGCAAAGCGCCCGCGTGCCGACACGTGGCACGCGCGCTTGCGCAAGTGCGCAAAGCGCCCGCGTGCCGACACGTGGCACGCGCGCTTGCGCAAGTGCGCAAAGCGCCCACGTGCCGACACGTGGCGCGCGCGTGCGCTTGCGTACCTGCGTGCTTGCGCAAGTGCGCAAAGCGCCCACGTGCCGACACGTGGCGCGCTTGCGCACCTGCGCGCAGCGCTCATGCGTAAAGCGCCCACATGCCGACACGTGGCGCGCTTGCGCCTGAGCGCACATCACCTAAGCGCACAGCGCCTAAGGTGCTGCCCCACGCATCCTTTGGATGCCCTTTTCCCCTTTATTTATATATATATGTATATATATACTTTTGTATGCAAATGTACACATACACATACTCCACGACACTGTCCCTGTTAGAAAAAAATTTCTAACGGGGCGCTGCCCCGCACCCCGCAAGGGGGCTGCTAGCCCCCTTGACCCCCAGCCCGCTATCCGGGTAGCGGGACCCCCGTAAAAACTCTGCGTGGCTCCCGATATATCCAAAACCCCCCTTTCAGAACAGAACACACGCACACTGCACATTGAGTTCGCATGACCAGTTTAACCTGTTAATCGGAGGTTCCCTCGCCCCAAAGGCGAGGGGTAATTAACGGCAGCTTAGTCCGCGGCTGCCGGAGATTCGGATCCCCACAATCATTAAACCCCGGCCTACCCTAGGCAGGGGGAATCTGTAGTACGCCTGACAACCGCGCGCGTATTCCCATCTCACTGGGGTGACGAAAAACACCCTACAGATTCTGGCACGCCCCGTGGGACCATCTCTCCTCCCATATTTCGGGTTAAATGTTCATGCGAACTCAATCAATACACGTATCGATTGCCTATACTGAAATGATGTTTTCTTTTCGTGCAGCAATCAAATTTCGACGACAATGTCTCCCAAGACGAACTCAGCTTCCAACATGACCTCGATTCCGTATGTGGTCAAGATCAACGCTCGTGTGGTTCTCCCCGCGAGCCTCAGTCGACAGTGGGAGGAACCGCCCCGCCAGTTTGGCTCCGTCATCATCTACCCTGCCGGGAGCGCTCATCTGGCGGAGATCCCGGCGGAACAGGCAGCCAAGCCGGTCTCGAGGGGCAAGAGGCCGAATGTCGTGATCGCCAAGGCACCACAACCGAAACTCAAGACGGTGTGTGAACGATTCTCTGGTGCTCCAGCGGGGGGCAAGAACTCCTGTGCAAAGGGCAACATCCAATGTTGCGGACGAGCTCACGCGATTACTCCAACAAATGCACAATCGAGCGTATCTCCAAGGCCTTCCATCGCCCGGTCTGCGACGTCTTCCCAAAGAGTTGAAGTCTGCCAGGTGCTTAGAATAGAAAAGTTAAGGCACAAGCGGCTCAGGTATCGAGCCAACAAGAGGGCCAAGGCTTCGGCCAAATGGAATCATGTGAAGTTCCAAGTGCAGGGTTTCCCCGCGACGACGGCTGAGTCGGACGTAAGAATCAGCAATTCCTTCGAGCCTCTGATGTGGGTTCAGAAAAACGCCATGACCGCCAGAATCAAGAAGACAGCGGTCCGAACAGTGCCACAAAGAGACGTGTCCCGGCCCCAACAGAAGAAGTATGACACTGTCTCTTCAAGGGTCTATCAGGCGCTCTGTGCTGCACGAAAGCAGCGGGGCAAATCCAGAAAAGAAGCGCCATCACCATTCAAGAAACTGGTTAGGCCAGCCGCCTTTAATCGACTACCAGCCACCGAAACAAGGGGGTCAAGACAGCAATCCATGAAATCAGCTGCCAATGATAGAAAGACGGCCGGATATATCATCCATACGGTCTATATGGCAGGCGGTCGCCCCAGTGATAACCTTCGCAGCAAAAGCAAGGATGGGGCCACCACATCCCAAGCCCAATCTAGCCTGAATGTGGTTGCCGCCGCTCAAGAACAGCCGCCCCCGCTGGATGAAGAAAACCCTCTCGATGAGGATGATAGACAGAAAGACCCCTCGGTCCACACAGAGTCAAGCTCGGACAGCGAGGAAGAGCCGACTTTCCGCCCCAGGACTGCGGAGCAAGAGCTGCTTCAAGAGCTTCGAAAACAGCTCAGGAGCAAAGATAAAGAGATGGCCAAGCTCTATTCGAAGATTGACGACTTAACGAACGTGGTGATGCAGCTTACGGCTCAAATTGCTCGAGCGCCTCCCAATCAAGCACAAGCCGCTACTAATCAGCCGGGTGATGACAATCCGAGGCAGCCAATGCCTGTTCCTTCGGGTCCAAGACTGGTCGAGCCACATGAAAGCCGGCCACACTCCGCTTCTGGGGACGCCTTGGCCCCAGATAATACTATCCCTCTAACACAGGATCGGATAATGGATTTGGTCACCAGCAAGGTTAAAACATTGGTGGCCGAAGCTGAAGCTCAGAAAGAAATCGGCAGTAGCGGGCGGCCATATCCCGCGCAGTACGATCTGATTGAGTTCCCAAGCGGCTACGTTATTCCTAAGTTCGGAAGATTTGATGGAACGGGGAATGCAAATCAGCACGTCGCCCACTTCAAAGCATCGTGCGGAAATACAGGGGGCAATGACGCGCTCCTTCTTCGTCAGTTTGTCAACAGCCTGACCGGTGTCGCTTTCGACTGGTACGCGAGCATACCAGACGGGTCCGTCATTACCTTTGCCCAAATGGAATCTCTGTTTCGGCAAAGGTTCATGAGTGTCAGTGATAAAATCTCAATTGCCGACCTTGTGAGGACCAAGCCGGGGAAGAATGAAAGCAACACCGACTTTATCGCTCGATGGCGTAATCTCACAGTCAAGTGCGAACCGCCGCTGGAGCAGGACCAGTCCGTCAGCCTTCTCATTGGGAACCTCAGCAACTGGATGGTCCCATTCTTGTGTACAGCGGGCCTCAAGACATTTCAGGAGCTAACCAAGAAAGTTCAAATGCTGGAACGCTCGAAGCAAGAGTCCCCGCCAGACTCTCAGAGAGACAAAACCTGGAAAAGCAAGCGGGACGACAACCGTAGAAGCGGGAGTTCCAGCAGTACCAATGTCTTCAATGCCTCCGACAATGAAGAAAAGCGAAGGGCAGGCGAATCCAAAACCAACCGGTCTCGAAAGCCATTGCTGGGAGGAGATGGGCCTTCTCTAGAGGAGAAAAAGAACAAGGTTTACTCTTTCAGAAGGGACAAGGTCCGCAAGATATTTAAAGATGCCTTGAACAACGGCCTACAATTGCCGGAGTCGAAAAGACCCCAAGAAGCAAAAATGACCGACAATCCTTTGTATTGCCCGTACCACCGAGTAGTGAGCCATGCGATCGAGGATTGCTATATCTTCAAAGACTGGGTCGAGAAGCAGTACAAGGCTGGAGAGATCGAGCTGTCCAAAAGTGTGTTGGTGAACAATCAAGTTGCAACCACCAACTTTATACAGACAGAAACTGAAGCCTTCTGGGAGCAAACAGCCGAACCCGCTGCCCTGAGAAACGAAACCGACTCATCGCGGCCTCCATGGAGTACGCACATGTCTAATAAGACGAAGAAGATGCTAAAGATGCTTCAGAAAGAGCCCAGGATGGAATGGGAAAGACAGAAGAGGCCTACCAGTCCAGCTGCCAATGCGGCTCCATCAGGCTCAAAATCCAAGAAGCTCAAGAAGAAGAAAAGTGCAGCTCGGCGCGAAAAAGAGTCTGCAGGGAGATCGACCATTCAAAAATATATCGATTCCCTCGAAGAATATGAACAAAAGGAAAGAACATTGATTCAATTGAAGGAGTTCTTCCCTGTAGAAGCGGCTGAAATTCTGAAGGAGTTAGAAGAAGACTCCAATGAAGAGATCCCAGTAGTGACCTGCTACGCCATCCATCTTGGCAGCGACTCGGAAGAGGAGCTTTGTTTTCCCGAAGAGGACGAGGAGCTCGCCACAACGACCAATCAAATCCAGCTCAGAAGCGGCAGGGCTCTACCGCCAAATCAGGGCAACGCCCCAAAAGGGAAGGAAAAACAAGTCACTAATGAAGAAGATGGCAGAGAACCGGCTGATGAAAACATAAGTCCTTCCTCGGTGGACTATAATGTCTTGGCGCATTTCCGGAAGCTTCCGTCTCTCCTAAGCATCTACGACGCCTTGGTCCTATCTAAGGAGCTTAGAGATGTTCTCATTCACGCTCTGCAAAACCCCGAGCGGTATCAGGCTCACTTTGCGGAAATTAATATGAAAGAAGCCCAGCACGCTCTGCATGCCGCCGCAGTCACATTTAAGGATGAAGACTTGCTACTAGGAACGGCTGAGCACAATCGGCCGCTTTACGTGACCGGGTACAGCGACGGAGATCGAATTAATCGCATATTGATTGATCCGGGGTCCTCAGTGAACATCATGAACTTGCGAACTCTGAAGAGTTTGTCAATGGACGTCCGACACCTGTCAAAGGAAAGGATCGTCATTCAAGGCTTCAACCAAAATTGCCAGCAAGTTCTGGGGTCTATAGCTCTGCCAATCAAATTCGGGGATCTGCAAACTGAAGCTAAGATATACGTGATCGATGCCGACACGTCTTATAAGATTCTCTTGGGGCGGCCATGGCTCCACGATTATGGCATCATCCCGTCAACTCTCCATCAATGCATGAAGTATACCAAAAATGGCGAAGAAAGACGCATTGACGGAGACATCCAGCCGTTCGGTGTGCATGAAGTCCGCTATGAAGATTCTCGGTACTTTATGAACCACCAAAATGCTAAGCCACAACTGACTGAGGATAGACCGGCCCCGAGACCCAAAAGCAAATCTGCGCCGGTTGTCACTTTCAAAAGTAAAAACGCCCAAGTGCGCCCACATTTCGATAGCGACACTGATGAGTCCGACGATGGAAGCCCGTCCTTCCGTAAAACTCGCCTTCATTTCGGCAGCGATATAGACAAATCTGATGCTGAAGGCCCATCTAGCAGCAAAGTCCGCCCTCATCTTGGCAGTGACACTGAAGAGTCAGAGGAAGAGGACCTGTCGTGCAACAGCGGTACAGATTGGACCCCCATGCAAAAAGCGAAACTACGAGAGACCTTCGAAGTTGCAGAAGGGTCCCTAGCCGTTACAAGGGTACCAGAGCAAATGTACAAAGAGCTTGATGCATTATCAATCTCCACCGTGGACCAGCTGAAAACTTTCTACGTTCCCGGGAGGAAAAGTGGACAGAAGGGCATCTTGTTTTATGGGTCAAACCCTGTTGCGCACCCGGACGATTTGTCTGTCGCGTGCCTTCCATATGAGAGAGGCATAAGAGCCGTCCTCAATCCCAGATACTATGCGCCCGAGATGCGGGAATACTTTAAGAAGTGCGGGTGCCGGTTATACCAAACGGAGTCCGAAGCAAAGTTTTACGAAGGGCTATGGCATCCGCCCCAGGTCCGAGCACTCATCGATGGACGAATTCCAGATAGACGGGGCATAGGCTACATTCAACCTGATTCCAAAGCGTGCTACATGATCCATGTTGGTGAGGCCAGCGAAAGATCAAATGATGACGACGAGATAGCCGAGCCAGAAGAAGCTCCTCAAGAGCTCGAAGATGGCGGACAAGCAACCTTTGATGAGCTAACCGAGATTGACCTAGGAACGCCCGATAATCCAAGGCCGACCTATATCAGCTCACTCTTGTCAGAGGAAATGAAAGAGCAGATAATTGCCCTGCTGCGTGAGTTCGTCGACTGCTTCGCGTGGACGTACAAAGAAATGCCTGGCCTTTCCCCTGAGGTAGCCGTGCATAAGCTGGCTATATCTCCTGATGCTAAGCCAGTCAAACAAGCTCCTCGAAGAATGAGAAGGGAACTAGAAGAAAAGGTCATTGAGGAAACTAAAAAGCTCATCGATGCCGGCTTCATCAGGGAAGAGAAATATGCGGATTGGATCGCATGCATAGTCCCAGTGAAGAAGAAAAATGGGCAGATCCGAGTTTGTGTCGATTTCAGGGACCTCAACAAGGCATGTCCTAAAGACGACTTTCCGCTACCGGTCATGGAAATGATGGTCGATGACACCTCAAATTACGAACTGTTCACCTTTATGGATGGCTCGTCTGGATATAATCAGATCAAGATGTCGCCTGAGGATGAGAAGCACACAGCATTTCGAACCCCGATCGGAATATATTGCTACAAGGTAATGCCATTCGGACTGAAGAACGCAGGTGCTACATATCAAAGGGCAATGACTAATATCTTTGATGACCTAATCCATAAAGTCGTCGAATGCTATGTTGATGATCTGGTCGTCAAGACTAAAGCCAAGGCCGATCATATCCAAGATCTCAGGACCGTTCTCACCAGACTGAGGGAATACGATCTGAAGATGAATCCTCTGAAGTGCGCTTTTGGCGTGTCATCGGGAAAATTCCTGGGCTTCATAGTCCGACATCGAGGGATCGAAGTTGACCCATCAAAGATAAAGGCCATCATGGAGATGCCTCCTCCGAAGAGTCTGACGCAGCTAAGATCTTTTCAAGGCAAGCTTGCTTATATACGGAGGTTTATCTCAAATTTATCGGGGAGATGTAGGCCCTTCTCAAAGCTCATGAAGAAAGGAGCTCCTTTTATCTGGGATACCGAATGTCAAGCAGCGTTCGAAAGCATCAAACATTACTTGTTGCACCCTCCAGTGCTGGCCGCTCCCATTCCAAATAAACCGTTGATTCTCTATACTGCCGTGCTAGATGAGTCACTCGGTGCGCTCCTCGCCCAGAATAACGAGGAGGGAAAGGAAAATGCCCTCTACTACCTCAGTCGAACTCTAGTCGGGGCGGAACACAACTATTCCCCAATCGAAAAGCAATGCCTGGCTCTAATATTTGCTGTGAAGAAGCTGAGGCACTATTTGCTCGCTCACCGGGTTATGCTGATCTCCAAGGTCGACCCGCTCAAACACTTGATGACCAAAGCAAGCCTAGCCGGCAGAATGGCAAGATGGGCTGTCATGCTACTTGAGTTTGACATAGTTTATACCCCTCAGAAAGCAGTAAAAGGGCAAGCTATTGCAGACTTTCTCGCTGCTCATCCCATACCAGAAGGGTCGCCGCTAAATTGTGAGTTACCCGACGAACAAGTGCTGCACCTCGAGAATGACGAGCCATGTTGGGAGCTCTACTTCGATGGGGCCTCATCGATAAGAACCTCCAGTAAATCAAGCGTCCCGGAGATAAAAGCAGGGATAGGATTGGTGTTCATCACACCATCAATGGGAACCCTACGGCGTTCTTTTGCTCTCACCGAGCCTCGGACAAACAATGAAGCTGAGTATGAAGCTCTGATAGCTGGTTTGGAGCTCGCCATAGAAATGGAAATCCTTCGGCTACGGGTTTACGGTGACTCCCAGCTTGTCGTCAACCAAGTAAGCGGCGACTATAAGATATACAAACCCGAGTTAGCTCGGTACAGAGGTCGAGTGGTGGAACTCATGAAACGGTTCACTCATATTGAACTAACGAGGGTCCCTAGAGCGTTGAACGGAAAGGCTGACGTACTCGCTCGCCTAGCCAAGGAGCTGGCTGATCCTGACATGGACGAAATTCTGATCACAGTCAGGAGCCGACAAATTCTACCCCCAGTCTCTCTACGAGAAGAGGAAAGCGCGGAACAAAAGAGCAGTCCTGCCGAAGAAACTTCGATCATCCAAGACGAGCCCGATTGGAGAGAACCCTTCATAGAGTACCTCCGATACGACAGGCTGCCCGAAGAAAAATCTGCGAGGATTCAGCTGAAGAAGAGAGCTCTCCGATACGTGTTTGTAAATGACACGTTATACCGCAGGTCATACGACCAACTATGGCTCAGGTGTCTGTCATTGGCCGAAGCCCAAAAGGTCATGAAAGATGTCCACTCGGGCGTTTGCGGTGCTCACCAATCTGGCCCCAAGATGCGACTTCAAATCAAACGGCTTGGGTATTACTGGCCCACCATGATACGGGATTGCGGAGAGCATGCAAAGAAATGTTATATCTGCCAAATTCACGGTGATTTTATTCACAAGCATCCCAATCCATTGCATCCTATGGTGGCGTCGTGGCCCTTCGAAGTTTGGGGCACCGACATTGTTGGCCCAATTGATCCTCCGTCATCTAAAGGCCACCGGTTTATACTGGCCGCGACAGACTACTTCTCCAGATGGGCTGAAGCTGTCCCGCTAAAAGAAGTTAAGACAAAGGACATTCTGACATTCTTCCAGCATAATATTCTATACCGCTTCGGCACACCAAGAAGAATCATTTCTGACAACGGGCCTTCTTTCAAGAGCTTCAATGTCTCAAGGTTCGCTACCCAGCACAAGATAGACTGGAGATATTCCTCCATCTATAATCCAAGAGCCAATGGGCTAGCCGAAGCCTTCAATAAGACTCTATGCAAGCTCCTGAGGAAAAATGCTTCAGCCAACAAGAGAGACTGGAATCTCAAGCTTCACGAGGCATTGTGGGCATATCGTACCACGCACCGTACTCCAACTCAGTCCACTCCATACTCATTGCTCTTCGGAGTGGAGGCGGTCCTCCCCCTCGAAGTCGAAGTTCCAAGCTTAAGAATGGCCGTTCAGCATGAGTTGACGGAGGAGGAAAACGTGCTCCTTCGACTTGAAGAACTCGATGCCCTCGAAGAAAAGAGGCTCGCGGTGCAGCAAAGTCTGGAGCTATACCGAGCCCAAATATCACGGGCCTACGACAAGATAACCCGTCTCCGCGCTTTCAAGAAAGGTGAATTGGTGTTGGTCCTCAAAAGACCGATTATCCCCAATCGACATGCCAAGGGAAAATTCGAGCCAAACTGGGAAGGACCATACGTCATTGAGAAAGTGTTCGACGGAGGATCCTACCAACTAATAAGTGCAGAGGGAGAAAGGCCCATGCCACCCATCAATGGACGATATCTCAAGAAATACTACACATGAATGCTCCAAGTCGCAGGCGAATTGAGCACATCAGCCCTACGGTCTGGATCATACATCCTGCAAAACCGTATACAATCCACGGGCGTAAATGACCCCTATCTTTCCCAAATCCTGCCGGTGAGACTACTTTTAAAGTCCCACCAGCGGTAAAAAAAAAAAAGAAGAAAGAAAAAAAAATTAAAAAAAAATAAAAGAAATAAAAGAAATAAAAATAAACGGTATGTCCACAAGCAAAACGGGCACGGATGAAAACCCGAAAGAGCTCCGTGAGTAAAAACAGCAGGACTACCGGCGAGTCTGCGAAAACCCGAAAGGGCGCAAACTTGTGAAAAGAGATGAAATACACTCGCAAAGTCCTCTCGACCTTGTGAGGAGAAAACCCCTGCGTGAGATCCTTACGACTCACAAAGGAGCAACACACTTAGGAATCCTCACGATTCCTAAGGAGAAAATACACCTGCGGGATCCTTACGACTCGTAGGGAGAAAATGCTTTATAGGACCCTCACGGCCCATAAAATTGAAAAGCCTTAGGTGATAGGGACCCAAACCTATCTCCTAAGCCATCGTTCCCCAACGGGCAACAGCAAATGATGAGTCGCTCCTGGCATTTCGCTTCAGTGTTAGCGGTGCTGATGCCGACCAAAAACCCAAATCCCAAGTCCTCCCGAGGTAAATGATGAGTTGCTCCTGGCATTATTCCAGTGCAGCAATACTGATGCCAAACAAGATCCAAATTCCAAGTCCCCAAACGGCGAATGATGAGTCGCTCCTGGTACCATATTCCAGTGTAGCGATGCAGACGCCAACCAAAATTCAATTTCTCAAAATTCTCCGGCCCTACGGTGGGTCCCCAAATTGACCATCGTATACAATCCACGGGCTCAAATAATTCTCATCATACCCATGCCCCACCGTAATCACCAATTACGCGGCCGGTCTCCGCTTTGGGAATGATGCTCCATTGATAAGACCCACTCATGTGTCCTCACGATATATGAGGAGAACAAACCTTTGTGGGATCCTTACGACTCATAAAGGAAAAACACACTTAGGAGTCCTCACGACTCCTAAGGAGAAAATACACCTGTGGGATCCTTACGACCCGTAGGGAGAAAAGTCTTTTATGGGACCCTCACGGCCCATAAAATTGAAAAGTCTTAGGCGATAGGGATCTAAACCTGTCTCCTAAGCCATCGCTCCTCAATCCCCAAATGGCGAATGATGAGTCGCTCCTGGTACCATATTCGAGTACAGCGATGCAGACGCCAACTAAATTCCAAATCCCATACCCCAACGGCGAATGATGAGTCGCTCCTGGTACCATATTCCAGTACAGCGATGCAGACGCCGACAAAATCCCGAAATTTTTCCGGCCCTACGGTCTGGATCATACATCCTGCAAAACCGTATACAATCCACGGGCGTAAAACAATCCCAATTTCTCCCAAATCCTCTCGGGGCAAATGATGAGTTGCTCCTGGCATTATTCCAGTGCAGCAATGCAGATGCCAAACAAAAAACCAAAATCCCAGAATCCTCTCAAATGACAGATGATGATTCGCTCCTGGTACCATATTCCAGTATAGCGATGCTGATGTCAACCCAAATCAAAATCAACAAGTCAACTTCCACTCCGACACCGCAAGAAGCGGAGCAAGTCAAGTCTACCCCTGACATTGCAAGAAGCATAGCAAATCAAATCAAGCACCGACCGTCCACGTCGCTAAAAGGGCAGCATCGACCGTCCACGTCGCTAAAAGGGTAGCACCGACCGTCCAAGTCGTAAAAAGGGCAGAACCGACCGTCCACGTCGCTAAAAGGGCAGCACCGACCGTCCACGTCGCTAAAAGGGCAGCACCGACCGTCCAAGTCGCAAAAAGGGCAGAACCGACCGTCCACGTCGCTAAAAGGGCAGCACCGACCGTCCACGTCGCTAAAAGGGCAGTACCGACCGTCCAAGTCGCAAAAAGGGCAGAACCGACCGTCCACGTCGCTAAAAGGGCAGCACCGACCGTCCAAGTCGCAAAAAGGGCAGAACCGACCGTCCACGTCGCTAAAAGGGCAGCACCGACCTTCCACGTCGCTAAAAGGGCAGCACCGACCGTCCAAGTCGCTAAAAGGGCAGCACCGACCGTCCACGTCGCTAAAAGGGCAGCACCGACCGTCCAAGTCGCAAAAATGGCAGCACCGACCGTCCAAGTCGCAAAAAGGGCAGAACCGACCGTTCACGTCGCTAAAAGGGCAGCACCGACCGTCCACGTCGCTAAAAGGGCAGCACCGACCGTCCAAGTCGCAAAAATGGCAGCACCGACCGTCCAAGTCGCAAAAAGGGCAGAACCGACCGTCCAAGTCACAAAAAGGGCAGAACCGACCGTCCACGTCGCTAAAAGGGCAGCACCGACCGTCCACGTCGCTAAAAGGGCAGCACCGACCGTCCAAGTCGCAAAAATGGCAGCACCGACCGTCCAAGTCGCAAAAAGGGCAGAACCGACCGTCCAAGTCGCAAAAAGGGCAGAACCGACCGTCCACGTCGCTAAAAGGGCAGCACCGACCGTCCACGTCGCTAAAAGGGCAGCACCGACCGTCCAAGTCGCAAAAATGGCAGCACCGACCGTCCAAGTCGCAAAAAGGGCAGAACCGACCGTCCAAGTCGCAAAAAGGGCAGAACCGGCCGTCCACGTCGCTAAAAGGACAGCACCGACCGTCCACGTCGCTAAAAGGGCAGTATCGACTGTCCAAGTCGCTAAAAGGGCAGCACCGACCGTCCAAGTCGCAAAAAGGGCAGCGCAGGATTCCTACAAAGCGGGAACCAGATAACTCCGGGCCAGGGAAAACGTCTATTACGGACACTCCGTCTCGGAGACATGTCAAGCAACGACCGTCCATGTCGTAAAAAAAAGGGCAGTGCCAGCTTCCCAAAAAGCCGGAACCAAATCAAGTCGCCTCCACGTGAAAGAAGATCCATCAATTTCATGCACACGACCCACATATGTGGTGTGCATTTATTGATGGGGGGCAATTTGTTGGGGTAAAAATTTACACCCCGGTTGACCAAGTCAAAATCAAAGTCAACCCCAAGCCAAGTGGGCCCAAGCCCAGGTCCAGTGGGCCCATGCCCGGGTCGAGCCCGAACATGAAGCGGCCGGCCTCCCCCACGCCAAGATAAAATTTTTGTAATAAATAATTTTGTTGCATTTTCTTTTATTTTATTTTCGGATAAATGTAAGAAAAATAGGCATGAAGCCAAATTTTTGTAAAGCCCATGGCTTATGTGCAAAAAGAAATGGCACATAAGCCATGGGATAGGCAAAATGCCATTTTGTGAAGCCCAAGGGGCTATGTGTAAAGTGTATGGCCTATAAAGGCAAAGATAATGAAATATCTAAAAAAATTATTCTCTCTCCAAACAAAAAAAAAGTCTCAGAGCTGAGCTCTTTCTTCCATCTTCAAGGTTCCAAAACCTTCTTCTTTCTCTTGAATTAAATCAAGAGTTTTACTCTTCCTTTTTCAAAACAAATTAGTTTTTCACCACAAAACCCACAAAGGGGAACTTGGATCTATCATTAGATCTGAAAAAGGAGAGATTTTGAGATTTCACATCTCTTGATCTTCAAGATCCAGCAAGCAACAGGAGGAAGAAGAACATCGTTCACTAAACCCCAAAAAAAAAAACAAAAAACACACACTCAGGAGTCCAACTCCTCTCTGATTTCTCTTGTGAGAAATTTGTTTTAGCAGCGCGCAGCGCAAGTGCGCAAAGCGCCCGCGTGCCGACACGTGGCGCGCGCGCTTGCGCAAGTGCGTAAAGAGCCCGCGTGCCGACACGTGGCGCGCGCGCTTGCGCAAGTGCGCAAAGCGCCCGCGTGCCGACACGTGGCGCGCGCGCTTGCGCAAGTGCGCAAAGCGCCCGCGTGCCGACACGTGGCACGCGCGCTTGCGCACCTGCGCGCTTGCGCAAGTGCGTAAAGCGCCCACGTGCCGACACGTGGCGCGCGCGCGCGCTTGCGCACCTGCGTGCTTGCGCAAGTGCGCAAAGCGCCCACGTGCCGACACGTGGCGCGCTTGCGCACCTGCGCGCAGCGCTCATGCGTAAAGCGCCCACGTGCCGACACGTGGCGCGCTTGCGCCTGAGCGCACAACACCTAAGCGCACAGCGCCTAAGGTGCTGCCCCACGCATCCTTTGGATGCCCTTTTCCCCTTTATTTATATATATATGTATATATATACATTTGTATGCAAATGTACACATACACATACTCCACGACACTGTCCCTGTTAGAAAAAAATTTAACGGCAGCTTAGTCCGCGGCTGCCGGAGATTCGGATCCCCACAATCATTAAACCCCGGCCTACCCTAGGCAGGGGGAATCTGTAGTACGCCTGATAACCGCGCGCGTATTCCCATCTCACTGGGGTGACGAAAAACACCCTACATTGCATCTGCTGCAAAAACAACATCTGGTGTGGTACTCATGATCGACTCAATTGCCTAAGCAAGTAATCTGCCAATCATGCACATCCCTCTCCCCTTTAGTCTGTAAGACACCTTTAGAGAGGGTAACTCCATCACCTGCATGTACACCACCATGCCAGGAGTCGTCCATTCTAAATCCCTTTAGAATGTTTTCTAAGTACCCAGATTGGGAAACTACCCAAATCTAGATCTAAAACCATAGATCCAGTAACCAGAATGTCTGATATAATACCCAATTCCTATGTGGAGAAACCATTGTGTGACAACCAAAGTATAACCGATCGTAGTATAGGAATATCACTTCCTACTCTGTGTATGTCATCCAAATACCAGGACATCACACCCTACTACCTTCTTAACAGATCCATCCCCTATTCTGATGAAGTCAAATCTATGACTGTCACATCAGAAATAGATGATCTATCTCCGCTATATCTGCTTTAGTCTATAAATAGACATAAGCCACTTGTCCACCAATACTTCCGCTGCTCCCACTGATTATGACAACCCTCTGGCAGAGTCATATACACGTACACTTCTAAAGCTTGTTTAGAACGATGCTATACTCATCCTCCTGCCGGGTCTCATAGTCTGGAACAACAGTAATGGCAAGTCTGGGTAAACAAGAACCTCCCTGTCACCATCCTTGAGGCTACCGGAGTACCCCTCGGGTGCCTGAGGTTACACCGTATTTGCGGAGTGGCCAATGGAATGTCAAACCAGATTGAATCTTTTAGGTTCTTATCAAATCTTCAGTAATCGTTTGCGGTTCTGGAATCACTTCCAGTTCTACCATACTCCCACTACTGTTTTCTGAAAAAATCCATTTTTATTAAAACTATGGCGAGTCAAGAACAATATCACTATTGATCTTCCAGATGGTAGAAAATCAACCCTCGTCATAGCCTAGGTCAACCCACAAACAGTCATTACAGAAACGTGCCTTGTGTAGGGTTCCTAGGCACACTAAGGAGGTCTCACAAGGCATCAACCATGCCAATTTCAAATTTTACAAGTGCCGAGAAACCCTAATACGGATCGTTGACTAGATATATAGGCGACAAATGCAAACTAGTTAACTACTTAACCAAAAGAACGGAAATACAACCTTTGTAGATCTGGTGCTCCACCTCCATAGCTCCGCAATGAAGTCTCCTCGCTGTCCAAATCGAATCCCGGGCTCTAGCGTCGGCTTCATCGGAAAAATGGGCGGGCTAGGTCATCGACTACGATGCCGAAGATGATCTACGTCGAGGCATCACAAGATCAAGCTCCCACTTCACCAAGTCATGAAACTTGTGAAGAAAACACCCTATACTACTTGGCAAGAGGTAGAGGATGAAGAAATAGGAGGTGGGTTCACTTTAGAATTGGATTTCTCACTCATTTGCTCAAGTTGCCATTGATGGAGCAAGGTTTCTTCATAAAGAAGAAGAAGAAGAAGATGAAGATAATATGATAAGTTATCCTCAAAAAGAAAATAAAAACAATACTTATCATATGGCAACCATGGTCAAGTGTAGAGAATAAATCATGGTTAGATGGAATGGTTAGGGTTAAGCATGAAGACAAAATGGTCACTTAGTCAAAGCTTCATGAAGCTTCAACTTAGAAACAAAAATAGCCACCATTTTCCCTTTTGCCAAAATGAATAAATAAATGAATAAGTAAATAAATTCAAAACCCTAACCATTACATAACCATGGTTTAGTCTAAACATACACTTAAACATTCATGTATCATCAAATATGATACAATCAAGTGTACAAAATATATCACATATACAATGTGCACATCAAGTGAGAAACACCATTTAAAATGAACCAATACTAGTTAATGCAAAGTAATATATCAAATATATAATTATGCATTAAATCATTAAATCAACACTTGATTCAATGACCCGGTCATGTCGCACACAACCGACTAGTATTCAATGTATCGGCTTATCAAATCAATCCTTGATTGGATAACTAGGTTGTATCGCATACAACCAATCGATACATTCATCGCGAGAATAGAATACGGTATCACATACACGCATTATTCTCGGTCCCGCACATATCTCATATGCGCTCCTATTTCGTTTCGCTTGAGCCAGGAAACCTCTGTGTAGGACTCTAAAGACTCGTCAATACGCCGGCAGCAGGTGATGATCATATCAAACACCCACAAGCCGCAAGCGGTCTGCTAAACGTAACGGCCACCCGGGTATTGAGCGATGAGAAGATCGACGAGCAAGCCCGCTCACACTCCTGTGAATCCAACCAGTAACACTTACCGTACAGTCCGGTCTCGTCGTCTGATATGTCGCATATCTCGCCTAGGGGTGGTAAACGTCAGACCCCAATAGCTCGATAAGTCGTGTCGATATGAGGTTTATAACAGTTCGAGAAACTACTGGTAACACTTACTAGTAAATCTCAGCAACCCTGGCTAGGGATTTCCGGTTATAGCCAATCGAACACAGCGCAACATCAACCCCCTATACCGGGAGAGACGAATCCCCTCCTATCGCTCATTGCCTCCATGTGACTCTGGACTGTACCCAAAAACCACCGTTTTGCACGCCCTCTTGGACGTGGTAAGGTGGAAATCAAAGCACAGTGGGAATCACACAAGACTCTATGACGATCTCGGGTCAACAGACTACTCTGTACCAGTGTCACCAGAGAACTGCCATCTGATGTAAGGTATAATACCATCTGGGAGTTCTCGGCGAGTCCATCTAGTGTACCCAGTCTCTACTGAGCACCCGCATATCATCTCTGATGTCAAACACCAATGGATATGGGATCATCCATCGCCCATCTATATGGGTCGAGAAGGTATACGCTAGTCTACTCTGGTATATCGATGCCCCGTCTCGATACACCCACGACTAGGGACTTTGAAGGATGTACTTTTGGACTACCATGTCCCCACTAGTATGATCTGCATCATAGTCCAGGTAGTCAAGTACACATCCTAAGGGCTTTACCAACATGTAACAGAGAGACAATCGGTATACACGTTAAGGTAAAGAGTAACCAGATAGCATACTATCATGTCGAGCAAGAAAGTCCTCCCTATATATGTCCCAGCATCCACTACAATATACATCTTATGTATAGCAATGGGCTCTAGGGCATACATATAACTAACAATCTCCCACTTGCACTAGGGCCATCTGATAGCAGTGGTTGTAGTATCTCATACTCAACCATCCCATAAAAGTCTCTCTCTAGGAATAGGCCTTCGTTAGTGGATCCGCCGTGTTGTCCTCTGAGTCTACTCTCCTAACCTCGATCTCCTTGGAGATCAACCATCTCCATGATCAGGTGATACTGCCTTAGAATATGTCTGGATCACTGATGGGACCGGCGTTCCTTGGCATAAGCCACAACTCCATTGTCTCACAATGGTAGGAACGCAGTTCATCTCATGAACCAATATACACCCAAACAGCCTCTTTGGTAGCATCTTAAGTAGCGATGTATGCTGCCTTTATCGTCTAGTATGTCACGGTATCTAGCTTGGAACTCTTCCAACATACCGTCCCTCGATAGAGGGTAACGACAATGCCTGTGACTGACATTCAGTCGTCTTTATCACCCTGGAACCCTTCCAGTGATTCTCCCCAGGAACAACTGATACCATCTCACTACAACTAGTGAGTATCCTAACATCCACTTAGATCTATCTCATAGATCCAAAATCCAGGATTTAGTAGGTATCACTTTGATCCTATATGGAGAATCATTTTGATAAGCGGAGATTGATCGAGCGTAGCATAGGAAACTCTTTCCCTATCAAGAGTATGTCATCCACGTACTCTACGAGAATCGCCACCATACTCCCTACTACCTTTTTATATATACAAGGTTCATCTACCATTTTGATGAAGTCAAACTTTTTGACTACGACATCAAAACAGACGTTCCAACTCCGCGATACCTGCTTTATCCTATAATGCATCTTGTACACGTTTCCGCTGCTCCCACTGTCTACGAGGCCCTCTGGCTGTGTACTTACAGACGCACTCTTCTAAAACACCATCTAGAAAAGTAGTCATGGCACCCAACCGCCAGATATCATAGTCATGGTATGTAGCCGTGGCAAGTAGGATCCGGATGGACTTAAGCATAGGCACTGGAAAAGGTTTCATCATTATCCACGCATGGTCGATGACGAACAACTTTAACAAGTCTAGCTTTGAAAGTCTCAACTTTTCTATCTACACCAAGTAATCTTCTCAAGATATACTTGCTCCTGATGGGGATTTAACCCTTCAGATATAGCAACCAAAGTCCATACTTTGTTGGAGCATAAGGATTCCATCTCAGATCGATAAGCATCCAGCCATTCTTACAGAGTCTTACTCCTGATGGCCAGCTCGAAACTAGTTGGGTCATCATCTCATGATGCAATCCTCGCTCCCACTGTCATAGAGAAACCGAAGTATCTCTCAGGTGGGTGAGGAACCCTACTAGATCGGCGGAGAGGCTGAGGTTCTTTAGTAACTATTGAATCCTTTGGTTCTATCACATCATCAGCCGTAGTTTGTATAGCTGGAATCTTTCCAGTTCTACATTACAGACTTTGCCTCGAGCTTGTCCAGATTTTGCTTTTAGACATAGGCCGGGCAACCCCAAATCTTAACTAACTTAAGAAATGGGCTCTTCCCTTATCATATCACATATGAAATGGTAGGCAACTGATTTGATTTGAACCCTATTCAATAGGTATGCATCTTTTCAAGTGCATAACTCCCAAAAGGAAATAGGTAACTCAGTAGTACTCATCATAGAGCACACCTTATTATATAGGGTGTGATTGCTCCGCCCCGATATACCATCGTGCTATGGTGTATACGGAGGAGTAATGCTGAGAGAGAATCTCATTCTCCTTAAGAAAAGTCCAAGAACTTCGTGCTCAAGTATTCTCCTCCTTGATCCCATCAAAGGACATAATACTTATACCCGTATTGGTTCTCTACTTCTAACTTATATTCTGTGAATATCTCAAAAGGTTCTGACTTGTGTTTCAACAGGAACATATGTCTGAATCAAAAGAGATCATCAGAGAATTTAATGAAGTATAAAGAACCGGTCTTGGCATGTGTAGACAGGGGACCTTCATACATCAACATGTATCATCCCAAGAGTTCACTAACTCTTTCTCTGTTTCCAATAAACAGAGCTATGGTCATCTTATCTCTGTGACATGACTGGCAAGTTTCACAAGATGTAAATTCAAACTGATTTAAATATGCATCTACATGTAACATCAGCTAGTCGGGTCGCATTGATATGACCTAGTCTACAATGCCTCAAAAAGGATTCGTTCATTTCTGAACTCTTCCTCTTGTGTGTGTTCCGTATACTAAGAACTGTAGTTTGATTTAGAACATCAATGCTTTTAGATAACGTGCCTGAACCGATCAAATTTTGATATAGGAAATGTTCAAAACATTATCCAACTATACAAAATTTTATCATTTCTTTACTAATAAAGAGATAGATATGATTTTGTATATCAGGTTCGGTATCTAATAACATTTGTTCAGAATCAATGTATTGGTAATACAGGGTGACAGTGACCAACAGACTTGGCTGCAACACTTGCCCCGTTTTCTGCCTCATGAAACTTATCATCCGTTCTCAGTTCTCTACCTAGCTGTAGCCCTATGTAACAGATTACATATCTGGGATCCTGATCTGGTATCACATACCCAGGATGCGGAGGATACTGAGAAACAGTTCTTTGTAATGAACACACCCGAAGATGATGCATCAGCATGCACTCTCTTCGTTTGGGCGGCACGAGAATTCTGGTAATCCCCAATTACCTACTCTGTCTTATAACAATTATAAGTTGGAGCGGGACCAACGTTCCCCAGCTCAGTATAACAAGTGGGTTCGGTCAATATATCCGTTTTATTATCTTGATTAAGGCGTGATATGGTCGCTACCTGGAGAGAGAGAGAAGAAAACACTCAGCGTGCGCTCTTGCAAGATCAGATTGGTTATTATTTTATCTAATCGGGATGGCTCCCACTGCTTTTTATCAAATCTTCCTTCAAACCCTAAAAGGAAAGACTAGCCGGGATTAATTACACACTACAAGTTCGCCAATCTTTCAGCCAGGCCAGTGTCGGTACTTTGAGGGTGGTCCCCCGTGCTTTCGCACGAACCTAATTAATGTAAACCTCGTTTTCCCAGAGGCGTAACCTCGTTAACACCTTTCTAGACACCTATTTGATCGGCTAATTGTAATGTATAAAACTCTCCCAGGAGTAACTCTTACTCGCAGTGGGTATCGGGATCCAACTATCTCATAGAAGGTATGCAATCTCATTGCAAATTTCAACACTTGAAATTCCCGATAATATTTTGCCCCTAGCACCCTATGACCTTGACGGAGGTCAACAAACCATAGGCTACTAGTCAAGTTCAACCCGTCATTTCTTGATCAAATTAAACCCACCCGCACGACCCTTGACGGAGGTCAACAAGGCCGCACGACTACCCTAATCCAATCTGCATCATATGCATAAGCAGATAAATACTAGTTAGCTACCGCACACTATGCCTTGACGGAGGTCAACAAACGTAGCACGAATACTAAATAGGACTTATCTGAAATGACGGAGGGCTACGACAGGTTTTTCTGAAAACCTATTTCGTAATGAACTTGATATCGTTGTAGAATCAAATGATTTTGAAATGGAGTGTTTTTTAGGCTTTTCTAGTTTTGCTAAAGGAGTCACTCCCGGTGAAGGGATCGTCGGTCCTTTCCTCGTCGAATGAGGTGCGGGATATATCATATATATTACTGTGCAAAGCAAAAACTCTTAAAAGCTATCAAAAGACAAACCGAGTGTGTAGCATCTGCCAGTTATTGCTAAAGGAGTCACTCCCGGTGAAGGGATCTCGGTCCTTTCCTCATCGAATAAGGTGCAGGATATATCACATATACCGCTGTGCAAAGCAAGAACAGTAGCTACCTGTTTTATTTTGAAATTCGATTCTACAACATCTTAGGTTTCTTTTTATTTCATTAATCACATTAATGAAGTCCCATCATTTAAGTACCTAAACATCACAGATAAATACGACGTACACTTATGCCATCCGCATTCGCCTCGATATCCCCTCGTGCACCTTTAGGTTAAGTAACTAACGGCAGAGCATGGCAGGGCTAGCGCGGGTGTAAAACATAAGTAACGTCTATATAATATATCATATATACTATATACAGTATCTATCACAGAACATCACATGATCGCATCACAGATAACGCAGCAGAAGAATCATATGAAATATTGGATATACTAAGACGTCCGTGTTTTCAATATGAGCTAGTATAAAACACGGATTCCACGGTCGTGATGAATAGCCAAACCCACACCCCTAGACCCCTACGAGAGCGGCAAGCAACCCTACCAATTCTAGAGTTAGGAGACCCGGACTCGACTCCTCGAGTTGGTCTCCCACTGGACTCCAGAACCCGGTTACTTGTGCCGCCCTCCTTGGGTCTATCCTAGTGCAGAAAAGTAAATAATATACAAAGGGTGACATCTTCCGCAACCTGGAAGTGCCCCAATAAAAGAATATTACATACAAGTTTTTTTACATGAATGAAAATGAAAAACACTCATCTCACATAAAACCCCCCGGCTATTCAAACACGACGATCCAATATAACATATGCAGCAACACATAACATCACATGTCATCAACGTAAGTAAATATGCGCATCCCAATTGTCGTTGACATATAGCAACAAAACCGGCGATATCACATATTACACTTACGGTCACAGAAAAGAAAGTGTAAAACTACAACAGTTGGAATCCGCAACCCCTTTAGACATCGCATGCCTAATCAAATGAATTCCTTAGACATCGCATGCCTAACAATTATAAACCCCGCATTTTAGTCTCAAAATTGAAAACACTTTTCAATATCAAGTCGGGCAATTCAACAAGATTCCCGACATCCTGATCGAATACTCGTCGCAAACTTTAGTAGACGGCCGCACCCCCACGCCGTCGACGAAGTGCACCAAGGCGGAACACCGCTGCCGCGAGCACCCAAATGGATGCTTTCGGTTATGGGGTTCTCCTACAGTCACTTGGTCGGGGCTATGGCGTGAGGCTGTCTATTAAGTTTACGCGGCGAGTATCCGCGTACGCTACGTGATTGCGACGGACTTTTGATCACATCAAAATTCCGTGGCAACCGATCAAGTGAGACTAAAGTGCTATGTTTATAACATTCATTCAGTTATCTCATAACTACTTGTGAATTCCAATTATTGTATCCCATTCCAGATAAATAGAAAATGTTAAACTTTCCGATCGAACATCCAAACACCCAAGTTTTCCCGATACAGCTCAACACATGAAACAAGTCTAAAAACATTCAGTTCGTGCCTCAGTACCAACGGTCCAGCCGTAGAAGGGTCAAACCAACGCCTCACATGTGGTATGCCGTACTGCCCCAAACCCTAAGGTTCAAAGGGCAGTTCAAGACGGTCACATAATCGAGTTAAGGTTTGTTGTCTTCTAGAGGGACCATCGCATTACTTGCACTACTTAGAACGTCATTAAACTACGGAAAGATCCAACACTTGGAAATTTCCCGACAAGGGAAAAGTTGGGTATTTATATCCGGTCGAACTTTTTAGCATATTCCAAAATATCCGGAAAAACACATAGACGAAGTCTGACAATCCGATCGAATCTGCGAACTCCCAATACAACCCAAAATACTCAACTCTTGAGTAATATTTAAAAATACCCAGAGAACTCAGCACTGAATAAGGGAAGTTACTGTGCAAAATTGGGAGGGTGACGTCACACTTTTGCCGCGGAACCGCCGCATAAGCTAGGCTTATGCCGCGGTTCCGCCGCCATCTTGAAGCAACTTTTGTCAAATTTTGCACCGTAATTCTTATAATTCCCTGCTGAATTTTTTAAGCATTTTTAATCTGGAAAAAACCCAGTTTTTGAAAAAAGTCCAGAGAGCAATTTGTGTTTAGGGTTTCGGGTTCGATCGGGTTTCAAACATCGTCTAAGCATCGCCTAAGGCTCTAGCTAGGCTCTGATACCACTGTAGGGTTCCTAGGCACACTAAGGAGGTCTCACAAGGCATCAACCATGCCAATTTCAAATTTTACAAGTGCCGAGAAACCCTAATACGGATCGTTGACTAGATATATAGGCGACAAATGCAAACTAGTTAACTACTTAACCAAAAGAACGGAAATACAACCTTTGTAGATCCGGTGCTCCACCTCCATAGCTCCGCAATGAAGTCTCCTCGCTGTCCAAATCGAATTCCGGGCTCTAGCATCGGTTTCATCGGAAAAATGGGCGGGCTAGGTCATCGACTACGATGCCAAAGATGATCTACGTCGAGGCATCACAAGATCAAGCTCCCACTTCACCAAGTCATGAAACTTGTGAAGAAAACACCCTATACTACTTGGCAAGAGGTAGAGGATGAAGAAATAGGAGGTGGGTTCACTTTAGAATTGGATTTCTCACTCATTTGCTCAAGTTGCCATTGATGGAGCAAGGTTTCTTCATAAAGAAGAGAAGAAGAAGATGAAGATAATATGATAAGTTATCCTCAAAAAGAAAATAAAAACAATACTTATCATATGGCAACCATGGTCAAGTGTAGAGAATAAATCATGGTTAGATGGAATGGTTAGGGTTAAGCATGAAGACAAAATGGTCACTTAGTCAAAGCTTCATGAAGCTTCAACTTAGATACAAAAATAGCCACCATTTTCCCGTTTGCCAAAATGAATAAATAAATGAATAAGTAAATAAATTCAAAACCCTAACCATTACATAACCATGGTTTAGTCTAAACATACACTTAAACATTCATGTATCATCAAATATGATACAATCAAGTGTACAAAATATATCACATATACAATGTGCACATAAGTGAGAAACACCATTTAAAATGAACCAATACTAGTTAATGCAAAGTAATATATCAAATATATAATTATGCATTAAATCATTAAATCAACACTTGATTCAATGACCTGGTCATGTCGCACACAACCGACTAGTATTCAATGTATCGGCTGATCAAATCAATCCTTGATTCGATAACTAGGTTGTATCGCATACAACCAATCGATACATTCATCGTGAGAACAGAATACGGTATCACATACACGCATTATTCTCGGTCCCGCACATATCTCATATGCGCTCCTATTTCGTTTCGCTTGAGCCAGGAAACCTCTGTGTAGGACTCTAAAGACTCGTCAATACGCCGGCAGCAGGTGATGATCATATCAAACACCCACAAGCCGCAAGCGGTCTGCTAAACGTAACGGCCACCCGGGTATTGAGCGATGAGAAGATCGACGAGCAAGCCCGCTCACACTCCTGTGAATCCAACCAGTAACACTTACCGTACAGTCCGGTCTCGTCGTCTGATATGTCGCATATCTCGCCTAGGGGTGGTAAACGTCAGACCCCAATAGCTCGATAAGTCGTGTCGATATGAGGTTTATAACAGTTCGAGAAACTACTGGTAACACTTACTAGTAAATCTCAGCAACCCTGGCCAGGGATTTCCGGTTATAGCCAATCGAACACAGCGCAACATCAACCCCCTATACCGGGAGAGACGAATCCCCTCCAATCGCTCATTGCCTCCATGTGACTCGGGACTGTACCCAAAAACCACCGTTTTACACGCCCTCTTGGACGTGGTAAGGTGGAAATCAAAGCACAGTGGGAATCACACAAGACTCTATGAAGATCTCGGGTCAACAGACTACTCTGTACCAGTGTCACCATAGAACTGCCATCTGACGTAAGGTATAATACCATCTGGGAGTTCTCGGCGAGTCCATCCAGTGTACCCAGTCTCTACTGAGCACCCGCATATCATCTCTGATGTCAAACACCAATGGATATGGGATCATCCATCGCCCATCTGTATGGGTCGAGAAGGTATACGCTAGTCTACTCTGGTATATCGATGCCCCGTCTCGATACACCCACGACTAGGGACTTTGAAGGATGTACTTTTGGACTACCATGTCCCCACTAGTATGATCTGCATCATAGTCCAAGTAGTCAAGTACACATCCTAAGGGCTTTACCAACATGTAACAGAGAGACAATCAGTATACACGTTAAGGTAAAGAGTAACCAGATAGCATACTATCATGTCGAGCAAGAAAGTCCTCCCTATATATGTCCCAGCATCCACTGCAAAATACATCCTATGTATAGCAATGGCCTCTAGGGCATACATATAACTAACAATCTCCCACTTGCACTAGGGCCATCTGATAGCAGTGGTTGTAGTATCTCATACTCAACCATCCCATAAAAGTCTCTCTCTGGGAATAGGCCTTCGTGAGTGGATCCGCCGTGTTGTCCTCTGAGTCTACTCTCCTAACCTCGATCTCCTTGGAGATCAACCATCTCCATGATCAGGTGATACTGCCTTAGAATATGTCTGGATCACTGATGGGACCGGCATTCCTTGGCATAAACCACAACTCCATTGTCTCACAATGGTAGGAACGCAGTTCATCTCATGAACCAATATACACCCAAACAGCCTCTTTGGTAGCATCTTAAGTAGCGATGTATGCTGCCTTTATCGTCTAGTATGTCACGGTATCTAGCTTGGAACTCTTCCAATATACCGTCCCTCGATAGAGGGTAACGACAATGCCTGTGACTGACATTCAGTCGTCTTTATCACCCTGGAACCCTTCCAGTGATTCTCCCCAGGATCAACTGATACCATCTCACTACAACTAGTGAGTATCCTAACATCCACTTAGATCTATCTCATAGATCCAAAATCCAGGATTTAGTAGGTATCACTTTGATCCTATGTGGAGAATCATTTTGATAAGCGGAGATTGATCGAGCGTTGCATAGGAAACTCTTTCCCTATCAAGAGTATGTCATCCACGTACTCTACGAGAATCGCCACCATACTCCCTACTACCTTTTTGTATATACAAGGTTCATCTACCATTTTGATGAAGTCAAACTTTTTGACTATAACATCAAAACAGACGTTCCAACTCCGCGATACCTGCTTTATCCTATAAAGCATCTTGTACACGTTTCCGCTGCTCCCACTGTCTACGAGGCCCTCTGGCTGTGTACTTACAGACGCACTCTTCTAAAACACCATCTAGAAAAGTAGTCATGGCACCCAACCGCCAGATATCATAGTCATGGTATGTAGCCGTGGCAAGTAGGATCCGGATGGACTTAAGCATAGGCACTGGAAAAGGTTTCATCATTATCCACGCCTGGTCGATGACGAACAACTTTAACAAGTCTAGCTTTGAAAGTCTTAACTTTTCCATCTACACCAAGTAATCTTCTCAAGATATACTTGCTCCTGATGGGGATTTAACCCTTCAGATATAGCAACCAAAGTCCATACTTTGTTGGTGCCTAAGGATTCCATCTCAGATCGATAAGCATCCAGCCATTCTTACAGAGTCTTACTCCTGATGGCCAGCTCGAAACTAGTTGGGTCATCATCTCATGATGCAATCCTCGCTCCTACTGTCATAGAGAAACCGAAGTATCTCTCAGGTGGGTGAGGAACCCTACTAGATCGGCGGAGAGGCTGAGGTTCTTTGGTAACTATTGAATCCTTTGGTTCTATCACATCATCAGCCGTAGTTTGTATAGCTGGAACCTTTCCAGTTCTACATTACAGACTTTGCCTCGATCTTGTCCAGATTTTGCTTTTAGACATAGGCCGGACAACCCCAAATCTTAACTAACTTAAGAAATGGGCTCTTCCCTTATCATATCACATATGAAATGGTAGGCAACTAATTTGATTTGAACCCTATTCAATAGGTATGCATCTTTTCAAGTGCATAACTCCCAAAAGGAAATAGGTAACTCAGTAGTACTCATCATAGAGCATACCTTATTATATAGGGTGTGATTGCTCCGTCCCGATATACCATTGTGCTATGGTGTATACGGAGGAGTAATGCTGAGAGAGAATCTCATTCTCCTTTAGAAAAGTCCAAGAACTTCGTGCTCAAGTATTCTCCTCCTTGATCTCATCAAAGGACATAATACTTATACCCGTATTGGTTCTCTACTTCTAACTTATATTCTGTGAATATCTCAAAAGGTTCTGACTTGTGTTTCAACAGGAACATATGTCTGAATCAAAAGAGATCATCAGAGAATTTAATGAAGTATAAAGAACCGGTCTTGGCATGTGTAGACAGGGGACCTTCATACATCAACATGTATCATCCCAAGAGTTCACTAACTCTTTCTCTGTTTCCAATAAACAGAGCTATGGTCATCTTATCTCTATGACATGACTGGCAAGTTTCACAAGATGTAAATTCAAACTGATTTAAATATGCATCTACATGTAACTTCAGCTAGTCGGGTCGCATTGATATGACCTAGTCTACAATGCCTCAAGAAGGATTCGTTCATTTCTGAACTCTTCCTCTTGTGTGTGTTCCGTATACTAAGAACTGTAGTTTGATTTAGAACATCAATGCTTTTAGATAACGTGCCTGAACCGATCAACTTTTGATATAGGAATTGTTCAAAACATTATCCAACTATACAAAATTTTATCATTTCTTTACTAATAAAGAGATAGATATGATTTTGTATATCAGGTTCGGTATCTAATAACATTTGTTCAGAATCAATGTATTGGTAATACAGGGTGACAGTGACCAACAGACTTGGCTGCAACACTTGCCCCGTTTTCTGGCTCATGAAACTTATCATCCGTTCTCAGTTCTCTACCTAGCTGTAGCCCTATGTAACAGATTACATATCTGGGATCCTGATCTGGTATCACATACCCAGGATGCGGAGGATACTGAGAAACAGTTCTTTGTAATGAACACACCCGAAGATGATGCATCAGCATGCACTCTCTTCGTTTGGGCGGCACGAGAATTCTGGTAATCCCCAATTACCTACTCTGTCTTATAACAATTATAAGTTGGAGCGGGACCAACGTTCCCCAGCTCAGTATAACAAGCGGGTTCGGTCAATATATCCGTTTTATTATCTTGATTAAGGCGTGATATGGTCGCTACCTGGAGAGAGAGAGAAGAAAACACTCAGCGTGCGCTCTTGCAAGATCAGATTGGTTATTATTTTATCTAATCGGGATGGCTCCCACTGCTTTTTATCAAATCTTCCTTCAAACCCTAAAAGGAAAGACTAGCCGGGATTAATTACACACTACAAGTTCGCCAATCTTTCAGCCAGGCCAGTGTCGGTACTTTGAGGGAGGTCCCCCGTGCTTTCGCACGAACCTAATTAATGTAAACCTCGTTTTCCCAGAGGCGTAACCTCATTAACACCTTTCTAGACACCTACTTGATCGGCTAATTGTAATGTGTAAAACTCTCCCAGGAGTAACTCTTACTCGCAGCGGGTATCGGGATCCAACTATCTCATAGAAGGTATGCAATCTCATTGCAAATTTCAACACTTGAAATTCCCGATAATATTTTGCCCCTAGCACCCTATGACCTTGACCGAGGTCAACAAACCATAGGCTACTAGTCAAGTTCAACCCGTCATTTCTTGATCAAATTAAACCCACCCGCACGACCCTTGACGGAGGTCAACAAGGCCGCACGACTACCCTAATCCAATCTGCATCATATGCATAAGCAGATAAATACTAGTTAGCTACCGCACACTACGCCTTGACGGAGGTCAACAAACGTAGCACGAATACTAAATAGGACTTATCTGAAATGACGGAGGGCAACGACAGGTTTTTCTGAAAACCTATTGCGTAATGAACTTGATATCGTTGTAGAATCAAATGATTTTGAAATGGAGTGTTTTTTAGGCTTTTCTAGTTTTGCTAAAGGAGTCACTCCCGGTGAAGGGATCGTCGGTCCTTTCCTCGTCGAATGAGGTGCGGGATATATCATATATATTACTGTGCAAAGCAAAAACTCTTAAAAGCAATCAAAAGACAAACCGAGTGTGTAGCATCTGCCAGTTATTGCTAAAGGAGTCACTCCCGGTGAAGGGATCTCGGTCCTTTCCTCATTGAATAAGGTGCAGGATGTATCACATATACCGCTGTGCAAAGCAAGAACTGTAGCTACTTGTTTTATTTTGAAATTCGATTCTACAACATCTTAGGTTTCTTTTTATTTCATTAATCACATTAATGAAGTCCCATCATTTAAGTACCTAAACATCACAGATAAATACGACGTACACTTATGCCATCCGCATTCGCCTCGATATCCCCTCGTGCACCGTTAGGTTAAGTAACTAACGGCAGAGCAGGGCAGGGCTAGCGCTGGTGTAAAACATAAGTAACGTCTATATAATATATCATATATACTATATACAGTATCTATCACAGAACATCACATGATCGCATCACAGATAACGCAGCAGAAGAATCATATGAAATATTGGATATACTAAGACGTCCGTGTTTTCAATACGAGCCAGTATAAAACACGGATTCCACGGTCGTGATGAATAGCCAAACCCACACCCCTAGACCCCTACGAGAGCGGCAAGCAACCCTACCAATTCTAGAGTTAGGAGACCCGGACTCGACTCCTCGAGTTGGTCTCCCACTGGACTCCAGAACCCGGTTACTTGTGCCACCCTCTTTGGGTCTATCCTAGTGCAGAAAAGTAAATAATATACAAAGGGTGACATCTTCCGCAACCTGGAAGTGCCCCAATAAAAGAATATTACATACAAGTTTTTTTACATGAATGAAAATGAAAAACACTCATCTCACATAAAAACCCCCGGCTATTCAAACACGACGATCCAATATAACATATCCAGCAACACATAACATCACATGTCATCAACGTAAGTAAATATGCGCATCCCAATTGTCGTTGACATATAGCAACAAAACCGGCGATATCACATATTACACTTACGGTCACAGAAAAGAAAGTGTAAAACTACAACAGTTGGAATCCGCAACCCCTTTAGACATCGCATGTCTAATCAAATGAATTCCTTAGACATCGCATGCCTAACAATTATAAACCCCGCATTTTAGTCTCAAAATTGAAAACACTTTTCAATATCAAGTCGGGCAATTCAACAAGATTCCCGACATCCTGATCGAATACTCGTCGCAAACTTTAGTAGACGGCCGCACCCCCACGCCGTCGACGAAGTGCACCAAGGCGGAACACCGCTGCCGCGAGCACCCAAATGGATGCTTTCGGCGATGGGGTTCTCCTACAGTCACTTGGTCAGGGCTATAGAGTGAGGCTGTCTATTACCTTTACCCGGCGAGTATCCGCGTACGCTACGTGATTGCGACGGACTTTTGATCACATCAAAATTCCGTGGCAACCGATCAAGTGAGACTAAAGTGCTATGTTTATAACATTCATTCAGTTATCTCATAACTACTTGTGAATTCCAATTATTGTATCCCATTCCAGATAAATAGAAAATGTTAAACTTTCCGATCGAACATCCAAACACCCAAGTTTTCCCGATACAGCTCAACACATGAAACAAGTCTAAAAACATTCAGTTCGTGCCTCAGTACCAACGGTCCAGCCGTAGAAGGGTCAAACCAACGCCTCACATGTGGCATGCCGTACTGCCCCAAACCCTAAGGTTCAAAGGGCAGTTCAAGACGGTCACATAATCGAGTTAAGGTTTGTTGTCTTCTAGAGGGACCATCGCATTACTTGCACTACTTAGAACGTCATTAAACTACGGAAAGATCCAACACTTGGAAATTTCCCGACAGGGGAAAAGGTGGGTATTTATATCCGGTCGAACTTTTTAACATATTCCAAAATATCCGGAAAAACACATAGACGAAGTCTGACAATCCGATCGAATCTGCGAACTCCCAATACAACCCAAAATACTCAACTCTTGAGTAATATTTAAAAATACCCAGAGAACTCAGCACTGAATAAAGGAAGTTACTGTGCAAAATTGGGAGGGTGACGTCACACTTTTGCCGCGGAACCGCCGCATAAGCTAGGCTTATGCCGCGGTTCCGCCGCCATCTTGAAGCAACTTTTGTCAAATTTTGCACCGTAATTCTTATAATTCCCTGCTGAATTTTTTAAGCATTTTTAATCTGGAAAAAACCCAGTTTTTGAAAAAAGTCCAGAGAGCAATTTGTGTTTAGGGTTTCGGGTTCGATCGGGTTTCAAACATCGTCTAAGCATCGCCTAAGGCTCTAGCTAGGCTCTGATACCACTGTAGGGTTCCTAGGCACACTAAGGAGGTCTCACAAGGCATCAACCATGACAATTTCAAATTTTACAAGTGCCGAGAAACCCTAATACGGATCGTTGACTAGATATGTAGGCGACAAATGCAAACTAGTTAACTACTTAAGCAAAAGAACGGAAATACAACCTTTGTAGATCCGGTGCTCCACCTCCATAGCTCCGCAATGAAGTATCCTCGCTGTCCAAATCGAATCCCGGGCTCTAGCGTCAGCTTCATCGGAAAAATGGGCGGGCTAGGTCATCGACTACGATGCCGAAGATGATCTACGTCGAGGCATCACAAGATCAAGCTCCCACTTCACCATGTCATGAAACTTGTGAAGTAAACACCCTATACTACTTGGCAAGATGTAGAGGATGAAGAAATAGGAGGTGGGTTCACTTTAGAATTGGATTTCTCACTCATTTGCTCAAGTTGCCATTGATGGAGCAAGGTTTCTTCATAAAGAAGAAGAAGAAGAAGATGAAGATAATATGACAAGTTATCCTCAAAAAGAAAATAAAAACAATACTTATCATATGGCAACCATGGTCAAGTGTAGAGAATAAATCATGGTTAGATGGAATGGTTAGGGTTAAGCATGAAGACAAAATGGTCACTTAGTCAAAGCTTCATGAAGCTTCAACTTAGAAACAAAAATAGCCACCATTTTCCCTTTTGCCAAAATGAATAAATAAATGAATAAGTAAATAAATTCAAAAACCCTAACCATTACATAACCATGGTTTAGTCTAAACATACACTTAAACATTCATGTATCATCAAACATGATACAATCAAGTATACAAAATATATCACATATACAATGTGCACATCAAGTGAGAAACACCATTTAAAATGAACCAATACTAGTTAATGCAAAGTAATATATCAAATATATAATTATGCATTAAATCATTAAATCAACACTTGATTCAATGACCCGGTCATGTCGCACACAACCGACTAGTATTCAATGTATCGGCTTATCAAATCAATCCTTGATTCGATAACTAGGTTGTATCGCATACAACCAATCGATACATTCATCGCGAGAATAGAATACGGTATCACATACACGCATTATTCTCGGTCCCGCACATATCTCATATGCGCTCCTATTTCGTTTCGCTTGAGCCAGGAAACCTCTGTGTAGGACTCTAAAGACTCGTCAATACGCCGGCAGCAGGTGATGATCATATCAAACACCCACAAGCCGCAAGCGGTCTGCTAAACGTAACGGCCACCCGGGTATTGAACGATGAGAAGATCGACGAGCAAGCCCGCTCACACTCCTGTGAATCCAACCAGTAACACTTACCGTACAGTCCGGTCTCGTCGTCTGATATGTCGCATATCTCGCCTAGGGGTGGTAAACGTCAGACCCCAATAGCTCGATAAGTCGTATCGATATGAGGTCTATAACAGTTCGAGAAACTACTGGTAACACTTACCAGTAAATCTCAGCAACCCTGGCCAGGGATTTCCGGTTATAGCCAATCGAACACAGCGCAACATCAACCCCCTATACCGGGAGAGACGAATCCCCTCCTATCGCTCATTGCCTCCATGTGACTCGGGGCTGTACCCAAAAACCACCGTTTTGCACGCCCTCTTGGACGTGGTAAGGTGGAAATCAAAGCACAGTGGGAATCACACAAGACTCTATGACGATCTCGGGTTAACAGACTACTCTGTACCAGTGTCACCAGAGAACTGCCATCTGACGTAAGGTATAATACCATCTGGGAGTTCTCGGTGAGTCCATCCAGTGTACCCAGTCTCCACTGAGCACCCGCATATCATCTCTGATGTCAAACACCAATGGATATGGGATCATCCATCGCCCATCTGTATGGGTCGAGAAGGTATACGCTAGTCTACTCTGGTATATCGATGCCCCGTCTCGATACACCCACGACTAGGGACTTTGAAGGATGTACTTTTGGACTACCATGTCCCCACTAGTATGATCTGCATCATAGTCCAGGTAGTCAAGTACACATCCTAAGGGCTTTACCAACATGTAACAGAGAGACAATCAGTATACACGTTAAGGTAAAGAGTAACCAGATAGCATACTATCATGTCGAGCAAGAAAGTCCTCCCTATATATGTCCCAGCATCCACTACAATATACATCCTATGTATAGCAATGGCCTCTAGGGCATACATATAACTAACAACTTGAGTTATCCAGAGTCTGGTTTTAAGCATAAGCAGGACAACTCCCCGTACCTTAACAATGTCAAGATATAAACTGTTCTATATCCAATATAGAAACAGAGGCACCGATTTAATTGAACCAGATTCAAATCATGCAGCTGTCTCCAGTGCATGTCTACTAAATGGAAGGAGGCCGATCAGCGTTACTCAACTAAGGAATGCTTCCAATTATAAGTAACCTGAAAGAGAAGCGAGTTCTCTTAATCATTACTATCAACTGAATACCATCCACAATTATTTACATCTTCGATCATCTTGAAGAATCCCGATACTTGCAATACCCGGTCCTCTACTTTATTCATGTACCTATAATTTTTCAAAACTCAGACCTTGTGTTTCTACGAAACACCTTTCTAAAAACTAGGGAAGTCATAAGTAAACCGAATATAGTACGAGGACCATCCCCTCTGTCCTAATGGACACTGGACAACATACAATACTCTGTATAAGTCCTCTGAGTCTAATAACTCAAACCCTGTATGTCGTAGGTTGAAAACTGTACTATGGTTATGAAGAATTACACCGCTGTTCAATGCTCCTTACCTAACCATCCACTGATATAGGTAAATGTCATAAACATAATTTCAAAAAGGTATATCTCACTCTATAAAAATAGACGTACAGATATATCAATTTGAAATTGGTGTATAACAACGGATATTCAAAACCAAATATTTGCCGTCTGGCAAAACAACCCAGGCGATTTCCTCAAATATCACCAATTACAACGAATCCCGATATAATGAGGATGATCACCTAATTCCCAATAACTTACTCCCACTCATCATCTGTAAAACCATACAGATGTGAGAATCATACCTGGTAAATACATACCCTGGAGCAAGGGCTAATTGGGAAATCAGTTTTCTTTTAACAGTACATAGTGAAACTGAAACATTGAAATGTTTCGTAGGGGTATCCGGTTATTCCTAGTAATGCCTCTTCCATTATCCAGATTCACAACTGTAACCGTATATTTCTTTGCCACCTCTCCAAATCCCTTTATATGTCTTTAGTCATTACCTTCTGTACACCCTTTTAGGCTAAATGGTTTTCTTCCTTCCCTACCGTTCGGCACAGGCCTATGGTTTGGAAGAAGACTATCCAATAAGCATAATGGGTGTACTGTCCTAATCCTAAGAGCACTCGCAATGTGAGAGAAGGAGAATATAAAAGATAACCGAATAAACCTTATTCCTATTTCTCCTGAACCAGAATCCATCCCCGAACTGGAACAAGTTCCTTTCGAGTTCGTATATAACCATACGATGGAGTATCCAAATAAGTGTGGATCTTCGTAGTGATACGGAGTGTTCTGGAGAAATACAAAGGTGAAATGGGAATGATAATGAAATACTTGGTTCGGTCGTGAATAGCAGTCGCAATTTACTTTGCCCTCTTACTAATCCTTTGCTATGTCTTTACTTAATACCTTCTGTACACCATCGTTATGCTAATTGGTTTTCATCATTCCCTATCGTTCGGCACCAGCCTAAGGTTTGGAAGAAGACTATCTAATAAGCATAATGGGTGTACTGTCCGAATCCAAGGAGCACTCGCAATGCGAGAGAAGGTAAAAGGAAAAGACAACTGAATAGTTCTATTCGTTTTCTCCAGAACCGGAAACCATCCTCGAATAAATTCCTTCGAGTTCGTATATAACCATACGATGGTTTTGTCCAATGGAAGTGGACGTTCGTAGTAATACGGGGTGTCCTGGAGAAAAGGATAAAAGTAGGGGTGGCAATGAGGTATGCAACTCTGACAATCCAAAAGCCAGTCTTATAAGAAGGTTCAGTTAATCTTGGTCACTGAGTCATAGTCTAGGGTCGGGTCATGGTCGCTGCCAAAGAGAGAGAGAAAAGAAACACTCAGCGTGCACTCTAACATAGATCAGAATGGTTATCACTTTATCTAATCAGGAAACCTCCCACTGTACCGTCAAATTCTCCTCCAAACCTGAAAGAAGAATTAGTCAGGATCACCCGAGAAGTGAACCAACTCATCAGTGGGAATCGGGATCCAACTATCATCGCATGATAACATGACGGAATCCGCTCACGTTATCACACTCCAGAAGGTATGCGCATATTCGGCAAGTTTCAGTTTCTTTAGAAATTCCCGATGTGATTTTTACCCCATGCTCTTATGATCTTGACTAAGGCCAACATATCATAAGTCACATGTCAAGTTCTACCCGTCATTGTCCAGGTTAATTTGAACCCACCCATACATACCCTTGACGAAGGCTAAAATAGTAGTACGATTGTCCCAAACCAACGCATCTATCTATGCAGCAGAAAAGTAACAAGCAGCTACCATACACTATGCCTTGACGAAGGCCAACATACATAGCATGAATACTAAGTGCTACCTTCCTGAAATGACTGAGGGCTACGAATGGTTTCTGGCGAAAAACCTTTAACGTAATGAACTTGATATCGTTGAAGGAACTGGATAGCTTTTAAAAATATAGTGACGAAAACCTTTGCTAAAGAGGTCACTCCCGGTGAAGGGATCTCGGCTCTTTCCCCGTAGAATGAGGTGCAGGATATTCCAACTGAATACCACGATTCAAAGCAAAAGTAATCGTCTATAGTGAAGTTATTGCCCTGACGCAAACTTCTGTCCAAGGGGTCACTCCCGGTGAAGGGATCTCGGCCCTTGCCTCGTCGACTGAGGAGCAAGATATTCCAACTGAATACCACGATGCAAAACAAAAGAGAACGTCCTTGCAATAACAGCTTTTGAAAAGTGTTCCAACAACATCAGAATAGGTGTGTTTAGATTGCATTGATCCGAATCAACGCAGTCCCATCAATTGATCACACCACAAAAGAACGAAAATACGATGTACGTATATGCCATCCGCATTCGCCACTGGGTCCCGTCATCACCCGTTAGGTTACTTAACTAATGACAGAGCGGGGAATGGACTAGCGCGGGTGCAAAATATATACAACATCTACTAGTATATATATCAATATATAATATTCGCTCAAGGCGTGATAAAATGCAACATCACAGAAATGTAATAAGCATCATAGAACAATACAGATATCTGGGATCCCCGGGTTTCATAGAGCCGCTACTGAAACCCGACGTTTCCCTGTTGTTGTGGATAGCCTACGCAATGAAATCCTAGACCCCTACGGGTGCGGCAAGTTACCCGCCAAAACCTGAAGCGAGGTAGCCCCCTTCATCAACATGAATGGACCACCCAGCACTTCATGGAATCCGGTAACTTGGGCACCCCTCCTGGGTCAACCTGTACCCCCTATGAGTGCGGCGAATAGCCCGCCAATTCTAGAGTAAAACCCCCTCCGTCTCAATTCCATGAGATGCGGGCCCGTTGCCCTCTAGACACCGGCTATCCGTGCACCCCTCCGCGGGGTAATCCTAGTACAGAAAGTAAAATATACAACGGGTACATCGACCTCACCCCGGTCGTGCCCCAAAAGAATAATATACAAACAGGCAGTGACGACAGTCCACATGCCGGACGCTCGCCCCGCAATATCAAATGTACATAAATAACCAAACTGTACTACCATTGCATCCAGGCTATCTCCCATGACCAATCCGCAACATTACAGCACAACACAGAACATCAACGTGAATGTCATGTTTGTAAATCCGTCTAAAAGGGCTATAGCAGATAGACTGGATTTACCGATCGAGTGACATTCACGGTCACAAATATAATGTAAATACTGTGAACTAACATGTTTAAAATTTTCGATCGATCAAATTTACCCAAGTGGGCCCCAAGCACAACTGTAGCACTCAGAGAAAATTTGGGCCCAAAAAGAATATTCCAAAAACCCTATTTCCATGTATAAAGCCCTCTGTAAAATTTTGGTACGGCGTTGACTTCCTTCCACTGTGGAACCGCGACCAAACTAGGGGTTTGGCCGCGTTTCCGCGGTCTAACTGAAGCATCACCCAACCAAATTTTTGCAGAATGCTTAAATTTGCCTGCATGTGTTTCTGCAACAACCTGAAAAATTTTTAGAGCCCAAAAAAATTTCGACAGAAACTAATGCAATGAAAACGCGGTTTTTGAAAATTCGTCCGATCGAAGTTCTAGTACGTTAGAGCAAGCTAGACTAGGTTAATGGCGAGGCTCTGATACCACTGTAAGTTTACGGCGGCGCCCCGGCCGTCAATCCGACGCCGGAATGCGGAAACGAAACTTTTCTAAAAACTTGAAACCGACACCACCGCGCACTAGAATCCCGGATCGGGCCATTAACCTAATCCTAGCAAACTAGAGAAAGAGTAGAGAGCTATACCAAGCGATCCGTGTCTTTCGGTCTTCGCCTCCACTCCGATCTCCTCGCGGAATCTCCGGTCGTCGCCTCCTCGTCGAAACGGGCACCACATCGCCGGGTTCTTTTACGGGCTCCCACCTCTGGACCGAGGCAACTCGGGAACGAAGTTGGTGAGCCGACGTGCCCAAGAAATGCTGTAGGCTAGTATAGAATTACTTTGTCTCAATGGGGTGAAGTTGCCTTTGATGGAGGAATGAAAACAATGAACTTTGGAGGAAAATGGTGCTCTCCTTTTTCTACCAAGGAATGATGAAATGAGATCAAGAAAATCACCACTCAAAATGAATCCTCTCTCTCCTCTAAAGTGGCCGGCCCCCTCATCATTAAAATGGTGGAGGGAAAAAAAAGAATCAAACATGAAGGGAGGTGAGTGTAGGAAAAGCAAAAGGGTGACCACATCCAAAAGTGATGATAACAATATCAAATCAATTTCTAATCCTTTCTAATCTCATTTAATGCAAAAGAAATGATGCATGAAAAGAAAATATGCTATCATAATCTTTCCATATCCAAATAAACTCTCCATAATAGCTAATTTGCAAACTTGCAAATTAGCCCCTCCATCAGAAAAATACGGCCGTGAAGGAACAAAAGAAAACTGGCCGGAACGGAATGCAAACTGGTAACTTCAGTAAACTGATCCCGTAATAAATTACAAGAAAACCCCGCGTATGTATATACATACCTGCATTTGTATTCCTACTGAATACAAATGCAAAGAGACAAAATCTACACTGTCTAATACTAGGATCCGACTTAAACCAAAGCCTGCTAGTAAAATCCGTCCCATCACGATCCGTGCAATACCATACGTATCTGATCGAACCCTGCCATATCTCCATACGGCCTCTACAGCGTTTCTCCCAAAACTTGAGAAAACGGTCTGTGGGGGACTCTAAAGGCTCGTCAACACCATGGTTGTGGATTTAACCACTAGTACGTCAGAGGTATTAGCCATACGTGACGGGCTACCAGGTATTGACCAAAAGGGACGTCGATGAGCGAACTCATCCTGACACCCTACTGAGCCTGTCAATGACAATATCCGTACAGTCCGGTCCGTTCGTCTATGAGCATCGCATGGCGGGCCTAGGGGGTTAGTAAAAGTCAGACCCCCAAAAGCGGTACAAGTCGTGTCGGAGTGTAGCCCAGAACACCCTGAGATACTACTGGAATACTTACCAGTAAATCTCCTGCCTTGGCCAAGGACTTCGTGTAATGACTCTCCTAGACACAACGCGACCTCACCCCCAATACCGGGAGAGACGAACCCCTGCAGATCCGCTCACTGCCTCCATGTGGCTCGGGACTGTACGCAACTAAAACCTGTTTGCACGTCTCCTTTGAGCGTGGTAGGGTAGTAATCAAAGTACAGTGGGAACTCACACGAGACAAATGACGATCTCAGGTCGATGAACTAACCTGTACGCATGTCACCAGGAAACTGCTATCTGACGTCAGGTATATGACCAACTAGCTTGTTCCCGGCGAGTCCTGTCCGGTGTACTCATAACCTAATGAGCACCTGTATACATCTTAGGTGAACCAACTGACACCAGTGGCTTGTGAGACCGGCCACCGCCCCTCGTCGGGGTCTCGACTGTATACACTAGTCTACTCTGGAGTATCGATGCCCTGTCTCGAAACTCCCTCGACTTGGGAACTTTTAAGGATGTGCTTATAGACCCCAGCTCCCTCGTATATGATCGCCCTCAAACTGCTGGTAGTCAAGCAAGAATCCTAGGGGCTCTATCAACGTGCAATAGTGACCTGAAAGGTCACCTAAAGCAGTACACGATGATAAAGATAAACCAGATAGCATACTATCATCTTGAGTAAGACTGTCCTACCGGTATAGGTCCTCCCTCAATCATTGCAATCACGTGCCTGTGATCCAATAATTGACTCTGAGGGCACTATCTCCAACACTTCATTAATGTGATTAATGAAAGAAAAGAAACCTAAAAGATGTTGTAGAATCAAATTTTTCGAAAAGGGTAGCTACAGTTTTGCTTTGCATAGCGATATATATGATATATCCCGCACCTTATTTGATGAGGAAAGAGCTGAGATCCCTTCACCGGGAGTGACCTCTTTAGCAAAACTGGCAGATGCTACAACACTCGGTTTTTTTTTGATTTCTTTTGGAGTTTTGCTTTGCATAGTGATGTATATGATATATCCTGCACCTTATTCCATAAGGAAAGAGCCGAGATCCCTTCACCGGGAGTGACCTCTTTAGCAAAACTAATAAAAGCCTCAAAATCACTCCATTTCAAAATTCACATGATTCTATAACAATATCAAGTTCATTACGCAATAGGTTTTTCAGAAAAACCTGTCGTAGCCCTCCGTCATTTTAGATAAGTCCTACTTAGTATTCATGCTACGTTTGTTGACCTCCGTCAAGGCGTAGTGTGCGGTAGCTAACTAGTATTTATCTGCTTATGCATATGATGCAGATTGGATTAGGGTAGTCGTACGACCTTGTTGACCTCCGTCAAGGGTCGTGCGGGTGGGTTTGATTCAATCAAGAAATGACGGGTTGAACTTGACTTGCACCCTATGGTTTGTTGACCTCCGTCAAGGTCATGGGATGCTTGGGGCAAAATATTATCGGGAATTTCAAGTGTTGAGATTTGCAATGAGATTGCATACCTTCTATGAGATAGTTGGATCCCGATACCCACTGCGAGTAATTGTTACTCCTGGGAGAGTTTTAAACAGGACAATTAGCCGATCAAGTAGGTGTCTAGAAAGGTGTCAACGGGGTTACGCCTCTGGGAAAACGAGGTTTTCTTTAATTAGGTCCGTGCAAAAGCACGGGGAACCTCCCTCAAAGTACTGACACTGGCCTGGCTGAAAGATTGGCGAAATTGTAGGGTGTAATTAATCCCGGCTAGTCTTTCCATTTTGGGTTTGAAGGAAGATTTGATAAAAACAGTGGGAGCCATCCTAATTAGATAAAATAATAACCAATATGATCTTGCAAGAGCATACGCTAAAGTGTTTTCTTCTCTCTCTCTCCAGGTAGCGACCATATCATGCCTTAATAAAGATAATAATATGGATGTATTGACCGAACCTGCATGTTATACTGTGCTGGGGAACGTTGGTTCCGTTCTTTCTTATAAGAGTTATAAGACTGAACAGGATATAGGGGAATACCAAGATTCCCATGCCACCCGAATGAAGAAAGTACATGTTGATGCATTTTCTTCGGGTGTGTTCGTTACAGAGAACTGTTTCTCCATTTGCTCTACGTCCTGGATACTAGATACCGGGTCAGGATCCCATATATGTAATCAGTTACATTGTCTTAGGAAAGGTAGAGAACTTGGAGAAGGTGATAAAGACATGAGGGATGGAAATGATGCAATTGTTGCAGCTAATACCTTCCGGGAATATCACCTTGTATTGCCAACTGGTAATACATTGATTCTGAACGAATGCTATTTCATGCCGAACCTGATATGCAACATTATATCGGTTTCTTTGTTGAGTAAAGAGAGATATAATTTTCTATTATAGGATAATGTTATGAACATTTTCCTTAACCAAAAGTTGGTTGGATCAGGCACGTTGTGCAATGGCATTTATGTTCTAAATCAATCAACAGTTCTGAGCATAACAAACACACATAAGAGGAAGAGTTCAGAAATGAACGAATCCTTCTTGTGGCATTGTAGACTGGGTCACATCAATATGACACGACTAGCTAAGTTGTATAAGGATGGATATTTAAATCCGTTTGAATTTTTATCTTATGACACTTGCCAGTCATGTCTCAAAGGCAAGATGACCAAAACTCCGTTTACGGGACACGGAGAAAGAGTTACCGAACTCTTGGGACTGATACATAGTGATGTATGCGATCCCATGTCTACACATGCCAGGGATGGTTCTTCATACTTCATTACATTCACTGACGATCTCTCTAGATTCGGATATGTGTTCCTGATGAAACACAAATCAGAAGCTTTTGAGAAATTTAGAGAATATAAACAAGAAGTCGAGAACCAAACCGGGAAAAGTATTAAAATCCTTCGATCTGATCGAGGAGGTGAATACTTGAGCAATGAATTCCTGGACTTCCTAAAAGAGAATGGGATTCCCTCTCAGCTAACTCCTCCATATACACCACAGCACAACGGTGTATCGGAATTTGGAAAAACCGCTATAGCTATCGATACTATATTAAACCAAAAGGCGACCCTATGACGTTTCCGTCATTGAAGTAGCCTACGGAGGAACCGCACCCTATTAGATATGGTGCGCTCTATGATGAGTATAGCTGAGTTACCTATTTCATTTTGGGGATATGCACTGGAGACAGCAGCATACATACTGAATAGGGTTCCTACCAAATCTGTGCCTACCACCCCATATGAGATATGGGAGGGGAATAGACCATATCTTAATTTTATTAAGATATGGGGTTGCCCGGCCTATGTCAAAAGGCAAAAACCGGACAAACTCGAGGCAAGATATGTTTTGTGTAAGTTTGTTGGATATCCTAAGCATTCGCGAGGGTATATCTTCTACCACAGTGAGGAACAAAGGGTGTTTGTTGCTCAACAAGCTACCTTTTTAGAAAAGGAATTTCTTGCAAAAGAGATTAGTGGCTCTGAGGTAGAACTGGAAGAGGTTCAAGCTGTACAAACCACAACAGAAGATTTGGTGGAACCAGAGGATTCGGTAGTTCCTGATGAACCCTAGCCACTCCGCCGATCTTGTAGGGTTCCTCACCCACCTGAGAGATACTATGGTTTTCTCATGGATGGTGGGAGCGAGGATTGCATCATGGTTGATGATGACCCAACTAGCTTCGAGCAGGCCATCACGAGTGGGGACTCAGTGAAATGGCTGGATGTAATGCGGTCCAAGATGGAATCCATGTACACCAACAAAGTGTGGACTTTGGAAGTTGCTCCTGAAGGGGTAAAACCCATTGGGAGCAAATGGATCTTCAAGAAAAAACTTGGTGTAGATGGGAAAGTGGAGACTTTCAAAGCTAGACTTGTTGCAAAGAGTTTTTGTCAAAGACCAGGTATGGACTATGACGAAACCTTTTCTCCAGTGGCTATGCTTAAATCCATCCGGATCATGCTTGCCATCGCTGCAAATCATAACTACGAAATCTGGCAAATGGATGTTAAGACCGCCTTTCTAAACGGTGATTTAGAAGAGTGCGTGTACATGACTCAGCCAGAAGGCTTCGTAGATAGTGGGAGCAGCGGGAAGGTGTGCAAGCTGCTTAAATCAATTTATGGATTAAAGCAAGTATCGCGGAGTTGGAACATCTGCTTTGACGTCGTTATCAAAGAGTTTGATTTCGTTAAAAACGTAGATGAACCTTGTATCTACAAGAAGGTGGCAGAGAGTAAGGTTGTCTTCCTCGTATTGTACGTGGATGACATACTCTTGATAGGAAATGACATTCCTATGATGCAATCGGTCAAGCTCTTCTTATCACAAAGATTCTCAATGAAAGATCTAGGTGATGCCTCCTGCATACTGGGAATTATGATCTATAGAGATAGATCTAAAAGGATATTGGGATTGTCCCAATCCAGGTACATTGACACCATACTAAAGAGGTTTAGTATGGAAGAGTCCAAACTTGGGTTTTTACCCACGATCTCAGGGCTCACTCTCTCCAAAGAGATGTCTCCCAAGACTGATTTGGAAAGAGCTCGCATGCAAGGGATACCCTATGCTTCGGCAGTAGGCTCTATCATGTACGCGATGCTATGTACCAGACCCGATGTAGCATACTCACTAAATGTAGTGAGTAGGTATCAAGCTGATCCTGGAGAGAGTCACTGGACAGCTGTGAAGATCATTCTCAAGAACTTACGAAGGACTAAAAAGATGCTCTTGGTGTATGGTAACGGAGAACTCCAAGTGGAGTCCTTTACCGATTCGAGCTTCCAGAGTGATAAGGACGACTCTAAGTCGCAGTCGAGATTTGTCTTTACCCTTTACGGAGAGGCGATTAGCTGGAAGAGTTCCAAGCAGGAAACCGTGGCAGACTCGACGATGGAGGCTGAATACATCGCTGCCAACGATGCTGCCAAAGAGGCTGTCTGGATCAAGAAGTTCATTACTGAACTTGGAGTGGTTCCATCCATTGAGCATCCAATACCTTTGTATTGTGATAACAATGGAGCGGTAGCTTTGGCTAAGGAACCCAGGTCCCATCAGCGATCCAGGCATATTCTGAGGCGGTATCACCTGATCCGGGAGATAGTTGATCGCCGGGAGATCGAGGTCAGGAGGGTTGACACGAAGAACAACACTGCGGATCCACTCACGAAGGCCATTCCCCAGATACAGTTTGAGAGACTCTTCGGGATGCTTGGTATGCGATACTACAGCAGCTGGCCCTAGTGCAAGTGGGAGATTGTTAGTTGTATGTATGCCCTAGAGGCCAGTATTGTACAGATGATGTATATTATATTGGATGCTTGGACATATATAGAGAGGACTTTCTTACTCGATATGATAGTATGCTATCTGGTTGCTCTTTATCTTAACATGTATACTTGTCTCTTCATACTGTCTTAAAGTTACATGTTGGTAAAGCCCTTAGGATGTGTACTTGACTACCTGGACTATGATGCGGATCATACTAGTGGGGACATGGTAGTCCATAAGTACATCCTTCAAGGTCCCTAGTCGTGGGTGTATCGAGACGGGGCATCGACATACCAGTGTACACTAGCGTATACGCTTCTCGACCCATGAGATGGGCGATGGATGATCCCATATCCATTGGTGTTTGACATCAGAGAGGGTATACGGGTGCTCAGTGGAGACAGGGTACACTGGACGGACTCGTCGAGAACTCCAAGATGGTATTATACCTCACGTCAGATGGCAGTTCTCTGGTGACACTTGTGGAGGTTAGTCTGTAGACCCAAGATCGTCATAGAGTCTTGTGTGATTCCCACTGTGATTTGATTTCGACCTTACCACGTACATGAGGGCGTGCAAAACGGTGGTTTTTGGGTACAGTCCCGAGTCACATGGAGGCAATGAGCGATAGGAGGGGTTTCGTCTCTCCCGGTATTGGGGGTTGATGTTGCGCTGTGCTCGATTGGCCATAACAGTGAAGTCCCTGGCCAGGGCTGATTTAGAGATTTACTGGTAAGTGTTACCAGTAGTTTCTCGACCCGTTATGAGCCTCACATCGGCACGACTTATCGGTTATTGGGATCTGACGTTTACCACCCCTAGACTTGATATGCGACATATCAGACGAGGAGACCAGACTGTATGGGAAGTGTTACCGGCAGACTTTTACAGGAGTTAGAGCGGGCTTGCTTGTTGATCTTCTGATCGCTCAATACCCGGGTAGCCGTTACGTCCAGCTAGTACTGCTGATGGCTTGTGGGTGCATGATGTGATCATCACCTACTGTCGGCGTATTGACGAGTCTTTAGAGTCCTACATAAAGGTTTTACTGGCTCAGGCAAAACGAAATAGGAGCACGTATGTGATATGTGCGGGACCGAGAATAATGCGTGTATGTGATACCGTATTCTATTCTCACGACTTTTTTTATCGGTCGGTTATATATGATATAGCCATCAAGTGTTGATTCGATAAATCGATACAATGGATGTTAGTCGGTTATATGAGATATGACCGGATTATTAAGTCAAGTGTTGATTTAATAATTAAGTGTATAATTGTATATTAGATATACTAGATTACATTTACTAACACTTGTTCACTTTAGGTTTTTTCTCACATGAACACAAATTTAATATATATGTGATATATATTAAAATGTGTTTTCTTTTTGTATCATGGTTGTTGATACACATGACTTGGGTGTATGAGACCTACACCATGCTATCTATTATGTTGGGTTTTTATATTTTAAGTAATTACAAAATTAGTGGAGGATTAGATCAATGCATGAAGCTTGTGGAAGCTTGTGGATGCATTGACTAAGTCCACTTGAGTTTGTTTTTACTATGGATATTTGTTAACCCAACCATAAGGATTAGCCATGGGTTAAGTCTCTACAAGAGTTAGTATATGATACTCACTCACCATGGTTAGCCTTCTCACTTGATCATTATCCTCATCTCTTTCTTTTCTTCTTCTTCTTCATTGTTAAAAAGAAAAAGCTTGCTAGGGTTTGATCCAAAGTGAGAAAGATTGTGAGAAATAAAATTCTAAAGAGAACCCACTTTCTATTTCTCCATCCTCTACTAGACTAGCACTTTAGTTTAGGGTGTTTGCTTCACTAATTCTCAAGTTAGTGAAGTAGTAGCTTTAGTTGGCATCCCCTCGACGTAGATCATCTTCGGCCTCGAAGACTTCAAGCAAGGACGTGTCTTTCGCCTCGTGAAGCCATGCAAGGGTCCGGGAGAACCACGATCGCAGCGAAGGAACTTCAACAAGGAGCTATAGAAGTGAAGGACCGATCTACAAAGGTTGTATTTCGTATTCACTTAGTCGTAAATGTAGTTTACTAGCATATGAAACCCTAATTTTCTAGCAACGATCTTGCTTAGGGTTATTCGGCACGGCTAAAATTTTAAACATGCAAGGTTGATGCATTGTAGAACCTTATTAGAGTGCCTAGTAACCCTACAGTTAGAACAAGCTAGTAAAGGTTAATGGCGTGGCTCTAATACCATGTAAGTCTATGGTAGCGCCCTGCCAATAATCTAAGGCCAAACGCGGAACAAAACTTTTACAACTGGCGCTAGCGTAGACTATAACCCGGATCGTGCCATTAACACTAAACTAGCTAACTGTAAAATGATAGAATGGCTATACCGATCGATCCGTGTCCTTCGGTCTTTAGCCATCATCCCACGCTACTCGCGACTTCTCCGATCTCCTGTCTCCTCGTCGAGGTGGCATGTCACGACCCGAAAAGTACTGAACATGACCGACACTTAAATTACGAACGTCTCGAGGCGTCCGTAATCTACGTAAGCCAAAACCCAGAAATCAAAACCAAAGAATCCGTAGAATGAAGGAAAAACCATATTAAAGAAAGTAGTTTTAATTAACATTTTCCGAAGTATGTATTTTTAAAGTCTCAAGTATTTTCTGAAAATTTCGGCAGAGTCTCCTTTGTAAATACTAGCCCCCAAACGGGATACAACATGAATAGTATACGAAATCAATAAAAAGGCATCCCCAAGCGGGAGCTAGCTCTTTGTCAATCGACGGTCACAACCACAGAAGCAATATAATATACAACGCCAAGGGCGAGGATAAGAACTCAAAAGAAACTCAAAGCAACATAAAAACCATAATAATAAAACGCGCGACTCTAGGGTCGAAAGAATAACACACTGTTCTTCTAACTCTCTCAAATATACAATCTGGTTGATGGAGTTTCTGGATACATCTGAAATAATAATAAACGATGGTGGTCCTGATACAAAGAACCCACCTGCCAAAGCAATCACCCGGAAAGAACAGTGTGCCAGCAAAGCCGCAAAGAACCTGTACGGCAAAACCTGCAAGGAACTGTGGCACAACGGGGGTGAGTTGCCAACTCGTGAGTAGAAAACATCTACAAGCAGAAATCGCATGCATAACGCTATCCTAGGTCATATCAGGTAATATCCTTAATAAAATCCTGGTCCAGCTATGTATAGTGTAATACTACATGCTCGTGTCAGTGCCTCAGATAGCAACATATCAGATATATGATGTATGAATGCATTACGAATTTAAACAGAATATATCATGAGCGAGACAACTGTTTTCTTTAATCAATGAGATTTTTATATGTATGTCAATCACGTATCATCAATGAACCCAACAGAGAAATCAGTGTCATGCATCGACACAAAACATAAGTCTCAGTATCTCAAAATCAAATCATCAATATCTCAAATCTCAAATCACAATCTCAATTTTCAATATCTCAGGCATCCGTATCATCTGCGGGATCGGCCCTCGGGCTCCAGCAGAACGGATCAGCCCATAACATCAATCTCATGGCCATGAACGGCATCCTCCGGATATCCGCTGCGCCAGGTAAAATCACCGGTAGGTAGTCTTCCCCTGCCGGGCTCATCATCTACTACTCGAACTTCTTGCCCCGGGGTACCATACCGGGTCCACCATGTACCCGAAGACAGTTCATCCAACTCCTTGAATCGGGTCGCGAAAACTATCTCAGAACCGAGAAAACATCATGGTGGACACTACTCATCTTATCAAGGAAAAACCGCATTTTTCTCTTTAAAATACATCATCAGTTATAAAACTTTCACATGCGGTTTTCCAAATCCAGAAAAAATCAAGATGGATCCGAAAACATCAAATCGCCATGTCAATGAAAGTGAAAACCGACATAATGTCCATAATACTGTATAACCAATGAATATATGAATGCATCTAATATCATGCAATGAATGCAATAGTTTAACTAGCATATGAAAGCTATAACGTATTGCGACATCAATTATCAAGCTATGTCAATGAAATAGTATTTTCTAAAGTATACGTGACATGGCAATTACCGATGAAGATGTGTGTGAGCCGGCAAGCGAGTGTACGTGGAGCATACGAATCATCGGTAATGGTGCCGGTGTCCCAACAGTATGGTTTCATAATTACTTCGTACACAATAACATGCAATGATGCGATAACAACATAATAAGGAAAATGAATAGTAAATACAACAATAATTTGCGGAACATGAATAATAACGTAACAACAAGGAATCTACCTTACTATACATGTGATATACTGTTTTGCCGTTTGAAATAGTACGAATCGTGGTGTTTGAAAAATAAGGACTACAGTGTTTTTAAGAAAATGTACGTCTTTTGAAATATCCGTAGTATCCCTTGACATGTCTTAAAAATCATCACGATTCGTTAGTTTTGGAAATAGGTATGACTCAGGTCCAGTCTGATATCTACTAGGTAAACTACAGGTCTAACTAACAACCAATCGAAAGGGGTACGGAAACCACCTACACCTGAGTCGATATATATATATATATATATCCGTCTATATAATAGTTGGTGATCCCAGCTCAATAGTATCCCATACGATACACCATCTGATATGACATCCTCAAATCAAGAGTGCAGATCTATCATCAATATATAGCTCGTACGGTAAATCCATCGTACGGCATTTCAAACTGGGTACGGGTGAATATCACATTTATCTTATTATTCATCTGGTATCCACATCATCACATATCGTGGGTAGGGGTACTGATCTAAGTCTAGTACACTACTAATATCATCAACATATATATAAATGCGTGTGTATGAAACACATCGTCTACCGATCCGCTATCATCACATTCCGCATCTCATAATACGATCCAAATCATATCACCGATCTCGTGGCCTAAAACCCAAACTCATCGACTCATCTCCAAATATCATACAATATCCTCAATATTCATACATGTGTATATGAATGTATATATGCATAGTCCCATACCCATGCGTATATACATATATACACATTCCCATATACGCACAAGAAGATGATATATGCAAGTGTATATGTGTGCGTGTATGCAAATCCTTACTCTAGGGTTTCGTGACTAAGAAATCCGCTAAAATCCTTTCTTCAATTCTCGCTAACCCTAAACCCATAAGCTCCTAAGGTTTCTCTTATTCGATATTCATATCTCCTATTAACACATAAAAGTATATCGTTACCACGTCACCTCATTCCTCATAATTTTTTGCGGGGGTGCTATACGCCATCCACCCGACTTCTCCCTGTAGATATAAATCTACTCACCTAATCTTCGCTCGCCGGTGCCGACGTCGCCACGCGCTTGCTTGTCCTCTCGAAGTCCACATGGAGGTACCTCATGATCAAGAGATCAAATATGGAAATCAAAGCCTATAAAATGCCAACTTGTTCCCTAGATCCATGCTAGATAGGAAAAAGAGAAATGGGTAGGGATTGGATTTGGATTTTAGCTTGATTTTTTTGTGGATTTTGAAGCATTTTAGATGGATTTTTGAAGGGAAAAGAGAAGGGGAAATGGGGGGGAGGCTGTTGCTGCTATAGGGTCGGCCACATTGGGGAGGAGAGGTGAGAGAGTGAGGTGAGGGAATGTCAACTCAAGAAAAGTCCAAGTCAACCCAAAAGTCAAAGCCCAATACTCATTTAACTTTCTTTCTTTGTTTTGTTTTGTTTTCTTTTCTTTTGGCAAAACACGTGGGGAAATGAGGGGGACACTTAGGCTGCTGATTTTGGGAGAGGAGAGAGGGTGTGGGTGAGGGAAAAATGATAAATGTTATACCCCAATATCTATTTGCACTAATTTCACTATTTAAGCCTTTTTCTTCGATATTTTCTAAAACCGTTTGACAGATTCATTTCATTTCAAAAACAATATGTTAATTTTTTTTAATGTGTTATGATGCACAAAATTTGTTTCAACCCATTCCAATTTATAATTTTCCCTAATTAAATGTATTAGTGACGGCTTAAAATAATATTAAAATAATTAATTTCGGAAATTTTTTCAGAAAATTAGAAATTTTACCAGTGGCTCAATAAACACCAAATACTAGCAATTACATAGCTAGAATATATATATATTTAATTTTATAATAAAGATAATTATATTTTGACTTTTTACGGAAAACCCCCTTATTTTACCGATTTTCCGAAATTTCACCGAAACGATTTTCAAAACGTTACAATCTTCCCCCCTTAAAGAAATTCGGTCCCCGAATTTAATTTAAACCCCCCCCCCAAATACTAAAACATTTCAGCAAAACCATCAAATTGTCGGGGCTCCGAAAACATAAATAAATAAAACATATATCGTAGCGCAATGCATGCGCATGAAAAAAAGTGTATAACTCAAAATCAAAACTCCGTCAAACATCCCGCAATCATCGGAGTCATGGGGAAGACATCAATGTCCAAATCCAATACGAAAACCAATATGATATACATCATTAAAGCATCTGGAAGCAATGCATGCCAAACCTTTTTCAAATTGCTGTGCGATGTGTGTATCACTGCACAGTGGCGGGCGTCCATTGTGAGAAAATAACTAGATATATATATATATATATCCTTTGTTTAACATACACGTTCTGCCGTTTTGAAAACAATTTAGAAGGGTTTTCCTTTTTAAACAGTTTCGTGTCATCACTGACACATAGGTAAATTCTGAGATTATAGCTCTTCTTTGGAAATCCCTTCGATAACTATCAATGCATGCAAAATATACTCAGGTACTGTCCTCTAACTAGTCCTGCTCGGTACTGAACCAAATAGCAAACATCATAAAATATACTGCTCCAAAAGAAATCAATCCCAAATATATATATGAATGCCATTTGCGTCTGGTGCGCACAGAAATCGAAATCTATGAATGTGCCATACATATGCACAGAAACAACATCTAAGTGCAACAGGTGTGCACGAAACACCTGTCAAAGGCAACGTGTGTGCCTGACAGCAAAACCAGGTGCATCTGATATGGACGAAGAATCTTGATTTAGTGCATCTGGTGTGCACCTAAATCGCATCAAGTGCTTTAAGTATGCGCAAAATCCAAAAATGTGCATGAAAACGAACATCGAATATCACACTCGAAATCGACGGTATACGATACATTTCAATCAAAATCCCAATCAGGTATACCGTGGTATAAAATCTCACCATCCTGTGCATCGGCGTGCACAAAAGCAAATCGAATACTAGAAGTGCATGAAAACTATGCTGAAAGTATAAGTTAAATCATATTCTTGCCCTAGGCATGAAATCAAATATCATGAAACTCGGTCATCAAAACTCAGTCATGAAATAAATCACCCAAAAATACTGAAATCCAAAGTGACGGATACGTGATAGTCAATCACAAAATCACAACTCATAAATACTGTCGTTGATACGTCCGTCCTTCAAAGTCGAGAAGGTGTCGGTGCATCCAATGCTAGCAGAGCAAGATATCTACTTTCCTTCTGATCATGGCATGTCGCCTAGTGCCCTTAGGCCCTCGTCTCTTACTGCAGATTGCAAAGTACATAGCTCATCGGCTCAACGGTCCAACATAGAAACGATAACGGAAGCAGTCCGCTCTGCCACATCCTCTAAAGATCTCTGGTCAACTATCATGGTTACTCATAACATGTCTCGTTGACGATGCCGAACTCTGGACTACTGGGTGTGCGTCATATGACCGCTCCTGGGTCCAGGTCTTCTCGTTTAGTATTTCCAGAAAGATCTTGTCGGGGCCTCTCCCAAATCTCGTTTCTGCCGAACTGCCCGGAAGTTATCATCCTTTTACTATATCTAATTCTTGTTCCGGAACGGCTGCATACTCATCACGACTCCTCCTGGAATATATATCCATAGTCAATGCTTCTGCTTGCGCATCACATCTCTGATGTCGGCAGAGTGGAACATCATCTCATCAAGATCTCGTACGAACCTCTTACTCCACTTTTCTCTAATGTTTACTGCTTCGGACTCGTCTCTTCGTGGCTGCATGGACTGCGCTCCTGTAAGTCTACGTTACCCACCCCGGTGCTTACGGGGAGGCGGAATAGGTAAAAATCAAAATTTTAACACTAGGTAACATGGACTAAAATCTTGAGAATCTTTGCCAAACCATTGCTAACTAAACTAGAAGAGGTTCTATCTGCTATGCTCAAGAGATTATACCTCACGAACCTAGTCCTTCGGGTCTTCTCTCCTCTTTCCTCCTCGTCCATGCAAGCTCCAAGGATCGATCCGGATCTTGCTCACCTCCGCGGCCTCCTTGAGTCGAAGACGATCCATGCGAGAGTTTGTGTTCCGAGCTCCACCTCAAGCCGAGGTAACTAGGGCAACAAGTGTGCTATGCTTGATGTCCTAGGTGATGTAGAAGATGGTGGTGGATTTGTTTGTCTATTTTGTTTCTATTTTTCTCAACACATGAGAGCTATAGAAAAATCAAGAGGAGGAAGAAGGAGGAGGAACCATGAGAGCTCACTCTTTCAAGAGATAATGATACTAGAAAAATATAATGAGTAATCTTTTATCATGATAATGTTGATGACTACATTGATTTGACCATTATCATCTCAAAATAAAACCAAAAGAAAAAGAAGACTCTAGATCTCACCTGAAAGATCCTAGTCAACAATGGTCAAATTGTCAACAAGGTCAAGTATGGTCAAATGGTCAAAGCAATTAGCCATAACATAATTATCATAATTAAAGATTAGTAAATAATGTCCCCGCCTCATAATGGTTTTGACCGAACCACCTGTCAAAACCCTAAGGAGGCACCTCCTTCTTCTTCGCTCCTCACAACTGTGCATACACACCCGCATCCGCATTCCGTAGAATGCGAATGCACAGAAGACAAAACTAATCCATCTATACAATACTAGGTTCTGGCTTAAACCAAAGCCCACTAGTATTGTCTGCCCGAACATCATACGCGCACAAGTGCATGTAAGTGATCGTAGCCCTGCCGTAAAACCATACGGCCTCTACACCTTTCGCCCAGTGCAGGGAAACTCTCTGTGTGGGACTCTAAAGACTCGACACTACGCTGGCAGTGGGTTTAACCACATACCGCAAGCGGCACTAGCTGTACGTAATGGTCCCTAGGTAGATTTCGATAAGAAGGCCGATGAGGTAAACCCATCCGAACACCTACTGAGCCTGAATGTGACAATCTCCGTACAGTCCGGTCTGTTCGTCTGAGAGTATCGCATGGCGGGCCTATGGGGGCGGTAAACGTCAGACCCCTAATAGCGGTACAAGTCATGCCGGAGTGTAGCCCAGAACACCCTGAGAAACTACTGGAAACACTACTAGTAATTCTCGCTTGCCCTGGCCAGGGACTTTGTGTAATGGCTCTCCTAGACACAGCGCGATATCAACCACCAATACCGAGAGAGACGAATCCTATCGAACCGCTACTGCCTCAAAGTGCTTCGGGACTGCACCCAACTACTACCTGTTTGCATGACTCCTTTGAGCCGTGGTAGGGTAGTAATCAAAGTACAGTGGGAACACACTCGAGGCGAAGAAGCAGTGTCAAGTCGACGGACTAAGTTGTACTTCTGTCACCTGGGAATTGTTATCTGACGAAAGGTATAGTACCAACCAACAGTTCCCGACGAGTCTTGTCCGGTGTACTCGTAACCTAATGAGCACCCGCATACTATCTCCAGTACGACGTACTGATGGCCGTGGGACAAACCATCTCCCCTGCTGGGATGAGAAGCGCATGCGCTAGTCTACTCCGGAGTATCGATGCCCTGTCTCGATAATCCTACGACTAGGGACCTGTATAAGGATGTGCTTATAGATTTCCCAGCCCCCACAAGTGTGACTGCCATCACAACGCTGGTAATCAAGCAAAGATCCTAAGGGCTCTACTAATATGTATAAGCGATATGCTAAAATAAACACATGAACATATTAAAGTAGAAACAAACCAAGTAGCTCCCCCAATACCGGCAAGATTGTTAGTGTATATGCCCTAGAGGCCATTACTGTATCGTACTAGTTTGTATATTATTTAATGGAAACTTGGGATATTCACAGTTGTATAGACAATCTTGCTCAAAATGAAACTAGTATGATACAGTAATTCCTTAATGGAAACTTGGGATATTACTTAATGGAAACTTGGGATATTCACAGTTGTATAAACAATCTTGCTCAAAATGGTAGTATGCTACTTGGTTTGTTTGTACTTTAATATATGCATGTGTTTCTTTTAGCAATATCGGTTATACATATTAGTGGAGCCCTTAGGATCCTTGCTTGATTACCAGCGTTGTGATGGCAGTCACACTTGTGGGGGATGGATAGTCTACAAGCACATCCTTATACAGGTCCCTAGTCATAGGATTATCGAGACAGGGCATCGATACTCCGGAGTAGACTAGCGTATGCTCTTCTCATCCCAGCAGGGGAGATGGTCTGTCCCACAGCCATCAGTACGTCGTACTGGAGATAGTATGCGGGTGCTCGTTAGGTTACGAGTACACTGGACATGACTCATCGGGAACTGTTGGTTGGTACTATACCTATCGTCAGATAACAGTTCCCAGATGACATGAGTACAGCTTAGTCCGTTGACTTGACACTGTCACTTTGCCTCGAGTGTGTTCACACTGTTCTTTGATTACTACCTACCACGGCACAAAGGAGTCATGCAAACAGGTAGTAATTGGGTGCTGTCCCGAAGCACTTGGAGACAGTGACGGTTAGACAGGATTCGTCTCTCCCGGTATTGGGGGTTGATATCGCGCTGTGTCTAGGAGAGCCATTACACAAAGTCCCTGGCCAGGGCAAGTGAGAATTACTGGTAGTGTTTCCAGTAGTTTCTCAGGGTGTTCTGGGCTACACTCCGGCACGACTTGTACCGCTATTAGGGGTCTGACGTTTACCGCCCCTAGGCCCGCCATGCGATACTCATAGACGAACAGATCGGACTGTACGGAGATTGTCACGTTCAGGCTCAGTAGGAGTTCGGATGGGTTTACTTTATCGGCCTTCTTATCGACATCTACCTGAAGACCGTTACGTACAGCTAGTGCCACTTGTGGTCTGTGGTTAAACCCACTTCCAGTGTAGTGCCGAGTCTTTAGAGTCCCACATAGAGAGTTTCCCTGCACCGGGCAAAAGGTGTAGAGGCCGTATGGTTTTACGGCAAGGCTACGATCACTTACGTACACTTGTGCGCGTATGATGTTCGGGCAGACAATACTAGTGGGCTTTGGTTTAAGCCGGATCCTAGTATTGTATAGATGGATTAGTTTTGTCTTTTGTGCATTCGCATTCTACGGAATGCGGATGCCGGTGTGTATGCATAGTTGTGAGGAGCGAAGAAGAAGGAGGTGCCTCAATAGGGTTTTGAAAGTTGGTTCGGTCAAAACCATTATGAAGCGGAGACATTATTTACTAATCTTTAATTATGATAATTATGTAATGGCTAATTGCTTTGACCATTTGACCATACTTGACCTTGTTGACAATTTAACCATTGTTGACTAGGATCTTTCATGTGAGATCTAGAGTCTTCTTTTTTAATTTTGGTTTTATTTTGAGATGATAATAGTCAAATCAATGTAGCCATCAAATTTATCATGATAAGAGATTAGTAATAATAATTTTTATGGATCATTATCTCTTTGGCTTTCTCTCTCATCAAAAGAGAGCTCCCATAGTTCCTCCTCCTTCTTCCTCCTCTAGATTTTTCCTTTGCTCTCATGTGTTGAGAAAATAAGGATCTAAATTGACAAACGTATCCATCTTCTTCTTCTACACCACCTAGGACATCAAGCATAGCACACTTGTTGCCCTAGTTACCTCGGCTTGATGTGGAGCTCGGAACACAAACTCTCGGGTGGATTGTCTTCGACTCGAGGAGGCCGCGGAGGTGAGCAAGATCCGGATCGATCCTTGGAGCTTGCATGGACGAGGAGGAAAGAGGAGAGAAGACCCGAAGGACATGGTTCGTGAGGTATAATCTCTTGAGCATAGTAGATAGAACCTCTTCTAGTTTTGTTAGCAATGGTTTAGCAAAGATCCTCAAACTTTTAGTCCATGTTACCTTGTGTTTGAAAATTGTTTTTTACCTATTCCGCCTCCCCGTAAGCACCGAGGTGGGTAACGTGGACTTACAGTGTTATCAGAGCCTCGCTAAACCATTACTAGCATGTTAGCAAAGTATTTAGAATTTCGATCCGAGAAAAAAAATCGCAAAACACGTCAAAATCCTCAAGTTTCTGCCGATTTTTAAAACAGCCCTAAAAATATTTCCACACATCTTAAAAATCCGTGCAGGGTTTTCTGGGAACACACAAGAAAAACGAGACAACGATTCGACCATACCGCCGTGGAAGCGCGGCGAAACCATGTGTTTCGCCGCGGATCCGCGGCCGGGTCAACTCTGTCGCGACTCGGATTAGTTGCAGTGTTCTTATTTTGACGTTTTGTGATTTTTAAAATATTTTGTTTCTGCCCAGAATTTCCAGAGAACAAAGTTGTGTTTGGGGTAGTTAAAAATTGGTGTTTTGATCGAAGTTCTACAAACTTTTGCTAAATGGTTATATCTGTGATGTGGTATATGTATTGAACGTCTACTAATCGCTATACGTCGATTAGTGGGGGTTATACATATCTGTGATCTGTGATGTTGGATTGTGTATATGAACTTGTTGGATTGTCGCAGATGCATAGCCGGGGTTTATGAGATGAGAGTTTCTTTATCTTTCATTTGATGTAACATGTAAATTGATATAATATTATTTTTATGGCCGCACATCCGGGATGAGGTTGTAGCCGCAATTGTATATTATTTCTTTTACTGTTTTTGCTCCTCGGATAGACCCAAGGTGGGATGGACAAACTACCGGGTATTTTGTAGTGCTGAGTGGCCTACTCACGTTGTTGAGGGAGGTTGCTCCACTTCGGGTACTTGGCGGGTAGTTTGCCGCACCCGTAGGGGTCTAGGGTGAGGTTTGGAAATTCATCGCGACCGTGTAATCCGTCTTTCGTTGCAGGCTCAAACGAAACATGGATTCCTAGTATATCCAATGTGTTCATCTGTGATCTGGAATGGCTATCATTGCATCTGACGAATGTATATATCTATATATGATATCTAGTAGGCGTTGCTTATGTTTTGCATCCGCGCTAGTCCAGCCCCCGCTCTGTCGTTAGTTAAGTAACCTAACGGGTGATGAAGGGACCCCGTGGCGAATGTGGATGGCATAAGCGTACGTCATATTTTCGTTGTTTTCTGCAATGGTAGGATTAATTGATGGGACACATTAAATTAATGCAAGAAAACAAACCAAAGTTAAAATCGTTGGAACAATTTCAAAACCACTCGGTTTCTTTTCAAAACAGAAAACTTTTAAAAACGCGGAGCTTAAACCACTCCTTTTAAAAGCTATCAGGTTCCTTCGATTATATCAAGTTCACTACGTTCACGGTTTCGCCAAAACCATTCGTAGCCCTCCGTCATTTCAGTTAAATATTCAGCAGTATTCAAGCTATGTATTTTGACCTTCGCCAAGGCATATTGATTGGTAGCTGCTGGATATTTATCTGTAGCATAGATAGATGCGTTGGTTTGGGACAGTCGTACTACTATTTTAGCCTTCGTCAAGGGTATGTACGGGTGGGTTCAAATTAACCTGGATAATGACGGGTAGAACTTGACATGTGACTTATGATATGTTGGCCTTCGTCAAGGTCATAAGAGCATGGGGCAAAAATCCACATCGGGAGTTTCTAAAGAAAATGAAACTTGCTAGTGTTGCATACCATTTAGAGTTTGATAATGTTGGTAGGATTCCTTCGGCATTATCTCACAATGATATTTGGATCCCGATCCTACTGTGAGTATCCGCTACTCCTCGGGAAACTTTTCACTTAACGATCAATGCTATAAACCAAGTAGGTATCTAGAAACGTGTTAGCGGGGCTACGCCCACAGGGAAAAGAGGTTATTTAATTAAGGAACTTCACGAAAGCGTCTTAAAACCTCCCTCAAAGTACCGACACTGGCCTGGCTGAACGGTTAAGCAAGTATTGTACGGTGAGATTGATCCCGACTAATTCTTCTTTTATGGTTTGAGGAAGGATTCGAGAAACAGTGGGAGCCATCCTGTTTAGATAAATTAAAAACCAATCTAAACTTTCAAGAGCATCATGCTAAGTGTTTTCTTCTCTCTCTCTTAATTGCAGCGACCCAGTGACCAGACATAGGTTACATCTAGATAATAAAATGACTGAATCCGACTGTTATGACTGGCAAAGGTCTGTCCAGATGTCCATTGCCCATGACAAGCTTGGACACCTCCTAACTAATAAAACCCCTGCCGTCTCAGGACCAGTTTAGGACACTAGCACCATTACCGATGACGCGTATGTACCACATACACTTACTTGCCGGCTCACACACATCTTCATTGGTAATTGCCATGTCATGAACACTTTAGAAAATACTATTTCATTTGACATAGGTTGTTAGCTAATAGTTTAGACATGATATTAGTGTACTTGCCTTATATGCTAGTTAGACATTGTAGTTATTGCCTACTACTTCATGCATGTTATTATTCACTGTTGGGTCGTATTCATGGATTCTCATGCCTATATTCACTTTTTACATGCTATTGATGACTTGGATTCGGATTTCATGAGATTTCTTGGATTTGGAGGAAAACCGCAAAAACATAAATAAACCTTTTCTCTCTTTTAAAATAAAAAGTGTGGTTTTCCCATGATGTATGAGTCGTCCACCATGAGTTTGCTGATGGATTTCGAGACCCGATTCGAGGAGTGGAGGAACCGTTTCGGGTACATGGTAGGCCCGGTGCGGTACCCCGGGGCAAGAGGATCGTGTTGTTGACGTTGAGCCTGGCAGGGGAGCACTACCGACCGGTGATATTACCCGACGCGTCGGATATCCGGAGGATACCGTCGTGGTCTTAAGATGGATGGTAGGGGCTGGTCTGGACTGACGGCGCCCTAGATATTGAGATTGAGACATTGAGATTTTGAGATATTGAGGTACTGAGATTTGATGATACAGGCCAGTACGGATAGCCGGAGTGTTGGAGATAGTGCCCTCAGAGTCAATTATTGGATCACAGGCACATGATTGTAATGATTGAGGGAGGACCTATCCCGGTAGGACAGTCTTACTCGAGATGATAGTATGCTATCTGGTTTATCTTTTTCATCGTGTACTGCTTTAGGTGACCTAACGAGTCGCTATTACACGTTGATAGAGCCCCTCGGATTCTTGCTTGACTACCAGCAGTATGAGGGCGATCATATACGTGAGAGCTGGAGTCTATAAGCACATCCTTAAAAGGTCCCTAGTCGTGGGAGTTTTGAGACTGGGCATCGATACTCCATTAGTAGACTAGTGTATACAGTCGAGACCCCGACGAGGGACGGTGGCCAGTCTCACAAGCCACTGGTGTCATTTGGTTCACCTAAGATGTATACAGGTGCTCATTGGGTTATGAGTACACCGGACAGGACTCGCCCGGAACCTGCTAGTTGGGATTATACCAGACGTCAGATAGCAGTTCCCTGGTGACATGTGTACAGGTTAGTTCATCGACCTGAGATCGTCATTTGTCTCGTGTGAGTTCCCACTGTGCTTTGATTACTACCCTACCACGGCTCAAAGGATTCGTGCAAACAGGTTTTAGTTGGGTACAGTCCCGAGCCACATGGAGGCAGTGAGCGGATCTGCAGGGGTTCGTCTCTCCCGGTATTGGGAGTGAGGTCGCGCTGTGTCTAGGAGAGCCATTACACAAAGCCCTCGGCCGAGGCAGGAGATTACTGGTAGGTATTCCAGTAGTATCTCACGGTGTTCTGGGCTACACTCCGACACGACTTGTACCGCTTTTGGGGGTCTGACTTTACCAACCCCCTAGGCCCGCCATGCGATACTCATAGACGAACGGACCAGACTGTACGGATATTGTCACTGACAGGCTCAGTAGGGTGTCAGGATGAGTTCGCTCATCGATGTCCCTTTTGGTCAATGGCTGGTAGCCCGTCACGTATGGCTAATACCTCTGACGTGCTAGTGGTTAAATCCACAGCCATAATATTGACGAGTCTTTAGAGTCCACCACACACACAGTTACTCAAGTTTCGGGTGAAACGCTGTAGAGGCCATATGGAGATATGGCAGGGTTCGATCAGATATGTGCGGTATTGCACGGATCGTGATCGGACAGTTTTTACTACCCGGCTTTGGCTTAAGCCGGATCCTAGTATTAGATATTGTAGATTTTGTCTCTTTGCATTTATGTTCAGTGGGAATACAAATGCGGACATGTATATGCAGTCGCGGGGTTTTCCTGTAATTTATTACGGGATCAGTTTTCTGAGGTTGCCAGTTGTCTTTCCGTTCCGGCCGGTTTTCCTTTGTTCCTTCGCGGCCGGACTTTTAGATGGAGGGGGTTATTTGCAAGTTTGCAAATAATTTATTGTGGAGGGGTTTATTGTATTATGAGGCATTATGATTGATAAAGCATCTTTGCTTTTCTTGTTCTCATGATGGTTCTATTAATGGTGATTAGAATGGATTAGAGTTGATTAGGAGTTATGTGAGGTTTGCTTTGGATGTGGTCACCTCTTACTTTTCCTACCATCACCTCCCTTCTTGTTTTTCTCTCCACCATTTTTCGTATAGGGGCCGGCCACATTTTGGGTGGGGTGGGGGGGTTCATTTTTTTGATGAGAGAAGATTTGTTCATATCATTTTGCATGCTTCACAAATTCATCCACCTCACTCCAAAGTCTATTGCTCATACCTCCATCAAAGGCAACCAAACCCCAAAAGAGACAAGGTTTTCTACACTACAACCTACAGTACCCTTGGACGCGTCGGCTAGCCAACTTCGCACCCGAGTTGCCTCGGTCCAAAGGTGGGAGCCCGTAAAAGAATTCGGCTACGTGGTGCCCTTTCCGACGAGGAGGTGACGAACGGATATTCCGCGGGAGATCGGAGTGGAGACGAAGACCGAAGGACACGGATCGCTTGGTATAGCTTCTCTACTCTTTTCTTGTTTGCTAGTAGCTAGGTTAATGGCCCGATCCGGGTGAAAAGTGCGCGGTGGTGCCGGTTGCAAGTTTTGCAAAGTTTTTCGTTTCCGCGTTTCCAGCGTCGGATCGACGGCCGGGGTGCCGCCGCGGACTTACATTGGTATCAGAGCCACGCCATTAACCTTGCCTAGCTTGTTCTAGTGTGTTTACATCTTCGATCGAACAAAATTCCAAAAACCCGCGTTTCAAATACACAGTTTCTGTCGAAATTTTTTTGGCTCCAAAAATTTTTCAGGGTGTTGAAGTATACTGTGCATGGAAATACAAGCAATCTGGGAAAATTTGGTCGCGAGATCTCACCAAACCGCCGCGGAACCGCGGCCAAACCCATGCTTGGGCCGCGGTTCCGCCGCGCTTTTGACTTGTCAACGCACCAAATTTTTGCAGTGGGCTTTTGGGTTGAAAATAGGGTTTTTGGAATATTCTTTTTGGGCCTAGACTCTCTTTAAGTTCTACAGTAATGCTTGGGGCCCACTTCGATAAATTTGATCGATCGAAAAAGTTTAAACACGCTAGTTCACAGTATTTACATTATATCTGCAACCGTGAATGTCACTCGATCGGTAAATCCAGTCTATCTGCTATAGCCCTTTTAGACGGATTTGCGAACGTGACATTCACGTTGATATTCTGTGTTGTGTTGTGTTGTTGCGGATCGGTCGTGGGGATAGCCTGGTTGCAGTGGTAGTACAGTTTTGTTTTATATGTACATTTGATATTGCGGGGCGAGCGTCCGACATGTGGACTGCCGTCACTGCCTGTTTGTATTACTCTTTTGGGGCACGACCAGGTTGCGGTCGATGTACCCGTTGTATGTATATTTTACTTTCTGTACTAGGATTACCCCGCGGAGGGGTGCACGGGTAGCCGGGTTCTAGAGGGAAACGAGCCCGCATCTCATGGCATTGAGACGGAGGGGGCTTTACTCTAGAATTGGCGGTCTATTCGCCGCACTCGTAGGGGGTACAGGTTGACTCAGGAGGGGTGCCCAAGTTGCCGGATTCCGTGAAGTGCTGGGTGGTCCATTCATGTTGCTGAAGGGGGCTGCCTCGCTTCAGGTTTTGGCGGGTGACTTGCCCCGCCCGTAGGGGTCTAGGATTTTCATTGCACAGGCTATCCACACGACCAGGGGAACGTCAGGTTTCAGTAGGGCTCTATGAAACCAGGGGATCCCAGATATCTGTATTGTTCTGTGATGCTGGTTACATTTCTGTGATCTTGCATTTTATCACGCCTTGAGCGAAAATTATATATTGTATATATACTAGTAGATGTTGTATATGTTTTGCATCCGCGCTAGTCCAGTCCCCGCTTTGTCGTTAGTTAAGTAACCTAACGGGTGATGACGGGACCCAGTGGCGAATGCGGATGGCATATACGTACATCATTATTTTCGTTCTTTTGTGGTGTGATCAATTGATGGGACTGCGTTGATTCGGATCAATGCAAGATAAACAAACCTATTCTGATGTTGTTGGAACATTTTTCAAAAAGCTGTTATTGCAACGACGTTCACTTTTGTTTTGCATCGTGGTATTCAGTTGGAATATCCTGCTCTTCAGTCGACGAGGCAAGGGCCGAGATCCCTTCACCGGGAGTGACCCCTTGGACAAAAGTTTGCGTCAGGGCAATAACTTCACTATAGCCGATTGCCTTTTGCTTTGCATCGTGGTATTCAGTTGGAATATCCTGCACCTCATTCTACGGGGAAAGAGCCGAGATCCCTTCACCGGGAGTGACCTCTTTAGCAAAAGTTTTCGTCACTATATTTTTTTATAAAAAGTTATGCAGTTCTTTCAACGATATCAAGTTCATTACATTAAAAGTTTTTCGCCAAAAACTAGACGTAGCCTTCCGTCATTTCTTACAAGTATTACTTAGTATTCGTGCTGCGTTTGTTGACTGTGTCAAGACGTAGTGTGCGGTAGCTAAGTAGTGTTTGTTTGTAGCATATTAAAGGGATTGGTTAGGACAGTCGTGCGGCCTTGTTGACTGTGTCAAGGGCTTGTACGGGTGGGTTTAATGCAATCCAGAATAATGACGGGTTGAACTTGACTAGGACTCTTTGATTTGTTGACTGTGTCAAGGTCACTTGGGTCCTAGGGGTAAAAATCACATCGGGAGTTTCTAAAGAAACTGAAACTTGCCAGGCATGCGCATACCTTCTGGAGTGTGGTGACTTGAGTGGATTCCGTCAAGTTATCATGCGATGATAGTTGGATCCCGATTCCCACTGATGAGTTGGTTTACTCCTCGGGTGATCCCGACTAATTCTTCTTTCAGGTTAAGGGAAGAATTTGAGATTACAGTGGGAGGTTTCCTGATTAGATAAAGTGATAACCATTCTGATCTAGGTTAGAGTGCACACTGAGTGTTTCTTTTCTCTCTCTCTTTGGCAGCGACCATTGACCCGACCCTAGACTATGACTCCGTGACCAAGTTGACCGAACCTTCTTTAGACCGGCTTTTGGATTGTCAGAGTTGCAGACCTCTTTGCCACTCCTACTTTTACCTTTTTCTCCAGGACACCCCGTATTACTACGAACGTCCACTTCCATTGGACAAAACCATCGTATGGTTATATACGAACTCGAAGGAATTCGAGGATGGTTTCCGGTTCTGGAGAAAACGAATAGGTCTATTCAGTTGTCTTTTCCTTTCACCTTCTCTCATTGCGGGTACTCCTTGATTTAGGAGATAGTACACCTATTACGCAAATTGGATAGTCTTCTTCCAAACCTTTGGCTGATGTCGAACGGTGGGGAATGAAGAAAACCAATTAGCCTAAACGGTGTACAGAAGGTATTAAGTTAAGACAAAGAAAGGGATTAGTAAGAGGGCAAAGTAAATTGCGACTGATATTCCTGACCCAACCAAGTATTTCTTCGCCAATCCTAAATCACCTTTGTATTTCTACAGAACACTCCGTATCACTACGAAGATCCCAAGTTTATTGGATAATCCATCGTATGGTTATATACGAACTCGAAATGAACTTGTTCCAGTTCGGGGATGGATCCTGGTTCAGGAGAAATAGGAATAAGGTTTATTCGGTTGTCTTTTATCTTCACCTTCTCTCGCATTGTGAGTGCTTCTAGGATTAGGACAGTACACCCATTATGCTTATTGGATAGTCTTCATCCAAACCATAGGCTGGTGCCGAACGGTAGGGATGGAAGAAAACCATTTGGCCTAAAAGGGTGTACAGAAGGTAATGACTAAAGACATATAAAGGGATTTGGAGAGGTGGCAAAGAATTATACGGTTATAGTTGTGAATATGGATAATGGAAGAGGCATTACTTTGAATACCCGGATACCCCATCGAAACATTTCAATGTTCCAGTTTCACTGTGTACTGTTAAAGGAAAACTGATTTCCCGATTAGACACTTGCTCCAGGGTATGTATTTACCAGGTATGATTCTCACATCTGTATGGTTTTATAGATGATGAGTGGGAGTAAGTTATTGGGAATTAGGTGATCATCCTCATTATATCGGGATTCGTTGTAATTGGTGATATTTGAGGAAGTCACCTGGGTTGTTTGCCGGACGACAAATATTTGGTTTTGAATATCCGTTGTTATGCACCAATTTCAAATTGATATATCTGTACGTCTATTTTTATAGAGTGTGATATACCTTTTGAAATTATGTCTATGACATTTATCTATATCAATGGATGGTTAGGTAAGGAGCATTGAACAGCGGTGTAATTCTTCTTAACCATAAGTACAGTTTTCAACCTACGACACACAGTGAATGAGTTATTAGACTCAAGGGACTTGTACAAAGTATTGTATATTGTCCAGTGTCCATTAGGACAGAGGGGTTGGTCCTCGTACTATATTCGGCTTACTTATGACTTCTCTAGTTTTTAGACAAGTGTTTCGTAGAAACACAAGGTTCGAAGTTTTGAGAAGTTATAGGTATATGAATAAAGTAGAGAACCAGATGTTGTAAGTATCGGGATTCTTCAAGGTGATCGAAGATGTAGATACTTGTGAATGGTATTCAGTTGATAGTAATGATTAAGAGAACTAGCTTCTCTTTCAGGTTACTCATAATTGGAAGTACTCCTAAGTTGAGTAACGCTGATCGGCCTCTCTCCATTTAGTTGACATGCACTGGAGACAGCTGCATGATTTGAATCAGGTTCAATTAAATCAGTGCCTCTGTTTCTATATTGGATATATAACAGTTCATATCTTGACATTGTTAAGGTACGGGGAGTTGTCCGGCTTATGCTTAAAACCAGACTCTGGATAACTCAATGCACGTTTCTGTAATGGCTGTTTGTGGCTTGACCCGGGCTATGACGAGGGTTGACTTTCTACCATCTGGAAGATCAATAGTGATATTGTTCTTAACTCGCCACAGTTTTAATTAAGAAATGGATTTTTCAGAAAACAGTAGTGGGAGTAGGTAGAACTGGAAGTGATTCCAGAACCGCAAACGATTTCTGAAGATTTGAAAAGAACCTAAAGATTCAATCTGATTTGACATTCCATTGGCCACTCCGCAGATAAAGTGGGTAACCTCAGGCACCCGAGAGGTACTTCGGTATGCTCAATGACGGTGGCAGGGAGGTTCTTTTTTACCCAGACTTGCCATTGCTGTTGTTCCAGACTGTGAGACCCGGCAGGAGAATGAGTATAGCGTCGTTCTAAACTGGCTTTAGAAGTGTACGTCTATATGACTCTGCCAGAGGGTTGTCATAGTCAGTGGGAGCAACGGAAGCACAGTGGGCAAGAGGCTTATGTCTATTTATAGACTTAAGCAGATATAGCGGAGATAGATCATCTATTTCTGATGTGACAGTCATAGGTTTGACTTCATCAGAATAGGGGATGGATCTGTTAAGAAGGTAGTAGGGTGTGATGTCCTGGTATTTGGATGACATACACAGAGTAGGAAGTGATATTCCTATACTACGATCGGTTATTCTTTGGTTGTCACACAGTGGTTTCTCCACATAGGACTTGGATATTATATCAGACATTCTGGTTACTGGATCTATGGTTTTAGATCTAGACTTGGGTGGTTTCCCAATCTGGGTACTTTGACAGCATTCTATGAGTATTTAGAATGGACGACTCCTGGCACGGTAGTGTACCTGCAGGTAATGGAGTCATCCTCTCTAAAGGTGTCTTACAGACTAAAGGGGAGAGGGATGTGCATGATTGGCAGATCACTTGCTTAGGCAATTGAGTCAATCATGAGATATCAAGTACCACACCAGATGTTGTTCTTGCAGGAGATGCAATAAGTTGATATTAATCCAATCCTGGTGAAACAGTCGGAAGCAGTTTTAGAACATAAGTGGATGTTCTAGGGATATGATAACGACAGCCTCATTCGGGAGACAGTTATCATTCCAGGCTTCTAAGGTGACTTGGACGACAGGGAGGTTGTCAGAGTTATAGTTCCTTCTGACGAAGGGCAGTATTTTGGACAGGTGGTCCAAGGAAATACTGAGGGAGGCATGGCGCAGGATACTGATTAAGTTCAGTTGACAATACAGTCTAAGAAGTTTGGATTTGGAGTTCATTTATGAGCTAGGTCCCATCGGACATCCAGACACATTCTAAGATAGGTATTGCTCATTTCGGAAGATGGCTTTCTCCGCAAACTTGAGATAAAGAGAGACATAGAAAGAAACATCACAGCGGATCCACTCACTGAGGCTATTCCTCGAACGCAATAGTTTCGCGAACAGGCTTTGTGAGACTGACTAGTAGAGGAGTTGGGTGTTCGGTATCACACGAGCTGTGAGTATGCGACATCGCAATAATTAGCCTTGAGTGCAAGTGGGAGATTGTTGGAGATAGTGCCCTCAGAGTCAATTATTGGATCACAGGCACGTGATTGCAATGATTGAGGGAGGACCTATCCCGGTAGGACAGTCTTACTCGAGATGATAGTATGCTATCTGGTTTATCTTTATCATCGTGTACTGCTTTAGGTGACCTTACGAGTCGCTATTACACGTTGATAGAGCCCCTAGGATTCTTGCTTGACTACCAGCAGTATGAAGGTGATCATATACGTGAGAGCTGGAGTCTATAAGCGCATCCTTAAAAGGTCCCTAGTCGTGGGAGTTTCGAGACTGGGCATCGATACTCCATTAGTAGACTAGTGTATACAGTCGAGACCCCGACGAGGGGCGGTGGCCGGTCTCATAAGCCACTGGTGTCAGTTGGTTCACCTAAGATGTATACAGGGGCTCATTGAGTTATGAGTACATTGGACAGGACTCGCTTGGAACCTGCTAGTTGGGATTATACCAGACGTCAGATAGCAGTTCCCTGGTGACATGTGTACAGGTTAGTTCATCGACCTGAGATCGTCATTTGTCTCGTGTGAGTTCCCACTGTGCTTTGATTACTACCCTACCACGGCTCAAAGGAGTCGTGCAAACAGGTTTTAGTTGGGTACAGTCCCGAGCCACATGGAGGCAGTGAGCGGATCTGCAGGGGTTCGTCTCTCCCGGTATTGGGGGTGAGGTCGCGCTGTGTTTAGGAGAGCCATTACACAAATCCCTCGGCCGAGGTAGGAGATTTACTGGTAGGTATTCCAGTAGTATCTCAGGGTGTTCTGGGCTACACACCGACACGACTTGTACCGCTTTTGGGGGTCTGACTTTACCAACCCCCTAGGCCCGCCATGCGATACTCATAGACGAACGGACCGGACTGTACGGATATTGTCACTGACAGGCACAGTAGGGTGTCAGGATGAGTTCGCTCATCGATTTCCCTTTTGGTCAATGGCTGGTAGCCCGTCACGTATGGCTAATACCTCTGACGTGCTAGTGGTTAAATCCACAGCCATAGTATTAACGAGTCTTTAGAGTCCACCACATACACAGTTACTCAAGTTTCGGGCGAAACGCTGTAGAGGCCGTATGGAGATATGGCAGGGTTCGATCAGATACGTGCGGTATTGCACGGATCGTGATCGGACAGTTTTTACTAGCCGGCTTTGGCTTAAGACGGATCCTAGTATTAGATAGTGTATATTTTGTCTCTTTGCATTTTTGTTCAGTGGGAATACAAATGCGGTCATGTATATGCAGTCGCGGGGTTTTCCTGTAATTTATTACGGGATCAGTTTTCTGAGGTTGCCAGTTGTCTTTCCGTTCCGGCCGGTTTTCCTTTGTTCCTTCGCGGCCGGACTTTTAGATGGAGGGGGTTATTTGCAAGTTTGCAAATAATTTATTGTGGAGGGGTTTATTGTATTATGATGCATTATGATTGATAAAGCATCTTTGCTTTTCTTGTTCTCATGATGGTGCTATTAATGGTGATTAGAATGGACTGGAGTTGATTAGGAGTTGATGTGAGGTTTGCTTTGGATGTGGTCACCTCTTACTTTTCCTACCATCACCTCCCTTCTTGTTTTTCTCTCCACCATTTTTCATATAGGGGCCGGCCACATTTTGGGTGGGGGGGGTTCATTTTTTTGATGAGAGAAGATTTGTTCATATCATTTTGCATACTTCACAAATTCATCCACCTCACTCCAAAGTCTATTGCTCATACCTCCATCAAAGGCAACCAAACCCCAAAAGAGACAAGGTTTTCTACACTACAACCTCCAGTACCCTTGGACACGTCGGCTAGCCAACTTCACGCCCGAGTTGCCTCGGTCCAGAGGTGGGAGCCCGTAAAAGAATCCGGCTACGTGGTGCCCTTTCCGACGAGGAGGTGACGAACGGAGATTCCGCGGGAGATCGGAGTGGAGACGAAGACCGAAGGACACGGATCGCTTGGTATAGCTTCTCTACTCTTTTCTTGTTTGCTAGTAGCTAGGTTAATGGCCCGATCCGGGTGAAAAGTGCGCGGTGGTGCCGGTTGCAAGTTTTGCAAAGTTTTTCGTTTCTGCGTTTCCGGCGTCGGATCGACGGCCGGGGTGCCGCCGCGGACTTACATTAGCCTGAGGTTTTGAGACATTGAGATTTATGTTTTGTGTCGATGCTAGACACTGTTGATGCTGATTTCATTTATGATACCTCATTTTAAAAAATACAAAGGAAATCTCACTAATTTATGAAAACAGTTTCTTCATTTACATGTATTCTGTTTTCATGCATTCATACCTCATTCATATGATATATTGCTACCTGAGGCACTAACACGGGCACATGAGATCACACTCGGGTTAGATATTACCCTAGCCATTCTTATAGGCTGCATGTTATACATATATTTGAGGATATATTATGATCATTGACCTAGGATGTGTTATTTATGCGATTTCTGTGCGTAGATGTTTTTCTATTCACGAGTTGGCAACTCACCCCCGTTGTGCCCCAGTTTCTTGCAGGTTCGCCGTACAGGTTTCATTACGGCTTTGCGGGCATAGTTTCGTTCGGGTGATTTGCTAGTAGGTGGGTTTACTTGTATCGTACCCCCATTATATATCTTGTATATCATTATTCTGTTGTATCTAGAAGTTCCATCAACCAAACATGTATTTATTTTTGAGATAGAGACCAGTGATGTTATTCTTTCGACCTTAGAGTCGCGCGTTGTATTTCTGTGGATTTCTTGTTGTTTTGCGTTTCCTTTTGAGTTTTGATCCTCGCCCTTGGCGTTGTAAATTATATTACTTGTGTGGTTGTGACCGTCGATTGACGAAGAGCTAGCTCCCGTTTGGGGATGCCTTTTTATTGATTTCGTATACTATTCATGTTGTTGTTAGGTCCACGTTACCTCTCCCGGTACTTTCGGGGTTACGGAAACGGTAAATCAAAATTTTTCTTAACTTTGTAACATGGACCGTAAAAGCCGGATCTTTGCTAAACTAAACTAGCATACTTGCAAAGAAGAATTAACTACTCGGCAAAGTGGTTATACCTCAACTTGAACTCCTTCACTTCTTGTTGTTGTTCTTCTTTGATGTTCTTCTCTTCTTGTTGTTCTTCTCATTGCTTGCTCAATGGTTGATCCGGACTTCGGTCACCTCCGCGGCCTCCTTGATTCGAAGACGATCCACCCGAGAGATGTACACCGAGCTCCACCTCGAGCCGAGGTAACTAGGGCAAGGAGATTGCTAATCTAGAAGCCCTAGGTTGTGTAGAGAGGATGTATGGATGTGTTTGTCAAGTAGAATCCTTTTTCTCTCAACACATGAGATCAAAGGAGAAATCAAGAGGAGGAAGAAGAAGGAGATTTTCTAGCAACCATGGAGCTTCTCATTTCAAGAGAGAGAATGAGAATAAGCAAATGAAAAGCTTAACCAAGAGAAAAGCTAACCATGGTTGCAATAATGCACAAAACATTATCATTACAAATCCAATCATGATAAAGGTGATGGCTACAAATGACATGACCATTATCATAACTTAATAAAAAGAAAACCAAAGAATACTTTAGATCTTCTAAGAAGGTCCAAGTCAACCTTGGTCAAAAGGTCAACAAAGTCAAGATGGTCAAATGGTCAATGTAATTAGCCATAACAAAATTATCAATGAAAGGATTAGTAAATAATGTCCCCGGCTCATTTATGGTTTTAACCAAACGAACTGTCGAAACCCTAATGAGTCCGCCTCAAAATGGTTTTGACCGAATCAACTGTCAAAACCCTAATGAGCCTGCCACATAGTGGTTTTGGCCGAACCAACTGCCAAAACCCTAATGAGGCACCTCCTCCTTCATCGCTCCAGAAAACTGTGCATACACACCTGCATCCGTATTCCGTAGAATGCGGATGCGCAGAAGACAAAACAGATCCATCCGTGCAATACTAGGATCTGGCTTAAACCAAAGCCCACTAGTACTGCCTGCCCGAACAACATACGCACACAAGTGTACGTAAGTGATCGCAGCCCTGCCGTAAAACCATACGGCCTCTACACGTTTCGCTCAGTGCAGGGAAACTCTCTGTGTGGGACTCTAAAGACTCGACACTACGCTGGCAGTGGGTTTAACCACAGACCGCAAGCGGCACTAGCTGTACGTAACGGTCCCCAGGTAGATGTCGATAAGAAGGCCGATGAGGTAAACCCATCCGAACTCCTACTGAGTCTGCATGTGACAATCTCCGTACAGTCCGGTCTGTTCGTCTGATACATCGCATGTCGGGCCTAGGGGGGCGGCAAGCGTCAGACCCCTAATAGCGGTACAAGTCGTGTCGGAGTGAAGCCCAGAACACCCTGAGATAACACTGGAACCTACCAGTATATCTCGCTTGCCCTGGCCAGGGACTACTCGTGTAATGGCTCTCCTAGACACAGCGCGATGTCAACCCCCAATACCGGGAGAGACGAATCCTGTCTAACCGTCACTGCCTCCAAATGCTTCGGGACTGCTCCCAACTACTACCTGTTTGCACGACTCAGTAGAGCCGTGGTAGGGTAGTAATCAAAGAACAGTGGGAACACACTCGAGGCGAAGTGACAGTGTCAAGTCAGCGGACTAAGCTGTACTCATGTCACCTGGGAACTGATAACTGACGATAGGTATAATACCAACCATCAGTTCCCGACGAGTCCTGTCCAGTGTACTCGTAACCTAACGAGCACCCGCATACTATCTCAAGTACGACGTACTGACGGCTGTGGGACAGACCGTCTCCCGTGCTGGGATGAGAAGCGCATACGCTAGTCTACTCCGGAGTATCGATGCCCTATCTCGGTACTCCCACGACTAGGGACGTGTATAAGGATGTGCTTGTAGATTACCCAGCCCCCACGAGTGTGATCGCCATCATAACGCCGGTAATCAAGCAAAGATCCTAAGGGCTCTACTAATGCGTATAGGTGATATAATAAATAAACACACATGTACACATTAAAGCAGAGACAAACCAAGTAGCATACTACTATTTTGAGCAAGATTGTTTGTACAACTGTGAATATCCCAAGCTTCCATCAAGTAATATACATACTAGTATGATACAGTAATGGCCTCTAGGGCATATACACTAACAATCTCCCACTTGCACTAAGGCCATGTACTGGCGTATCGAAGACCTATCATTTCGATCAGCCGCTCGAACTGAGTCTGGGGTAAAGCCTTTGTGAATGGGTCCGCAGTGTTGTCCTTTGTGTCCACTCTCCGCACCTCGATCTCCTGTCGATCAATGATCTCCCTGATCAGGTGATACCGCCTTAAGATGTGCCTGGACTTCTGATGGGACCTTGGTTCCTTCACTAAAGCTATAGCCCCATTGTTATCGCAATACAGAGGTATTGGGTCAACAATGGACGGAACCACCTGAAGTTCATTAATGAACTTCTTTATCCAGACCGCCTCTTTTGCGGCATCGCTTGCAGCAATGTATTCAGCCTCCATCGTCGAGTCTGCGACGGTATCCTGCTTGGAACTCCTCCAACATACCGCCCCTCCGTTGAGGGTAAACACAAAACCCGAGACAGACTTGCTGTCATCTTTGTCACTCTGGAAGCTTGAATCGGTAAAGGACTCGACCCTGAGGTCTCCATTACCGTAAACCAGGAACATCTCCTTAGTCCTTCTCAGGTACTTGAGAATGTTCTTCACTGCTGTCCAGTGGACCTCCCCTGGGTCTGACTGATACCGGCTTACCGTGCTCAACGCGTAAGCTACATCTGGTCTTGTACATAGCATCGCATACATTATAGATCCTACCGCCGAAGCGTAGGGTATAGTGCTCATGCGAACCCTCTCCTCGTCAGTCTTAGGAGACATCTTCTTGGAGAGGGTAATTCCGTGCAATGCGGGTATGTTACCGCGCTTGGAATCCTCCATACTAAATCTCTTTAGTATGGTCTCTATGTACCTGGACTGCGAAAGTCCCAACAGTTTCTTGGATCTATCTCTATAGATCTTGATCCCCAGAATGTACGAGGCATCACCCAGGTCCTTCATGGAGAACCTTTGTGACAAAAATAGCTTGACCGATTGTAGCATAGGAATATCATTTCCTATCAAAAGAATGTCGTCCACGTACAAGACTAGGAATACGACAATTCGTCCTACAATCTTCTTATATACACAGGGTTCATCTTCGTTCTTGATGAAATCAAATTCCTTGATTGCCTCATCAAAACAGATGTTCCAGCTCCGCGATGCCTGCTTTAATCCATAAATGGATTTAAGCAACTTGCACACCTTTCCGCTGCTCCCACTATCTACGAAACCTTCTGGTTGATCCATGTAAACGCACTCTTCCAAACAACCGTTTAGGAAAGCCGTTTTAACATCCATCTGCCAGATTTCATAGTCATGGAAGGCAGCAATGGCAAGTAGGATCCGAATGGATTTGAGCATAGCCACCGGAGAAAAAGTTTCATCATAGTCCAAACCAGGTCTTTGACGAAAACCTTTTGCAACGAGTCTAGCTTTATAGGTTTCCACCTGCCCATCTACACCAAGTTTCCTTTTGTAGATCCATTTGCATCTAACGGGTTTTACCCCAGGTGGAGCAATATCCATGGTCCACACTTTATTGGCGTACATGGACTCCATTTCAGATTGCATTGCTTCCTGCCACTTATCAGAGTCCCTACTGATAATGGCCTGCCTGAAACTGGAAGGGTCATCTTCTTCCAAGATGCAATCCTCTCGATCCCCGTCAATGAGAAAACCGTAGTATCTCTCGGGCGGATGAGAAATCCTACCAGATCTGCGGAGTGGCTGAGGTTCGTCTGGGTTTATTGAATCCTGAGGTTCTGTCAAACTTTCAGTTTCATTTTGTGGTCGCTGAATTTCTTCCAGTTCTACCGAACTCCCACTTGTTTCTTTTGCAAGAAATTGCCACTCTAAAAAGGTGGCGTGGCGAGATACAAACACCTTCTGTTCCTCGGTGTGGTAGAACAGATATCCTGCGGAGTTCTTAGGATATTCCACAAATTTACATAGAACTGAACGTGCCTTAAGTTTGTCCGGATTTTGTACTTTTACATAGGCCGGACAACCCCATATCTTAATGCCTTTAAGATACGGCTTCTTACCATTCCATATCTCGAACGGTGTCTTAGGCACAGATTTAGACGGAACATCGTTCAATAGGTACGCCGCTGTCTGAAGCGCATGTCCCCAAAATGAAAGAGGCAACTCAGCACTACTCATCATGGAGCGAACCATATCCAATAGGGTACGATTCCTCCGCTCCGAAACACCGTTGTGCTGTGGCGTATAAGGAGGAGTAAGCTGAGAGAGAATACCATTCTCTTTTAAGTAATCTAGGAATTATGTGCTTAAGTACTCCCCTCCCCTGTCAGACCGGAGGATCTTGATACTTTTGCCAATCTGGTTCTCTACTTCCTTTCTGAATTCCTTGAATTTCTCAAAAGCTTCAGATTTGTGTTTCATCAGATACACATATCCGAACCTAGAGAGATCGTCAGTGAATGTGATGAAGTATGAGAACCCACCCCTTGCATGTATAGACATCGGACCACACACATCACTGTGTATGAGTCCCAAGAGCTCTCTTGCTCTTTCTCCATGTCCGGTGAACGGAGATTTGGTCATCTTTCCTTTGAGACAAGACTGACAAGTTTCATAAGATGAAAACTCGAACGCATTCAAGAGTCCATCTTTATGCAACTTACTCAGTCTTTTCTCTCCGATATGACCAAGTCTACAATGCCACAAGTAGGATTCATTCGTATCTGAATTCTTCCTCTTGCGTGTGTTTTGTATATTGAGAACTGTATTCTGATTTAGAACGTAGATACCATTACACAGTGTACCCTCTGCAACCAGTACCTTATGAAGGTAAATGTTCATGATATTCTTTTCAAGAACAAAGTTATATCCATCTTTATCGAGTAAAGAAACTGATATGATGTTGCAAACCATGGAGGGTACATAGTAGCAATCGTTCAAAATCATAGTCTTGCCATTTGGCAATACTAGGTGATATTCACCGACGGCTGCCGCATTAACTTGTGCTCCGTTCGCTACTCTGAGCGACATATCACCAGGTGCAACTTCCTACTTTTTCTCAGTCCCTGCAATAAATTACAAATATGAGATCCTGATCCGGTATCAAGTACCTAGGAGGTAGGGCTGACCGTAAAACAGTTCTCAATTACAAGAACACCTGAAGTAGATGCAAAACCATGCTTCTTCTTCGACTGGGTATCCTGGAAATCCATACTTTCCTCTTTCCCATTCTCATACTCATGACTGTTGTCACAAGTTAGAGCTGAACCAACTTTCCCCAGTCCCGAATAAGAATTCGGTTCGGTCAAGCGATACATTTTATTATCTTGATTAGGGCGTGAAAAGGTTGCTGCCTGGAGAGAGAGAAAAGAAACACTCAGCGTATGCTCTTGCTAGATTAGATTGGTTTATTAATTTATCTAACCAGGATGTCTCCCACTGTTTCCTCAAATTCTTCTTAAAACCCTTTTAAAAGAAAAACTAGCCGGGTTTTAATTCACGTCACAATACTTGCTTAACCTTTCAGCCAGGCTAGTGTCGGTACTTCGAGGGAGGTTTTCCAACGCTTTCGCGAAGTTCCTTAATTAAAGAACCTCTTTTCCCTGGGGGCGTAGCCCCGCTAACACCTTTCTAGACACCTACTAGGTTTATAGCATTGATCGTTAAGTGAAATAATCTCCCGAGAGTAAACCAACTCATCAGTGGGATCGGGATCCAACTGTCATTGTGTGATAACCTAGATGGAATCCACTCTAGTCACCACACTCCAGAAGGTATGCTAAATCTGCAAGTTTCAGTTCTTTTGAAACTCCCGATGTGGTTTTTGCCCCTAGGATCCAAGTGACCTTGACTGAGCCAAAATGTCAAAAGATCCTAGTCAAGTTCAACCCGTCATTTTCTTGACTGCATTAGACCCACCCGTACGAGTCCTTGACTGAGCCAAAATGACCGCACGACTGTCCTAACCAATCACTTTGTATCCTACGGAAAAATATTACATAGCTACCGTTCACTACGCCTCGGCTGAGCACGAAATACGTAGCACGAATACTAAGCAATATTAATCCGAAACGACGGAGGGCTACGACTGGGTTTTGGCGAAAACCCGTTAACGTAATGAACTTGATTTCGTTGAAGGAACGTGATACACCTTTTTTAAAATATAGTGGCGAAAACTTTTTGCTAAAGAGGTCACTCCCTATGAAGGGATCTCGGCTCTTTCCTCGTCGAATGAGGTGCAGGATATTCCAAATTGAATACCTCGATGCAAAGCAAGAATAATCGACTATAGTGAAGTTATTACCCTGACGCAAACTTTTGTCCAAGGGGTCACTCCCGGTGAAGGGATCTCGGCCCTTGCCTCGTCGACTGAGGTGCTGGGCATTCATAACCGAATACCGCGATGCAAAACAAAACTGAACGTCCTTGCAATAACAGCTTTTTGAAAAATTGTTCCAACAACGTCTTTTAGGTTTATTTTCTTGCATTAGTTCTTTAAATGCGTGATATTCTTGCATTAGTTCTTTTAATGCGTCCCATCATTTAATCCTACCATTGCAGAAAACAACCAAAATATGACGTACGCTTATGCCATTCGCATTCGCCACGGGGTCCCGTCATCACTCGTTAGGTTACTTAACTAACGACAGAGCGGGGGCTGGGCTAGCGCGGCTGTAAAACATAAGCAACGCCTAAATAGTAAAGCAATGATAGACATTACAGATCACAGATGAATACATTGGATATACTAGCAATCCGCAATCCTTTCGAGCCTGCAACGAAAAACGGATTACACGGTCGCGATGAATAGCCAAAACCCCACCCAAGACCCCTACGGGTGCGGCAAACTACCTGCCAAGTACCCGAAGCGAAGCAACCTCCCTCAATGCCATGAGTAGGCCACTCGGCACTTCGAGCTACCCGGTAGTTTGTGCACCCCCTCCATGGGTCTATCCTAGGAGCAAAAACAGTAAAAAGAATTATACAATGACGGCTACAACCCCGACCCGGTTGTGCGGCCAAACAAATAATATTACATCAATTTACAAATTTGTTACATGAATGAAAGAAAAAGAAACTCTCATCTCACATCCACCCCGGCTATTCATCCGCGACAATCCAACGAGTTCATATCCACAAACCATCAAGAACAATCACAGATCATAGATATGTATAACCCCAACTAATCGACATATAGCGATTAGCCGACGTTCAATACATAAGAACATCCCAGATATAACCTTTATAGTCAAAGTATATTGAAGTTCGGAAAAATACGGAATTATAGGCCCCCAAAAACAAATTTCTATTATGGAAAATCTGGGCACATATAATATATCTGAAAAATCCTAAAACCATGTCAGAAACACACTGCACCAAAATCGATGCAGTAACTCACCAAGTTGGCCGCGGTTCCGCGGCAAGAGCTTGCTCTTGCCGCGGAAGCGCGGCGCTTTGGTTGAGTCGCTGCATCGTTTTTGGTGGTTTTCTTATAAAAACCCTGAGATGATTTTTGGGATATAACAAATTTTGTTTTGACCAGAAAAAGTTTTAACAGAAACTCAGATTTTTACAACTTGGTTTTTTCGATTTTTCCGTTTCAAACTTCGATACACTTTACTACCAAGCTAGTTTATGTTTAGTTAGGCTCTGATACCACTGTTAGGTCCACGTTACCTCTCCCGGTACTTTCGGGGTTACGGAAACGGTAAATCAAAATTTTTCTTAACTTTGTAACATGGACCGTAAAAGCCGGATCTTTGCTAAACTAAACTAGCATACTTGCAAAGAAGAATTAACTACTCGGCAAAGTGGTTATACCTCAACTTGAACTCCTTCACTTCTTGTTGTTGTTCTTCTTTGATGTTCTTCTCTTCTTGTTGTTCTTCTCATTGCTTGCTCAATGGTTGATCCGGACTTCGGTCACCTCCGCGGCCTCCTTGAGTCGAAGACGATCCACCCGAGAGATGTACACCGAGCTCCACCTCGAGCCGAGGTAACTAGGGCAAGGAGATTGCTAATCTAGAAGCCCTAGGTTGTGTAGAGAGGATGTATGGATGTGTTTGTCAAGTAGAATCCTTTTTCTCTCAACACATGAGATCAAAGGAGAAATCAAGAGGAGGAAGAAGAAGGAGATTTTCTAGCAACCATGGAGCTTCTCATTTCAAGAGAGAGAATGAGAATAAGCAAATGAAAAGCTTAACCAAGAGAAAAGCTAACCATGGTTGCAATAATGCACAAAACATTATCATTACAAATCCAATCAAGATAAAGGTGATGGCTACAAATGACATGACCATTATCATAACTTAATAAAAAGAAAACCAAAGAATACTTTAGATCTTCTAAGAAGGTCCAAGTCAACCTTGGTCAAAAGGTCAACAAAGTCAAGATGGTCAAATGGTCAATGTAATTAGCCATAACAAAATTATCAATGAAAGGATTAGTAAATAATGTCCCCGGCTCATTTATGGTTTTGACCAAACGAACTGTCGAAACCCTAATGAGTCCGCCTCAAAATGGTTTTGACCGAATCAACTGTCAAAACCCTAATGAGCCTGCCACATAGTGGTTTTGGCCGAACCAACTGCCAAAACCCTAATAAGGCACCTCCTCCTTCATCGCTCCAGAAAACTGTGCATACACACCTGCATCCGTATTCCGTAGAATACGGATGCGCAGAAGACAAAACAGATCCATCCGTGCAATACTAGGATCTGGCTTAAACCAAAGCCCACTAGTACTGCCTGCCCGAACAACATACGCACACAAGTGTACGTAAGTGATCGCAGCCCTGCCGTAAAACCATACGGCCTCTACACGTTTCGCTCAGTGCAGGGAAACTCTCTGTGTGGGACTCTAAAGACTCGACACTACGCTGGCAGTGGGTTTAACCACAGACCGCAAGCGGCACTAGCTGTACGTAACGGTCCCCAGGTAGATGTCGATAAGAAGGCCGATGAGGTAAACCCATCCGAACTCCTACTGAGTCTGCATGTGACAATCTCCATACAGTCCGGTCTGTTCGTCTGATACATCGCATGTCGGGCCTAGGGGGGCGGCAAGCGTCAGACCCCTAATAGCGGTACAAGTCGTGTCGGAGTGAAGCCCAGAACACCCTGAGATAACACTGGAACCTACCAGTATATCTCGCTTGCCCTGGCCAGGGACTACTCGTGTAATGGCTCTCCTAGACACAGCGCGATGTCAACCCCCAATACCGGGAGAGACGAATCCTGTCTAACCGTCACTGCCTCCAAGTGCTTCGGGACTGCTCCCAACTACTACCTGTTTGCACGACTCAGTAGAGCCGTGGTAGGGTAGTAATCAAAGAACAGTGGGAACACACTCGAGGCGAAGTGACAGTGTCAAGTCAGCGGACTAAGCTGTACTCATGTCACCTGGGAACTGATAACTGACGATAGGTATAATACCAACCATTAGTTCCCGACGAGTCCTGTCCAGTGTACTCGTAACCTAACGAGCACCAGCATACTATCTCAAGTACGACGTACTGACGGCTGTGGGACAGACCGTCTCCCGTGCTGGGATGAGAAGCGCATACGCTAGTCTACTCCGGAGTATCGATGCCCTATCTCGGTACTCCCACGACTAGGGACGTGTATAAGGATGTGCTTGTAGATTACCCAGCCCCCACGAGTGTGATCGCCATCATAACGCCGATAATCAAGCAAAGATCCTAAGGGCTCTACTAATGCGTATAGGTGATATAATAAATAAACACACATGTACACATTAAAGCAGAGACAAACCAAGTAGCATACTACTATTTTGAGCAAGATTGTTTGTACAACTGTGAATATCCCAAGCTTCCATCAAGTAATATATATACTAGTATGATACAGTAATGGCCTCTAGGGCATATACACTAACAGTTGTATCCAGTTTGGGGGCCAGTATTTACAAAGGAGACTCTTCCGAAATTTTCGGGAAATATTTGATGTTTTTTTAAAAAACCGCATAATTCGTCTTATGCTATTAAAACTACTTGTTTTAAATTGGTTTTCCTTCACTCTACTACCTTTCTTGGTTTGGATTTCTGGGTTTTCGGCTTACTTAGATTACGTACGCCTCGAGACGTTCGTAGTTTAAGTGCCGGTCATATTCCGTACTTTCGGGACGTGACAAAGTTGGTATTAGAGCGTTAGGTTTTACCGTCGGAGCGTAGGATGACCCTTGGTTGATGGAATAGGTGACTAAAGTAGAGTGACGTACCGTGGGTATGTTCCGTGGCATATTTACGATACGCTACTCCACTTAAGAAGCCTTAGGATATACAATTCTTTGCTCAGTATTATATTTATTCCGATCTAGCCTTATCAGTACCAGTTATGGTTTTGCTGCCACGATTACGGGCAGGGAGAGCTACGGCTAGAGTTGCGGTCAGCACGAGCTCGTCACGAATGAGGACTGACCAGGACGAAATTCCGGCGACACACGATTGCGGAGATGTGTCTTTTTATTGTGTTTTCACGCCCCGAGCGTTCGATGGATCGCTGTATGAGATTACTTGGACGTGCCGATCAGCACTAGAGGATTGAGCCAATGATAGAGGCCAGCCAGATTTTGATGACCGTTGGTGTATTGCTTATTCTTGATGGTCGAGGCACTGTTCAGCGTACGGACGAGTGAGCCAGCTTTTGCTGCGAATGACGAGATATTGCCCTAGATGTTGGAGCTATTGTAGTACGAGTAGTACGAAAAGATGATAGAAGGTCGCTAGTCATCGAGGATGAATGACTAGGACATGTGGATCGTTCGCCTACCCCGATGCGAGGTCATCAAATAGATTGATTCCAGCTAGAGTCGACAGAGACGATCGAATGTCAGAAACCTATTATTCCAAGTTTAAAGTATTCGGAAAGACATGCAGGCAATTCTATGGACCTTCTAGAAGAATGAAACCCTAACTCGACATAATGACCGTGTGAAAGCCTTTGAACCTTCTGGTTTGCGGCAGTTCCGCGGCGCCATTAGTGAGGCTTGGGTTTGCCCTTCTACGGCTGGACCACCGATACTGTGGTATGTACTCGATACTATTAAACTGTGCCCAAGATGTTAAGATCTTGGGGGATTATGAGGTTTTGACGACTCGATCGGATGGCTCGACTTAATTCGGATGCTAGGTGGTGAGATACATTTCTTGGGAGACTCCCAATACGAGGATAGTCGTTGGAGCTCAGTCCATGCAGCCGCGACGAGACGAGTCCAAAGCAGACGACATTAGAGAAAAGTGAAGTAAGAGGTTCGTACCAGATCTAGATGAGATGACGTTCCACTCCGCCGGCATCAGAGATGCGATGCGCATGCCGAGGCATGGTACTTGGATTTACCTTCCAGAAGGAGTCGCGATGAGTATGCAGTCGTTCCAGAGCAAGATGCAGATATAGGAAAGGACGATGACTTCCGGACAGTTGGTAGAGACGAGACATGGAAGAGACCGTGAGCAGGATTCCTTCCAGGACACTGCTGCAATGATACTTGTACCCAGGATCAGATGTGTCACGTACATTCAGAGAGCCAGAGGCCGACGCCAGTGATATGCTGTCTTACGAGTGGTCGCGATGATTGACCGAGAGATGACCAGAGAAGTGCCAGAACGGGATCATCCCAGTTAGCACACCTGACAGGGCCGATGAGCCGATGGACCGAGAGATTGGTAATTCACAGTGAAGACCTTGACCCAGGAGTGGTCATTGTTACGCACACCAGCAGGCCAGAGTTCATGATCATCGACGAGACGTCCCACTAGTGACCGCGACAGTTGGCCCGAGATTCTTAGAGCATGCACTTGAGCGGTACTATTCCGCCATTATTGATTTCGATATTTTGGGTGATTTATTCGCATGATTTGATTTTGATGATTGAGGATTTACGATCTTTGCACAGTGTTGCACTTGATATCGTTTTCGTGCTTTGGTTTCACATGTTTGTGATTTTACGGTTTTAGACATTTGAGATGATTTTGTGCGTATGCACGCACACGATTTGGTTCCTGCACTCTGTATAGTTTATATAAGCTTGCAGTGCAGTGATACGCCTTTTGTGCACTTAGATGCACTGGACTTCGATTTCGATTGTGATACTCGATATTTGTTTTGTGCACCTTGTGCACCTGATTTGATTTTCACGCATGTTCGGCGCTTGATATTAGATTTCATGATTTCGTACATGATAGATACACCTGCCTTGGATTTTCGCGCATGTTGAGCGCATGTTTTGAGATGTGATTTTGGTGCACCCCAGATGTACTAAATCGAGATTCTTCGTGCATGTCAGATGCACCCGATTTTGCTGTCAGGCACACACGTTGCCTACGACAGATGCTTTGTGCACACCCGATGCACTTAGATCTTGTTTCTGTGCACTTGTATGGCACGTATATGGATTTTGATTTCCGTGTGCACCAGACGCACGTAGTATTCATATGGGTATTTTGGGATTGATTTTTCTTATAGAGCAGTATGTTTTTATGATATTTGCTATGTGTTTTCGTACTGGGCAAGACTAGTCAGAGGACAGTACCTGAATATATTTGGCATTCATTTCCTTAAGATATTTACATATATAGATTTGATATTTACGTGTATAGTTTCGAGTTATATCATATTGGTTTTGTATTGAATTTGACATTTGTGTCTTTACCATGACTCCGATGATTGCGGGATGCTTGACGGAGTTTTGATTTGCGTTATATGCTCATTGCTCATGCGCATGCATTGCGCTATGATGCGTTTTATGTGCTTATGGTTTCGGAGCCCTGACGACTTGATGATTTTGCTTAGATGTTTTTGTATTTGGGAGGAGTTTGAATTTAAATTTGGGGTCCGAATTTCTTTAAGGGGGAAGGTTGTAGCGTTTTGAAAATCGTTTCGGTGAAATTTCGGAAAAATCGGTAAAATAAGGGGGTTTTCTGTAAAAAGTCAAAATACAAATATCTTATTATAAAAATTAAATATACATATTCTAGCTATGTAATTGCTAGTATTTGGTGTTTATTGAGCCACTGGTGAAATTTCAAATTTTCTGAAAAAAAAATTATTTTATTATTATTTTAAGCCGTCGCTAATACATTTAATTAGGGAAAATTACAAACTGGAATGGGTTGAAACAAATTTTTTGTATCATCACACATTAAACAAAATTTTATCATGTGGTTTTTGAAACGAAATCGTTTGCCAAAACAGTTTAGGAATTTTTGAAGAAAAAAGGCTTTTTTTAGTGTAAATGGATGTTTGGGGTATAATATTTATCATTTTCCATCACCCCACACCCATACCCATACTCACACACCCCCATTTAGTTCTTTCCTTGGCTGAATTCAGCAGCCCCCATCAATTTCCCCACTTGAATTTCAAGTTAAGAAAAGAAAGGAAAAGAAAAGAAAAGAATAGAAAATGATAGAATTTGAGTGGACTTTGGCTTGATCTAACTTTCTCAACCTCACACTCTCTCCTCCCGCACCCAATCCCCCACACTTCTGGCCGAAACCTGCAACCCCCCAACAGCCCCTTTCTCCTCTTCTCTTCTCTTTGTTTCCATCAAAGAAAATCCAAAGAAAAACACACAAAATCAAACCAAAATCAAAATCCACTTCCTACCCATTTTTCCTTGGCTACTTTAGCATGGATCTAGGGATTTAGATTTCAATTTGGGAGGCTACGTGTGCTTGTGGGAGCTTCAAATTATTTGGGTATAAATTCTAACCTTTTGCTTAATGTGTTGTAATTGTTTCATGTTAGCTTAATTAGGTGTTTAATTAGGTTTAAATAGGTTTTCAATTGGTTTTAAGTGCATGATTTAAAATTTATGAGTTAGGGTTTGAATTCAAATATGGTCATTGTCACTTGTTTAAGTTTACAAAGTGTATTTTGGCATGTGAGGGCATGGAAAAACCTAATCTAGTTGCTATTATGTAAATTGTTGCATTTAAATTGTCCAAATCAAGTTTTTTAAGCAAACTAGGTTTTTGAAATTTGATTAAATAATGGAGATAAATATCTAATTAGGGTATTCATGGCATTATTAACATTTTAAAGTGTAGTTTAATACTTTAGTTCATGAAAATCCAAGCTAGATTGTAGTTAGTGCATTTTTGCTATAAAATTGTTAAAATTTAGGTATTTTGTAAACTAGAATTTTGGGGTTTATGGAATTTAATGAGATTAAATTATGGGAATTGTTTTTATGACTTATTTAAGATATTTAGTGAATATTGTGGCCGCTAGATTCATTTATACACCGAGTTTTGTACTAAAACGGTTAATTTTGCTTGCTAGATTTTCGGAAAAATGACTTTTTAAGTGAAATTGGGGTTTTTGTGAATTTTAAGCTATTTTATATTATAATTAGTGCTTGTAATTGTACAAATGAGTGTGTTTAGGTTTTTCTCGATGATTTGGCGTTTGTACGCCGACGTCGAGGGTTTTTGGGTTGATTTGTGAAAGCAACCATAGGTTTTGACCTATGTGGGTTTCGTGTGTCGTTTTGGTCATGAGTCGGATTATAATGCGATACGGTGCGTTATGATATGTAGGTACCCATGTGGACTTCGAGACGACAAGAAAGAGCGTGGCGACGTCGGCACCGGCGAGCGAGGACCAGGTGAGTAGATTTATATCTACGGGGAGAAGTCGGGTGGATGGCGTATAGCACCCCCGCAGTTTGTGGTGATGTATACGAATACGTATACACACATATGTATATTGATTATATTTTGTTTGAGTATATTGATGATAATATGGATATTTAGTGTTCTTGGATGATTTAGTGTCGCGAAACCCTAGAGTAGTGGTCGCACCACACATGCACACAACCACCCATACTTGCATACTTTCTTCTTTCATTTGTGCTTATTCGGGAATATATAGTTATGCGTTCACATGGGTATGGGACTATGTGTTCACATACGGATTTGAGGATGACACTTGGGTTTGAGATGAGTCGATGAGATTTGTGTTGAGGTTGTGATATCAGTGATATGGTAGGATTCGTATTTGAGACACGTCCTGATGTTATAGCGGGTCTTTAAATGACGATACGGGTGAATAGTGCTATAAATAAAATGGTCGACATGTGATCGTGATATGAGATGTGATATACTAGGATATTGATACTAGGTCGTATTGGGCGATGTATACCCCTTGATGATGATATGTGCTGATGATATCGGTTTGTACGAGACTGTCGATCAGTAGTCAGATCATGACTATATTGATTATATTAGTATTGTACTAGACATAGGTCAGTACCCTAGACTATGATCTTGGATAAAGAGGATACCAGATAAATAGTGTGATGAATATGATATTGACCCGTACCCAGATTTGTGGATGCCGTACGACGGATTTACGTACGAGCTATATTTTGATGATTGATCCGCACTCTTGACTTGGGATGTCTGATTTTAGATATGGTATCGGATATGATATTATTGAGGCGGGATCACCGACTAATATATATACAGGTATGTATATGTATCGACTCAGATGTTAGGCGGTTTCCTTACCTGTAGTCCGGCTTGTTAGCTTAGCCCTTTAGTTTAGTTTAGTTGTTAGATTAGATTCGATTCTTACCTATTTCAAAAACTAACGAATCATGGGTATTTTAAAAGACAGCCCAAAGGATCCTACGGATATTTCAAAAGACGTATCTTTTCATAAAAACACCGTAGCCCCTATTTTCAAAACCCCATGATTCGTGTTATTTCAAAAGGCACCATTTGTAGGACTTATATTAGATTAATGCAAATTAGTTATAGTTGCGTCTAGTATTCAGCTCCCGCTCATTATTGTGGTTCGCTTCGTATCGCATGCTTATATTATGTTTCATACTCCTATTATTAATATCATGCTGTTAGGAAACCAGCACCATTACCGATGACGCGTATGTACCACGTACACTTACATGCCGGCTCACACACATCTTCATCGGTAATTGCCATGTCACGAACACTTTAGAAAATACTATTTCATTTGACATAGGTTGTTAGCTAATAGTTTAGAAATGATATTAGTGTACTTGCTTTATATGCTAGTTAGACATTGTAGTTATTGCCTACTACTTCCTGCATGTTATTATTCACTGTTGGGTCGCATTCTTGGATTCTCATGCCTATATTCACTGTTTACATGCTATTGATGACTTGGATTCGGATTTCATGAGATTTCTTGGATTTGGAGGAAAACCGCAAAAACATAAATAAACCTTTTCTCTCTTTTAAAATAAAAAATGTGGTTTTCCCATGATGTATGAGTCGTCCACCATGAGTTTGCTGATGGATTTCGAGACCAGATTCGAGGAGTGGAGGAACCGTTTCGGGTACATGGTGGGCCCGGTGCGGTACGCCGGGGCAAGAGGATCGTGTTGTTGACGTTGAGCCTGGCAGGGGAGCACTACCGACCGGTTATATTACCCGATGCGTCGGATATCCGGAGGATACCGTCGTGGTCTTGAGATGGATGGTAGTGGCTGGTCTGGACTGACGGCGCCCTAGATATTGAGATTGAGACATTGAGATTTCGAGATATTGAGGTACTGAGATTTGATGATACAGGCCAGTCCGGATAGCCGGAGCCTGAGGTTTTGAGACATTGAGATTTATGTTTTGTGTCGATGCTAGACACTGTTGATGCTGATTTCATTTATGATACCTCATTTTAAAAAATACAAAGGAAATCTCACTAATTTATGAAAACAGTTTCTTCATTTACATGTATTCTGTTTTCATGCATTCATACCTCATTCATATGATATATTTCCACCTGAGGCACTGACACGGGCACATGAGATCACACTCGGGTTAGATATAACCCTAGCCATTGTTATAGGCTGCATGTTATACATATATTTGAGGATATTTTATGATCATTGACCTAGGTTGCGTTATTTATGCGATTTCTGTGCGTAGATGTTTTTCTATTCACGAGTTGGCAACTCACCCCCGTTGTGCCCCAGTTTCTTGCAGGTTCGCCGTACAGGTTTCATTACGGCTTTGCGGACATAGTTTCGTTCGGGTGATTTGCTAGTAGGTGGGTTTACTTGTATCGTACCCCCATTATATATCTTGTATATCATTATTCTGTTGTATCTAGAAGTTCCATCAACCAAACATGTATTTATTTTTGAGATAGAGACCAGTGATGTTATTCTTTCGACCTTAGAGTCGCGCGTTGTATTTCTGTGGATTTCTTGTTGTTTTGCGTTTCCTTTTGAGTTTTGATCCCCGCCCTTGGCGTTGTATATTATATTACTTATGTGGTTGTGACCGTCAATTGACGAAGAGCTAGCTCCCGCTTGGGGATGCCTTTTTATTGATTTCGTATACTATTCATGTTGTATCCTGTTTGGGGGCCAGTATTTACAAAGGAGACTCTTCCGAAATTTTCGGGAAATATTTGATGTTTTTTTAAAAAACCGCATAATTCGGCTTATGCTATTAAAACTACTTGTTTTAAATTGGTTTTCCTTCACTCTACTACCTTTCTTGGTTTGGATTTCTGGGTTTTCGGCTTACTTAGATTACGTACGCCTCGAGACGTTCGTAGTTTAAGTGCCGGTCATATTCCGTACTTTCGGGACGTGACACTTATGGACTACCATGGCCCCACTAGTATGATCTGCATCATAGTCCAGGTAGTCAAGTACATATCCTAAGGGCTTTACCAGCATGTAACTATAAGACAGTATCAAGAGACAAGTATACGTGTTAAGATAAAGAGCAACCAGATAGCAAACTATCATATCGAGCAAGAAAGTCCTCTCTATATATGTCCAAGCATCCAATATAATATACATCATCTGTACAATACTGGCCTCTAGGGCATACATACAACTAACAAAACATAACGGCCACCCGGGTATTGAGCGATCAAAAGATCAACATGCAAGCCTGCTCATACTCCTGCGAATTCAATCAGTAACACATACCGTACAGTCTGGTCTCTTCGTCTGATATGTCGCATATCTCGTATAGGGAGGGTAAATGTCATACCCTAGTAACTCGATAAGTCGTGCCGATGTGAGGCTCATAACAGGTCGATAAACTACTGGTAACACTTACCAGTAAATCTCAGAATCAGCCCTGGCCAGGGACTTCATGTTATAGCCAATCGAGCACAGCGCAACATCAACTCCCAATACCGGGAGAGAAGAATCCCCTCGTATCGTTCATTGCCTCCATGTGACTCGGGACTGTACCCAAAAACCACCATTTTTCACGTTCTCATGAATGTGGTAAGGTGGAAATCAAAGCACAGTAGGAATCACACAAGACTCTATAACGATCTTGGGTCGACAGACTAACATGTACCAGTGTCATCAGAGAACTTGTAACGTTTTAAAAATAATTAAATAAATAATTCAATTAATAAAATTGTTTAAGTAAATTTTATGATTTTCGGTAAAGCAAAATGTATTTTTCGTAAAACCAAACCGCAATTGTTTTTCATTATAAATTCAAAAATACCTATTTAATTATGTAATTACTAGTAAATAGTGTTTATTTAGCCACTTATAAATTTTTAGTTTAATTAAAAAAAATTCCTAAATTAATTATTTTAAATATTAACATAAGCTTTATTTTTTACACTAAAATAGTGTAAATTACAAATTTGAATGGTTTTAAGTTGTAAAAATGAACCATGGCATGTTAGAATTTAGTATGTATCATGCAAAATTTATTTGCAAATTTTTCCTATTTTCTAGAGTTTTCTTGAGTTGCTATAGTGAAGGAATAAATAAATAAATAATTAAAAGCATGAAAAGACCTTTAAGTGATATTTCTTCTCTTGAAACTTCTACACTTTTCCTCACTCATTTCTTTCTCTCCCTCACTCCCTCTCATGGACGGCCTCACCCATGGTAGCCCCCCCATTTCCCACTTCATTTTTGTTCAAAATTCAAAAATACTTCAAAAAATTCAATTAAAATTCCACAAAATCCTATTTATTTCATACTCTTTATTCCTTGCTCATTTTTATATGGAATTTGGAGATGGAAAGCATGTATTTTGGAGGCTCATTTCTTGTTTGGATTTCACATTTTGGAGGTATAATTTTCTTTCTTTTGATTTATTGTTATTAGATGATCATTTAAGCTTAATTAGATTTAATGAATTAATTCTATGTTTTTTTTTAAAATGCAAGTTAGGGTTGTAAATTCAAGTTAGGGTTTTTAATAATTAATTAGGGTTATAATAGTTAGTTTAACACTTTTAGAATTGGAAAATATTGCATGGTTGTTAAATTGTAAAATTTTCATTTAAAATTGTTTTAAATAAGGAAATTAGCTAACTAGGTTTTTGCAAAATGTGTTTGTGGTTGATATAAAATTGAGATTTGGGTTGTTATCATTGGAATGTAGTTTTAGTGGAAATATTAGCTTGTAAATGGAAAGAAAAATTTAGTTCGATCACTAGTTTCTTGATAAATTGATAAATTGTGATAAAATTGCTAATTTGTAAACTAGATTTTAGAAATTTCTAAATAAATGTGATTAAAAATATAATTTGTGGTTTCATTAAATCATTATCATTATGAATTATGGTTTAATACATTAATTCATGAAAAATCACGTTTTGCGGTGGAATTGTGGTATTTTGCTTGAAAAATGTTAAAATTGTTAAAAGTTGCAAACTAGAAATTTCAAATAAATGCAAAATTATGTAATAAAAATAAATTAAGGGGTCGTATAGTCTAGTTATGCTATTTAATGAGTTTTATAACCATTGGTTTCATTTAAATGTCAAGTTTTGATGAAAAACGGTAAATTGGCATTTTCGGGTTTTATGGAATTGGACGGTTTGATGGATTTTAGGGTTTCGATGGATTTAATCATGTTTTATAATATAAGTAATGTGTTTTAAAACTACGAGTTATTTGTTAATGTTTATCTCGATCCATCGGAGTTTGTACGCCGATATCGAGCGATATTCGGTTCTTTTGCGTGAACGGGACATAGGTTTTAACCTATGCTGGTTCCTTGCATCGTTTTGACTTTTGTATGTGATTCAGTTTACGATACTATTTATATGTTTGCGTTTAGGTACCCTCATGTGGACTGCGGGCGATGAAGAGGAGGATGGCGACACCGTCTTCGGCAGACATGGACCAGGTGAGTAGATGCATATCTACGGGGGGGAAGTCGGGTGGATGGCGTTTAGCACCCCCGTAACGTAGAATAGGAATAGTACTTATTGACATTAGGAAACCCGATGTGACCCTAGATTCTTACTGAGCAGGACCCTAGTAATGACCCTAGGTGGGACTAGACTGATTTAGGAAAACCATACGTGAGGATGAATACTTTGGGAGAGGTTCGTAGGTTTCTGATAGAAACACACACGCACACACTAAAACTTGACATGGCGTATACGTATATGTGTGTATATATATAAAACTAGGTATAGGTGTATATATATACACAACACGTATATGGGATTCATTGATGTGATATGATATCTGAGGTATGATGAAACAGTATAACTGGGCTTGATGCCGTGATTCTTGACTATACAGTCGTATTAAAGTGTTAGCGGATCATTAGAGAATGAGATAATGAACATGAATATATAAATTATAAAGGGTGGTGGTGATATGGAGGTACATGGGACGCTAAAATAGTACCTGGGCTGTAGCTTGTGACTGATCACGATATGATATATGTATGACTTAATCACAATATGACACATGGACATGATATTTCTGAGGATAAACTAAGGATTATTCTATGATGGCAATGATATATGATTGATGTATGCGATTATAGTTTAGCACCTTGATCATGAGATGTGTTGATGATGACATTATACGAATGATGAGACGCCTAGGAGATACTTGACCCGTATCCCGATATTGGGATGCCGTCCGATGGATTTTACCGTACGAAGCCTAGTTATGATGATTGATCCGCACTCTTGATTCGAGGAAGCCGTAATACGTACGTGACGCTATTGAGGCGGGATCGCCGACTATTAGAGATATTGATTCAGACCTTAGGTAGACTCTAGTTTCTTACTGACTAGTTTCTTAGGTTAAGTTCCTTAGAAGGTTAGATAGACACTAGTTTAGGTTTGATTCATATAGTGGTAGTTGTACTCGTATATCGCAGAGGAGTGGATAATGCACATCTGTCTTGCATTCATACTGTAATCATCATGGTGCATGTTCTTTTATATGTTGCTATAATCAGTATAAACTTTACCTGTTAGGACACCAGCACTATTACCGATGATGCGCATATTCCACGCACACTTATTTGCCGGCTCACACACATCATCATCGGTAATTGCTATGTCACGTACACTTTAGATCATATTGTCTTTTATGGATAGAATCAGTTAACAACTAGACCGATATAATATTGTGATTATTCTCTGACATTAGTACAGACATGATATTTATTGCTTAGACATTCATGCATTCATATTTTCATGTTATCCTGCAGTATTATGGGCATATGCCGACACTTATCATATACTTACTCATGATTTTAAGATTTGGATTTCTATGAGATTTCTGGATTTTTGGGGAAAACCGCAAGAAATTATAAAACCTTCTCTCTCTCTCTCCTCCTCTCTTTTTAAAATAAGATGCGGTTTTCTCGTGATGTATGTGTCGTCCACCATGAGATTTCATGTTTTCTGTTGGATTTCGAGACCCGATTCGAGGAGTGGATGAACCGTCTCGGGTACATGGTGGGCCCGGTATGGTACCCTGGGGCAAGAAGATCGAGTTGTAGACGATGAGCCTGGCAGGGGAAGACTACCTACCGGTGATGTCTGGCGCGGCGGATATCCGGAGGATACCGACCGTTGTCGTGAGATTTGATGATATGGGACGATCCGGACTAATGGAGCCCGACATATTGAGACTTGAGATTACATGTGTTGTGTCGATGCTTGACACGGATTTCCATGGATTTCATTGCTGAGATTTCAGATGCTTATACACACTTTACTATGATAACAGCTAAAGAGTTCTTATACATATATATCTGGATTTCAGGATTTGTTACTTTACATTCATAGTGCATGCATTTCATTTCATATGACATAGTATTATATGAGGCACTGACACGAACACGGAGTATCTGCTTACACGTAGTATTACCCTGCTATTACTAGATGTTTGGGATATAGTAGTGTATTATTATGACTTAGGATAGCGTCGTGCATTCGATTTCTTTTCGTAGATGTCTTCTACTCACGAGTTGGCAACTCACCCCCGTTGTGCCAAATTTTATTACAGGTTCGATGTACAGGTTTCCCTGGCAGCTTGCTGGTACATCTATTCTTTCAGGGTGATTTGCACGGTAGGTTGGTTCACTTGTATCCGAACCACCATTGTACTTTTATTCTTTCATTTGTATCTAGTAAGCTCCATCAACTATATTTGTATTACTTGATAAGTTTATTGGACCAGTCTTTTATTTCGACCTTAGAGTCGCGCATGTATTATTCTGATCTGGTGGTTTTGTTTTCTTTTGAGTTTTGAGCCTCGCCTTTTGGCGTTGTATATTATTGTGCTTGTTGTGGTTGTTTCCACCTGTTGGCGTTGATGCTAGCTCCCGTTTGGGGATGCTTTTTATTGTTTATGTATATTATACTTGTGGTACCCGTTTGGGGGCCGGTTTTTATAGAGGAGGCTCTGCCGAAATTTTTGAGAAAATTTGCTGATGTTTTAAACTTGTTCCTTCATGTTTTCTTTTACTGCTTCTTCTTCTTTTTTTTTATGGTTTAGATTTCTGGGCTTCGGCTTACTTAGGTTACGTTACGCCTCTAGACGTTTCGTAATCTAAGTGCCGGTCACGTTCCGTACTTTCGGGTCGTGACAGAACTGCCATTTGACGTGAGGTATAATACCATGTGGGAGTTCTCGGAGAGTCCGTCCAGTGTACCTAGTCTCCACTGAGCACCCGTATATCATCTCTGATGTCAAACACCAATGGATATGGGATCATCCATCGCCCATCTACATGGGTCGAGAAGCTATACGCTAGTCTACTCTGGTATATCGATACCCCATCTGGATACACCCACGACTAGGGACATTAAAGGATGTACTCACAGAATACCTTTGTCACACTAATATGATCTCCATCATAATCTAGGTAGTCAAGTACGCATCCTAAGGGCTTTACCAACATGTAACAGAGAGACAATCAGTGTACATGTTAAGATAAAGTGTAACCAAATAGCATACTATCATGTCGAGCAAGAAAGTCCTTCATATATATGTCCATGCATCCACTACAATGTACATCTCATGTACAGTAATGGCCTCTAGAGCATACATATAACTAACAATCTCCCACTTGCACTAGGGTCATCATATAGCAGTGGTTGTAGTATCTCATACTCAACTATCCCATAAAAGTCTCTCTCTGGGAAAAGGCCTTTGTGAGTGGATCCACCGTGTTGTCCTCTGAGTCTACTCTCCTAACCTCGATCCCCTGTAGATTAACCATCTCCATGATCAGGTGATACTGCCTTAGAATATGTCTGGATCACTGATGGGACGGGGGTTCCTAGGCCTAAGCCACAACTCCATTGTCACATAATGGTAGGAACGAAGTTCATCTCATGAACTAATATACACATAGACTTACTCTTTGGTAGCGATGTATCAAGCCTTTATCGTCTAGTTTGCCACGGTATCTAGCTTAGAACACTTCCAACATACCGTACCTCCACTGAGGGTAAAGACAATGCCTGTGACTGACATTCAGTCGACCTTACCACCCTGGAAGCTATCTAGTGATTCTCCCCAGGATCGATTGATACCATCTCACTACACCTAGTGAGAATCCTAACATCCATTTAGATCTATCTCATAGATCCAAAACCCAGGATCTAGGAAGTATCACCTTGATCCTATATGGAGAATCCTTATGATAAGAGGAGATTGACCGAGCGTAGCATAGGTAACACCTTTCCTATCAAGAGTATGTCATCCACGTACAATATGAGGATGACCACCTTACTCTCTACTACCTTTTTGTATATACAAGGTTCATCTACCATTTTGATGAAGTCAAACACTTTGACTACCACATCAAAACAGATGTTCCAACTCCGTGATGCCTGCTTTAACCTATAAAGTAACTTGCACACGTTTCCGCTGCTCCCACTGTCTACGAAGCTCTCTTGCTGTGTACTTATAGACGCTCTATTCTAAATCACTATTTAGAAAAGCAGTCATGACACCCAACCGCCAGATATCGTAGTCATGGTATATAGCAATGGCAAGTAGGATCCGGATGGACTTAAGCATAGCCACTGGAGAAAAGGTTTCATCATTATCCACACCTGGTCGATGACCAAAACCTTTTGCAACAATTCTAGCTTTGAAAGTCTCAACTTTTCCATGTACACCAAGTAATCTTTTCAAGATAAACTTACTCCTGATGGGGATTTAACCCTTTAGATATATCAATCAAAGTCTATACTTTATTGGTGTATATGGATTCCATCTCAGATCGCTTAGCATCCAGCCATTCTTACAGAGTCCCCACTCTTGATGGCCTGGTCGAAACTTGTTGGGTCATCATCACATGATGCAATCCTCGCTCCCACTGTCATTTGAGAAAACCGAAGTATCTCTCATGCGGATGAGGAACCCTACCAGATCGACGGAGAGGCCGAGGTTCGTCGGGAACTATAGAATCCTTCGGTTCTACCAAATCATCAGTTGTAGTTTGTATAGCTGGAACTCCTTCCAGTTCTACCTCACGACCACAAATTTCTTTCCAAAATAAATTCCTTTTTCTAAAAAGGTGGCATGCCGAGAAATAAAACACCATTTGTTCCTCGGTGTAGTAGAAGATATTTCCTTACGAAAGCTTGGGATATCCAACAAACTTCTACAGAACTGACCTTGCCTCGAGCTTGTCCAGATTTTGCTTTTAGACATAGGCCGGACAACCACAAATCTTAACTTACTTAAGAGATGGGCTCTTCCCATACCATATCACATATGGAGTGGTAGGCACCTGATTTGGCTCGAACCCTATTTAATAGGTATGCAACTTCTCAAGTGCATAACTCCCTAAAAGGAAATAGGCTACTCAGTAGTATTCATCATAGAGCGCACCATATCTCATAGGGTGCGATTGTTCCGTCTCGAAACACCGATGTGCTGTGGTGTATATGGAGGAGTAATAATGAGAGAGAATCTCATTCTCCTTTAGAATAATCCAGGATCCCCGTGCTCAAGTATTCTCCTCCCTGATCTCATCATAGGACATAATACTTATACCCATTTTGGTTCTCTACTTCTGACTTATATTCTATGAATTTCTCAAAAGCTTCAGACTTGTTTTTCAACAGGAAAATATGTGTGAATCTTGAAAGATCATCAGTGAATGTAATAAAGAACAAAGAACCAGTCCTGGCATGTGTAGACAGGGGACCTACATACATCATCATGTATCAATCCCAAGAGTTCATTAACTCTTTCTCTATTTCCAGTAAACAGAGTTGTGGTCAATTTATCTTTGTGACATGACTGGCAAGTTTCACAAAATTTAAATTCAAACTGATTTAAATATGCATCTTAATCTTACTTAGCTAGTCGGGTCGCATTGATATGACCTAGTCTACAATATATCAAGAAGGATTCGTTCATTTCTGAACTATTCCTCTTGTTTGTGTTCTGTACGTTGAGAACTGTAGTTTGATGTAGAACGTATATACTTTTAGATAACGTGCCTGAACCGATCAACTCTTAATATAGGAAATGTTCAAAACATTATCCAAGAATACAAAATTATATCCTTCTTTACTAAATAAAAAGACTGATATAATGTTGTATATCGGGTTCGGTATCTAATAACATTTGTTCAGAATCAATGTGTTTGGTAATACAGGGTGATAACTGACAATACTTTGGCTGCAACAATTGCACCGTTTCCAATTCTTGAAACATTATCACCCGTTCTCAGTTCTCTACCAATATGTAGCCTATGTAACAGATTGCATATGTAGGATCCTGATCTGGTATAACATACCCAGGATGTAGAGGATACTGAAAAATAGTTCTCGGTAATGAACACACCCGAAGAAGATGCATCAATATGAACTTTCTTCGTTTGGGCGACATTAGAATTCTGGTAATCCCTAATTTCCGGCTCAGTCTTATAACAATTATAAGTTGGAGCGGGACCAATGTTCCCCAGCACAGTACAACAAGCGGGTTCGGTCAAAACATCTATATTATTATCTTGATTAAGGCGTGACATGGTCGCTACCAGGAGAGAGAGAGAGAAGAAAACACTCAGCGTATGCTCTTGCAAGATCAGATTGGTTATTATTTTATCAAATCAGGATGGCTCCCACTGTTTTTATCAAATCTTCCTTCGAACCTGATTGATTCGCTATGTTGTGTGCGTTTTAAATTAAGAGAATACCGCAATCAAGACGGTGTCGCTTGGTAGCTAGCCGGTTGAGTACGGGTCGATCCACAGGGAAATCGTGTTATTTGTCTTTAAGTTCTTACGAGTTAAGTCCTATTTTTGGTAGGTTTTGATTTAAAAAACTAAGATTGAAATTAATTTGATTTAAAATCTTGCTAGGGTTAGGATTAGGTTAGGTTGGAAAAAGAATTCTACTCAGCTTTCTTTGCCCTAGTTAAGAACATAGGTGTTAGAGTAATAGTCAACAAAGGGTATTAGCACGACTAGGAAGAAACGTGGTTTCATCCTTTTGGTCATTATCCGTCTTCTCTTGGTTCTTAGCCCTAACCTCTATGTAAATCAACCACAACTGGTCTAACTAGGGAATCACCGCTATCTCGTAGGATAGGGTGCATAGTGAGCGGTGTGTGGTTAATTTAAATAGAGTCCTAATTAATTAATTTATACGAGCAATGAAAGGAATGAGAGAGATTTCCATCTCTCAAGCCTTTCCTATCCTAACCCTAACAAGTGAGGAATTACTCACTCATTAGGAAAGTTACGATGAAATTCATTTTTATAATTTTTTTTTCATTTTAATAAACTAATTAACTTGCAGATAAATAAAGACAGATAAAAAATTGTAGAAAAATAAATTTCAATTACAAAGAATGCAAGATAAAATGAAAAACACTTTCTTTTATTGATGACCTCTTCAACGATTACAAGGAAAGAAAATTTTAATCTAGAAAAATAAAAAGAGGCATGCCTAATTAGGCTTTTGGCTCTTCTATTTATAGATAGGAGAAACCCTAGGTTTTACATCTGATCCACATTTGAAATTACAAGAATACCCTAAGAATGCCGGGTCAAAGCACCGACACCCACCGACACGTGCACCGACACGTGCAATCCACGGCCGCGGATCCCCGGCAGAATGCCCTATTTGGCCGCGGTTCCGCGGCCATATGGTGAGCTCTTGGACTTCGTTCTTTAGGGATGCTTCAAGTTGCCTTTTCCTTCTGTTTTCTTCACTTGGTTCCTCAGAATCTTTTCTACTTTCTTTTAGATTTCCAACAGTGCAGAATTTGTGGACTTTTACCGTAAGTTTCACGTTGAAGTCTTGAATCTTGTGCTGCCCTTGTGCTTTGTCCAATTGAACTGTTTACTGATATTCATTTGTTCCTTGAACTATTAGGCGGCATCATACAGATTCTTCTATTGTTGGTCGTAGTCTCACATTTGTAGCGTCTTTTTCATGAATTTCACTGTATTATTCTAAGAACCTGTAACCTGCAACTATTTAGCAGACATGGATCAAAAGCACCTATTTATTTGTAATATAATTAAGAATGGGGGATATAATAATGAAAAATTCTGATATGAACAAATATCCCCAAACTTATCTTTTGCTCGTCCTGAGCAAAGCCAATTTATTCTCGAAAAAAGCTAACCTCACTTTTGCAGGAAATCGCGATTGCACTGAGCTCGTGCAACAAGCCGTTAAACCTCTAGGTGTCCCTAGTCGGAGGAGTGTTGTCTCCTGAGGGTTTTCAGGGGATACTACCCATAAAATGCAATCAATTTGGCCTGTTGACTTTCGTTCTTCAATTCGGTATTCTAGTAAGAAATTCTATTATTTTCAATTTAGAAATTATCAACCCGTATTTTTCACACTCACTTATCATTTAACTTAAGATCGTATATGTTCTGCAAAGTTATAAAGCTTTCAGCATCTTTTGAGTTTTCCTTCTAAGGTTCCGTCTCAACTTAGGAATTTTTATCATCTCTACTGAAGGGATAAGCCCTATCATTCATTCTTATCTCTCTTCCAAACCCCAATTATATACCCCTACATGTATGTATGTATCACCCCTACACTTAGAAATTCAATTCAAGCTATCATACTCTTGTCCATCGTCCAAAGTACTTTTAGTTGGTGAATTTTAGATGAAATTGCTCACGCATTCTTCATGCGACCGTTAATACTTCTTGAGGCTAACGACCGATTACAAAATGTGTTCGCGCATTAAGGCATAATTCCTCGTCTTGTAATACCTAAGGCTTTAGAAGTGACTCCCAAACCAGGTGGTCTAAGGCACTGGGTGATGAAGCACCTTTGCTATATATTTTTTATTTTATACAGCCTTAAGTAATTACAAAACCAGTGTGCATTTTTTTTATTCACACTTGTACTTTTTATTTTCTTTTCCTTCATACTAAGGATTTTAGAGAAGAGCATTTCAAGGTATCCTATAATATTCCAAGTTTCATGGTGCGTGTTTGTGCGAGTTGTAGGGTATATATTTTCAGGATTTAGACTTAAGATTCGGAATTATTTTTCAGACATACACTTCACATAAAAATTTTAATACTCTTCCCTTATTTTGACATAGCCCAAGAACTGAACTCAAAATTTGCCTATTTCTAAATAAACCACAAGGACATATATTTTCTACAGTTATCCTTTAAGAAAGGTTATTTTTAAGTTTTTTAACTTACTAAGTTTAGGATATAGTTTTTCCTAGCTAGTCAACCGTCTTGTCGAACTTAAGTCAAATATGGCCAAAATCGAACTTTTCAATTTTTATAATTTTTAAAATTTTTCAATTTTTTATTTGATTTGATTTTTACATTTTTTTATTTACATTTTTTTTGTTTATATAAATATATATATATATATATATATATATATATTTATAAAGATGCAATGCGGAATTAAATATGCAAAGAAGGAAAAAATATATATATACAAAAATAAAAAAAATATGCAAATGCAAAGATAACTATTTACAAACCACCTCCACCGCCAAACTTATCAAAAGCAGTGCCCTCACTGCTCATTCCCTCGCCGTCCCCTTGAACGTGAACGGGAATGTTCCTCTCTCGCTAGCAGGGTGGTGATACCGTGCTCTATTTCCGTCACACGGTGATCCAGGTTGGTCACCATCCCTATAAATCTATCTATCTCCCTAGTGTCTCTCCTAACTAAACGTGCATGTGTTGCCGTGGTAAGCTCTTCCCCGCTCGCGGTCGAGCTGGAGCTGAATGTCCTGGCGGGTACATTCTCGTCCGGCTCAGTGCGCGACCATACATCATTTAAGTGTGTGTAGGACGTGGATACGCCCTCAACAAGAGGTCTAATGGGGATACCTCCATGCATATAAAACTCAAATTCCTCCACAGGGAGGAAATAGAGACACAGTTGTGTCACCAACATAGGGCATGGATAATTGGCAGCCCTTTTTCCCGCACCGATTGAATGAAGTAATACAGTGCACATATCATAGCTTGGGTTCCTAGTCATCAAGGTGTGCACGATATGAAGGGATGGTATGAAAAATATAGTATTATGCGAACTACAAAAAATGTTATTTTGTGTCCAACGGCACACAGTGAGTACATTCGCAAATAGGGTTCTAGCCTGGATTCACTTACGTGGCTCCCTCGAACAGTCATTACCCATCAAGGGTAAGTAATCCTCGAATTGGAGGGGTTGGTCATGAGTAGGTAGCCTAGGAATTAAGGTGACTTCATGGATGAAGTCCCTATCGATAATGATTTCTCTATCACCCCAAATTAGCCTAATGTATCCGTGTTATGAGAGGCAACCGCCTTCCATGCACTCATAAAATTGGGTGACGAGATCTGGAAGAGCGAAGGAGTTTGTATGGTTAAAAAGTAAGAAATTCCACAATCTCCTTCTGATCTCTTCACCGAAATAGCTACCGTAGATCGAATGTGCAAACATTTGTGAGAAGTCCCTTTCAAATTGCAGGGTTGGTGCCATCACAGAGAATGAAAATTGCAAAATTTATAACTTAACAGAAAAGAGTTTAGAGATCGAACCACCTCTGAATTTTTCAGAGGAAGACGAGACCAAAGAGCGGCGGTTGCGCGGTCAGAAGAGGGGTATGGTGGCGGAAGTGCGGGGCGTGGGGCGATCTCCTTGCTCTGGCTGCTGCGGCAGCTAGGGTTTTGAGAGAGGAAAATTTTAGGGTTTGGTAAAATGCAGAGAGGGGTCGGGTTCTATTTATAGGGGGGTTGTTTTGTTTATTTGCAAAAAGGTCCTCTTAAAAAGTGGAATTTATTTGTAAATAAATTTTTTAATTTTTTTAATTTTTTTTTTAAAACTGAAAATTTACAAAAATACCGCAAATTTTTTTTAATTTTTTTTTAATTTTTATTTTGTTTTGATATAATTACAAGCGGTACTGTAACGTGTTGAAAATCGTTTCGGTGAAATTTCGGAAAACCGGTAAAATAAAGGAGCTTTCTGTAAAAAGTCAAAATACAAATATCTTTATTATAAAATTAAATATATATATTCTAGCTATGTAATTGCTATTAATTGGTGTTTATTGAGCCACTGGTGAAATTTCAAATTTTCTGAAATTTTTTCCGAAATTAATTATTTTAATATTATTTTAAGCCGTTACTAATACATTTAATTAGGGAAAATTACAAATTGGAATGAGTTGAAACAAATTTTGTGCATCATAATACATTAAACAAAATTTTATCATGTGGTTTTTGAAATGAAATGGTTTGGCAAAACGGTTTAGAAAATATCGAAGAAAAAGGGCTTAATTAGTGAAATTAGTGTTAATGGAATTGGGGTATAACATTTATCATTTTTCCTTCACCCACACTCACCCACACCCTCTCTCCCCTCTCCAAATCAGCAGCCCCCACTTCCACTCTTCCCCACTTAAAGATTTGGAGAGAAAAGCAAAAGAAAAGAAAGAAAAAGAAAAGAATAATGAGAGAAGAAGTTGGTGTGTTGACTTGGGGGTATTTTATCTTGACTTGGACTTTCTTTTTCACACCCCACACACTCCACACCCTCCTCCACACCTGCTGGCCGAGCCCCCCATCCTCCTTCAGCAGGAGCCCCTCCCAATTCCCTTCTCATTCTCTTGGAAAAAAATTAACAAAAATTGCCTCAAAATCCATCAAATAAATTCCAAAATCCAAATCCAACTCCTACCCATTTCTCATTAGCCAAACTTGCATGGATCTAGGGAGCAAGTTGGCATTTTAGAGGCTTTGATTTTCATATTTGATCTCTTGATCATGAGGTATAATTCTAACCTTTTTCTTAAATTGTGTTAATTGCTTTATGTTAGCTTAATTAAATGTTTAAATAGGTTTTCAATTGGTTTTAAGTGCATGATTTAGAATTCAAGAGAGGGGTTTGAATTCAAATTGGGGTTTTGTGTTGTGAGATTAGGGTTATGTGGGATGTATTTGACATATAAATGTTATGCTAAATCAAATCTAGTTGCTAGTTGCATTTTTGTTAATTTAAATTTGTGATAATTATATATATTGCAAATTAGTTTTTTTAAATATTATGTTAAATTGAGAATTAAAATATGGTAAGGCTTTCATCACGTCTTTGACATGTTAATGAGTATTTTAACACCTTAGGTTGTGCGAAACCTAGTCTAGTTGTTGAATTATGTATTGTTGCTTTAAAAGTGTTAAAATTGGCTAAAATTGTAAACTAGAATTTCGGGTTAATGAAAGTTAGTGAGATTAAAAATCTAATTAGGGTTTGTATGACTTATTTATAGTTTTGAGTGGATATTGCGGCCGCTAGATTTGTTTAAACGTCGAGTTTTGTACTAAAACGGGTAATTTTGCTTGCTAGATTTTCGGAAAATAGCTTTTAAAGTGAGTTTGAGGCTTTTGTGAATTTTAAGCTATTTTATATTATAATTAGTGCTTGTGATTGTGTAAATGAGTGTGTTTGGGTTTTTCTCGATGGTTTGGCGTTTGTACGCCGAAGTCGAGGGTTTTTCTGGGTTGATTTATGAAAGCAACCAAAGGTTTTGACCTATATGGGATTCGTGTGTCGTTTTGGTCATGAGTCGGATTTTAATGCGATACGGTGCGTTATGATATGTAGGTACTCCATGTGGACTTCGAGACGACAAGCAAGCGCATGGCGACGTTGGCACCGGCAAGCGAGGACCAGGTGAGTAGATTTATATCTACGGGAAGAAGTCGGGTGGATGGCGTATAGCACCCCCGCAGTTCGTGGTGACGTATACGAATACGTATACACACATATATTTTGATTATATATTTTATGTTGATATGAGACTTGATGGTAAAGGTAGATTCTAGGTGTTCATGGATTAGTTTAGTGTTTGTTGCGAAACCCTAGAGTAGTCCTTACACCCACACACACACACACACACATGCATACATCTATGTTATTACATGTGCGCATATGGGGAGATGTGTTTATGTGTTCACCTGGGTATGGGACTAGGTGTTCACATACTGGAATTGCGGATGATACTTGGGATTGAGATGAGTCGATGAGATTTGAGTTGAGGCCGTGAGATCGGTGATATGGCAGGATTCGTACTTGAGATACGTCCTGATGTTATAGCGGATCTTTGAATGACAATGCCATGCGAATAATGATATTAGTAGTGTACTAGACGTAGGTCAGTACCCCAGATGATGATCTTGATAAAGAGGATACCAGATGAACAGTGTGATGAGTATGATATTGACCCGTACCCAGATTTGGGGATGCCGTACGACGGATTTACGTACGAGCTATATATTGATGATTGATCCGCACTCTTGACTTGGGATGTCTGATTATAGATATGGTATCGGATATGATATTATTGAGGCGGGATCACCGACTAATACATATACAGGTATGTATACGTATCGACTCAGATCTTAGGCGGTTTCCTTACCTGTAGTTCAGCTCGTTAGTTCAGCCGTATAGTTTAGTGTAGTTGTTAGACTAGATTAGACTCCTACCTATTTCAAAACTAACGAATCGTGGGTATTTTAAAAGACAGGTCAAGGGATTCTACGGATATTTCAAACGACGTATCTTTTCTTAAAAACACCGTAGCCCTTATTTTCAAAACACCGCGATTCGTGTTATTTCAAAGGGCACTATTTTAGGACTTATATTAGGGTAATGCAGTTTAGTTATCGTTGTGTCTAGTATTCCGCTCATTATTGCTGTTCGTTCCGCATCGCATACTTATACTATAATTTCTTATTGCATTGTTGATATCATACTGTTAGGACACCAGCACCATTACCGATGATGCGTATGTACCACGTACACTTACTTGCCGGCTCACACACATCTTCATCGGTAATTGCCATGTCACGTACACCTTAGAAAATATTATTGCTTGACATAGCCTGTTAGCTAATAGTTTAGACATAATATTAGTGTACTTGCCTTATATGTTAGTTTAGACATTGTAGTTATTATCTGCTACTTCATGCATACTGTTATTCATTGTTATGCCGCATTTATGGATTCTCATGCATATATTCACTATTTTACGTACTATTGAGGTTTTGAATTCATATTTCCATGAGATTTTCTGGATTTGGGGGAAAACCGCAAAACTTATACAAACTTCTTCTCTCTCTTTTTAAATGAAAAGCGCGGTTTTCCCATGATGTATGAATCGTCCACCATGAGTTTGCTGATGGATTTCGAGACCCGATTCGAGGAGTTGGATGAACCGTTTCGGGTACATGGTGGGCCCGGTGCGGTACCCTGGGGCGAGAAGGTCGTGTTGTTGATGTTGAGCTTGGCATGGGAGCACTACCGACCGGTGATTTTACCCGACGCGTCGGATATCCGGAGGATACCATCGTGGTCTTGAGATGGATGGTAGGGGCCGGTCTGGACTGACGGCGCCCTAGATATTGTGATTGAGATATTGAGATTTTGAGATATTGAGGTACAGAGATTGTGATACGGAGGTATCGAGATATTTGGACACTTGTTTTGTGTCGATGCTGGGCACTGTTTTATGTTGATTTCATTTATGGTACCTCATTTTTAAAATACAGAAATCTCACTGATTTATGAAAGCAGTTTTCTTCAGTACATGCATTCTGTTTCATGCATTCATACATCATCCATATGATACATTGCTACCTGAGGCACTGACACGGGCACATGGGATTACACATGGGTTAGATATTTGCCCTAGCCATGGTTATGGGTTGCTGGTTATATATTTGAGGATTTTATATTATGATCGTTGACCTAGGATTGCGTTGTTCATGCGGTTTCTGTCCGTAGATGTTTTTCTATTCACGAGTTGGCAACTCACCCCCGTTGTGCCATAGTTCTTGCAGGTTTTGCCGTACAGGTTTCATGACGGCTTTGCTGGCACTGCTTCTTTCGGGCGACTTGCTAGTAGGTGGGTTTATTGGTATCGTACCCATCATATTACTTTGTATAATATTATTCAGTTGTATCTAGTAAATTCCATCAACCAAACATGTATTTATTTTGAGATAGAGACCAGTGATGTTATTCTTTCGACCTTAGAGTCGCGCGTTATATTTCTGTGGATTTCTTGTGCTTTTGAGTTTCCTTTTGAGTTTTGATCCTCGCCCTTGGCGTTGTATATTATATTACTTGTGTGGTTGTGACCGTCGATTGACGAAGAGCTAGCTCCCGCTTGGGGATGCCTTTTATTGATTTCGTATACTATTCATGTTATATCCCGTTTGGGGGCCAGTATTTACAAAGGAGACTCTGCCGAAATTTTTAAGAAATATTTGATGTTTTTAAAAACGCATAATTCGGCTTATGCTAATAAAACTACTTGATTTAAATTGGTTCTTCCTTCACTCTACTACTTTTCTTGGTTTGGATTTCTGGTTTTTCGGCTTACTTAGATTACGTACGCCTCGAGACGTTTCGTAGTTTAAGTGCCGGTCATGTTCCGTACTTTCGGGACGTGACAGGTACATACCCCCAAACTTATTTGAAATAGTGTTTCTACTGTTTATGCCTGGATAACCGAAATTTAAGGGTAGATGGAGGAAGATTAGTCAATGTAAATCGGCTCCTGCAACAGCAGGAGCTCCTCCAGAGGATCTGCGGTGAGGAACGGTTTAAGTCTATGTCCGTTCACTTTAAATAGCGAACCGTCCTCGGATTTTCTAAATCGACCGCACCGTGCGGATATATGGTGCGTACCAAAAATGGCCCTTTCCATCGAGATCTGAGCTTGCCGGGATGGAAATGTAGCTGGGTGTCGTAAAGTAAAACCTGTTGACCAGGTTTGAAAGTTTTGCACATAAGGTGTTTATCGTGAAACACCTTCGTTCAGTTTTTGACGAATACCACATTCTCGTAAGCTTCATCCCGAAGATCATTTAATTCATTCAATTGCAGCTTTCTATTGCTGCTCGCATCTCCTAGAGATAGATTCAACTCTTTTATTGCCCAAAATGCTCTGTGCTCAATTTCAACTGGAAGGTGGCAAGCCTTTCCGTAAACAAGTCTATACGGAGACATGTCAAGATCGATCCTATAGGCAGTTCTAAATGCCCAAAGGGCACCAATAAGTTTTGATGACCAATCTTTACGGTTTTTGGCAACCGTTTTCTCTAATATTTGTTTAATTTGCCGATTTGAAATCTCGGCTTGCCCATAAGTTTGGGGATGATAAGGCGTTGAAAGCTTGTGATTAATGGAATATTTCCGCATTAAGGACTCGAAAGTCCTATTACAGAAATGAGTTCCATTATCGCTGATGATTGCACGGGGGTGCGCAAACCGAGAGAAAATGGTTTCTTTGAGGAATCTAACGACAACCTTGTTGTCATTAGTCCGGCTGGGTGCAGCCTCGACCCACTTAGAAACATAGTCAACAACGAGAAGAATATACACGTTCCCAAAAGAGTTGGGAAAAGGTCCCATAAAATCTATCCCCCAAACATCAAAAATTTCCATAAGCAATATTGGTTGGAGAGGCATTTCGTTTCTCCAAGATATCCGGCCCAAATGTTGGCACCAGGAGCATGTCATGCAATAATCATGTGCGTCTTTAAAAAGTTGTGGCCAATAGAAAGCACACTGCAAGATCTTTTCGGCTGTCTTTTTAGGGCCAAAATGCCCACCACACGCTTGATCGTGGCAAATAGGCAGCACGCTCTTAAATTCATTGTCGGGGACACACCGACGAATGATTTGATCGGGACAGTATTTGAATAGGTAAGGCTCATCCCAGTAAAAATGTTTTACCTAGGATAGAAATCGAAGTCTGTCCTTATTCGACCATTCATTTGGTATAAGTCCGGTGGCCAAATAATTCACAATATCTGTGAACCAAGGTTTGCATGACACAGTCAAGAGCTGCTCATCTGGAAAAACGTCTTTTATAGGAATTTGAAGCGTCGGCGAAGAAGGAAGGCGTGAGAGATGGTCGGCGACTACGTTTTCGCATCGTCACTTGTCTCTGATGACAAGGTCAAACTCTTGTAGTAAGAGGATCCAACGTATCAGCCGTGATTTAGCATCCTTCTTCGCAAAAAGATGGCGAAGAGCTGAATGGTCAGTGTAAACGATGAATGGAGAGCCAATTAAATAGGGCCTGAACTTTTCTAATGCAAACACAACAGCTAAGAATTCCTTCTCGGTTGTTGTATAATTTAATTGGGCCTCGTTCAATATTCGGCTAGCGTAATAAATTACATGCGGCATCTTATTAATGTGCTGTCCAAGGACAGCACCAATGTCAAAATCAGATGCATCACACATAATTTCAAATGGATGCGTCCAGTCAGGAGATGAAAGAATGGGAGCGGAAGTAAGTGAGTTTTTCAATGACTCGAACGCCTTCATACAGCTTGAGTCGAAATAAAATGTGGTGTCCTTGGCCAACAAAAGAGTCAAGGGTCTAGCAATCTTGCTAAAATCCTTGATGAACCGTCTATAGAAACCGGCATGGCCAAAGAAGGCTCGAATGTCTCGGACACATTTGGGAGGAGGGAGATTGGAGATGACTTCAATCTTAGCTTTATCTACCTCTATGCCATTTTGCGAGATGATATGTCCTAGGACAATACCTTCTCGTACCATAAAGTGGCACTTTTCCCAATTTAAACTAAGATTCTTATCCTTACAACGGGTAAGCACTGTGTCGAGATGTAGCAAACACTCATCAAAGGAGTCGCCGAAAATGGAGAAATCATTCATGATGATCTCAAAGAATTTTTCAACCATGTCTGAAAATTACCCATCATACACCACTGGAAAGTACGGGCGCATTGCATAACCCAAAGGGCATGCGACGATAAGCAAACGTACCGAAAGGACAAGTGAATGTGGTCTTGTCTTGGTCCTTTTCGGCAATGGGAATTTGATTATAGCCGGAGTAGCCATCCAAAATGCAATAAAATTCATGCCTAGCCAATCGTTCTAGCATTTGGTCAATAAAAGGTAATGGAAAGTGGTCTTTCCGTGTCGCGGCGTTGAGTTTTCTATAATCGATGCATACTCGCCACCCAGTTTGTGTGCGAGTAGGTATTAACTCATTCGCCTCATTAGTTATGACCGTTATGCCCGATTTCTTTGGGACAATGTGAATGGGGCTAACCCGTTGGCTATCAGAGATAGGGTAAATGATACCACTATCAAGATATTTTACGATCTCCTTTTTAACAGCCTCCTTTATTATTGGGTTGAGTCGTCTCTTTGGATCCCTTGCTGGCTTGGCATCATCCATCGTATGAATATGATGTTCAACAATTAGGGGACTAATCCCCTTGATGTCCGCTATAGTCCAGCTAAAAGCTTGCCGATTGCTTTGTAAGACCGTTAAAAGGGATTTCTCTTGCTCGGGGGCTAGAGAAGCTGAGATGATAACAGGAAGGGTCTCATTCTCACCTAAGTAAGCGTATTTAAGGTGAGAAGGCAATAGCTTGAGTTCGAGTGTTGGAGGTGAAACAATTGAAGGTAAAATTGGTGAAATTGTCTCAAATTCGAAGGATTCCAACAGAGGTTCAAAACGAGTGTAAGCAATCGAGTCGGATGGTTCAGCTAACTCATCCGAAAATTCGAAGGATTCGAACTCGGGTGGTGATTCTTCAAAATCGTTCAAGAAAGTGAAACACTCGTAATCATTATCGGGTGTGAAAGTAGTATCAGATTCAAGGAGGAATGCACTAGTGACGTCAAAATTGTTGTGATCGAACAGAAATTTCTCGAGCTCACTGTCCTCCTGGGTGATCTCTTTGATCGAGCAAACATCAAGTATATTAGCATTAGGTTCGGAGGGCTGATTCCCCAACTTAAAAATGTTGAGCTCAATTGTCATGTTTCCGAAAGATAGGTTCATTGAACCATTTCGACAATTGATCACCGTATTAGATGTTGCAAGGAATGGTCGATCGAGTGTCACAAGAATTTGACTCCGGGGGTTAGCTACAGGCTGTGTGTCCATAACAATGAAATCAACGGGGAATATGAAGTCCCCTACTTTAATTAACACATCCTCTAACTCACCTCTAGGATGGGTGATGGATCGGTCGGTCATTTGGAGAGTACAATGTGTGAGTTTCAACTCTCCAACGCCTAATTGCTCATATACTGAATAAAGAAGCAGGTTAACACTGGCCCCAAGATCTAAAAGTGCACGGTTGATGTTCATATCCCCAATAGTTATCGAAATTGTAGGACATCCAGGGTCCTTTCGTTTTTGAGGTAAAGGTTGGGTAAGAGCATCACTTACTGCACTAGCCAAGAAAACTTTCTTTGGTATCTGTGATTTCCTCTTCTTGGTGCATAAGTCCTTCAAGATTTTAGCGTAAGAAGGGACTTGTTGGATTGCATCCAAGAGAGGAATGTTAATGCTAACCTATTTAAATAACTCCACAATCTTCTCTATTTATGGATTTGGTTTATTAGATCTCAACCTGTTTGGAAATGGAACCTTTTGAAAATTTGTTGAGTCCAATGTTTGTGGAGGAGATTGCGGAGTTGGAATGGATCCCAATGTTGGTGTGTTCGTGGAGTGAGATGTAGGTCCGTTCGGAGCAGTAGAAGTAGAGCCTTGTGAAGGAATGAGAACAGGCTCTGAAGACGAAGAAGATGAAGAAGAAGAAGAAGAAGAAGAAGAAGAAGCGGCCGGGGTGTTATCAATGTCAATATTGTTATGCAATGTCCTTCCAGATCTCAATGTAGTCACGGCACTCACATTATGATTTTGTTGTTCATGAGCAACATGTGCATTTTGTGGGTGACCGGGATTTGGCAGTGGTTGAGATGGAAGCTTCCCCTTTTCTCGCTCGCTTAAAGCAGCATTCAGTTGTGCAATTTGGGCTTCAATGGTTTTGATGCTTTTCCAATGTGATGCGGTGTGTTGCACCAAAGATTGAATGGAAGACTGGATGTTAGCAGAAGATTGAGTAGATTGTTTTAAAAACGCATCCAGACATCGTTCTAGCAAGGAAACCTTTCGTTATTTGGTGGAACAAAATTATTTTGAGGAAAAGAGTTGTTTGGTGCAAAATTGTTCATTTAATTTTGGTAAGGTTGGGGCTGCAAAGGTTGCTGATATTGAGTTTGTTGAGGAGCTTGTTGTTGAGGAGGAAGCCTCTGAAAATTGTTGTTGCCTTGGAATTGTTGTTGATTTTGATTCCAAGCAAAATTTGGGTGGTTCCTCCAACCAGGATTGTAAGTTGAAGAGTACGGATCATTTCATTGTCTTTGCTGAAAGGCAACATTGACTTGATTCTTTCCTTGAGCAGGTGGGTTGTAAGGACACTCTTCAGTCAAATGGGATGGATGCGAACAACACGCGCATATAGTGCGTGGGGCTAAAGAAGGGGCAGGAGAAGGCGATGAGAATTTGCTCTCAATAGCTTCTAGTTTTCGTGTAATTGCTGCCATTTCGGCTATCATTTCAATCCACATATCAAGTTGGTGAACACCTGCCCTAGACTGACCGGCTGAAGTAGATGAAGTAGACGAAGCGGTCTGTCTAGTGCTTTCCCACTGAAGTGTTTGTTCAGCAAGATCGTCGAGAAATTACCAACCTTCCTCGTCAGATTTGGTTAGGAAGTGACTTTGACAAATGGTTTCCAGCAACTGCTTAGTTGCTGGGTTCAGTCCTCGGTATAAAGTTTGGCAAACTTGCCATCTCTCAATACCATGATAAGGACACTGAACAAGAAGGTCTTTAAATCGTTCGAAACACTTCCAAAAAGGTTCGGAAGGAAGCTGGGAAAATTGGTTAATTTCGTTACGAATTCTCGCGGTCTTGTGATGTGGGTAAAACTTTTTAAGAAAAGCTTTAACAAACTCCTCCCAACTTTTTATTGAATGCGATGCTGTGCTATATAGACACTTTTCATCTAGGTCATATAGAGTGAAGGGAATGACTCATAGCCTTATAGCATCATCGGATAGTTGGGTGGTCTTCATCATTGCATAAACATTCTGGAATTTGTTAATGAAGATATAGGCATCTTCAGATTCCAGTCCATGAAATTTGGGCAACATATTGATGAAGTAGGGCTTAATTTCGAAATTGTCCCCATTCGCCGGCGGAAGTGAAAGACAAGTAGGAACTGCGGAGCGGGTTGGATAGAAAAGATCCTGGAGCGCGATTCGTTGTGGCGCTTCAATAGGCGGTTGTTGCGGGTTATTCGCACCCAGTTGAGGTGGAATCACTCCCGAGGTAGGTAAGGGGATGTTAGGATTGAATCGTGACATCTCCTTAGAAGATGATGAATGTAATGATGAAGGTAAAGAAGTGGAGGAAATTTTGACTTCGGAGTTGAACTCGTCGTCAGTATCGACTAACGAGACATGGACTAAACGGGCACTAGTGTCCAACCAGACATACACTAAACGAGTTGTAGTGTAGTCAAAAAGCATAATGTGAGGGTAAGAACACGTCAATTGGGAAATGTGGGTGAAGGTTGGGTGCAATGGAATTCTAGCGACAAATGGTAAGTTTTTGTAAAAATTTTGTTTTGTGTTTTTTTTCTTTTTTTCTCCTTTTTTTATAAGGATTTTTTGCAAAAGACTTTGTAAGGAACCACGCCACACTTTCAAGCAATTACAATTTAAGCATGCAAGATCAAGCCTAAAGCTAGGGTCTCCTAAGTCAACTAGACTGCTCCTAACTGGTCCAAAGCAACAAGTTGTGAGATATCCCTCAAATCATCTCTTCACCGCCAATTGTGGCCAGGTAAGCATAAGTGAAGAAAGGAGGGATCCCCTCACGAATTACCGAGAGACGGGCCTTTTAAAGTTGCATTTCCCACTTGTCTAGCCTAAGCACCACAAAGTTAGGTTTAGATAAACGACCGAATGCCCACAACCTTGCTCTGTCCTAATGAGCACGACAGTCCTTAATCGGCTGAGTCTAGATATTTTTTAATTAACTCGAGGGTGATGCATATGCTTTTTGTGATTTTTGGGGTCTTAGAAAGGGTAATGAAATCCCCACCCAATCTGGATTGGTGTTATAGCCCCTTAATTTCCGTTTTAAAAATGCAAAGCAGCAAACACACAAAATCTAAAACACTTGCCAAATTTTTTTTCTTTTTATTTGTGGTGCAAAGAATCCTGCACAAAATTATTTATTGGAGATGGAGAAGAAGTTTTGCGCAAAGAACCCTGGAGGAAAATTTTCAGTGGAGATCAGGGGGTAGAAGAGAAGACAAAAATACTTACAGAGACTTTTTGAAGTGCTGACGTCAGCAAATAGCCGCGGTTCCGCGGAAGAATGCCAAGTTTGGCCGCGGTTCCGCGGTGGTTCAGTTGGATCAGGCCATCAAACTTTTTCTGTTTTCTGTTGTGGTTCTCCTCTGTCTGTTCAGATCCTTTGTTTCTTGATTTGTTCACTCGGCTTTTTCCAGATCTGAGTATGTCTGTCTTCTTTTCCTGCGCAATTCACACAAAACTCTTCAAAAAATAACAAGATGACATTTTTTATGTTTTTATATTTTCAATTTTTATAATTTTTTCAATTTCAATTGACCTAAAATTACAAAAAGAAAATAACTACCGTTTTCCCGGCAACGGCGCCATTTGATTGATTCGCTATGTTGTGTGCATTTTAAATTAAGAGAATACCGCAATCAAGACGATATCGCTTGGTAGCTAGCCGGTTGAGTACGGGTCGGTCCACAAGAAAATTGTGTTATTTGTCTTTAAGTTCATACGAGTTAAGTCCTATTTTTGGTAGGTTTTGATTTAAAAATTTAAAATTGAAATTAATTTGATTTAAAGTCTTGCTAGCGTTAGGATTAGGTTAGTTTGGAAAAAGAATTCTACTCACTGCTTTCTTTTCCCTAGTTAAGAACATAAGTGTTAGAGTAATAGTCAACAAAGGGGATTAGCACGTTGAGGAAGAAACGTAGTTTCTTCCTTTTAGTCTTTGTCCGTCCTTTCTAGGCTCTTGGTCCTAACCTCTATGTAAATCAACCACAACCGTTGTAACTAGGGAATCACCGCTATCTCGTAGGATAGGGTGCCATAGTTAGCGGTATGTGGTTAATTTAAATAGGGTCCTATTTAAGTAATTTATACGAGCAATGAAAGGAATGAGAGATATTTCCATTTCTCAAGCCTTCCCTATCCTAACCCTAACAAGTGAGGAATTACTCACTCATTAGGAAACTTATGATGAAATTCATTTTTATAATTTTTTTTCTTTTTAATAAACTAATTAACTTGCAGGTAAATAAAGACAGATAAAAAATTGCAGAAAAATAAATTTCAATTACGAAGAATGCAAGATAAAATGAAAAACACTTACTTTTATTTATGACCTCTTCAACAATTACAAGGAAAGAAAATTTTAGTTTAGAAAAATAAAAAGAGGCATGCCTAATTAGGATTTTGGCTCTCCTATTTATAGATTGGAGAAACCCTAGGTTTTACATCAGATCCACATTTAAAATTACAAGAATACCCTAAGAAAGCCGGATTAAAACACCGACACGTCCACCGACACGTGCACTGCAAGGCCGCGGCTCCGCGGCAGAATGCCCTATTTGGCCGCGGTTCCGCGGCCATATGGTGAGCTCTTGGACTTCGTTCTTTAGGGATGCTTCAAGTTTCTATTTCCTTCTGTTTTCTTCAATTGGTTCCTCAGAATCTTTTATACTTTCTTCCAGATTTCCAACAGTGCAGAATTTGTGGACTTTTACTGTAACCTTCGCGTTGAAGTCTTGAATCTTGTGCTGCCCTTGTGCTTTGTGCAATTGAACTGTTTACTGATCTTCATTTGTTCCTTGAACTGTTAGGCGACATCATACAGATTTTTCTATTGTTGGTCGTAGTCTCACATTTCTAGCGTCTTTTTCATGAATTTCACTGTATTGTTCTGAGAACCTGTAAACTGCAACTATTTAGCAGACATGGATCAAAAGCACCAATTTATTTATAATATGATTAAGTATGAGCGATATAATATGCAAAATTCTTATATGAACAAAACCCTAAAAGGAAAGACTAGCCGGGATTAATTACACCCTACAATTTCGCCAATCTTTCAGCCATACCAGTGCCGGTACTTTGAGGGAGGTTCCCCGTGCTTTTGCACGGACCTAATTAAAATAAACCTTATTTTCCCACGAGCGTAACCCCGTTGACACCTTTTTACACACCTACTTCATCGGCTAATTGTAATATGCAAAACTCTCCCAGGAGTAACTCTTACTCGCAGTATATATCGGGATCCAACTATCTCATAGAAGGTATGCAATCTCATTGCAAATTTCAACACTTGAAATTCCCGATAATATTTTTCCCCAAGCATCCTATGACCTTGACGAAGGCCAACAAACCATAGGCGGCTAGTCAAGTTCAACCCGTACATTTCATGATTGAATTAAACCCACCCGCACGACCCTTGACGAAGGCCAACAAAGTCGCACGACTACCCTAACTCAATCGCATAATATGCTTAAGCAGATAAGCATAAATAGCTACCGCACACTATGCCTTGATGAAGGCCAACAAACGTAGAACGAATACTATGAAGTACTTATCTGAAATGACGGAGGGCTACGACAGGTTTTTAAGAAAACGTTTTACGTAATGAACTTGATATCGTTGTAGAATCGAGTGATTTTGAAAAGAAATGTTTTTTGGCTTTTACTAGTTTTGCTAAAGAGGTCACTCCCGGTGAAGGGATCCCGGCTCTTTCCTTATCAAATAAGGGGCTGAATATTCTACAAGGAATACCGCTATGCAAAGCAAAAACTATAAAAGCAATCAAAAGACAAACTGAGTTTGTAGCATCTGCTAGTTTCGCTAAAGAGGTCACTCCCGGTGAAGGGATCTCGGCTCTTTCCTTATCGAATAAGGTGCTGGAAATTCTACAAGGAAACCGCTATGCAAAGCAAGAACTAGAGCTACCAGTTTTTAAACAAGTTTCTACACCATATTTATGTTTCTTTTCTTTCATTAATCTCATTAATGAAGTCCCATCATTTAAGTTACCTAAGCATCACAGATAAATACAACGTACGCTTATGCCATCCGCATTCGTCTCGATGTCCCGTCATGCACCATTAGGTTAGGTAACTAACGGCAGAGCGGGGCAAGGCTAGCGCGGGTGTAAAACATAAGCAACGTCTATATAATATATCATATATACTATATACAGTATCTATCTCAACATATTAAATGATCAAATCATAGATATCGCAGCAGAAAAAAACATATGAAATATTGGATATACTAGGATTTCCGTGTTTTATATTAAGCCTGTATAAAACACGGATTCCACGGTCATGATGAATAGCCAAACCCACAACCCTAGACCCTTACGAGAGCGGAAAGCAACCCTACCAATTCTAGAGTTAGGAGACCCGGACTCGACTCCTCGAGTTGGTCTCCCACTGAACTCTAGAACCCGATTACTTGTGCTCCCCTCCTTCGGTCTATCCTAATGCGGAAAAGTAAATAATATACATCAACGGTGACATCTTCCTCAACTCGGAAGTGCCCCAATAAAAGAATATTACATACATTGAATTTTACATGAATAAAAATGAAAAAGTCTCATCTCATATAAAAACCCCGGCTATTCAAACACGACGATCCAATATAACATATCCCAGCAACACATAATATCACATGTCATCAACGTAAGTAAATATGCGTATCCCAATTGTCTTTGACATATAGCAACGAAACCAGCGATACACCACATATTACACTTACGGTCGCAGAAAAGAAAGTGAAAAAGTAAAAATATTGGAATCCGCACTGCCCTTAGACATCATAAACCCGGAATATCACATATTCTGGATTTCATGCCTAACAATGCAAATTTTACATTTAGGTCTCAACCATGAAAACACTTTTCGAAGGAAGTCGGGTAATACAACAAGATTCCCGATTCCGTCCGAGTCCGAAATGTTAACCAATGCCTCACTTATGACTCCGCGGAACTACGGCAAACCCTAGGGTTCAAGTCGCGGTTCTGAAGGCATAGAATCGAGTTAAGGTTTTTGTTCTTCTAGAGGGTCCATAGAGTAACTTGTATGGCTAATGAATATAATTAACTTAAGAAAATTCCAACTCTTGAAAATTTCAGTGGGGTTCATGACGAGGTGTTTGAAGTTCGATCGAACTGCTAAACATTGTCTAGGTTACCAATACAATGCTAAAAAATACGACTACGAAATACTCCGCAATTAGCCCATAACTGAATTATCATCACATGACAATCGGGACTATACAAACAATACCAGAAACCCCAAATCCAATATAATAGAGCACCGGTGCAATACGATGGGGTTTGGAGCACAAACGGCCGGCGACGCCGGAAAAATAAGCCTTGTGCTCGGCTAAAATCCGAGCAACCCCCACGTATATTAGCTGTGTTCATCTAGTATCACATACATCACTCTGCAGTTGCACAAGTAGAGAGGAACCCCCCATAAACTCGATTCTATGCCTTTAGAACCACGACTTGAACCCTAGGGTTTGCCGTAGTTCCACAAGTAGTTATAAGATAACTAATTTGAATGTTATAAATATAGCAGTTCAGTCTCAGATGATCGGTTGCCACGGGATTTTGATGCGATCAAAAGTTTGTCGCAATCACGTAGCGTACGCGGATACACGCCGGGTAAACTTAATAGACAGCCACGCCCCATAGCCCCGACCAAGTGACTTTAGGAGAACCCCGTCGCCAAAAGCATCCGTTCGGGTGCTCGCGGCAGCGGTGTTCCGCCTTAGTGCACTTCGTCGACGGCATCCGACGGTGCGGCCGTCCACTAAAGTTTGCGACGAGCATTCGATCAGGATGTCGGGAATCTTTTTGAATTACCCGACTTGATATTGAAAATAGTTTTCTATAATGAGACTAAAATGCGGGGTTTATAATTGTTAGGCATGAGATGTCTAAGGAATTCATTTGGTTAGGCATGAGATGTCTAAGAAGGTTGCGGATTCCAACTGTTGTAGTTTTACACTTTCTTTTCTGCGACCGTAAGTGTAATATGTGGTGTATCGCCGGTTTCGTTGCTATACATCAACGACAATTGGGATACGCATATTTACTTACATTGATGACATGTAATGTTATGTGTTGCTGTGATATGTTATATTGGATCGTCGCGTTTTGAATAGCCGGGGGTTTTATGTGAGATGAGAGTTTTTCATTTTCATTCATGTAAAATTCAATTGTATGTAATATTCTTTTATTGGGGCACTTCCGGGTTGAGGATGATGTCACCATTGTATATTATTTACTTTTCCGCATTAGGATAGACCCAAGGCGGGGAGCACAAGTAACCGGGTTCTAGGGTCCAGTGGGAGACCATCTCGAGAAGTCGAGACCGGGTCTCCTAACTCTAGAATTGGCAGGCTTACTTGCCGCTCTCGTAGGGGTCTACGGATGTGGGTTTGGCTATTCATCACGACCGTGGAATTCGTGTTTTATACAGGCTCGTATTAAAACACGGACCTCTAAGTATATCCAATACTTCATATATGTTCTTCTGCTGCAATGTTCTGTGATGAGATCATATTACTGCCTGAGACGAATGTTTATATTATATATATGAGATATATGTTATATTGCAGATTTCGTTTCAAATGTGATGCTTGTGAAGTATAATAAAATGGGACTTTATTAATGAGATTAATGAAATAAAAGAAACCTAAAGATATTGTAGAAACTTGTTTAAAAACTGGTAGCTCTAGTTCTTGCTTTGCATAGCGGTGTTCCTTGTAGAACATCCAGCACCTTATTCGATAAGGAAAGAGCCGAGATTCCTTCACCGGGAGTGACATCTTTAGCGAAACTAGCAGATGCTACAAACTCGGTTTGTCTTTTGATTGTTTTTATAGTTTCTGCTTTGCATAGCGGTATTTGTGAAATATCCTGCACCTTATTCGATGAGGAAAGAGCCGAGATCCCTTCACCGGGAGTGACCTCTTTAGCAAAACTAGTAAAAGCCTTAAAAACACTCCATTTAAAATCACTCGATTCTACAACGATATCTAGTTCATTACGCTAAGGGTTTTCTTAAAAATCTGTCGCAACCCTCCCTCATTTTAGGAAATAGAGTACTTAGTATTCGTGCTGCATTTGTTGACCATAGTTAAGGCGCAGCGTACGGTAGCTGAGTGATATTTTCCTATATAACATATGATGTGAATAATTAGGACAGTCATATGACTTTGTTGACCATAGTTAAGGGTCATGTGGGTGGGTCTAAATTAACAAGAAATGACGGGTAGAACTTGACTAGTGCTTATGATTTGTTGACCATAGTTAAGGTCATAAGTCACTAAGGGTAAAATATTATTGGGAATTTCAAGTGTTGAAATTTTCAATAAGATTTCATACCTTCTATGAGATAGTTGGATCCCGATACCCGCTGCGAGTAAGAGTTACTCCTGGGAAAGTTTTACACATTACAATTAGCCGATCAAGTAGGTGTCTAGAAAGGTGTTAACGGGGTTACGCCCCTGGGAAAACGAGGTTTACTTTAATTAGGTCCGTGTGAAAGCACAGGGAACCTCCCTCAAAGTATCGGCACTGGCCTGGATGAAAGATTGGCGAACTTGTAGCGTGTAATTAATCCCTGCTATTCTTTCCTTTTAGGGTTTGAAGAAAGATTTGACTAAAACAGTGGGAGACAACCTGATTAGATATATTAATAACCAATCTAATTTTGCAAGAGCATATGCTGAGTGTTTTCTTCTATCTCTCTCCAAGTAGCGACCATGTCACGCCTTAATCAAGATAATAATACAGATCTATTGACCGAACACGCTTGTTATATTGCGCTAAGGAACGTTGGTCCCGCTCCAACTTATAATTGTTATAAGACAGAGCAGGAAATAGGGGATTACCAGAATTCTCGTGCCACCCAAACGAAGAAAGTGCATGCTGATGCATCATCTTCGGGTGTGTTCATTACCGAGAACTGTTTCTCAGTATCCTTTACGTCCTGGGTATGAAATACCGGATCAGGATTCAGCAAATGTAATTTGTTACATAGGATACAGATAGGTAGAGAACTGAGAATGAGTGATAAGTTTCAAGAGTTGGAAAAGTTGCAAGTGTTGCAGCAAAGTCTGTTGGCAGTTATCACCCTGTATTATCAGAATACATTGATTCTGAACGAATGTTATTAGATTCCAAACCTGATATACAACATCATATTAGTCTCTTTATTAATAAAGAAGGATATAATTTTGTATTGTTGGATAATGTTTTGAAAATTTCCTATATCAAGAGTTGATCGGTTCAGGCACGTTATCTAAAAGTATATACATTCTAAATCAAACCACAGTTCTTAACATACTGAACACACATAAGAGGAAGAGTTCAGAAATGAACGAATCTTTCTTGAGGCATTGTAAACTAGGTCATATCAATGCGACCCGATTAGCTGAAGTTACATAAAGCTGTATATTTAAATTAGTTTGGATTTACATCTTGTAAAACTTTCCAGTCATGTCACAAAGATAAGATGACCACATCTCCATTTATTGGAAACAGAGATAGAGTTAGTAAACTCTTGGGATTGATACATGCTGATGTATGAAGGTCCCCTGTCTACACATGCCAAGACCAGTTCTTTATACTTCATTACATTCAATGATTATCTCTCAAGATCCGGACATATGTTCCTGTTGAAACACAAGTCTGGAACTTTTGAGAAATTCAATGAATATAAGATAGAAGTAGAGAACCAAAAACGGGTATAAGTATTATGTCCTTTGATGAGATCAAGGAGGAGAATACTTGAGCACGGAATTTCTGGACTATTCTAAAGGAGAATGAAATTCTCTTTCAGCATTACTCCTCCGTATACACCACAGCATGTCGGTGTATCGGGACGGAGCAGTCACACCCTATGTGATATGGTGTGCTCTATGATGAGTACTACTGAGTTGCCTATTTTCTTTTGGGGCTATGCACTTGAGAAGATGCATACCTATTGAATAGGGTTCCAACCAAATTAGATGCCTACCACTCCATATGTGATATGGTATGGGAAGAGCCCATCTCTTAATGATGTTAAGATTTGGGGTTGTCCGGCCTATGTCAAAAGCAAAATCCGGACAAGCTCGAGGCAATGTCAGTTCTGTGGAAGTTTGTTGGATATCCCAATCATTCGCAAGGGAATATCTTCGACCAAACTGGGGAACAAAAGGTGTTTTTGTTTCTCAGCATGCCACCTTTGTGAAAGGGAATTTCTTGTGAAGAAATTAGTGGTCATGAGGTAGAACTGGAAGGAGTTCCAGGTATACAAACTGCAGCTGATGATTTGGTAGAACCGGAGGATTCAATAGTTTCCAACGAACCTCAGCCTCTCCGCCGATCTGGTAGGGTTTCTCATCCACCTGAGAGATACTTCGGTTTCTCTATGACAGTGGGAGAGAGGATTGCATCATGAGATGATGGCCCAACTAGTTTCGAGCAGGCCATCAGGAGTGGGACTCTGTGAGAATGGCTAGATGCTTAGCGATCTGAGATGGAATCCTAATACACCAACAAAGTATGGACATTGGTTGCTTTATCTGAAGGGTTAAATCCCCATCAGGAGCAAGTATATCTTGAGAAGATTACTTGGTGTACATTGAAAAGTTGAGACTTTCAAAGCTATGCTTAAGTCCATCCAGATCCTACTTTCCACGGCTACATACCATGACTACGATATCTGGCGGTTGGGTGTTATGACTGCTTTTCTAAATGTTGATTTGGAAGAGAGCGTCTATAAGTACACAGGCAGAGGGCTTCGTAGACAGTGGGAGCAGCGGAAACGTGTGCAAGATGTTTTATGTGATAAATCAGGCATCGCGGAGTTGGAACGTCTGTTTTGATGGAGTAGTCAAAGAGTTTGACTTCATCAAAATGGTAGATGAACCTTGTATATACAAAAAGGGTAGTAGGGAGTATGGTGGTAATCCTCGTATTGTACGTGGATGACATACTCTTGATAGGGAAGGAGTTTCCTATGCTACGATCGGTCAATCTCCTCTTATCACAAGGATTCTCCATATAGGATCAAGGTGATACCTCCTAAATCCTGGGTTATGGATCTATAGGATAGATCTAATTGGATGTTAGGATTCTCACTAGTTGTAGTGAAATGGTATCAATCGATCCAGAGGAGAATCACTGGAAAGGTTCCAAGGTGATAAGGACGACTGAATGTCAGTCGTAGGCATTGTTTTTACCCTCAGTGGAGGGACGGTATGTTGGAAGAGTTCCAAGCTAGATACCATGACATTCTAGACGATTAAAGGCAAGATACATCGTTACCAAGAATGCTACCAAAGAGGCAATTTGGATATATATGAGTTCATGAGATGAATTTCGTTCCTACCATTGTGTGACAATGGAGTTGTGGCTTATGCCAAGGAACCCCCCATCCCATCAGAGATCCAGACATATTCTTAGACAGTATCGCCTGATCATGGAGATGGTTGATCTCCAGGGAGATCGAGGTTAGGAGAGTAGACACAGAGGACAACAGCGCGGATCCACGCACAAAGGCTTACTTCCGAGTAGAGACTTTTATGGGATGGTTGAGTATAAGATACTTCAACCACAGCTGATTGTTGGGTATGCGATACCACAACAGATGGCCCTAGTGCAAGTGGGAGATTTTTAGTTATATGTATGCCCTAGAGGCCATTACTATACATACGTTGTATATTGTAGTGGATGCTTAGAAATATATAGGGAGGACTTTCTTGCTCGACATGATAGTATGCTATCTGGTTACTTTTTATCTTAACATGTACTCTGATTGTCTCTATGTTACATGTTGATAAAGCCCTTAGGATGAGTACTTGAATACCAGGACTATGATGCGGATCATACTAGTGG